>OU383789.1:12418742-13066242 GCA_910950805.1 Acrocephalus scirpaceus scirpaceus | reverse complement strand
ATAATATTGATATATTTTCTCATTCTGTGCTCGTTTGGGTGGGGTTTTTTGTTTTGTTTGGGGGATTTTTTTTGTTAATAAACAATTAGATTTGAAGTGTTACAAAAGAAAAAGTCTACTTTGTTTTATTGCTAACTCTGAAATACACCTCGACATCAAGTTACTGCTGGTAATTCTGTAAATGGGTGGAATGAGAACTGTTAGCATGTAAAAAAGAAAAAAATGGCACCACACAGTGTTTACAGCTTTCTCCATTCAGGTTTTTTAATTTAGCAGAAAATAGAGGTTTTGCTAACTGCACTCCCAATTGTATACAGACACCCAGTGGACATGGACATCATTTCTCAACTTCTTTCTTGCCAACAGCCAAACTTCCACATACTCAGGGTAAGAAAGAGTAAGGGAAAAAAGGAACAAAGAAAACATGAAAAAATAAATTTAAAATAAAATGAAAAAGAAGTGAAAATTTTAAAATAAAATTTAAAAGTAATAAAAATACAATAATAAAAGAAATAAAATCAAATTTAAAATTAAAAAACAAAAAATTAAATAAATAAAACAATAAAAATACAAAATAAAAAATAACATGAAATAGTAAAATTAAATTATTTTAAAAAATAAAGATACATTAAAAATAAAGTCATATAAGAAAAAAATTAAAATAAAAATAAAATTAGAGGAAATTAAAAATAAAACCTGTTTGAAAATACAAAACAAAAAATAAAATAACATGTAAATATAAAGCACAATAAAATAAAAGCATGCAAAAGCAAGCAAATACAAAACTAAAAAAAATTAAAAATACAAAGTGCATAAATACAAAATTAAATAAATGCAGCTCTCCCCTCATGCCACTGCCTAACACAGCTCTGACAGTATCCTCAATTATGCAGGGATAGGGAAAACAAACTCAGTGCCTCCCAGAAAATAAGGTTTTCCAGACAATGCCCAGTTGTGCTGGGAAACAGATTCTATTTTAGCAGGAATCTCACTTCAAATGAACATCCAAATGTGCCAAGGCAGGAAAGAGCCACCCCATTTTGTCCAAGGAACAGCAATTAGGCCAGGATTGAAGTTGCAATGGGATTTATGTCATTTAAAATGCAGTGAATTTCACTTTACAAAGAGATGAATTATGGCAATTAAACACTAAGCAAGTTCTCCTGGGAATTTACAGAATTCTGTGGATATGGTGGTGAACAATTCCTGATTTACCAACATTCACTTGGTAAATTTCCTTGGAAATGTGCCCTAAGATGTACAAAAATTGCAATTGGGATGGAAAATTGGGAAAAGTAAATATTCCCTTACTAAAATCAGAGAGAAGAAAAACATCAAATAACAGGACTAAATAACATCTAAATCCCAGCTTGCCTGGAAAACAAGCTCAGGAATTTCTAACATTGAAAACTTTTGGAACAGTCAGGAAGTTGGTGAAATCCACGGAATGGTGATTTATAATCTGCTTCCTCTGCTCTGATTTTAAGTGGGAATGAAACATGTCAAGTTACTCCTATCCAAGAATTATCTGTATTTTGTGGGAGCAACAACCAAAAGAAACTCCAATCTTACTTGTATCCACAGATTTATTCCATCTGCATCAGTAAGAAAGTTAGAAAAAGGTCAGAGTGCTGCAGGATAATTTAAAACCTCCAGACATCTCATCTCAATGTACATATATCATTTACAGTCCAAGTACACGCAGCATTACAAATTTCAAGTCCCCACCACTTGTCCTATTACCCCTACACCCAACTGTGCAGCAGGGCAGAGCAGTCCAGGCCAAATACACACCAACACCAGTAACACAGGACACAACAAACAAGGGGACACAACAGGGACAGAAACTCTCAGAAAGAAGAATGACCATGATGACCAAGAGAACTCAGAATGAGATGACTGAGATGAGACCAATGCTGAGCTGGCCAGGCTCAGAGAACTCTGCAGGAACAAAATGCTAACAGGATGAATTTTATGCCAAGAACCACAAAGATGGATGCCTGAGAATGCTGTGGTCAGAATCCCCTACCTATCTCTGCACTCTTACAAGACCTAACCCACCATAATGGATCTGGGTGGGACACAGCTGTGGATACAGCTGAGAAGAAGACCTGGATGCCTTGAAGAAAGATGTGGCTGCAATGCCTGTCCAAGATCAGAAACGCTCAGACTGATGCCAGCGATTCCAAGAGGCCCCTTGAGGACTGAGGAAAAAGACAAGACACACAAAAGAAACAAAAGGCACAACAGACAAGTGAGACAACACGCACCAGGACTGCTCTGCCATGCACACCACAGCAATGTGATCAAAAATGAGATTTCCACTTTACCTGCCTAAGGGGAAACATCTTGGACACCCCTGACTCAAAAACCCTTCCCACTGACTCCTGATCCTGCACCTCACTTTCATCCTCTCACAGCCCTCCACTTATTGCTGGGAGGGCCAGGGATGAGAATCCAGTCTGGTGCGAAGGAAGGTCGCTCTCCCTCTGGGAATTCCCTGCTGTCACCAGGCTGTTGTCTCACGAGGGAGGAGAATCGGCTCTGTCGTCCGCTTGGTGAGGAGAGTTCGGCCTCATGTGGGTGGGCTGCCCTAAACACAAGAATGGATGCTTAGAGTTGCACCAAAAAGTGAGACTGCAGCAACAGCAACTGCTTCTGTCCACCCATCACTGCTCACCTTGCTGACTTCACCTTGACTGCTGATATCCAGATTTACTTCCTAAAAATAAAGAGAAAGAACAGAGCTGTAACAGAGCCACCATTTACAATTCTACAAACAGAAACAGTGACTGACCTGCTCAGGGGAACTCCCTCCTCAGCCAGCAGGGGGCGCTCTGCCATGGATTTAAATCCGTCTGCATCTGAAAGAAAGTTAGAACAAAAGTCAGAGAGCTGCAGGATAATTTAAAACCTCCAGACATCTCCTGTCAATCAAGGAATACCCTCTAGAGTCCAAGTACACGCAGCATTACAAATTTCAAGTCCCCACCACTTGTCCTATTACCCCTACACCCAACTGTGCAGCAGGGCAGAGCAGTCCAGGCCAAATACACACCAACACCAGTAACACAGGACACAACAAACAAGGGGACACAACAGGGACAGAAAACTCTCAGAAAGAAGAATGACCATGATGACCAAGAGAACTCAGAAGGAGATGACTGAGATGAGACCAATGCTGAGCTGGCCAGGCTCAGAGAACTCTGCAGGAACAAAATGCTAACAGGATGAATTATTCCAAGAACCACAAAGATGGATGCCTGAGAATGCTGTGGTCAGAATCCCCTACCTATCTCTGCACTCTTACAAGACCTAACCCACCATAATGGATCTGGGTGGGGTGCAGCTGTGGATACAGCTGGGAACAAGATCTGAAAAGAAATTGGACTGGATGTTTTGAAGAGAGATGGGATTCCAATGCCTGTCCAAGATCAGAAATGCTCAGACTGATGCCAGCGATTCCAAGAGGCCCCTTGAGGGTGAAGGGAAAAGACAAGACACACGAAAGACACAGAAGGCACAACACAAAAGTGAGACAACACGCACCAGGACTGCTCTGCCATGCACACCACAGCATTGTGATCAAAAATGAGACTTCTCCTTTATGTAGTCCAAGCAATCACACCTTGGACATCCCTGTCTCCAAATCTGACTCAAAAATCCCTCCCACTGACTCCTAACTCTGCACCCCACTTTGATCCCCCCATAGCCCCCCACTTATCTCTGGGACAGCCGGGGATCAGAATCCACGCTGGGTGCAAAAGAAGGTCACTCATCCTCTGGGAATTCCCAGCTGTCACCGAGCTGTTGTCTCTCAGTCAGCTGCAATAAAGAAAACCAAATATCAAAGCCTGATTTTAGCAGGACATCACCCAAACCCCCACAGCTCTGCTACTCACCCTCTCCTAGGAATGCCCGGGTCCTTGGGCCGCACACACTTGGAGGGTGACACTTGCAGAGCCGAAGCCTTCACGGAGCTGTTGGCACTGAGCACACACGGCCTCCCTAAGGGGTGTGAGCATCCCTGGTTGCAGCCGGACAGGGATCCCAGGGTGGGCATCCCTCAGTTGTCCCCAAGCCTCCTGATCCTGCTCCCCACTATCTCTCCCTGCATAGCCTTAGGGTTGCTGCCTGCACCTGCTCTCAGGGAATCAGGGGCACTATACCTGTACTCTAACTTGCATCCTAGCCTGTACCCCTATTTTCACCCTGTGCTCTCTAGCCCCTGAGTCCTTTTCCTCTCAAGCTCTCCCTCAGCCTCTGTGTGTCACTGTCACACCCCTGTGCTGAACACCAATTCTTTAAGGCCCTACACTTGCAGCCAGGGACGGTCTTTAACACAGGGTCCCAAGAGTGTCCCGCCGCCGGGACACAAAAGCCACAGTTTCTCCTGCCCTAAGGAGAGGTAGCCCTGATGTCAGGGCAGAGGCTGACAGAGCCGAACTCTTGGCGGTGGAAAAGGCGCGAAGCCTACCAACCGCCGCCTCAAGGAGGGAAGGAAGGAAGCAATCCCTGACTGCGGAGAGACAGGAGACCGCAGGGAGGGGCGGGGCGGGAAACCCCTTGTTTCCCCAACCCTGTCGACCCTGCTCCCCACTATCCTCCTGGCCTGGCTCTAGCCCTATGGTTACTGCCAGCATGGTTCAGGGCTTCTGGCATTGTCCTGCACTAGTGTTGCTGCCTGCACCTGCTGTCAGGGAAACAGAGGTGTTGTGTGGGGTGCTGTGAGTGCTGGTATGCCTGTACTCTAACTTGTGTCCTAGCCTGTACCCCTCATTTTCACTGCATGCTCTCTGGCCCTTGAGTCCTTTACCTCTCAAGCTCTTCAAACCTGACTCAAAATTTCCCACCCCCCAGTGACTCCCGAGCTGGCACCCTCCTTCCATCCCCTCTGTGAGCCATAGCCCCCCACTTATCTTTTGGATGTCCGGGGATGAGAATCCACGTCGGGTGTGAAGGAAGGCTGTCTCGCCATCTGGGAATTTCCTGCTGTCACCGGGCTGTTGTCTCTGTCAGCTAAAATAAAGAAAAACAAACATCAGTGCATGATCTCAGCAGATCTGATGGCTGGCCTGTGAGGGAGTCTCAGTGTAACACGAGTGCACCACCTAAAACACACAAACAATAATGGACACTTAGAGCTGCACCAGAAACACCACTACCCTAACCCCACAAATATACAAACTTGAAAAAAGAAAACTCAAAAACAATTCCACCAAAAAAACCCCAACTCTTCTCACCCATAGTCAAACTACCAAACATAATAAAAAATGGTAATTTTAAAAGGGTAATTAAAACCCCCAATTCTTTATTTTAAAACTAACTTCTTATTTATTATCCAAAATGAAAAGATTTGCTGAAACGGTTTCTTCTCCTCCGGCAGGCAGGGCGGCCCCGCGCCAGGAGACCCACAGCACCGGCACCCCGCACCCCTTGCCGGGACTCGCTCCGGGGCTGGCGCCATTCCACGGTGCGGGGGACCGGGGAGACCCTGCGAGCCCCGGCAGTGGCGGCACGCGGTGCCCGGGCCGGCCCCGCACTCGCGGCACCGAACGGAACCCAGCTCCCGGTACCAAACCCTAACCCTCTGGCACGCTGGACTGTCCCGCACTCCCGGCACCGAACCAAACCCAGCTCCCGGCACCAAACCCTAACCCTCCGGCACAGTGGGCTGCCCTGTACAAGACCCCTGCCCACCCCGTGGTACTGGGCCGGGGGGGCCCAAGCGGCGCCCAAGCCCCATGCCCGGAGCGGGCAGAGAGCTCCGTGCCGCACCTCCCACCTGCCCACCCAGCACAGCTCGTCCCGCACCGCTGGGGCTCGGCTGCGACATTCCCACCAAAACAATGCTCAGCCACGACATTCCCACCAAAACAATGAATGCCAGTGGCAAAACCACCGGGGCACTGCCAGAAGCGTCCCCAAACACAGCAGCACAACCCAATTTAAACCCTTCAAATACCAGAAAAGCTGGGATTTCCTTCAATTTAACACCTGAAACTGAGGCAACAGCAGGCATTCGCCTCACCTTAAACCAATACAATAGCAAATAAATGTATTCTTCCCTTGAATTTAGTCCCCGACAAAAGCAGAAAAGGAGAGGTTTCCCTCAAGTCTCTAAAACAATAGGGAAAGGGAGATTTTTTACCAACAAGAACAGAGGAAGAGTTTCTTCCCTCAGTTTAAACTCCTTTTGCCCTCATAACTCCCCATTTTTTTCTAGGGACACCACAGAGGGATTACCAAAGTGAAATTGAAAATAGAAAAGAGAAAAGCCCCCCATACAAACCCACACTGACTTACCTGTTCAGCTGGCACAAAGGGTCGTTCCTCAGCACCTCCTTTAAGCAAAGCTGCACATCCAAGCGCTCCCCCAAATCCAACAAGATGCTCTCACCGTCCTTCCACGCGACACTCACAGGAACACACCGTAAACGTCCCTCCTCCAGGAGCTCCAAGCCGGAGTGAGCTGAGGCTCCCCTTTTAAAGCAGCCCCCTCATCATCCTAACAGCTCTCACCTGTGGCTGCCCTGTCCGCTCATTGTTCTCCTTAATAGCTCTCACATGGCACTGCCGTGTGACTTCATTATCCTTTACAGCTCTCACCTGGGGCTGCCACTCCGAGTGTGACAGCAGGGGCAGAGGGGACTTGCTGCTCATTCCCTGGACACCTCATTGTCTGACACACTGGGGCACGGGGCTTGCCTTGCTGTGGATAAGGATCCCTCTTCTCCTGCAGGTGCACAAGGCTAAAATTGGGATCCACTTCCAAAATTCCGTATGTGTGAGGTTCATAATTCCTAAGGAAATTCCTGCAGCCATCATTAGCCTCCATTTACAATTTTTCCTTTGGAATCATAACTAACAGCAAGGACTGTCAGGGAGGCAAGAATCTCAGGGGCAAAGTCAAAATCCAAGTGCTGCATGCACGGCTCCTCTGCCTGGTTTCCAAGTAATAATCCACCACATCGCAGGCACTCCAGTAGAGGAGAACATCATCCCGGGAGTGCAAAGTTGTTGGCATAGCAGCCATCTGGGACTGACTCTCTGAAATAAAGTGGAACACGGGAACAGCAGCATTGGAAGGACTAGCAGCCTGGGAGAGGTTTGAGGAGCTCAGGGCCAGGAACTGGGTGACACAGACTGCCCAGAGTCCAGCCGCTGAAGCGAGGTCAGGTGCCCCTTCGTGTCCTACTCCATTGTCCATGGTGCTGGAGCAATCCTCCTTGGGAAAGGGCCAGAATCAGGTGACACAGACCCACACCAGCAGGAGCCGAGCGCCTCCATAGCAAATTTATTATGTGGATTCCTTCGATTTCTCCTCAAATTCCTTCGATTTCTGTGACGTGGGGAACACAGACCTCAGGAAATCTGCCTTGAGCTTCCCTGTTTGCTCACTGCCACAGGCTGAGGAGGCACAAACGGCTCCTCCAGCAGAGCACAGCCCATGCTGTGTCACCAGCGCTGGAAAGCAAAGAAACTTACTAACCACAGCGCGGGCCGGCGGAGCGGGGCCGGGCTCGGGGCGGGACCAGGCCCTCAGCGCCAGCTGAGGGGCGGAGCCGGGGGGAGCGAGGCCGGGGGGAGCGGGGCCAGGCTCGGGGTGAAGCCGGGGGGAGCAGGGCCGGGCTCGGGGCAGAGCCGGGCTCGGGGCAGGGCCGGGCTTGGGGCAGAGCCAGGCTCGGGGCGGACCGGGGAGAGCGGGGCCGGGGGAAGCAGGGCCGGGCCCTCAGCACTGGCCGAGGGACGGAGCCGGGGGGAGCGGGGCCGGGGGAGGGGGGCCGGGGTGAAGGCGGTCCAGCCAATGGGATTTAGGCCCCAGCTCCGGCCCAGCCAATCCCAAGCTTTATTTCACCGCCAGCTCTGGTCTTCTGTCTCCAGATGCACGTTTCTCCAACTCTGGTAGCTGAATCTTCTCCAGCTTCAAAGGGCAGCATCTTGGTCTTGGCTGCAGCTCTGCAACAACTCTTCAGCACCCACCCTACAAGCTCTAAGCCCACCCCGCAGTGAATATCCCAGGCCCACAGTGATTTGGCTGCAGCCCTACTGTGGTTATCACAGACCCAGGCAATATCCCAGCGTTTCCAGCATTTCACGCGCACTCTTAGAGCAATGCCTTTCCAGCACTGCACCCCCAGTTTCCTTATTGACCACAACTAGCCACCCAAAAGTCCACAGCACAGGCCTACAATGATTTTAGCACACGAATTCTACAGTCTCTATATCCACCATATAGTTTCTATCCCACCCTCAAAGTGATTTGAGTTCCAGCCCCAGTGAATATCAGCTCTTGACCCACAAGCTTTATTTCACTGCCAGCTCTGTTCTTGCAGCTCCAGATGCACGTTTCTCCAACTCTGGCAGCTGAATCTTCTCCAGCTTCAAAGGGCAGCATCTTGGTCTTGGCTGCAGCTCTGCAACAACCCTTCAGCACCCACCCTACAAGCTCTAAGACCACCTCACAGTGAATTTCCCAGCCCCACAGTGTTTTTGGCTGCAGCCCTACTGTGGTTATCACAGACCCAGGGAATATCCCAGCATTGCCAGCATTTCAGGTGCACTCTTAGAGCAATGTCTTTTCAGCTCTGCACACCCTGTTTCACTATTGACCACAACTTCCCACCCTAAAGTCAATAGCACAGGCCTACTGTGATTTTAGCACACGAATTCTACAGTCTCTATATCCACCATATAGTTTCTATCCCACCCTCAAAGTGATTTGAGTTCCCACCCCAGAGTCCCCTTCCCAGCCCCAGTGATTGCAGCTCTAGCCCTAGGGTCCCCATCCTAGTTGCAGTGATTTCAGCTCTTGACCCACAAGCTTTATTTCACCACCAGCTCCGTTCCTGCACGTTTCTCCAGATGCACGTTCCTCTACCTCTGGCAGCTGAGCCTTCTCCAGCTTCAAAGGGCAGCATCTTGGTCTTGGCTCCATCTCTGCAACAACCCTTCAGCACCCACCCTACAAGCCCCAAGCCCACCCTGCAGTGAATATCCCAGCCCCACGGTGATTTTGGCTTCAGCCCTAAAGTGCCTACCACAGTTCCAGGCTATATCCCTGCAATGCTGGGATTTCCGGCGCAACCTTACAGCAAAGCCTTTTCAGCTCTAGGCACCCTGTTCCATTTTCAGTCACCACATCCCACCCGACAAACAGAATCACAGGCCTACAGCAATTTCAGCACATGAGTCCTACAGTTTCTGTGCTGTTGGCAGTCTCTATCCCAGCCCGACAGTTATTGCAGCTCAAGCCCTGGAGTGTGTCCTTCCCTCCCAGCCCCAGTGAATTCAGCTCTTGACCCACAAGCTTTATTTCACTCCCCGCTCAGTTTTTGTAGCTCCAGATCCTCTTTTCTCCTGGTCTTCTTGCTGTAGCTGCTTCAAGGACTTTTTGTCTCCAGTTGTGATGTTTCAGCTTCAGCTCTAGAAACACCATTGCACCCCAATCCCAGTAAACTTTATTCCATTTCCAGCCCCTTGGTTTGTGTACCATTTCATGGTCGCTTGTCAGGTGTACAGTCACTATCCCCTTTGAACAGCGATTGCAGTTGCAGCACTGCAGTCCCCATTCTGACCCCAGTGAATTCAGCTCTTGACCCACAAGCTTTATTTCACTGCCAGCTCTTCTGTTTCACTTCTGTCTTCACATCTTCCCAGCCGTGACACATAACGCTGCTCTTGGTTCTCAGGGTATGATTTTTGTTTTAGCTGTACCTCTGTGTTGTTTCAGCTCAGCTCCTGAACCCTTATTCCAGCCCCAACCTGATAATCCTTACTGCAGCAACAGTCCCTATTACCCCAGCCCTTACAGTGATTCAGCGCCAGCCACACAGTTCACATCCCGCCTCCATATTCCCTATCCCAGCCCCACAGGGGTTTCACCCCAGACCCTACCATCTCTGTGTCTTCTCCAGCTCTGCTGTCTCAGCTCCATCTCCTCAGCTTCCCACTGCCTGCAGCTAAAAGCTGCTACTGCTTCTCACTGCTGCCTGGGGCTGTTGATAAGACCACAAGTCAGTTCCAGTCATCACTTCAATGTCCTTAGGAGCTGCGGCAGCAGGAGCACGGCTCCGCCGGTTCCCAAAGCAGCGGCAGCGGGAGAGACGCCTCAGGAGAACGGAAGAGAGGGGCCGGGCTGAGGGGCCAGGGTGGAGAAAGGCGGGCCAGGATTGACGGGGCTTGGAAGCTGTAAGGCTGCAGCCCGTGGGAGCGCAAGCGCTCAGTCGGGCAAAGCCAGGAGCGCTCCAAGGGTCCGTGGGCACCCTGGGTTCCGCTCCCGAGACCCCCGTCCCCTTCTCCAACCCTCTCTCGTGCCCAGGTCGCGGCTAAAAGCTCCCCGCAGAGCCCCTACCAGAGCGCCCCGCTGGCTCTCGGGGCAGGGGGCGGGGAGGGGCGTAGCCGGCAGCCTGCCAGGGGCGGTTCCAGGTCGCAAAGGCGGACTCTGCAGTGGCAGTGCGGATGAGAGAGTGGCGGCGACATGGTGGGGAGGGGGCGCGGCGGCGGGGAGCGGGGAGGGCGTGCAGAGCCTGCTGGCGGGTTTGGGCGCCTCTTTCCCCACAGGGGTTCCGCTTATGCGGGGACTTGGGCTGCCCCGACTGGGCGCTGGCCGAGATCAGCACCCTGGCCAAAATACCCAAGTGCCCACCCCTGCTGCTCACCCTCCTTCTCCCCCGCAGTTCTCGGTGAAGCTGAAGCTGATCTGCGCCCGGGTGCTGTGGGACCTGCTAGGGGATGCCAGGTAAGTATGGGGCTATGGCTGCAATAACCTCACAGTGCCTCATGATGTAGTTTCAACACTGCAGTGGCATAATCAGCAACGTTAATTAATCTCCTGTTCTTCATGCAAGCCTCAGCGTTAAGAATGCTATCGGCCTCTACTAGTAGTAGTAATATGCATAGTAAGTGTTATTAGTATTCCTATTTAGGTAAGAATTGTTAGTGGTAACACTGGCAGTGAGTGTGTTAACTGGTGTTTACCGTGACACTCTGCTCTCCCACAGTTTGACAAGATTCTGAAACTGACCTTAGATGCAAAGTTACTTGAGCACTGCTGTCCTTACCACGATTCTTTGATGGAGCCATGCTCCAGGGATGGGCAGCAATGTGTCTGGGGATGCCTTCCCAAGGTGACAAACTCCCCCTCCTCCCTCCCTTCTGCAGTCGAGGGATGTGAAGGCGACCATCGCTGTCTTCGGCTTCATCCTCTCCAGTGCAGCCAAGCACAGAGTAGACGGTGAGTGTCTGTCAAGTGAGCTGCAGCAGCTGGGACTGCCCAAAGGTTCCTCAGGGGGCCACTATGAGCCAGGCGTGGTGGGATGTTGCTGACAGTTCCCAGCCCTGTCTTCACACTCAAATGGAGAGCAGGCTGGCTGCTGTGCTGTCCTCTATCACCTCCCTTCTGTGCCATCAGTCCCTGGGGACTCCTCAGGTGGTTTGGTGGAGTTTGGCAGCCGCAGGTCTGGTGTGAGCACAGGGGTTCTTCTCTTGTCTCCCCTCAAGAGCAGAGCATGCCAGCACCTTGTGCTATTCCTATGAGAAGCAGAGCCCCCTCCAGTACTGGCTCAGTGCCTGCAGCCTGCGATGTGAGTGGGGTGTTGGGTCTTAATAGGGCTGTGGAGGTCAGTGTCAGTCACCATACTGGAGTGAGCCGAAGTGCTGACACCATCCCATTCCCCACTGTAGTGAGCCAGCTGGGCTCCGTGTGCTGGCAGGTGGATTACACCCTCAGGAGGGGGCCCTCCCTTACCTGCAGCGCCCCCCTTCCCTAAGGAGGGGCCCCCCCTAACCCCAGCCCCAACCCTCCCAGGGATACCTCAGTGTGATGTGGGGAAAAGCCCAATATCCCCCAAAACTACCCCAAAATATCCCCCCAAACGACCCCAAAATTAGCCGAAAATATCACCAAAATCACACCAAAATTAGCCCAAAATATTCCCCAGATTTACACCAAAATATCTCCAAAATATCCCCTAAAATACCCAGGGGAGCTTGGGAGGGGGGAGAAAGGGAGGGGCAGAAATGGGTCTGGGGAGGGGAGGTTCCAGGCATGTCCCAGGTGTCTTCAAATGGGGTCTGGGATCTCTGGGGGTTCCCAAATGGGCTTAGGGGGGTCCCAAGGGAGTTTGGGAGTCCCCAAACTGGTCTGGGGGGGGAGTCCCAGATGTCCCTAAATGGGTCTGGGGGGATCCCAAGGGATTCCAAAGGGTTTTTGGGAGTCCCGAAATGGGTCTGGGTGGGTCCTGGGGTGGGCACAAGCGTCACCAAATGGGTCTGGGGTCTTGGGGGGTGGGGGTGTGCAAATGGATCTGGGGATGTCCCAAGGGATTCCCAGAGGAGTTGGGGGGGGTCCCAAGGGGCTCCCCAAATGGATGTCAGGGAGTCCCAGGTGTTCCCAATGGGTCTGGTGTCTCAGGGAGGTCCCAAATGGGTCTAGAGGCATCCCAGGGGGGTTCCCAAATGAGTCTTGGGGGGGCCCAAGTGTCCCCAAAAGGGTCTGGGGTCCCCAGGGGGTTCCCTTAATGGGTCTGGGGGTGTCCTGGGGGATTTTGGGGGGTCCCAGGTGTCCCAAATGATTCTGCGGGTGTCACAGGGGATTCCAGTGGGGGGGAGGGTCTCAAGGGGGTCCTAAAGGTTCCCAAATGGGTCTGGGGGCATCCCAAGGGCTCCAAGTCAATAAAATCCCAAGAGTAAACAATATTGCAAATATCAATATCAAAAACCCTAACAAATTAACTACATCACACTACTTCAAACCCACCAAAACAAACACTGCATACTCAGAAAAATAAAAACCATCACTAAATAATTAAAAATCTGCCCTAGACCTCACAGTACAGCCCATTACACCATTGTAAGCCTTGGAAAACATATCCTTTAAAAATATAACACCCCACCAAAAAAAAAAATCAATAACAAAACTCAATTCAAAAATAACCTGATCAACACCTACACTAAGAAACGTAACATTAAATAAGCAGACCAAGTCCCTTATCATACACCATCTACAAACAAAACGACACAACAAATTATTAAAAACCACCTTAAAACCATTAAATAGAAAAAACTTCCAAAATTTCAAAACTGCATCTAACAAAACACCCAAATCTCCACCAGCCAGGCTGGCCCTACACAATCTGAACTCCTCATATAACACACAAAAACAAAACCCCAATAATAGATATCAGAAGTCTATTTTTAAAAGCTACTTAAAATAATTCTACCTCAAATACAAACAAACCCATCCATAACATTATCTTCCCTCAAAACCCAAATTACACGTAATAAATAATAGCAAAAAAACCCACGAAACACTAAATATCACTAAAGAATGTAAGATTGAATAAAAACCACATATAAATATCACTGTTTATTAAATAGCACTGCCTATATCTATATTTAACTATCTCTATATAATATGAAAGGAACAGAACCTACCTCACACAGGGTTGTATGAGCCACTCAATTATTGTTATTGTTATTATACTGTGCCACTTAGTTATTGTTATTGTTATTGTTATTGTGCTGTTTAAAAACCCATGTTAAGCTCTTACCTTCTTATCTGTACCCTTGCTGTACCCCATTTTCTCTGACACCCAAGTTATATGCCCTTCTTCCCAAGCCCCTCCCTTCCTCTTCCGGGTTAGGCCTCTGTTGCTCCCTGCCAGCCTGTCCATCAAGATCTCGAGACACCGCCCCACATGCAAATGAACTCGACCAATAGAAAAAGACACCCAGCATGCTCAGCTCCACAAAAAGGTCGCCACGACCTCAAAAGAAGTTGATCAGAGGAGTACCCCTAGAGCGAGCCCAAGTCTTCCGAGTTCCTGGGAACCCCCGTGAGGGCGAACTCCCGGCCCTGCAGCACAGCAGCAGGAACGACGTGGACCTCCTCCTCGGTGGTGTCCCCAGGCGTCCAGAAGGAGCAACAGAGGCAGCGAGAGACCCTCCCCCGAGCATCCCCAATTTTAAATAAAGGCACTAAAAGGAGTAAAAACGATCTCCTGCCCTGTTTATTTTTAACATAATACATATATAATTAAAATATATTAATTTGAGCATTAAGCTAACAATACAAAATAAAATATGAAATGTCCTAAAATGATATTATTATACGATATGCTCTATTGTCCTCCCCCCAATTCTCTCTCAAATGTATTACCTAACACATACAAAAATCCGTTTTTACTTTTTAAAACTAGCTTCTCACTTGTTAGCCAAAACGAAAAACTTTGCCGAAGCTGTTTCTTCTTCTTCTTTCCCGCTCCCGGCACCAACGCCGCCCCTGCGGCAGGCCCGGGCGGCCCCGTACACGAGACCCGCCCGCCCCGCAGTACCGGCCCCGGGCTGGGGGAGCCCCGGCGGCGCCTGAGCCCCGTGTCCCGCGCCCCGCGCCCAGAGCGGGCAGAGAGCTCCGTGCCGCACCTCCCGCCTGCCGGCCCGGCGCAGCCCCGGCTCCACACGGCTCGCACCGGCGCGGCTCTGCCGGGCCCCGGGGGGAGGTCAGCCGCGACATTGCCGTTCCACTTCAGCAATTCCCCGGGGAATGAACTGCCAGGAGTGACCCCGCGCAAGGCATTCAGGGCCAGGCCACGGCCAGAAGCGCCTTCAAATGCAGCGGCACAGCCCGATTTAAACCCTTCAGATGCTGGAAAAGCCAGGGTTTCCTTCAACTTAACCCCTAAAACTGAGGCAACAGCAGGCATTCGCCTCACCTTAAACCAATACAATAGCAAATAAATGTATTCTCCCCTTCCATTTAATCCCCAAGAAGGACAGAGAAGGCGGGATTTTCCTCAAAATAAATCTCTCCCACAATGGGAAAAGGGAGATCCTTACCTCTATTCAAACCTTTTCAAAGAAGCAACAACGGGACTTCCACTCCACTTTAAACCTTAGCATGATGGAAATGGGGGGCTTACCCTCAATTCAAACCCCTAAAACAACAACAATATTTTTCACTTTCCATTAAAAATAGAACACAGGGATTCCCTGTCAACAGATACCCATAAAACCCTGGAAAAGCCAAGTTTTCCTTCCATCAATACCCTTAAAATCACAGGTGAAGGGGGATTACCCCCCGTTTAAACACAGACAATAACAGGAGTTTCTTCCCTCAATTTAAACTCCTTCTGCCCTCATAATCCCCATTTTTTTTCCCTAGGGGCACCAGGGATGGATTGGCAAGATGAAACTGAAAAGGGAAAAGAGAAAAGTCCCCCATACAAACCCACACTGGCTCACCTGATGCTGCCCGGCACAAAGGTTTGTCCCTTGTCACCTCCTTTAAGCAATGCTCCACATCCAGGTGCTCCCCCAGACCCGATGAGATGCTCTCACCGTCGTTCGATGAGACGCCTCCGGGAGCCCAGCACAAATCCCTGTCCAGCACCTCCATGCCAAAGTGAGCTGAGAGAAACCCCCCAAAACGCAGCCCTGGCAGAATCCGCCCCCTCATCATCCTGACAGCTCCCACCTGGGCAGGGGCAGAGGGGACTTGCTGCTCATTCCCGGGACACCTCATTGTCTGCACCTGACACACTGGGGCACCGGGCTTGCCTTCCTATGGATAAGGATCCCTCTTCTCCTGCAGATGCCCAAGGCTGAAATTGGGATCCACTTCCAAAACTCCCGATGTGTGAGGTTCGTAATTCCTAAGGAAATTCCCCCGGCAACCATTAGCCTCCATTCACAGTTTTCCCTTCGGAATCATTCCTAACTTGTCTTTCTGTGGAACTGTTTCAAACATTCATCGAAAGTTCAGGAGCTGCTGATGATCAGTTTCAGATTTAGCTGACATGCCGGTGGGGAGGGAGGGGCCGACTGGGAATGGATGGGGGGGCCATTCGTTTCTTGGTGAGCTTTCCCAGTTCACCCCTGAGGCCCCGCCCCCTTCGACCCCGCCCACCTTAGAGCCCTGGCTCCGCCCCAAGCCCACCCTGGCGCCCCGCCCGGGCTGGGGGCGGCACCAGCGCCCGCGGCCCCGGCCCTCTCCCCTGGGCCGGCCCCGCCCCTCACACCGGAGCCGAGCCGGGGCTGCTCCCTGTCCGGTCTGCGAGACGATGCTTATCACCAAGGCTTGAGTGCAGACTGTGCTGAGGCCGGGGTTTTTTCAGGCAGGAGGTTTTTTTGAGGCTCCTGGGAACTGTGTTCCCGTGGACTGCTGCAAGTGTGTGCCGATGGCCCGTAGGAGCCAGGGAGTATCGGAGCGGTTGAGATGAGTGTGGAGGTGGGTTTGTGTGTAAACTTACTCTTTCTCACCCCGAATATGTGGAAGTTTGGCTGTTGGCAACAAAGAAGTTGAGAAAGGACGTCCATCTCCACTGATGTCTGGATATAATTAAGAGTGCAGTTAGCAAAACGTCTGTATTTTCTGCAAAACCTCTGTATTTTCTGCTAAATTAAAAAACCTGAAAAGAGAAAGCTGTAAACACCATGGTGCCATTTTTTTCCTTTTCCTTTTTTTCCTTTTTACACGCTAACAGTTCTCATTCTACCCATGTACAGTATTACCAGCAGTAATTGGAGAGATTTAGTGAGGATGTGGTGTTGCTGGGGTACTTCAGTGGTTTTAGGATTGGTTTTGGGGTGTTGAAATATTTAAGGCTGATGGGAACGGTTTAGGTGTTCCTGCCTTCTAAATCAGGTTTGTGGGGGTTAAATATAGGTTGGGCTTTTATAGCCCTCCTAAAAGCTTCTAGGATCTCATAAATCCTGCAAGGCCACTATAGGCCCACCGAAACCCCTCACAAGCCTCCAAGAGCCCAATAGGCCAACTCTACAATGTCTATAGTGATGCCTTGGGAAGGCTGACCTGGAACAGAGACCAGACAGAGCTAAAGTAGATATTTATTGAAAGACCTTTAAGGGTACACCTTGGGCAGCACAAGAGCCTGACCAGGGCTACACCCAAGGTGGACTTAAAACGGTCACAAAAGGGACGACCGGTCACAAGGTCTTACACTTTTATAAGTTTTGGTCCATTTGCATATTGGGGTTTAATTGTCCAATTACAGCTTTGGATTTTGAAGTCCTATCCTTCTTGTTTTCTCTCTTCTGTCCACCATTGTTTATGCTTTTGGGCCTGAAACTTGTATTCATTGTCCTTGGTCTTCAGCAGGAAAAGGATTTGTTTTGTCTACCTATTCTGTGAATAGAGCTTACTAACACTTAGTATGAGGCTCAGAACTACACCCCTAGGCAGCACAGAATCTGAAAAACATGAAAGCTAAAACTTAAGGCATCAATAGTACCCCTAAAAACCACAAAGGCCCTAAGATCCTGCCAGGAGCTAACAAAACACCCAAGGTTCCTCCCTGCAATGACAGGGGTGATTCTCAGCAGGAACCAAGGTCCCTCCTTGGGCCAACAAGCTGTCACATAATGTAGCTCAGAGAATCTCAGTACCTCCCAATCCACGTGACCCTCTGTTATGGGTTCTGGAGGATGCCCATGTACAAAAAACTTGAGATGTATTTATAATTGCAAAGAAAGTTGATTTTCTTAGTCACAGTAGCAATTGATAACACACTAAACTCCTGGATTCTTGAGAAGCCACCAAGAAGAAGGAGAGAGAGCATGGCTCCTGAGTGGAAGGGTTAGGCAGGCAGTGCACTTTCAGGGCACCCCCTGGATGAAAATGGTGTGCATCTTGCTCTTCTCTCTCCCTCCAATTGGTCCTCCTCTAGGACCAATACTTACATCTCCTTCTCAGGAGCAGCCAGTTACAACATCATCTCATGCAGGCTTGTGATACCACCTCCATGCCAGCAGCACCTTCGTTGTGTATTATTCCTCTTTCACAGGTTGAGTTTCTACTAATTGACTCATTCCTTGTTTCATTTTTGAAGGTTAAGTTCCTATCAACTAACAATATGGTCTTCTCCTCCATTATCTTGTTGATATGTACAACAGCAGACCAAATATGGCAGGGCCTTAAACACATCTTCGGTCCCTGACACCCTGAGCCCCTCAGTGTCTTAGGGGCACAAGAAAGATATCCCCTGGGAATACAAGGCCAGACAGAGCTGTAGTTCCTGGCAGATTGTGTCTGGGAGAAATCCTCTGATATCCACAATTTTATGAGGTAGATTCCCACTTTTGGCTGCAGGTGCCTGGGTGTGAACGGTGGCTCCCACACGTAATGAAAGATTTCCATCCTCGTGTCTTGGAGCCAGTTCAGAGGAGGCCCCTGGAGTCAAAGGCCAGGCAGAGCCCTAGTTACTGGCAGCTTTCATCTGGGAGAAAACCTGTGATGTTTGCAAATTAAGGAGACAGAATTTCACTTTTGGCCACAAGCACCCAGATGTGAATGACAGCTCTTTTTAGAAGGAAGCAAAGTTTACCATCCTCGTGGCTTGGAGGCAGTTTGGAGGAGGCCCCTGGGAGTCCAAGGCCACCCAGAGCCATAGTTCCTGGCAGCTTCTATATGGGAGAAATCCCCCAATGTTTGCAATTTAAAGAGGTGGCATCCCACATTCCCATGGGTGCCCCTGCCTTGGCAAGAGACCTGGCACATCCTAGACCAGGCTGTTGGGTTCATTTGTCACCTTCTACTGCAATTATCCTAGCATGGGAGCTGTTAAATCACAGACTACAGGATGAGACTCTTCCTGAAACAGAAATAAATTCCAGGTACAGAAAAGCTCACTGATGCACTTAGAAATACTTCAGCAAATCAAACTCCTGGAAAAAACAAAGGTGACTTGTGGTTACCTGGGTCCTCAGGCTCTATGAGCTAAAGGGGAGAGAAGTTTAATGACAGGGACAGAGAGACAGAGAATAGTCAAGAGAAAAATGGGCTGAGGGACAGAGAAGGAAGAAATTAAAACATTGGGGCAGGGACCTGGAATGAGAGCATCCAAGAAAGAAAAAGTGTACTTAGAATATGGGGCACAGAAAGAGAGGAAATAAAAGTTGGGGGAGGGCATCACAAAGATCTAGAGGGTATATGGGGAGAAGTTAAAAAAATTTGAAGACAGATAAATGGAAAAAGATAAAAACAGCAATGGACTGAGATAGAGGATAAAGACAAGAGGAGTGGGGGAAGAGGACGGAAGTGCAGAAAGAAGAATAAAACAGAGAGATAGAATGAGAAAGACAGGAGCTTGGAGAACGGGAGAGGTGTAGGGAAGCAGAAAAAATTACATCAGTGGGAGAAGGGTAGTGGGGTGGTAGGGATGGGATGCCAAAGAGGGGCAAAACAGACTAATGGGTCCAGGACTCATTGCAGCTCCCCACTCAGAGCTGCTGTGAGAATTTGACAGTTCAGACGTATCTTTGTCTCTCTCTCCCTCTCCATCCCTTACTCTGTACTTCCAGTGGTTCGGGTGTCAGCCGAGCCATTAAATTATTGGCATTTGACAATGCCAATGACAAAACTAAACAGAACTTTGTCAATGAACTTTGTATATGGTTCCTTAATTAATCTCTTACAACTTTTACAGCATAAGGCTTCACAAATACACAGCTTCACATACACACACACACATACAGGCCCTGCCGTGCTCGGCGGTGATCTGCTTAGGACTACGCTTAGAGAAATTCTTCCTCATCTGGAGTGGCACAGGAGATCTCAACATTCCTCCCCGGCAAGAATGACATGGTTTTCCCCTGAAACTTGCGGGGTCACATCTCAGACTTTGTCCCCCGTTCCTTCCCCACCGGTCAAATGGGCACCTCGGAAGGCAGTGCTGCCGGAGCTCATCACCACTGCGGTGACCGACGGCCGCGGGGACGACGACGCCACACGCACCCGGAAGACTGCGGACCTCATTCACCGCCCGACAGGCGGCTGGGACGGCCCGACGCGATGAGGCAGCAAGCGGCGCGCGATTCCGCCCGAGCCGAACACCGGGAGATCGGCGGCGCGAGACAGCCGGGACCGCATCCGCTCCGCGCCCCGCCCGCCGCGCGCCCGGCCCTGCGGCAGCGCGCCCCGCCCCCGTCGCTAGGGAAGTGAGGTCACGCAGTATGGTGGCTCGGGGCCGGAGGGGCTGAGGGGCCGGTCTTGCCGGGAATCCGTGTCCATCTTGCTCGGGAGCTGCGGCCACGGTCTTGCTTGTCTCGCTAGTATCGAGTGGCAAGACCAAAGCCGCGATGGCATCCGAAACCGCAGGACTGTGAGGCATCAGAACGAGAGCCAGCAGGCCGGGCAGAGCTACAGGATCGGGTCGCGGACGAAGCGAGCTGCCGCCATGGAGCTGAGGGTTGGGAACCGGTACCGGCTGGGCCGGAAGATCGGGAGCGGGTCCTTCGGGGATATCTACCTGGGTAAGGAGGATGGCTCGCTAGGGATTTAGCTGGCCGTTTTGTGGTTGTGTGGAGAATATCAAGGGCCTAGCCGGGTCGGGCATGTCCCTGGGCTAGGGGCACAGCAGCAGTAATTTAATATTTCGTTGACATCGTGTCCTAATTTGGACAGTGCGGAAATGGGGAATTCTGGTTTACTCGACTGCCTCTTCTCATTGCTGTCAAGTGACCTTGGGCACCGTTCGCGTCTGTAAAATGGGCGTCAGGGTAAAAATAGCCTCATTTGAAAACAAGGAAGAAAAAACCTCAAAACCAGATAAACCCTAAAACCCCCACAACCCACCACATTCGGAAAAACCTTTTGGGAAAGAGACGTGTATCAGGGTTAAATATCGCTGCAGTGGACTAGGAAAAAATGTTGTCCGAAGGATGTTTCTTTCTCCTGTGAGGCCTAAAAAATCTTACACAACTACAGGTGATTAGGTTGTAGTAAAAAAACCTTTAAATCCTTGAAATAATTCTCATAGTTTGGCTTATCCTCTTGCTTGACTGTCGCCTAATCGTAATCGCTATGCAATTGTAAAACGTACAGGATTGGAATTCTTTGCCAGTCCATTATTATGGCTCTCTAACATAATAGCTTGCTGCTGTTGCTTATGACAAGCACAGGTAGTGGGTACAAGTTTTGAAAGCAGGTGTTTTTAAAGTACTCTACATATTCGGCAAACTCTCAAGCCGTGTGAAGTGGGTTAAAGCCAAAGAAATACGAGCATTATGTCCCGTCCCGTAGATACAAGTACTCTGCTTTTGAAAATTGTGTTAACTTAGAAAAGCAAATCAAGAATGAGGGGGAGGGGAGGAAGGTGGAACTTGCAGGGGCTAAGGTTCATTGACTGCATATTTGTGGAAGATAAAAATAATGTCACTTGCTGGCTTATGTGGTGTGTTTGGCAGTGCATGCAGTACGGGAGGCGGAGGTTGTTTTTCTAGACAGCAGGACTTCATCTTGCAGTGCACAGTTGGCATTCCAAAATAATTCATTACCTAAAGCTGCTTGTCTACAGATAATGAAATACTGGTTATCCATAAGACAGAACATATGCCTGATGAAAAATACACATTTTTAACTGAAGATATGTGGTTGTCTAGAAACAGGGAACATGGTTGTTCCTCTCTGCAATGCATGTATAGAAGATTGAAGATGTGACCATAGAAGATTGTGGTAAAGCTTGTGCAAAAATCCTTGTTAGCTTCCATTGGGCTTTTGGGGGAAAATTAAGGCAGCAGTTAAAATCTGAAAAGTCTTAGATGATTTGAAAAAAATTAACTTTTGACTACTGCTCAGATAAATCAGATTGTATTACATTATTATTTTCAAGTGCAACTGAAATAAACATTTATGTGTCACTTTTATCTCTATGTGTGCAGCTCACATCAGTGAAGTTGCACAGAAAGAAATAGTTCCCTGTATGCTAGTGTATATATTAATGCCATACTGAATTTTGCACAATAAATCATCTGGGTTTTACTTTTTTTTATTTCTAAATAATTGTCATGGATTTACTTTCAGGGCTTACTGCAGATGTCATGCCTGAGCCAGTAACTAGCATGGAAGTATGTGAATGGAAGATCCAGCTGGTGGCATGGGTTTATTTTTCCAGGGGGAATTAGTGTCTCTCAAGAACTGAAGTCTTTTGTAGAGTCCCATTTGATTTGCCTACCCTTATCTGGTAGAATAGGTGTATGAAAACTGTGGTTTTCATGATAATGAAATGTGGTCGGTTTCTAAAAAAAAATTCCAGTTGCTCAGACTGTACAGTAGACATAAGTGTCTTAAAATAATTTCTAAAGTTATTTCAGAAGTCACTTACTTTCAAGTACACATACCTTCTTATAGGCCTCAGTGAATTTGTAGATTACTTCAGTATACATTCCCAGCTCAGTTTTATGCTTTGAAAAGGAAGATTTGACTATTTTTGCCTGTTTCCAGTCCCCAGGTTTTGTCTTAAATGCAGCTACAAGGGTTTTGAAGACATTCCAGAGTAGAGGGAAAGGACTTCCTCCATTTTTCCCACCCTTTCCCTTTTTCCTTACTTTGGAATAAGGAGCAAACAACGCTGTTAGGAGCATGGTTCTTTCACATTCTTTCCTCCTCTCGTTTGTATTTCAAAATTTGTCTTCAGGAATTTAGAATGGGGGTCTGTGGGACAGGATTTATAAATGTAAGACACTACTGTAAATAAATGAGCAGAGGGAACTTAAATAAAATTTAGGAGTTCACCTATGTTACCTTCTAGAGGAATATATGAAAGAAATTGATACACAGATATTCTAAATAGTATAAAAAGTGGACAGGAGTGAGTGGATCAGAGTAAGCATTTGTTTTGTTGCCCAGACCATGAGGTCAAGTAGGCATAAGTCATGATCACAGAGCAGTCACAGTGCTCTCATGGTTTCTTGTGTTATGTATACATTTTTCTTAAGAATGACTTCTAGGTTGTAAACTAATTTAAATTATTTCCAGGGCCTTCCTTAGGGAAGAGGACCTCGCAATTACAAGTAAATTAGAGTTTTGCATTTTAAAAAATACCACTTTCACAACTTTAGTCTTTCACTTATAAATGGTGACTTCTCATTATATTGCTTGTTACAACTTTTTAATGATTCCTTTCACAGAACCGCTGCTTTTCAAATATTACATATTCCTTAAAGGAAACTTTAAATCTTTTGGTGAAATACAGGGCGCTGTAAAATTTTAGAAACTTTTGTCTCAGATTTAAGGTGTAGACAAAAGTCCCTACTTGGAGACAAGCACTGGATTGCTTGGCAAAGTGATTTCCATTTTTGTGCCTCTCATTGGTTTTGCTGGACTCAAAAAATATTAATAGCATTTTTTTAGTACAAAATCTCTTGTCTTGATGGAGAGGGCTTACACAGAAGTGGAGTTCAGGCTAAGGATCTTGGCTTTCTTAGGTGGTAAAGACTTCTTGGGAAGAGCAAGTATGTTAAGAAGTGACCTACCAGATTGAGACCACGGTCTGTCAAGTAAGTTTAGTAGTGCATTGAGCAGAACTTTATACTGATAATACAGGTCTTGATCCTCCTACAGTTTTTGCATTAATCAACCGCAGAAGTCTGCAGTTGTCTTTAGAGATGTGTATCTTTCATTATATGCAGATGGAAGTTTGTGTCTGTTTTGGATCAGAAAAGTTTTTTAAAAAAGCCAAACCAACCAGAACTCCAGAACAACCCCACTGCTGTTGATCGCTCATCAGTTAATACGGTCTTCAGTCTACATCCTCCCTGATTTTGGCTCCTGTAGAACTCAGGAGAACAAGGGATAGTCAAGAAAGGTCAGGAGTTGTGCGGTTCAAAATCGAGACTTTAATTTGAGGTGGAGAGGTCAGTATTTAGTCCTTCCTCCTTATATTGTTGATACATGCTTTCAGATCTCTGGGTTGATGTTCACCATGATTAGCTTAAAATCCACCAGAATAATTCATTCATGAAATGTGAAAAATACTAGATTACATATTGAAGAGCTTTCAATTGCTGCAACTGTACTGTGACCAAAGTAACGATCCAGGATCCTGTCACCTGTTATGCTAGATAAAAACAGTTCTATGAGACAGATACATGTACAGCCTTATTTTTCTTTGTGTTTCTCAGTTGATGGCCTTAAGCTGTGCTTATTGTATCTAGAGCGAACTTCATATGTTTTGTTGATTTTTAGGGTGCGTTGTGAAATGCCTAACATAAACACTTGCTGGGGTGTCCACTCATAGAAACTCAGTGTTCCGTCAACACCACTTTGATACCCATGTGTGCATGCAAATGGAAACACATTTTATTAACGTAAAAAAAGACACATAGTCTTGTGTGAGCTCAGGTGATTCCATGCAGTATCAGTTCCTGCCAAAGTGAACAGTCATGTCCATTTTGAGGTGTGGGATGTTAGTTTGTCTTTGTAGCCTTGGTTTTCCTGACTTTATTGGATAAAAGCCTGTAAAGCACTGAAGTAGCTCCTTAATCACAGGAACAGGATTTTACAGCTATAAAAGTTAAGTCAGTACACTGTAATGGTCAAAGAAGAACATAGGTAACATGAAAAACATAGGTAAACATACATAGAAAAACATACATAATTAAGCACATGTGTCTTAATTGCTTTGTGTGACTCCCAGAAAGGACATTACGGAAGTACAGATAAGAGAAAGGGGAAATAATATGCAGTAATTAAAAATTACTTATACAGGGAATGACAAGAGTGTTTGCACTCTGAAAAGAGTTAAGGGAAAGTGAGTTAGTATAAAAGTGTATGCAGTCCTGATCATTGAAGAAGTGAGTATAAAAAGATCATTTGCTATTTCTCAACAAAACAAAACAACCAGTGAACCTCAAGTTAGGCTTTTGAAAGTGGGGATCAGATCAGACAGTAGGTGATGTGCTTCACATGATCCTGAACCATGAGGTAAAGCGGAAAAGGGCCAGATTCCTAAAGTAGAGAGACTTGGCAGTATGTCTGTGAAGTGTCACGCATTTCCTTTTGCTATTTCCTTTTTTCCTGTAGTTTGTAAGTTGCTTGGTTGTGAGAGTGTATTTTCTTGACTGTTTCTTTTTAAGAATGTCAGCTTCTCCCTACATACTTTGAAAGTGAACAGGTAAGCCATTTTTGGATTCCTGAAACAAGAATTTAATGAGATTTGAAGAAAGCTTTTGCAGACTGCAGGTTCTTCAGTATAGATAATCTGCCTTCCAGCCAAATCAAATGAGGTGTCAGGGCACAGCCAGAGTATGCTGAGATCCAGGGAAATTGCAGTCTCTATTTCCAAGACATGAGAGGAGGTGATTTGAATTCCTAGCGTTTCTTCCATTGGCGGGGCTGTGTGCCATGCTTGTAAATATTAATTCTGAGAATTTTTACCACAAACTGGAAGTGGAAAGACCTCCCTGAGAAGATGCACTTGGTTTATTTTTGTTGTTTGTTTTGGTTTTTTTTCTTTAATGGGATAGCAATTTTGGCTTCCTGTGCTAGTGTCTAATAGTTGTCTCTTGTAATCCTAGTCTGTTGGCAAGTATCTGTAAGGCTTCAGAAGAATTCTTAGGTAATCATGGCTGAAAGTACTTAATCTCTGGATGTTTGCCATTGAGAAATAGTTTGTTGATGTTTGTTTTGTTTCGATCTTGGCAAAGGAAATGCATCTTAAAAATATTTTGACCAATGTTTAAATTCTTCTGGTTTTAGGAACTGATATTGCTGCTGGAGAGGAGGTTGCAATAAAGTTGGAATGTGTGAAAACCAAACATCCTCAACTCCACATCGAGAGTAAAATCTACAAAATGATGCAGGGTGGAGGCAAGCAAACTATTTTCCTTCTTCAAAGATTTTACTGGTTTTACACCTTTGATGTATCTGCCACCTGGCAGTTAATGTTTGGGATCTCTTTTGACAGATAAGGAGAAGGTGGGAAAGGTGGCAGGGTATATGAAGAGCAGCATTTCAGTTCTGCAAGGGTTGTAGAGGAGCAGTTCCAAATCCATGGCTGCCACACTTCATGATAACCAGTAAGATCCTCCAAAGTTTCTCATGGCTCCCAAAATAGTAAAATGGGAGGACTTTGTGCAATGTGAAACAAAAATTGGTCCCAGAATAGTGATTTATTTCTGATTCTCATGGATCACTGAAAGATGGTAACCACTGCTTTGGACTGTTTCATCTGACTTGCTTATTGTAGTAGCACAGTTCTAAACTTTTAAAATTCAGGCAATTTTTGTTGTACATGTTAGTATTCTTTCTTCCAAGTAAAAAATACTTCCTTGCTGAGAGAGTTGAAAGACAAAATGTAGTGGAGAATAGGAGTGCAGCAACATTGTAGCTACTGTATGTTGCGCTGCTACAGTAACTTATTCATATATTTTGGAATTCTGGAAATGTAAGATTCTTATGCAGTTCTGGGACATAAACCTGGTGTAGTTCAGTTTTGCATTTGTTTCATAGTCCCTTGAATTCTTCCTAAATGAGAATATGTTTTGCATAAAGAGTACATTCCACGTTGTATCTCAAATGCCAAGTGTGGTAATAAGACCTCTAGAAATGGATAATAATGTGTATTTGCATTTAGTTATTTTTTAATTCCTACCTCATTCAGTTGTCACCTGCATGTAACTGGAATAGCCTTTATGGAGTAACATGCATCCTTTAAATTCAGAGAATTACGGCATTTCACACCAAAATGCATAGAGTTAACTCAGAGTAAGGCATCTGAAAATCTGGATCAGGCTACCTACATACAGGTTTCTTTCAAAACGTTTGACCATTCCTACATTTTTATGTGAAATAAGGTTCCTGACTTCCTCCATAAATTTGGGCTAATTATCATACTGTAAAACTGAATGAGTAATGCACTTCGTAAACAATGCTACTTTGGTAGAGATTTACCGAACAGCAAATACCATGGAACTGAAGGAAAAGACAAGAATATGAAGGAAGGTTGGAAATTCATTGCAAATTTTGATGAAAGAGACAGGTATTTCATGGTAATTTTGTAGGCTTTGAAACGAAGTTAATATCTAAGGCCTTCTTCAGTAATAGTATCTAGTGGTTTGTCAGGGTCTTTCTTTTCAGACTTTTAATTTGTGCCTTATTGCATCTTAGAGACTACGTGAGTATTAATATTGGTAAAATGCTTAGGGTTCAAAACCAACAAAGATGCTCAATACTTTAAAGTTACAAGGTAAGTACAAACACTGGAAGGTTTCTGGGAAAGAGAAAGAGGCTATTTTTAGACCTCTGTTGCTATAATTTTGTATTGATTCTGCTGGAAGTTATCAAACATTTAATTCTGGAATGTCTGAAGGTAGCATAAAATATTAAGCTTCACTGTAAATGGAAACATTGATGGTAATGACCCTCAGAATTCATCTTAAGAGCCTTCAAGATTTGTGTGTATGAATTATATAAATCAAATTGTTATACTGAATAAATGGTTTATTTTTTCCTAGTGGGTATTCCCACAATTAAGTGGTGTGGAGCTGAAGGGGACTACAACGTTATGGTGATGGAGTTGTTGGGACCGAGTCTTGAAGACCTCTTCAATTTTTGTTCAAGGAAATTTAGTCTCAAGACAGTCCTATTACTTGCTGACCAAATGGTAGGAAATGGCTTTGTTATGTTGATAGTGCAATATGTTGGGATATTGAAATTTTTTTGATAGATCACATATATTTTATTTCTAAAATTTAGAGCTGAATAGGTTGTATTAATAGAGAGAAGATTCAAAATTAGTTCTGTTTCTGTCAATCCAAACAATCCTGTCAAAAGTGATTACCACTTCTTCTTTAAAAACTAGACCTGCACTGTTTGCAAACCAGGTGTTGCACTGCTCAAAGACTAAGAAATTTCCCCAAGAAAGTTTTTGGAAACAGATGTAAAATAGACACGGGCAAAGAGCTGGAAAGAAGGTTTGTCCATTGTCTTCTAAATTATGTTCTCTGTAGTGCCCTTATATTTTACAATAAAAAGGATGGTTGCCTCTTTCGTTATTAAGACAGAATTGCTAGTGTTTTTGTCAGAAAAAGATGTGTACTTAGTCTCTCGACAATGATTTTTTTGTGGTTCTGTATTTAGATTAGTCGAATTGAATATATTCACTCTAAGAACTTCATCCACCGAGATGTGAAGCCAGATAACTTCTTAATGGGCCTGGGAAAGAAAGGCAATCTTGTCTACATTATAGACTTTGGACTAGCAAAGAAGTATCGAGATGCTCGAACTCACCAACATATTCCATATCGTGAAAATAAAAATTTAACAGGAACTGCACGTTACGCATCCATCAACACTCATCTTGGAATTGGTGAGCCGGGGAAAGCAATAAATAGAAACTTCAAAAGTGTCGATGTGTGTAATTTTAGTGCAAGTGGATGTTGCTTTGTGGAGGCATAGGAGACAGTCCCTATTTTTGACAATGAGTGCAGCGTGCATGGCCTTGCATATCTTGATTAGGTGGGATTCAGTCAGTTTGTAATGCTCAGGAATTAGCACATTTTTTAATAACTGCAAGGATAATAGACTTTTCTTGTACTGAACAAGTTTACCGTGGGCATAGTAACTCTCAGCTGTCTCTTGTTTTTGTAAGGGTCTTTATAACAGTCTTGTTGCACGGACTTTTGTTTTTCCAGTAGAAAATGAAACCTAATGAGTTCACTTTTTTATGCTGTTGTAGAGCAATCTCGCAGAGATGACTTGGAGTCCTTGGGCTATGTACTGATGTATTTTAACCTGGGCTCCCTCCCCTGGCAGGGACTGAAAGCAGCAACAAAGAGGCAGAAATATGAACGTATCAGTGAAAAGAAAATGTCTACACCCATTGAGGTTTTGTGTAAAGGATATCCTTGTAAGTTACTCTACTGTGACACTAGACCTATGTGTTCATGTTTTAGTGGTACATCTCCTTTCTTTAGTTAAATGCTACTACTCTTTTTCACCGTCTCTCTTTCTCTCTCTCCCTCTCCCCCTTCCTCCCATGATTTTACCCCTCATGATCTAACCACATGTGGTAAAAATACTATGCTAAAGACTGAGACTTTTGTGTTCATAGAGCATTTCTAGCAATCCCTTGTCTCAACTGTTGAAGTGCCCTCAAGAGGAAGGGGGTAGCATGGTACATCTGATTTGTCCTGTATTTTTTGTGCACCTGTTGGCCGCATAATTTGTAACAGACAAATAGCATTTTAACAAACTGCCTCTTTCTCTATCTGTGTGGATGATTTGGATTGTTTCCTGGATAAATTTTGGACTGGTTTTTGGATGAATTGGATTGTATAGTCAGATGCACCTCTTACCTATTGCAGTTGTTTCACTTGGGAATTATTGTCCCAGGTTCATCTGGTTTGGCCTGCTGATGGATTAGAATTTCTGAGAGGCATAAGAAGTCCTGCTGTATCCTAGCATCATGCCTCAAAGCAGTTCTGTTTCTCAGTTTGTTATTTACACCAAGTAATGGCTACCAAACAAGTAGCCTTTTTTGAGTATTGTAAAATGATACTTAAATTTGTTTTAGAGCTAGTAACACTAGCTGTCACTGGAGAATATTTTCATTTCACAAAGAGTTCTGTCTCTTCTTTCCACTCTCTTGGCTTCAGCAACTAATTACAGTGAAAAGAACTATAGTTTTTGGTTGGGTTTTATGAAAATTCATGATTTTTGATGTGTTTCAAATGTTGCTTCGTACATGTCCCTTTACATTCATGAACTACATGTTTTCTCTGGGGTTCACATGGAGGGAAGACTAATCAGCTTCTCTTGTGCCATTTGTTAGAGTTTCTTTCTTAGTATAAATTTAATATCCTATTTCATTTTGGAAGACCTAAAGTCAAAAGCTAGTATTTTGATACTGCTATTTTCTCTGATGCACTGAATTCACTACAGTATTCATTATTTGCTTTGTAACTAGTGTTTTGCTTGTCATTTAAAAACACGTGTTCAGACTATTATAAATTAAGTGTGGCATGATTTTTCTGGGAGATTTAGTATTTGTGTGTTTCGTGATGTAGCAGACGTGAGTCTCTGTATGGCTTAACAAAGAAATGCTGTTCCATGTCCCACAATAAATTGTGTTCAGTATATTCCAAGCAAAGTTTTAAACCTTTTCTCCCCCACCAACTGTTGGTTAAAGAACTGTACTATTGGGTTCTCTCTGCTGTTGACAAATGAGATGTTTGCCTGCTCTGTGATAGAAAAATAATTTATTTTTCAGGATTGACATCATAGTGTTCCCTTTGGTGGATTTCTAGTATTAGATCATTATTCTTTTTCTTATGTTAAGAAGATTCCCTGCTTTTCAGGTGTGGGGTGGTTGGGGTTTTTTTTGACTCAGAATTACAAAAAGCCAATGTGAAGCTGAAGATAAAAACCAGACTTTCTTTAATTACAGCTGAATTTGCCACATACTTGAATTTCTGCCGTTCTTTGCGTTTTGATGACAAGCCAGACTATTCCTATCTAAGGCAATTATTCAGAAACCTCTTTCATCGGCAAGGATTCTCCTATGACTATGTATTTGACTGGAACATGCTGAAATTTGTAAGTAGCTCACAGGACTTTCTAAAACTTTGAAATTTTAATGGTTTTGGTTGGGTTTTTTTACTACATTGTCAGTTTTGAGTATCTTAACTAATACTGTACGATTGTCTTCCGTTTTTCCTCCTGGCAACTCTACTGTATAGACAAAAAGATCAGGAAATGAGGAAAGGCAGGAGATAGAGGATCCATGCTATAAGGCTTGGATGACAACTAAGTTACAGTTACAAGGCTTTTAATGTGGAACGCTTCTCAGATCCTTTAGGACAGTCACCAGGCTAGGTTGTGGAATTATTATTTTCTCCCACCTTAATCTTTAACATGGGTCATTTGCAACATTTGAGGAGGTGTCCAGCTGCCATAAAAGTATGCGTGTACATTAGCATTTTGAAGACTAGCTGAGCAGCTGTATAAACAAAACCTATGGCAGTTCTCAAGAAATTTTACGAAAGCAGTTGATGCCCTATCAAACTTCAGTTCACACATTGTCCTGTTCTTTCTTTTCAGTATTTTTTATCCAAACATATAGTTGTAAGCTCAATAATCCCCCAAGTTGTTCACTAGTCTTGATCCCTAGGGTGCAAGCAGAGCAGCCGAAGATGCTGAACGTGAAAGGCGAGAACGAGAGGAAAGGTTAAGACATACGCGAAATCCAGCTGTACGTGGATTACCCTCCACTGCTTCTGGCAGGCTAAGAGGAACGCAAGATGTTGCTCCTCCTGCTCCCCTTACCCCAACTTCACATGCTGGTAAGTAAGCAAGTACCTGGGTAAGTGCATTTTGTAGACTACTCTAATTGACAATTTGTCTCTGGGCAGAGTTTGGCCTTTTGGTTTGGTTTTTTCTCCATTGCTTTTTAGTAGATTGAAAGTAATTGCATATACTCATTGCCTGGAAATTGATACTTGTATTTCTATGAAGTGTTGAACAACAGCCTTGATTCCTTGTTTGGTTCTTTGGTATTTTTATGTGCAAACAGCAGGAGTGTAATTTTAACGTGTGTGACCGTGTTAAAATGGCATTTCTCATTATGAGAGTCTAATGCAGTTTTTCTCACAGCCAACACCTCTCCTCGGCCAGTATCCGGTATGGAACGAGAAAGGAAAGTGAGTATGAGATTGCATCGTGGTGCCCCAGTCAATATCTCCTCGTCTGATTTAACAGGCCGACAAGATACCTCTCGCATGTCAACTTCGCAGGTAAAAAAAATAAATCTGTGTATTGAAAAAAATTAGAGCAATCTGATAATTTACCAAAAGAACTTACCAGGTAATTGATGTGATTTCATACTGGTTTTGCAGATGATGTTCATTCATGTAAATGCTTGACATAGAGCCTGAATGATGTGGGTGTAAAGAAATTTTTATTTTTACCTCGACAGCAATGAGAGGATGCAAAAATCTTGAGGTGCAGCATTTTAACCTACTATTACAGGATTTAGCTGCTTGACTCATTGAGTTTTTTATATCTGTTACCAGTGAAGAAGCAGAGTAAGAGACAGTAGTGAATCGTGTTTCCAAATCAACAGGGCAGAGACTATTGGTGCAGAAAAGACAAGAAGCATTTGATGAAGAATGGAAGGTGCAGTAGTGAAGAAATACTGTAGTGCAGTGCTCTTAATTCAGAGCCGATAAGAGGCCGCATACATGGATGATGGATACGTTGCAGGAGGCTCATTTGAAGACAATTGCAGGAGGATAAATGATAATGATTCATAGTCAGCACTGGAATCATCCTTACTGTTCACAGTGACTTAGCAAAGAAATTTTAGGAATCTTTCTTTTTAGGCCTGACAGTGTTTAATGTGTTTCTGACTTTATGCTATAGCTCAAACATTCCTTCCTCAGCATATTGACAGTCTTGTCCCAAACAGTCTGTGGCTTGGCTTTGTACTATTTACTTTCAGTCTTACTTACAAAATGGAAATCAGCCTATCTGTAGACATTCTGCAACATTTCTGGGAAAGCAGTATATTACGGGGACTGTTGCAGTGACCTAGGGGTTTTTCCATCATGCCTCACTACTGTGCAGGAACTCTTAACTGCATAATTTTTGCCAGGGACTTGTTCCTCGTTGACAGAGCACACTGATAAAAATTAACTTGGTTCCTTTTGGCTTTATCATTTAATTGGCAGAGTTAATTACTTTTGGATAGTACATGTTCTTACGTATGAAATCTTACTACTAGAAGTTCTTTAGATGGAGGCCAGGTGGATATTACTAATGAAGACTGAGAGTGAACTGGGTTTGAGAAAAAATTCCATGGTGATAAAAACAAAGTGGCGTTTTGGGGGGAGTTTAAATTGAATGAGTTGTTTCACCATATAGCTGCACAGATACTTGTGCTTGCACAAGGGACGAACAGTCCAGGAGCAGAAATGACTGGGCAAGAGTAAGGGATAGGTGAGGTTTTCTGTACTGGCTTTGGGTACAAGTTTCACCGTCTTAAATTGTTCACTGAACTGCTTTTCTTGCCACCAGAAATTCTCACGTTGAAGTATTTTCAATTAGTATGAAAACAAAGAGGGTAGAATTTTGTGTAGTTATGGATCTTGTAAATTTGCCTAAATACCTGTTAAAAGAATGTAAAGAAGGTGTAGCCAGACTGTTCACAGCAATATCCAGTGAACGGACAATGGAGAGCGAGCACAAATTGAAATACAGGAAATTCCATTTAGACATGCACAGAAACTTTTTTACTATGAAGGTGGGCAAGGACTGTAACAGGTTGCCCAAAGAGGTTGTAGAGTCTCCCTTTTCCAAGATAGTTGGATCCCAACTGGACATTGTCCTGAGTGGCCTGCTCTAGTTGACTGTGCTTTGGGTGGTGGGATTGGGCTACATGATTTCCAGGGGTCCTTTTTGACCTTGGATATTCTGTGAGGCTGTGATGGAGACTTCTCCCTGAACATTTACTTTAATGTAAAGATGGTTTCTTGGAAAATTGTATATGCCAAGTCTTTGGCATTCTGAGCAAATCTCAGATGCTTTGTCTCTGTTAACAGTCAGATAAATAAGTAATAGCTGTAACAGATGGAAATGCAGTGATGCCACTTGATTGTTTTAGGTGAAAGTACATCTTTAATTTTTTTGCTGTGTTCATGACTTGTCACTCAGTGTGCAGGTGACACTATTGTAAACATTTCAAGATACAAGTAATACAGTTGGCCTTGTAGATACATTTTGGTTCTGCCTAGCTTGTAAGATGTGAATACTGTGAGAGCAGTGGGCAGTTTTCTGAGTGCTCTTTAAACATCCAGATTTATAATTTGTGATATGGGTCAACAGTACTGTCTGGTTTAATGGCACATTCCTTACCTGCTCTTTTCAACTCTCTGCTCCAAGTATAGGATCGCTGGGTTGACTTCTTTAGAGTCTCAACAGTGGTCTAGTTGGGATCTTCCCTTGAGTTTGTTAGAACCAATAATTCATTGACTGCTGTATTCATTTAGTTCTTAAAACAGTGAACCAGTACTGTTATCTACTAATGGTGACCAAGTAGCAGCGTGTGACTGTAGTATAATTTGAACAGATTCCTGTGGGCCTGTTGCAATTGGAAGACAAGAGAGATTTGCAGGGGGAATGGGTTGGATTGGAAGGGACCTTAAAGATCACCTCATTGCAACCCCCCTTCCATGGGCAGAGAACTTTCCATTAGGCCAGGTTGCTCAGAACGCCATTCAGCCTGGCCTTGAATATCTCCAGAGACAGGTAGTCCACGACCTCTCTGAGCAACCTGCTCTAATGCCTCACTGCACTTACAGGAAAGAATTTCTTCCTAATAAATAAGTCTACCCTCCCTCAGATTAAGGCCATTCACCCTTGTCCTGTCACTAAATGCACTTTTTACATGCCATATGAACAGCCACTCTTCAGCCTTCTTGTAAGCTCCCTTTAGGTACTGCAAGGCTACTCTCAGTTCTCCCCAAAGTCTTTTCTTCTCCAGGCTGAACAGCCCCAACTCTCTCAGCCTGTTTTCGTAGGAGAGGTGCTCCAGCCCTGTCGTCAACTTAGTGGCTCTCCTCTGGACTCACTTTAACATTGTCAATGTTGTTCTTGTGTCAAGGGCCCCAGACCTGGACTCAGTACTCCAGGTGGGGTCTCACAAGAGCAGAATAAAGGGTGAGAATCCCCTCTCTCGAGTTGCTGGTCACTTTTGATGCAGCCCAGGATGCAGTTGGCTTTCTGGGCCACAGGTGCACACTGCTGAGTCATGTTGAGCTTCTAATCCGTGAACACCCCCAAGTCTTTCTGTCCAGAGCTAATTTTGATCTATTCTTCACCTAGCCTGTACTTCTGCTTGAGGCTGACCTGACCCACATGCTGGACCTTGCACTTGATCATGTTGAACTGCATGAGGCTCCCAGAGACTCACTTCTCAAGCCTGTTAATGTCTCTCTGGATGGCATCCCTTTCCCTCCAGCGTGTTGACTGCATCCCACAGCTTGTTGTTGTCAGCAAATTTGCTGAGGATACACTTGTTCCCACTGTTCATGTTGCTGACAAGGATGTTGAACAGTGCTAGTCCTCATACTGAGGAACAAACACCATTCATCACTGCTTTCCACTTGGACATTGACTCAGTGACCACAATTCTTTGAGTGCAACCATCTGGCCTATTCCTTGTCCACCAAGGGGTCCATGTATCAAATCTTTGTCTCTTCAGTTTAGAGACAAGGATATCATGCGAGACAGTGTCCAGTGCTTCACACAAGTCCAGGTGGGTGACGACATCTGGCTCTTTCCTAGTCCACCACTGCTTAGCCCCACTGTAGAAGGTCACCAAATTTGTCAGGCACAATTTACCTCTAGTGAAGCTATGTTGTCTGACACAAATCATCTCCTTATTCTCTGTGTGCCTTAACATAGTTTCCAAGAGGATCTGTTACATGATTTTGCCAGGCACTGAGGTGAGACTGGCCTATATTTCCCTTTATAAAACTGGGGGTTATGGTTTCCCCTTTTCCAGTCAGAGGGAACTACACTGGACTGCCATGACATCTCAAATATGATGGTTAGTGGTGTAGGCATTTACTTAGCCCATTCCCTCAGAGCCCATGGATGTATGTCACCTGGTCCCACAGACTCGTGCACTTTCAGGTTCCTTAAACAGTCCCAAACCCAGTCATCTTCCACAGTGGATGGTTCTTCATTTTTCCAGTCCCTACCTTCACCTTCTCCACCTGCAGCTTGGGTGGTGTGGCTGAAGCACTTTACTCAGACTTCAGCTTATAACACTTCCACTTGAGCTTGTTAGAGAAAATTCACTTTTCATTTTCCCAGTTCTCACTCTCTAGCAGGCAAGATGGTGCAAGTTGGTAGCTTATGCTCTTTACAGTCTTCATAATACTAAAGTAGCTCTTCTGTAATCAAAATATATCCTTAGATGTTAGCCAGATTAACAGTTACAGCAATAAGTTTCCAGTTATCTTTGTGCCTTGTTCTTAGGGAAACATAAAGTATTCAAGTTATGTGGCAAAGTCATTAAAGAGAATTTTGATTGGAGAGATGTAAGAATATAGAGTGTCATCTGTATCATTTCTTATCAAGAGAACCATAACAAATAGCAATTGTTTGTCCATTCCAAATGTGCTAGTTTCCTTAGTAAGTCTTAAGTAAATACTACCAAAGGTCCTTTTTCAGGAAGTGCTTAAGCTATACTCCTGGTGGAAGGCAACTTTTAGCATTTGCCATGCACATCTACAGATGTTTTCTGTTAAAAACTACGTTTGTTAGAGTTCTTATTTATAACTTGATAAGTTAGTTACTTTTTGTTATTTCATTTATTTTATGCCTTGGTTTGGTAAGACAACAGTGCATCTGTAATCTCCACCTCTATTCGTCTAGAGGAAGGGCTGCTACTTGTTAACTTCTGGACAGTGAAATTCACAGAGGTTATTCAAACAGGAAAGCTACTTGCCTCTTAAGTAGAGTTCTTAAAGATGACTACTCCATGTGTTTATCTTTCTTTTTGCCAAACTGAATTCTGATCAGGTCAGACTGAAACTGAAAAACTAAGGCTGTGAATTTGAATAGGAACCAATGCTCTCTTATGAAAACCAGGCATTCTCAGAGAAATTTAATGCTCGTGGAAAAATGGTAATTGGGAAGCATAGCAGAACAGGTGTCATTTATTCCCTACATTTATTCCCTACTGTGTCTATGAAATGGTTCGTGAAACTTAAATGTTTCTAAGGAAATTATGTAAGTTCTGTGGCACCTGTTATTCAGTACTTTCCTGGATTTTATGAAGCGAGTGCAACAGCAAAAAACCTGCAAGTTGTGAGCTCACATCAGTGATAAACATCAGTGGGAACTGTACGGTCGAGCGCAGTCTTATTTAAATACATATTCCTGTAGTAGTCCAGATTCTGGTTAGGATGAAGGAGTGGAAGCCATTTTCCTGTGTGGGGAAACTGTATCTGTGGAAAGTAATGACTGAGGAGGCAGGTGTAATGTTGGAGAGATTAGTGTGGTTTCATCATGAAAGGGCACAATTTCCTCCTTGAATCTATGTATGATACAGTAATGAACAGAACTGGAGATGTTATTTTGTGTTGTTAGTGAGATGGATTGGAGAACAGATTGTACAGTGTAAGAGGTTTCAAATCTACTTCTTTCAGTTTGTCAAAGCGAAGAAAATGTCTTGAGTGAGTTGGTGAGTAGTGTTTGAGACACAATGAATTCAACAGGAATTCATGTTTAAGGAGAAAACGTGAAGAACCTATTGCTTAAAATTAAAACCACTCACGAGTAAAGAAAGGCAAAATAGAGGTTCAAGTGCAGGTAGTTACCTACTGAAGCAACTTCTAAAATAATTGGATCGTCTTTCTGCCTTTACATCAATACTGGATTCATTTCCAAGTGGTGTGTTAAGTCTAAAGCAAGCCTAAATTACAGGTCTGGAGAGAAAATCATACCAGCTGTTAAAATATCCTTCTGCTCTTTAAACTCTCTAAGCAAATTGTTCCCTAAGTCGCCTTTACACATAGTTTTTTAACATTTAGAGGCGTAGTAAAGGAGGTAGTAAATGAGGTAATGACTATTCCAGTAAAAACTACTTTGAATCAGTTCTGTTGATCCACATGCACAGACTGCATCCTGAAACCAGTGATCATCTCAAGAGTCTAGTTATGGGTGAGTAGTCTTCATTTCCTTCAATGAAAGGTTCAGTCTGACTGCTCGTGGTTACACAGTAAGTTGTTTAATTTTTTTTTCTTGAATGTAGCATATTCAGCACCCAACAGTCAAAGCAGTGGCAAATTCCCATTCGTAATAGAGGTATTCTCTCTGTAGTTGGAAGGAAAGATTGAAATGCTGCACAAAGAAATATTTGATTAAGTCTCTTTCACAGAAGAAATTTTTAGAAGACTGTAGCTGACACTGGCATTGAATAACTTAAGTGTTGTGCCATACTTCCAGTGCTTCTGCATTTTCCATTTCCGCATCCGCAAATCTTTCTCCACATACCCATCTTAATAGGCATCATACTCTGCGTTGTTCTTCTGACTCTGTCAGCTTCTTTTGAGGATTAATGATTTGTTTCTTTTACATGTCTCTTAATATGATGGAAATATCTTACAGAAGTCTGAAATCAGAGCTTCTCAAAAGATAGAGTTGCTACTGCAAATTCAGGTTGGATTTTTGTTAAGACATCTTTATATATTGGGGCAGTAGAACTGTTACAAATTGCTGTCTTTTCCCCTACCTCAGAATAGCATTCCTTTCGAACACCATGGCAAGTAGCTGCTCGTCTCCTTTCGTTGGAAGGCAGCACTGGGTGAGTGCTTCTCATTAGACACCAAAACTTTGTATGGGGTGGGGAAAAAACTCTTTGGAAACGTCCGACTTCGCTCCTTCTACTCATGTGATCTCATAGTTGTATCTGTGCCTTCTGGTCAGATGCTTGATGAAGCATTGATTTTTCTCTAACTTAAAAGTAAATGTCCTTCCAAAATCTCCATTATTGCTACTGTTCCACTTGGACTCTCAAACAAAATTGACAATAATAGTGACTTAAAAGGTCCCTAAAATTGCTCAAGTATCAATAATAAAATAAAATAACCAAGTTTAAATTTTAGCTGTATGAGAATTACATGTCTTTCCAAGGATGTTGATGCAGCAGTATGTCATCCATTAAAAACCAGATCTGCTTCAGAATCATAAAAGCATAATACTTCTATGGAAACTCAATTGACAGTATTGCTCAAATGAGGCTCTGTCTTGTCTTGTCATGAATGCAATGTTCTACTACAGCCATGTCCGTTTTTCACTGTTTTATATTCTTCTCCATGCCTTAGCTCTCATTATAAAAATACTCAGATCTGTTCAGATCTGCATTTGAAAAAATGTTCACAGAGGGATCCCATTCAGGGATTCTCTCACAAATTTGCCCTAAACCAGGACAACATACTAACAAGAATAGTTGATCATGAGCATCTCAGAGGTAGACAGACTTGAATTTGGGTATTACAAAGTCCTTTCCACTGTTCAGTGCAATAGAAGTTTCTGCCTTTCTGTGTGCAGCTTTTGGCTTTTTAGTCTGTTCTGCTTTTGGCAATAACAGGTTTCATATAAGAAAAAACAGCTTTCAGTTGGAATCTGAACCTTAATGCCTGAGGGATGCTTTTCTTAAGTATTTCAAGAGCTTCTTTGATTTGCTATTTATTAATAAAAAGCTGTGAGATTTTTCTGTTCCTTAATTAATTCTGTTGTATAACTCTTGTCTGCTGTCTCACTTTCTCTATAAAGCCTAAGCTTGCATTAATCCTGTATCTCTAGTTGGTGAAGAATCCTGCTATTTCTCTTCTGTTTTCTCCTTCTGCTTTGTGTGCTTGGCTGACTCTGCACAAGCTGCTTCATGAACAGTTCATAACGTTAAAAAGATCCAACTGTAAATGGCAGCTTAACACTTTAAAGACTAGTTACCAGATTTTAGTAAAAAAAATGGAATAAAAAATGCAAAAAAAGCTTTGCATTGAAAAACCTGTGTGCAGGAGACATGCAGATTCTGGTCAGAGTTGTGCATTGGTTGGCCTATACTGTATGCCTTAGTATTTGTAGCTGTTCACAACTGAAACAAAACTGAATACTGATCCAACTACTTAGATGTTTCTTGCTTCTTAAATTGCAGAGATGTATGGTCGTTTTTGATTTTCATGGTGAAAGTGGTACTGAAATAATGCTACACTCTTACTTCAGTAGGTCAAGCTATGGAAGTGCAAGAAGTATCTTTTAACACAGTGTCCCATGGAAAGTGAAAAGCTATTGAAAATAATGAATTTCTTTTTTACCTTCTTAATTTTTTTTTAATTATCCATTGAGTATATTACTGTGCATTCATAGTGTTTTCATCTGGTTGGTTCTTTCTTCTGCAAATGTTTATGCTCTGATTTTCTTCAAAACATCCCCTCTGGCTGGAAGGGTGAATTTTTCACGATAACTTAAAATAAAAGAGGAAAATAATAGGGAACTTCGTGTAGCTACAGGTGGGTGCAAAACATTGTATTGTTCATTGTATTTTAAATTTACACACCTAAATTTTGGCAATTAGTAGTTTAAAAGTACGCTGCGAGACAATTGTGTATTAACTGGAAGGATATGTGCTGATGTTGTCTTGTTTTTTGGCTTTGGTAGATTCCTGCTCGGGTTACTACCAGTGTTCTCCAGTCTGCTGTGCACCGATGAAAATTATGTTGCCAATGGAGGGCAGATAATGCATGGCTGATCTCCCATGTTACCAATGGCTTTACTAGCAAATATACCCTAAACTAGAGTGGAAATTGGAGTTCTCCATGTGACCTAAAAAGCGCTTGGAGGAACATGCAGAAACTCCAGCAGCTGCCATTACAGGACGCTTTTGCCAGAAACCCAGTGACCTTAAGAGAACCCTGTGGTAACAGGGCTGGAAAAGAAAGATGGTTTACAGAGTTCACCGCCTGTTACTGGACGGCCATTTCAGTTTTCCCTCCACAGGCGGCAGACTTTACTCCCTTTTTATTATTCTACTGTAACTATAAATCTTTTACTTGGTTTAAGAAAATTTTTTGTATCATTTTGCTAAAATTATTGGCTTACTTCTCTGTAAAGAACTCCTGCTTTTGTCTGATTTAAAAATGTAGAATATAAACAAACCTGAACTAAAGACAATGACTTGAAATTTCTTGTTTAAAAGATTAGTCTGCCAGGGAACATGTAAATGAATCAAAACCGTCTGATGTTATTTAAATTGTTCATTTTCATGTATTGTCCCATTCTGAGTCGGCTTTCTCATGAAATTTTTAAAACGGTTAGAAGTCTATTTTACTGTTTGCTGTCTTCATTCACCCTGGACATTTAACTTTCTGTGTAGCACAAAGGAATTTTTAATACTCATTGTGTTTCATAGAAGAGGAGAACTAAATACCCTGCAGGAGAGTCTTAAGTATAGTAGAGATTGTAATGATGGAATTTTTTTTTTTTTTTTTTTTTTTTGGTAGAGAACGTGAAGGACAAAGTGAAAGACTGGCATTTGAGGGATTTAGAATTAGAACTCTTGTTCTGTCTCTCTGCTTAGTTTGGCTGAATGGATATTTCAGACGTTGTTTTTACTGGGAAAGTTTTGTTTCCTCTTCTCTGAGGCTGGTTAGCTTAGAGGCTATTATAAGTGCAAAATAGACATTGCTGCTGAGTCTTCAGTGAATTTGCATGCTTCATTCGGTATCCAAATGTTTGTAAGTAAATAAATACATTGATTTAGGCCTTCTGTTACGTGCTAAGACTCAAAAAAGGAATTCTTGAACAAAAAAAAAAAAAACACCTCCCAAACTTAGTAACCTACTCTTGCTGTAAAATCCTGAGAATCTTTACAATTCAGATGCATATCATATGTAATTCTTAAGTATATTCAACCTGAGTGTGCCCAGAGTCATTATCTAGGCATGAATGAACAACATGCTTGGGTTGTTGGCTCCTTTGGTTATGGAATCTGGGAAATTCTTCATATTGTCTGTTACTGTAAATGGTCTCATAAAAGTACATATTCTGTCCTTACAGTACTTTGAACAGTACCAGAACTATTATGACTGAAATTATGGGAGGTTCTGTGCTGGAAATAAAAGTATGTACTGAGATTTTGTTTGAACAGTTAGGTATTTTGAGAAATTCTTCCCTGACTGAAGACAATTTTTAAAGGTGTATTGGTCTTCAGGTTTTTATGGAGAGCAGTTTTTATTTTTTGGGTGTTTACAAATTCTTCTTTGCTGCTCTCAGAAGTCCACGTACTAAATATTGTCATTCTTCTTTGGATGTTTTCTAACATTAGCTATTTGCTTGTGTGTACTCTGGGTCAGAATGGGGAAATGTGTGTTTGGGGAGAGTATAGCAGAAAAACTTGAGAATTTGATGGATTGATAAGTGAATAAAAGACTTATTTCCTCAGTTGCTATAAACTTTGGTATTTTAGGCATGTGCACTACCATTTGAGCAGTTTTACACTTCACTGTGCTTTCCTTGTAAATATCTGTGGTTAATAGTGTAATGTTTGAGGGACTTACAGAAACAGCCTTTTTCTTTCCTGTGTATCTGGACCATTAGATTGCTGTACTATACTTAAAAGTTGACTGCAGACTTCTAGAATTGTACTCACTAGTGGGCAGTTTTTGTCCTCATAATGGTTAAATTCCATCATGCAAAAATAGTTAGACTGTCTGTATAAACTTATGTATAAACCAGTATCTCAAAGCACTTCATTTGTACTACCACTGTACTTGTGTACTTTAGCAGTTGTGTAAATACATTCATAATAACTTCTGTTCTTCTTTGGTGTAACTTACTGATTTGCAATGAATCCTTACCCTTTACCTGATGCAACTTTTTTCTTTCTTTTTTCTTGTTTTTTTTTCTTATTTCAGTGCGTTTCTGTTCCTACAAAGAATATTGTCAGTTACAAACATTTGAAGATACTGTCTTGGTACCAAAACTTTCAGTGAAAGAGTTTTGTAGTTATGATCCTGGGGTATACAGGAAGAAAGAGAAGGCATTAATTGCTTTGCTCACAGAAAGCATGTCTTTTTGTCAGTTTAAACGTAAATGGTTTTGTTTAGATACTTTTTTTTTTCCCAGAAGTGTTTTATTTTGTACAAATGCTTTTGCTTATCAAGTAACGCATTGTATTGATAAGGAAGTATAGTAAGGGAATTGAGATTGGATCAGTTATGGGAGCTAGGATAAAGGCAAGAAAAATAGTGAGCTCTAATCACGATGCCCTGTATAATAAAATTCTGGCTTTTGCTATGCGATTCTCAAAAGTCTATTAATAGTCTGAGGTTAGACACACCTTCAGGAAGCCCCTGTGTTTTCTTATTATCAGGTCTTTAAAAGTTGGCAGGATATTTTCATTTCTTTCAATGGTTTTCATTTAGAACTGTGTATATGCTTTTATATGGAAAACACCACCTGTGCTGCTGTTTTACATAATCTTGAATGGTTACAGAGTCCTTGAGGTTTTTTGTGGTACAAGGAATTTAAAAAATAAAGAGCAAATAAATCCTCTGCTATAAGAGAGATACTAAGAGAAAACATTCGAGTCCATACATTTCATGTTAACTTCATGAAAATATTCAAAATATTCCTTGTAGGAAGGCATGTTGATGAACTCATCATTTCCAGTGGGAAAAAATATCATAAGCACAAGTGTTTGTCTTTGTTTCCTAATGTCCCAGACCCTTGAGTATAGCATTGGCTAGAGCAGCATACGTGCTGATTCCAAGAATATTTAATTTCTTTTTTAAAATAATTAAATAAAAAGGTGTTTATTTTGTTCTTTAACTTTTGCTTTACAAAAGCTGCACTTCATGTGTACAAAATACCAAGTAAAAACAAACAGTGCTGTTGATTTTTTTAATAGTGCTGAGCCATCTGGTCAGAAATCAAACTTTAAGCTTTGAGATTGTGAGAAAGTATAATCCATCATGAACTTAATCTGACAGTAGCATGTAAAATTCACTGGATGAGGTAGGTTAATAATAAAAAGGTTTGACTGTGAAAGAATGCAGTACTTTGTTATTAAAAACAGTACATTTCCCTCTGAGTCATTCAAGTGACAATTACTGATTTTATGTGTATATGTCTAGATTTAAGTGACTGTATGAACCTGAATTGTATAGACTATGTATAGATGCTATATTGTAGCAATACTTTTGTACCAGGAGAGTGCTCAGACACCTGGTCTTCAGTAAGAATGTGTTTCACAGCAAAATTGTACCAACTTTTTCAGCAGATACTTGGACAGTATTAACACTTTACAACTTCTGCTTAGACATTAGTGGGGCTTTTTCCTGCTTAGTACTATTAAGACTAGTGTGGTTTGGTTCTTCTGTCAAAACCATTGTGTGCTGCAGGCAGAGGGATAGTAGAAAATGAGAGGAAAACTGTACATACAGAATCAACAAAATTTGCCTAAAAATGTTCCTTGTTAATCACATTTTGGGCAATTCTTGTTTCAAAATGCTTATGATCTAGGTCTTAGGTGTGTATGTATATATATATATATATATATACATGCATATGCCTAATGGACAAAGAATGGAAAAAAAAAGGGAGAAATGGTGCTGATCATTCCAAATTACTAAGCCCCAGTCTACAGTCTTTGCCGTGACCAATCCAGGATGCTTGGGGTGGGATGTGGAACAAAACAAGAATTCATTTGGTACATTTTGCACTGGGAAGAAAATACTTAGTCCTGAGCATAACAAGAAAAAAATTTGCTGAATTACAATCCTCAGCTTGGTTCAGACCTGCAAGCATTACAGGCACAAAGGCAGGACACATCTTCTGGTTTTTTCTCTTAATCCTTAAGGAAAGGATAAACCAAGGTACTTTGAAGTCATGCACAGATCTTTTTCTTAAAAGACCTGAAGCAGCAAATGTTTCTCTGCTCTCATGGCCAACAAAAATGTATTTTCAGTTTGCCTGATATGTCAACAATAGATCTTGGGGCATAGTTTTCAACAAGACTTGAAAGGTCTTTTGCTATTTAAGAGTTTTAAATACTAAAATCTGGATATACTTCACTGGGTTCAGAGTTTTATTGTGAAAGGTTTTAAACTATTGAACAAGTAGTAGATGAAAATTCAGAAGAGCAAGAGCTTTCTTTTAATGCTCTGAAGTATTCATCTGGGAGTAGTGGGGAAGGCTGCCAGCTGAAATGTTGCTGACATGACGAAGGAAATACAGAGATCAGTCAAGAAACTTAACAGTGTATAACTGGAGGTAAGTGGCTTTTTACTCTGTCTCTAATTAGCCATACATACTCAGACAAATGCAGGACTGTTGATCTCGCAGGCTATGTCACTAGCAAAGTGCTTTTAAGAGCATAAACATTTTAATGCTTTTTAGTAGATACACCTTTTCTCTAGTGGCTGAGCTGAGCTCTATCTCAGAAGCATTGAGAAAGCTGCTAAAACAATCCATTTCAAAGCTGTTGCTTCTCGTACACAGTGCTTCTGCTGTTGTCTAGGTTGTTTACTCTTCCACAAGTACAAGAATACTTCCTTCAACAGGTCCGGCAGCAGGGAACAACAGCTGTGCAACTCAGGTTCAGCCTATTTTCCCCTACAGTGAGTGCCCTACTTCCTTCTTTCAGACTCAAAGAGAACCAGAGGGAAAGATAAGCTCTGGTTTTGTTACAGGGATGGGCTGACTACATGCTAGTAAGTTCTGTCATTTTAGTCCACCCAGTAACATTAATTCCTGTAGCAGCATATGGCTTGATTTTGCCATTGTAGTGGCAAAGCATTTGATTACACCTTAAGTCTTGCCAATTTAATTCAACTGGCATGAAAAAGGTAATCATGTATCTATTCACACATGGGAGTTTATGTAAACTAGACCTATGATCTTTTCAGTGTAGATATACAGAGAAACTTTTGAAGGTGAGCTTAGAGAGATTTCTCAAAGAGAATTAAGCACAAGTTGATATCAGTCTTCAGATTGCAAAAGATAGGTCTTGCTACATTGAAGATCTTGTAATTTTGATTCAGTTTGGTGTAGCCTTGAGATTATGCCTTGAAGCGCCAGTCCTAGCTTAGGTACCATAGGAGCCAAAAACCTACAACATAAATGTATTCCTAGACTGTGTTTTCTTAGGAGCTTTTAAGTTCTAAAGAGCAGCACTTGAGAGTAAAGACAGGTTGCTGGCATGTCGCTATTCAAAATATTTTGGGCTTATAAGTCATGACAGTTCATAAAGCTTTACCTCCAAACAAAGCCTGGGGCACTATTCAGAGGAGAACATTAATTGTTTTTGCACAGCACAAAACTAATCACTATTATTTTAAACTAGATGATGCTTTAAAATAGTCTTCAGGATCAATTATAGCAGAAGCACATAGCCATTTTGGAATTGGCCAAACTGTGAGTCACGGCAAAAGCAGTCCCCTTGCCCACATTAAATTCTGGGTGCCTGTCAGCTAAGTGTCAGCTCTTCACTATAAACACTCTTGTCCCTGTGTAGCTGTTGAATAGGCCTGTGCAAATGAAGCCAGATATCTATATCACGGTGTTAAAGTTAATATTTTCTGAGCTTATTTTCTCAAACCCACAGTTTTTGACAATCACATATTTATTCACTACATTTGCAACAGTTTACTAGAAAAGCATAAAAAAAATCCTAAGTATAAATATACACGTTACACTAAAGTGCTGTAACAAGAAACAAGATGTAATCTCACATAAAATTGAAGTGTATTCCCATAATCTAAAGACAAGTGTGGCAAAGACACACAGACACACATACACAAGTCAATACTTACCGCGGTAACATGTAAGAGTTTGCATTCTGAAATTCTTCTGTATATGATTGTCTACCAAACTACACATTTTCTTTGGGATGTACCAAAGGTGCATATGTGATTCTGCTTTTTCATTTTGAAGTTTGGTTGCTTGATTAGGGGAATGTTCTAATTTATTTTTACAGAATGATTCTACATTGCCTAATACACGTTTGTTTGTGTGGATGGAATTTAATATTAGCATGAGATCTCTCCAGTTTACACTATACCTTCGTATCATCTCAAGTCTTAACTGTAGGGAACTGGTTTAGCTTGAAACAGATAGCTGCATCACTTTAAAACTTCTAGTTCTGCTGAGGTCTTCTAGGCTCCGAATGGCTACAAAATATTTCATTTAGAATTTTTAAAAAAGCAAACTGATCTTTGTATAAGAGGAAGAAAATAATTTTAACTCTACTCATTGTCTAATAAATGGGCAAACTGTCTCTAATATACTCCTGTGGGTATTTTGCACATTTTATGCAAAATATATATACATATGTAAATACATATGTGCAAACACATGTATACTTTTTTATGTAGTCTCTGTGTATTACTGGCATTTATACACATTTCATCTCCTTGCATCAGGCCCTTATTTTCCTAAGATCCATTACATAATCAATCATACAATATTTTAACCATAAATCCTACAGTACACAATTTCTAGAATGTATGAAGATCCAAAATGCTTTAAAGATTTTGCTAGCCTGCAGGGTAAAAGACCATTTATTACTTTCAGTGGAATAATCTTTGAAAACTGTCTTTTGGTTTTTTTATTGTTTACTTTCCAGACTTCTTAGATATATTCATGAGCTGTGTGTCTAAAGAAATTACATTTGTTTCAATAGTGTATGATACAGGAATAAACTATAATCTTTGGATGCTTGGCAATTCAGTTGCATAATTACCTACACTCCTTTCCTTTTCCTTTTCCCTTTTTTCAAATCAGAAAATTTTAATCAAGTGAAGGTTGAACAAAGGTTCATCTTGGTAGATGTTGCATGAAACTTTTCTGCCTGTGACTGTGAGCTATCAGTGTCTCTTTAGCAATGCTTTATGGCTTTGACCATATACATCCTCAAAATATTTGGAGGAGCACATCTCGCAGACTGCTCTTAAGGGCATCTCAGTGGTATTGAAATACAGTACCAAAATACCTGGAGGAATTTTAAATCTGTTCCTTTTAAATATATAAAATATTTATTTTTTATATTTCTCAATCTATTTAAATATTTACAACAAGCAGACAAATTAAAAAGGAACTTGGCTGGACAGTACTGCAAACCTAAGGACTAGGTGCTTGTGTGGTTTAGTTTTGGTTGGGTTTGTTTTTTTAATACATTGGAGAGGAAGGAGAGAGGTCTTTAAAACAGGAGATCAATGTGAAGGCCTTTGTGGCCATGTCAATGGGAGCAGTTGGATACATGCTTCAGCACAGTCTAGTATAGTGGCCAGCAGGTGTACAGCCTAGGGATCTGGCATGGCTGTTTCCTTCCTATCAGTATAACAAACCTCTTTCCAAGAAGATAAGGGCAGCTGAACAGAAAGAGGACTGGAGGGGTAGCACACACTTGGGTGTTAGCCTTGAATGGGACAGAATGGGAGCAAGGAGCTTAACTGGCTCTAGAACTCTGAAGTACTCTCAAGCCTGCCACTTTTGATGTTGCTAAGAACGCTGCATTAGGAGTTTCTCACCTTTGTATTGATGCTTCCTGTAATTAATTAAAATGATAAAAGATTTTACACTGCTCATATGACTTTTTTAACTGCTTAGTGATTTAAATTAACCCTTTTTTTCCTCACAGTCAATACAGGAGTCCTGTGATTTGACCACTCTCATTCAGTAAGCATCTCCTACTGTCATAAACGCTGCAAGCCATTAGTAGGTCTGGGCTGAAAACAGCACAAGAGCATTGGCATTCCCAGTCAGTGATTGATCTTTGAGTTGAAGAAAGTAACTTGTATAGGCAATTGAGGCCATTCTGTAAATGCTAGTTTTACTTATGAGATTATTAATGGTTTCAGTTGAAACGTGTCTCCTTGTTTTCCTAACTTCCTCTTCTGTGTCATATCACATAAAATTGCAACATAAAAATTCTTGTTCCCAGCTTAACTGTGAAAGTATAATGTATGGAAAATGAAACATAGTCTGGAAAGTTGGTATGATTAGCACAAATTACATTCTGTCACATATAAAGCTGTCTAGACAATTTACAGAATGTACAGAAACTTAAAATTGTGCCAAAACCTGAGGTCAAAGGTTAACCATTTAGTTCCATCATAGCAGTGTAGCATCATCTAGCAAAGAAATCCAGCGATCAAAGCACACAGTAAGACAAAAATGGCTGAAAATCTGAATTGGAAAGGTTTTTAGTTTTTGCTTTTCGAAACAGAGAACTCCAATCTGAAAGCTGTATCAGGCCTTCATGTATCATCTGAAGCAGCCTCCAAGGATATAATGAATTACTCTGTGGATTCCATTTTTCTCTTGCCTTCTGTGTTTCAAGTGTTGTGTTTCAAGTACCAATGTAGTCTTTAGCAAACTGGAGCTAAGTTCAGTAAGTAAGCTGTTACAACTGGGAAATGTCATTCACTACAATTGCTGACACTAAATTAATAAAAACTTTAAATAATGCACTACATAGGATATAAAAACAGTTTATTCTGTGTAGCATCCACTTCTTTTAAAAGTTATGATTCTAGCATTCCAATTTCTGTGCAAGGTTGTCCTAACAATGCAAAACCGTTTTGAAGAAACTTCCAAAATGGAAGCTGGTATCTGAGATAGTTCATTAGAGAATGGTTCATGCTTTTGGCACTTCGTTTCTGTTAAAAATTTCAAGGGGATACTGTGTTTTAAGGGATTGGGGTCTTTTAGTTTTCAGTTACTGAACGGAACAATTTTGGCACCCGCAAGCCAGTATTCCTTAGCTAATAATAAGAAAATGGGATCTCTTAACAGTTAGTCTGTTTTGAAGATTTTTACTGCAGTTACAAAGCCTAGACAGCTTTTTATAAGCAGATTTGAGCAGTGGGGTGCAGTAGCATGATTTTATATTTTAAAAATTACATTTCTTGAGTGGTTTTGGGTGGGGAAAAAAAAAGAGAATGCCTTCCTTTTGCCTTCCTTTTCTATTCAATGTTCTGCTGTCATAAAAATGATGCTTCCTATCATGTTTCCTCAAACAGCAAGAATGGCACTTTGAACTTACATAGATTAAGTCAGGGGGAAGGGAGGTGGGATAAATGGGGAAGAAAAAAAATCAAAACCAAACATGTTAAAACCTTCCCGTGATGCCAACATTGCATTTTATGGATGACTAACATGTTTCCAAGTCGTTCAATCTCTTCCCTAAGTCTACCCGCTCTATAGGTTATCTGGAAACTTGCACCATTTCTTTTATATGCAAAATGAACACTTTTTCAGAATATTCCACTAAATCTGATAATCATCTTCTCCATGTTCTACTAATCCTAATAATCATCTTCTGCATGTTACTTGTAATATTTTTCAATGCTCTTGGGAAATTTTACTGAAAACAGTGTATGGAATTGTGGGCTAATTTTGTTTGCCTAAGATCCGTCAGGATCTCTTCTGCTCATTGTTTTTTCTTTTAGTACTACCTTGGAATAGCACTCGTGTGATCTGCTGAGGACACTATCTGTAATATGCCTTTCCAAAAAGGACTTCTGGATGATAATTGCAAAGGTTACAGGTGTAGGCAGAAATGCATTTACATAAATCAAAATTACAGGTATTATCAAAACTAAATTAGGGATGAGCCAATTCACCTAAAAAATCTAAAAAGGTAAGATATTCAAATACCTCATGGAGACCTTTAAGTTCCTGAGATTTTTATCCATCTCAAACTCTTCCCTTCACAGAGAACATAGGGAAATTATATTTAGCCACACAAAATAGCAATTTCATCAATATTGTCTGAAAACATACATATAATTCCACTTTTCTTAAAATATGCTTTTCCTGTATCTTCCAAGTGAGCAGTTTCTGGTGATGCATAGCAAGAGCCTAATTGTGTTCATAAAAGCCTTTTAGTTTACATAAAATGTATAACCACAATGTTCCACCTTTTACCAATAAAGCTAATTTTCCAGTAAGATGTTGTTTAGCTAATCAGCTTCCAAAGAGACCTGGTGAGCTGACTAGTCCGCAGTTACTAAAGTGGATGGTCCAGCCCTAAACTACTTCTGTTTCTAAAATAAATAGTGTTAAAAATCTTTCTTTTCTAAACACTTTTCAGTTCCTTGTCATGCTCACACACATGTTTCTGGGTTAGTTACAATTTCGCCATTTTTTTCAGGCTCGTCTTTCAAAAACTGCTCCACTTCAATAGAGTCCACCTTGGCATCTTCAGGGGTTTTGTTTTCAGATTTGTTTAATTCCTCTCTTTCTGATGCTTCTTCTTTTGTGTGTGGTTCTTCTGATTTTTTCTTAATGCAGAAGAAATTTCCCAAGGCCAATACAAGGGCTGAAGTGGTAACTTCAATTCCAGCAATAATAAAAACAAACATATACCTTCCAGTTGCATCCAGGAGTTTTCCTGAAAAAGGCAACATTCCAGGTAATTAACAAAAGTGTCTATCTTCCAGTGAATATTTTTCACTTTTTAAAAACTTTTCGACTCTCCTGTCTAGAATCACCATGACTACCTAACCAAGTTTTTTTGAAATGGAATTAAACAAGTTTCTAACAAAATATTTCTCAATTATTTCAGTTCAACAGTCACTGACATGATACGACATCCCAAAACACATATTCTGCTGCACACACAGAGGCATGCAGTTCATCTGAAATAAAACCAGCTTCGCCTTCAGATGCATGCTTTGTTTTTCAGATTAAAATGTGTGCATCCATGGATGCGATCTGTATCATCTGTATCACGATCTGATCATCATCATCCTCTTGCTCCCAATCTCATTTATGGGCAGTGCACTGTCTGCTTAAAATGCAAATCTTAGTCAATAGTCAGTCTGGAGCAACTGACTGATTCTGACACTGGTAAAGGTAAATTTTCACAGGACTCAGTACATGTGAAAGAACAGGTGGGAGGATATGAAGGAAGTGCCTCTCCAAACCTGAAGATCAGAGGAAGTAGTGCATAGTACTTGTTTTCCCATGAAGGGGATTCTGTCAAAATAAAAATACTTGATGTTTTTAGTGTCTGGTATAAACAGTAAACATTTTATGACAGTGACCTGGTAGGCTTTGGGAGAGAAAGTGTGTTTCAGTTCAGAGTCTGTAAAATGTATGTTCTTTGATTAGTAATTAATTTGTATTTTGACTTCAAATTAATGGATTTTCCTATTTTGTCATATCCCCTTATTCTTGGGTTGTAAGATGTGCAATAGAAGCACTCTACCTTCCTTAAATCAGTCTAGTTTTATAGTCCTCCTTTTTCTTCCTTCACATATTTTCTTCCCTCCTCCAAATCTACTGTGAATATAGAGAATATATCCTAGTATTTCCCAAAGACAATTGACAGGTTTCATATTCTGAATCCCAGTCAGCTATCTACCAATAAGAAGTTCAGTGCAGGCTTTCAGAAGAGAAATAGCAGCATCTCCAGATGGCAATTTACCCAATCCTGAAACAAATCCAAGAGGGAAAAGGTTCATTCCATCCCTTTTTGGACTATTTCAGAGTGTAACTGCAGAAAGCTTTTGAAACGTGCAACACTAGCACAGTCTGCATTTCTTGTATGACTCACATCTTCTTCTCAGCTCCCTCACATTTTGTGTAAATGGATGCAATGCACACAATTTTAAATTCTCAACTAAATTGAATACTTGCCTGCTGATGGTGGTCCAATCAGAACAGCCATAGCCTCTGCCAGGAGCACTAAACCAATTGCGCTGGAAAACTTCTGCGTACCAACGATAGCCATGAGAACTTCAAACTGAAGAGCACCTACCATTCCATAAGAAATGCCAAAGAAAATGCAAAAGACCACCAGTCCACCATAATCAGCAGACATAGAACCCATGAGATCTGTAAAGCCATTAAAAATCATAGCAAAACTGAAGAGGTAGACACAGCGTGGTCTAACCCATTTAAGACCGGCTACCATTCCACAGATTGGGCGAGCAAAGATATCAATGAATCCCAGAATAGTCAGAAGAAAAGCTGCTTTGGTGTCTTGATACCCTAAATCCTTGGCATAACTCACAACAAACACTGGGGGAACAAAGAGGCCAAGCACCATGATAGATGCTGCTAGCGCATAGATTACAAAACCACCGTCTTTAAAAACACTGAAATCCAGAAGTTTTTTCTTCACTTTCTTCTCAGCTGGCTCTTTGGTAGCTTCAGACTTTTTGGGTGGCTCCAAAGGTCTCATTAGTGCTCCGCATACACAGCAGTTGAGCAGCATCCCACCCAGGATAAGGAATCCTCCTCTCCAACCATACTCATGTTGTAGTATCTGCCCCAACGGTGAGAGAGCACAAAGAAACACTGGACTCCCAGCAGCAGACAGCCCATTGGCTAAGGGCCGGCGTTTGTCAAAGTAACGGTTTAACATGATGAGTGAAGGCTGGAAGTTTAGTGCCAAACCCAAACCTGTAGTAGAGGGTACATAAAAATTAATACTGGACTACAATATCACTGTTAAAGATAGTCTAATTACAGTTTTTCTGACTCATGACTTGAGAGAAAATAGTTTTATTCCAAATGGACTAAAGAGTCATAAGTTAACACAATGTATTCTACTCCCATAGTATTCTTGTACCTTATGATTACACTTCACGCTATTAAACATCCATAACAAAAATAAATGACCTTTTAATTCCACATTTATCTGCCATCTTTATAAAAGCCCAGTTGGGTGATCCTGATGCTTCAGGTATTTTTCACTTATACAAAACTTCAGCCTAAAGCTGAGACATAAGTTAACTCATTTTCAGCAATGCATAGTACTTACCTGTAATCACACCTGCAGTTAGATAGATCTGAACGATGCTTGTGCAGAAGGAAGCTATCACCATCCCCATTGAGGCAAAAAGGCCACCCACCAGCATGACAGGGCGACAACCAAAGCGATTGACACATACACTACAAAGTGGACCTAGGCAAGAAAAGCAAGTTACAGTTGCTAAGATAAACCAACTTTTACGACTGATTTTATGACACTGCATTTCTTTGGTCGATTTCAAAGTGTAAGGTTCATGGTTAGAATCAATGATCTTGAAAGGTCTAAGGTCTTTCCAATCTCAGTGATTCTGACTCGTTTTGTACTTTGTCTGTACAGTCAAGCTAATCAGGAAAAATGTCCTTTCCTCTGTAGTCAAATAGTTCAATCTTTTTTGTCTTCAGCGTACCTTGTGGTTTTTCTTTTTCATCATCTTTAACAACTACTGAGTTACAGAGACGTAATTTTAAATCCAGCCTGGATGGGCTTAAATAATCTTTTGATTTATGTGATTAATAGTAATTCTTCTTTGGAATGCCTTACTTGCACACAAGTAATGATATGCAGTCATGATGATGTAAGATTTACAAACTTAATTGTATGACACGATAATAGTGTTTCAAAACCAGATAACTACTCACCTGTTCCATAAAGCATGGCCAAGAGGATGGAGGAAATCCATGCAGTGTCACTATATCCAATGCCAAATTCCCGGATAAGTTCTTTAAAAAAGACACTAACTGCCTTGGGAAAGGCATAGGAGAATCCTGTGATGATAAAACAGCCAAAAAGGACAGCCCAGCCCCAGCCTCCATCAGGGGCTTTAACACCTGATGGACCATCATCAGCTACTACAGCTCCCATGATGAAGAAGCTTGTGGGTTCCCTAAGAAACAAAAAGAAATTAGTGATTATAAAATTGCACTACCATTAAAACTAAGGCATGGAACTACTTAAAATAAGTCTTGAAGATGCAGAGCAATTTTAATTTGCCTTGTTTGAGTTTAGTTCTTACAAAACTTGCAAAAATACATGAAAATGAGATGCACACAGCTGAGTTTTAAATGAATGGCCCCTCAGCTCTCAAAGTCACAGCTGGATTTCATCCAAATCACTGTTTCCTCAAAAAACTGAAGCCATAACAGCACTTCAAGGGTGTATCTGACTTTCACAAATATAATTACTGCCTTAAAGTCTGCAGGATTTTTTATTTAAGACCTTGTTACATTAAGCCCCTGACCTATTCACTTAGGAGACCTGGTGCTTCACAAGCATTCTGTGAAATGGTGGAGTAATCACCCAGATTTTTTATTCCCCACTGAGGACAGCAGTACAGCCCTGATACACTGTTATCTTGAAAAGATAGAAAGATCCCTTTGAGATGGCGATGAGCCATCATTTTCCACACATCAAGTAAGTTCATAAGCTAAACAGCAATAAAAATCTCCATGAGCCATTTTTGTGGATGCTAGGAGTTAGAAACTGTAGCAGTGCTCAGTACAACTGCCTGCTGGAAGCAAACTGTTGTTACTACATGATCAGTAAGAAAAAGTAACATCTGATGAATCACATTTTTCACATTTTCTGTATGCAGACATAAGTATCTTTGCTTATAAAAACTAAAATCTTTTGTTATGATAATGTTACATTCTAGGCAGTAATGCTGCCAGGTTTTAAAAGGGAGAGATGTGGGGTAAATAAGACACTGAAAAGGCACATAAAGAGTCCTTGTATGTGAGGAGTGCAGGGAGTTACTGCATCACAACAGCTAGGTTTTTGTAGGGTCTGCATTCTACACAAGCCTTGAAAATGTTAAAGTGACCTACAAACAAGGATCATTAAACATTAAAACATATGTGTACAAAAATTGGCCATTTCTTTAAAGTGCAATTGATTGTATCAGTTTCTCTTCAGAGGTATCTAAAAGAGGAGAGCAAGCACAGTTGCACACCAGTAAAGAAAGCTCCTGCTGGCAAGAATTACAGGCCTGCACAGTGATTGTTGTAAGTTGGAAAATGTGTGATTCTTACAGTTCCATTTCAGAACCAGGTTATATATGACACAACAATCTGATGCAGACTCATCTAGACAACTGAGCATCAAATGCATGACTGTTAATAGGCCAATGTGGACGTACTTACTATGGTGTTTAAACCAGCATTCCCAATTCTTTTAAGAAACAACTTTATACGCATGATACAGAAATAAATCTGGCCATGACTATGGCTGTTCCAATGCCTTGGCCTATATGACGACAGTAAGCCTCACAGTATAGGCTTCACTTCTTGTTTTCTGGAAATCAAATATAAACAGAAAACAATTTGTCCTCAGTCCAAACAACTAGAACATAAAATGGTTTAACAAGAAGGGAAACAGAATACCTCCACAAAACTACTCATCGAGGTGTCTGTGACTAGAGATGGCTCATTTGCTGATTGCTGAGAGTATGTAAAAATGCACAGCTTGGTAAACTCAGCAATTTCTGCAGCAGGCTTTGAGTTGCTAAATAACAGTCTTAAGATGCACCTCTGCCAAGACTCCCAACACTGGGATCTGTCCACCCTTCAAAACTCTTTTTCCCAGTAGCTTTTCTTGACACAAGGTATAAAACGTTCTTCAAATAAGGACTTGGTTTTTTAAAGCAATAACCAGACAGCACAGAGTAAGTGCACAAAGGATAATCCCTGTGACAGTGGCAACTCTGTATTAATGACAACAGGGGAAATTTTGACAGAAGTATCTCAAATGTATAAAGAACAGGAATAAGATGTAAAATTGAAGCACTCCAGGGGATAGGAAGCATTGTCACTCACACTACTTCCAAGCTGTCAGAATATTTCATTTGGAGTAAAGGTTTAAAATGTTGGGGGAAGGGTTGGGCAGTTTTTGTTTGTTTCCATTACACATCTAATAGGAACACAAAGTTAGTAATAATATATGAGCATGCTTTGTTGAAAAATAGCAATTGGCAATCTCTCCAGACTGCTTATAGAGTGCTGGATGGAGACATTCAGTGCCTTATGGCGTTCACCTCTGGGCACAGGCTAGACAGTCTCCTTTATTGCATCTACAGCAAAGTTGTTATAAGGCCAGCCTCTGCAGACCTACAGTGCTGAACCCCCATAGCAAACTACATCCACGCTATATGAAGCGGCGAGTGGCTTTGAGAAGAAACTGCATTAAGACTACCAGAAAGCACGCTTGTTCCTTCCTGTAGAGAACTGTCCAACCTTTTCGAGGGGACAGAAATCAACTGGGCACACGGCGCACCGAGCCTGGTGCGGACGCGGCTCGGAGGAAGTCGCATTTCCCCGCCCTGCACTCCGACCCTCGGGGCAGGGGCTGCAGGAGCCGCTCCCGCCCGCGGCCCCGCGTGACCCGCGCGGTGATGCCCCAGCAGGGCGCGCGCGGGCGGCCGCCGCACTGAGACGTGCGGGACGTGACTCGGGCGGGGGGCGGGCGCTGCCCGCGAGTTGCGCGCGCGGCGCGGGCGGAGCCGGGGTCGCACCCCCGCCCGGCGCTCGCAACCGCGATTGCCAGAGCCTGGTGCTCCCACAAGAGAGGGGAACATCCCCCTTCCTGTTCTTGAGCTCTTCCACGCCCAGCAGGGCCAGTCAGCCTGTAAGGGACACATTCTGTTGAACCTGCCTTACGGAACTTGCATCTTTGCCATGAGGAACAGTCTCTAAAACGGTTTTATGTTTTGCTGTGATGAAAGAGCTAGACTTGCTGATGTGAGGGAGCCTGGCCTACTTTCCAGCATTTCATAAAAATAGCCCTATGGGGAAACACACAGTAATATCCGTTTACTCTTCTTTACATCATGACTACTACCACATTTGGCTAAAAATCACCATAAACCGGCACACCAGATCTTCAAGAGCCATCCTTCTAAGAGTGGTTCACGTTTGCACACACATGCATCGAAAACAGCTCTCTTAAAGGGAAAGGCAGAGAGAATTGGATTGTTCAGCCTGCAGAAGAGGATGCTCTGGGGAAACCTCATTGCACCTTTCTAGTGCCCGAAGTGGCTACAAGAAGGCTGGAGAGGGACTTGTTACAAGGGCTTGTAGTGATAGAACAACGGGGAATGCCTTCAAACTGGCAGTACGTTTAGATTAGGTATTAGGAAGAAATTTTTTAGTGTGAGGGTGATAAGGCCCTGGCAAAGGTCGCCCAGAGAAGCTGTGGCTGTTTCATCTCTGGAAGAGTTGGATGGGGTTTGGAGCAACCTGGCCTAATGGAAGGTGTTCCTGCCCACAGCAGGAGGTTAGAACAAGATTAAGGTTTCTTCCAACCCAAACCACTCTATGATTCTACAGTCAATGTTATTCATCTGGTTTTGTCCACTGGTTGTTTATGTTAACACATCAAAATAAAAAGATCATTAACCAGAACTAAATGAACCCTGTCTCCATAAACACAGCAAGGATGCACTTCATCCTGTTGTGGGGTGCCTTACTAGGCTAAGACTGTATTCACCTCCTTAAGAAACAATAAGGAAGTAATGTGGAGGTTCCTGTGCGAAATGTACAAACAAGGGGTACCACCTTTAGAAAAGGTAGTCTTGTGGTTGATCTGTACAGGCAAAATTTCTATTTAGGATTTTGCTATAGTGCTGGGATGCTATCAAAGCCTGCTAAGACAGGACGCTATGGCCTAACTATTGCAACAGCTTGCTTTGCTTTCTGCTTTTGCTAGCTCAGCCCTGTTTAGAGGCAAAGGATTACATTTAACTGTCTGCGGCTTCATTTCATATCCTCATAACAGACATGATACTACTGTTAGCATTTATTCCAGATTCCTTCTGTTATGAATGGGTTCTTGCTTTGGTAATGTGTAAAATAAAGGTAGCATCTGGGGTTTCATCTTCCTCATATTATCTTTTTGTTGTCATGGAAACTAATATAGACTCAGTTAGGAGGAAATATTAGGTAGCATTGTGGATGGTGTGATGGTGTGGTTTCTGGGATGATGTATATAAAAGGAGAATATTTGTATTATAAAAAGGAGCAGTAGAAATGGCAAGAATCTATTATTTGTGTTTAGCCAATACTCTTATTGGCAACATAGCTGTTCTTCATGGTCAGCAGTATTGGTAGGAAAGACATTTATGAGCATGTACACTGAATTACATAGCTTGAGAACTTCCTGTTCTCAAGAAGAAGTCATTTCAAGAATTCACAAGAATAATTAATTTCTTCGAACTATGGCTGAAATCTACACAACTTTGAATTTCTATGATACAAATAAAAGATGGTTATCAAAAACAGAACATAAGCTTCCAAGCAGGGAACCCAGTTCAGCCTAGACTTCAGTCTGGAACCCCACCCAGCTGAGAAATTTATAGCTACAAAATAACGAAGATCATCTGAGCTGAGCAATGTAGACATCCTCCTTCAGTTTTCTTATCTGTGAAACAAAGAAAATAATGATTCTCTCTCCATAGGATATTGGGGGTATGAATACATTGAAAACATAGGTTGCTCAATTCTGTGTTAATCAGAGTTATAAACCTCCTGTATTTGCCCCAGGGTATTAAAATCTAAGCATAAACAAAATATACATGTTATTCATGGTTTTAAGTGAGGACTCCTAAGACTAACCAACTCTACTGAAATTTTTCAGGAAATGATTCCTGGGGAAAAAAACCCCAGATTTTAATATTCTCCAGACCCTTATGATAGCCCTCTACATATAGAACAACTACCCTTTGTGTTTACATCACTGACATCTACCTATTCACCATGACTTTAACTCCTTCCTGGTTCTCTAAAGTACAAATGCATATATCTTTAAATCAGATTTTTATTACACCAGATTAATTACAATAAAATTACAGATTTTATTTCTATTAGGTACCTCAGAGAAGCCATTTAGATGGGCCACTGGTATAACCCACTAGTGCATTTCCTGTGGCTTACCTGCTTAAATATCAGCCAGTTGAATTACATGTTCATTCCAAAGGCTGCTGCAAAATTCTGTTTCCTACCAAATCATTACCATATTTACCAGTGCCTATCCTGACCTCCTGTCTTCCCTGCAAGGCCCACCAGTGACTGCCACTGTCCCATTTTGGCCTTTGTTCCATTTCAACTGAGGCAATTTTCCAGATCTGCTGCCTTTCTTAAGGGTTTGCCAGTTTTCCCCATTCTCTCATCTCCCTCTCAGGACCCCTAGGATAATTCTGTGCTGTCTATAGCTGCAAGTGATGTTCCATACCAAATCTTGACTATTAATAGTTCTCCAGTTCCCATTTAGCTTCAAAACATTCTAAGTGTTCACTGCTGGGAGGAACATTCATCACAAGTTATTAGCAGACTGCACTGACAGTAAATTCACACTGCAATTTTATGTGTAGCAGACAACACTAACCAGTCTAAATTCTATTATCTGGGTAAAGTGCTCTATAGGGAAACTTGTGACTATTTATTTGCTTGTTTTATTTTGTATCATGAAAATGTTAGAACCCTGCTCTTTATATTATATGGGAAAACAAATATGCTAGTCCTATTACAATAGCATTGTCACCTCTAGAGTTATTGTATCTATATCAAATGCCCAGTTCCTGGAGAAGTAGATGTATTTTGCTAAAAGTCTGTGGGTTTTTTTATACCACGCCCATTACCGTAAGTTCTTCATGTCAGCATCACAGCAGCGCCTTAACACCAGAGAGCACATGCCCTTTCTGTGTTCACAGAAAAGTGACAAACATGCCTTCAGTTGTATTGCAATTATCTGACAGTTTTCCATATGCTTTCAAAAATATAAGTTGCAGAATCCCAACTTCATTTAGGAACAACTTACAATTAATTTTCATGTATCATGAAAATTAATTTCAGCCCTGCAGCTATGATGGCTTTGCAATGTGTTGAAGCTTCAGAAAAACAGAAATGCTTGACAATCACTTATAATGAATAAGTGTCCTTATATTGTTTAGAATAAAACCAAAAAGTGGCAGAACTAGATAAATAATAAAGGGTCTAGTCCTGTCACTATCTCGGCATCTGTGTTTATTTTTGCAGAATACCATGGAACTACCCTAATATAAAAAGTGCTCGCATGCACATGCACAGTATCTCAAGCCAGGTGAGCACGTGTAGCTGAATATAGTGAGAAAAGGTCGTCTGGCTCAAAGGTGTCATTTTACACAATCACTTTGGACAGTGCAGTTGCATAATAGGTTGTCATACATTGAGATATGTGAATTGCCACTTTGGACACAATTTAAACCGTCACATTTTTATTTCTATAATGTGCCTTGAGTTATACTTGACTGAACCACAAGAGGTTTACTGTTCTAAGATTCTGATTCGCATTTTAAAACGGCTGCCACACTGCTTCTTCTGAAATAAACACTGGAAAACCGTACATGCCTTTACTCTGTGACATCCTAAATTGTACGGTTTGCCCAAGAGGAGGGCATTTCCACTAGTGCTAACGGTCTGCGCCTGTGAGGAAGCTGAATTACTGAAATTCAACTCCACCTTTGTGCGCTTTTTCTTCTCTCCACAGAATTGTTTAGAAGGCAAGCCGCAGACACTTCCCGGTGGATTGTGAGCAGCATAAAAACAAAAAAAGGCTCTTTCCCAAGAGATGGAGAGGGGCTGCGGCGACCATCGCGCGGGACGGGGTCGGGGGTGGGAGAGGGGTTGGGAATACAATGGTGGCGGTCGCGACGCCGCTACGGCCACGACCGCTCGCGCGGCGCTCCGGGGCGGGCACGTAGCCCGCGCAGCCCTCAGCCGAGACGGCTCCCGGGGAGTGCTTGAGTCGCCGCCGCAACCGATGCTCACGCAGAGCAGGGAGACGCCGCGCGATTCCGCGCCCGGGCGCACCACCGTTCTTAGTGTGCTGCTGAACCGAGTAACCGAGTTCATGCCCGGGGCTGCGACGATGTCCTTATGAGGGAACAGTCCCTCAGACTGCTCGTCGCTCGCCCTGACGGACCTGAATGGTCACCGCTATGACAAAGAACTCCGAAATGCACCTCCCGGGGCTCGACACTGAAACAGGAGGTGAGCAGTAGCGAACGGACCGCGGAGGCGAGGCTTTCGCGGAAACCCTCGTCCCCCAGTAACGGTGTGAGGCCACGAATGGCGGAAACAAAGCCCGAGCTCGTGGGTGTCCCACGAGCCACCAGTGTGGCACTGTTCGTGCCCTCGGGCCGGCGGCACTACGCGCCTAGGGCGTGACCCGGCTGCCAGAGGGGAAGCCGGAGGCAGCGCTCTCTCGTAGCAGGCGGAGCGGGGCTCGGTGGCCAGCACCGCTCAGCGCCCGGACAGCGCTTTCAGGCCGGTGGCGCTGAGGACGTAGGGCGACCCATACGGCAACGCGGGTTTCCCGGCGAAGAGGTGCGCCCGCGTGGCCCCATGAGCGAGGAGAAACGCGGCCGGCGGGACAGCGCCCCGCCGACCCTCGTAGGGTGGTGCCAAGGGGTGCGAGGAAAGTCGGCGTCGTGCCCACGTCCACACGCGGCGCCCAGCGCAGCCTCCGGGCAGGGGATGAACCCGCGAATCCTACGCCGCGCTCTGCTCAAAGCTTGGGCGGCGCTCGGGCGCATCCGCTGGCCCGAAGAGCCCCACGCAGAGAAGCGTCCTCGGTCAGTCCGGTCCTCCGGATTCGGCTCACTCTGCTCCGGACCCCCCACCCCGCGCTCCCCACGGCATTCGTCCGCGTGCGCCAGGCAAGCGCTCACGAACATCACGCACGACGGCTCCGCCTCAGTACCTGAGTCAAGTCCCGCGCTTCAGCGTGAGGATGCCCGTGCTCGCGCCGGACCGCAGCCCGCTGTCCCCGTGTGCCCACGCAGACCCGCCCGAGCCCGTCTGGCCTCGCCGGCTGGGGAGCGCTCCCGCGCGGCGGGTCTGTGGCTGCTCGCCCCGCCCTGCCACACGGGGCGCGCCCTGGGTCCTATCGCCGCCGCGGTGACCCTCCCTCTGCCACAGGTGCTTCCGCGCAGGGGCCGTGGCCGCGGGCAGCGCGGCGGCGCCGGCTCGGGGCGCGGCCCCGGGGCCTCACAAGGCATTAGCGCGAGCTTTGCGCTGCTTGCGTAGAGCGCAAGGCAGGGCTGGATCCTGCTGGCGGGGATGCTGTACTGTCTGTCCGGAGGAACAGGACCCGAGCGGTGGGCTTCAATTTAGGAATGGGTTTATGTGGTTGAGGTTTGTTCTGTGGTGCCGTTTCTGTTTCCCCGGGAGCGATCACAGTTACTTCATTGTCTCCTTCCATGAGAATTACGAGCTTCCTTGCTTCGTTGTTTTCTTCTTAGTAATTTTGAGTGTGATATTGTGCATTCCGTAGACAACCCTCAGGCTTCCCTCCTCATCCTTTACCAAAGAAGCACTCCCTGCAAATACAATTTCATAATATACTCCTCCTTTTACATCAGTATGGAATGAGCTTTCTGCATTAATCTCTTGTGACTCAACTACAATTCATACAAATGCTGGATTATAAAACTGGATGTGTACTGATACTGCTATTTAGCATCTATGAAAGTTGTGGTGGTATTCTCAAGTGCACTAGAGAAAGTAGCAGTCCTATGGCTACCTGGGGCTTAGGAAATTCAGGAGTAGGTGCTCCACTCTTTTGTGTGCTTCTAGCACACAATCCAAAATATAGGGGAGTGATGCCAGACCTTAAATGCTGTGTTCCATTTTCAGCCCCTCACAACAAGACAGACGTTGGGGGTTGGAACATGTCCAGAGAAGGGCAACGGAGCTAGGGAAGGGTCTAGAGCACAAGTCTGACAGACGATAGCTGAGGGAGCTGGAGAGACTCAGCCTGGAGAAAAGGGGGCTCAGGGGACACCTTATCACTCTCTACAACTATCTGGAAGGAAATTATACCAAGGTGGGCATCTGTCTCTTCTTCCAGGTAACAAGTGATAGAACAAGAGGAAATGGCCTCAAGTTGTGCCAGGGGAGCTTTAGATTGGGTATTAGAAAAAAAATCTCCAAATGGGTTGCCAAGCATTGGAATGGCATGTCCAGGGAAGTGATGGAGTCACCATCCCTGGAGGTTAACAGTTGGACTGGATGATCTTGGGAAAAAATCTTTTCCAGTCTAAATGATTTATTATTCCTATAACCTATGTGGAGAGACACAGGGGTAGGGATCTAACTAGAAGAGGATAGGTAGAATTCAATATTGTCTTTTGAGAACTATGATATTGCACAGATTAGTAGCTTCCAATATTTTAAAACCGACTTGCTGGAATCATGTAATACCAGGGCAGGAACTAAAGCTCTTTCAATGACTTAGAAGTTTTTTCTTTTCCTTGCACATTATGTTTGCACTGGCTATTTGTTCAGTTTCTGTTAAAGAATAGTGCCCATTTGTACATGCTTAAGGATTCGTTGCATTATGTGTGAAGATAAGCAAGGCCGTGTGGTTTATTTTGAGTAGACAGCATACAGCCAATAAGACCAACACTACTAATCTTAAAGACTAGTAAAACCAGTTTTTGACTGTCCACTATTATCTGAATTTAGGCCGTTCACTAGCAGGCTAGGTGTATTCAGGTTTCAACATCAATCTCCAAATTGACATTGTGTGGACTGTAACCTTTTTTTACTCACCATTAACGTTTATCTGTTAGGGGAACTATTGAATCACTGGAAGTCATCAATTACTCATTTGGGGAACTAACATGCATGTGACTAGGGGCTGATTGAAGGTACATTGGAGAGAAGACAGCTAATTTGAAAGTGAGAGCAGGGGTGAGGAAGGGTTGCAAAAGAATGCTATTAATAGGTTAGGCAATATAAAGATGTAAAGAATGTCAGCAGTCAGAATGGTGTATAGATTTAGGCATTTGCCTATTATGTGCTGATTCTGATGAGTGCTCTGAGGGGCCCACTGCAGAATATAAATTATGCTGGGACTTGCACAAATTTTTTTGTGTGTGTTCAGGCGTAGAAAGTAATTTGAAGCCAGTTTTCACCATTGTATTTTAAACCAGAGGTGATTCATATAAATAAATTAACTAAATCCTTTAATAATTGCAGTATTCTGAAATTATCATAAGCTAAATGGAACTCGCTTTATCTCAAAAGTCAGATGGTTATTTCTGATTCTAATTTTCATTAATAGTTACTGGTGAAAATAAATCCCTTCTTTCTTTAACTGGTATGGGGCTAGGACGCACAATTCTCTTCTGATGACATAAGGAAAAAATATATAAGAATTACTGATAATACCCTTTCTTCTCTAAATTAGTGTGCTTTGGGTATTATTTGGGTGCAGCATTCAAGTTTCTGGAAGGCAAAAGCTGTTTATATGATCTAGAAAAACAGAAGAGTGACAGAACATTACAGGAAGTTTGCCTCATGACTTCCAGACAAGCAAGTCATCTAGAGTGACTAAGGGAAAATCATGCTTTAGGCCTGCTTCACGTGTTACATCTTCCTCTGTCTCACCTAGACAGTGTAAGACAGTTTAGTTGATGGATACAGTTTTTAATAATTAAGGGCTTTGGTAGCAGAATGTATCTATCCGTTCTGCGTGACCTCGTGTTACAGTTGGCCTGAATTTGTTTAACAAGCTTTTTAAAGTTCTTCACATGATGCAGTGGGAGTTCAGAGAGGATGGGAAGTTTGTTTACGTCTCTAAGGGCTGTACTTGAAAGGGGTCAAGAGTCTCCTTCCTGATCTGTCCTAAGAAGAAATTGTTTAATACTAAACAATTGGATAAACAAAATGTGTAGGAAGACAAGCGAACGAAAGAGTGAGATCTGAGAGTATGAGACTAGTACTAGGTGTGTTTTGGGAGAAGAGGATCTTCCTAAACGAGACCAGGACTGCAAAGGAGCGTGCCCGTGCTCACACGATGCAGAGAAGAGGCTGCTGCATGAGAGTAGTGAGGATGGAACGGGGAGAACGTGAGGAGGAGGGAATACGCTGCCGGGTTCCTGGAAGTGAAGGCAATGCAGGAACTGAGAAAGACCGGCTAGCTGAGCAGGAGGGGAGCCAGACGGGAACTGGCGCTGCCTCCCCGAGCGAGGGCCGGAGAGGAGGCGGCTGGCAGCCGCCAGTGGGCGGAGCGGCAGCGGCCCTGCCACGGCGGCGCCGCGGGGCCCATGGAGACGGGCCCGCCTCCCGGCACGGGCTCGCCCGCTGCGGCGCTCGAAAGAGACGCGGCCTACAGCCGTGAGCGGAGCGGTGTGCAGGTTCGTGCCGTCAGGAGACGAGTCGCGACTGGGCTTCTCCATCAGAAGGCCGTGTGGTCGCTCAGCATCCCGCTGTGCTGCAGGTTGCCCTTCAGAGCTCCCGACGCGTCCCCTGCGCATCTCGCGCTCTTTTTTCTCTCTGAGGACCCACAGCCTTTCTGCGCCCTTCCTGCTAAGTGCCCTCTCTTGTGCTGTCCCTGAGTCCAAAGCATTATCTTGTGCTGCTCTCTACTGCCTTCATCTAACGGGTTTGACCTCGACAGTCTGCCTGCCATCTGCTCTTCTGCCTCAAAACATCTCATCCTCAGGCCTCTCCATGGAATCCTTCCTTGCGGGGTCTGCTTCCTGCTAGCCGGTCGTTCGGTTGGCAGTGGTGTCTTTTGCCTACACTCGATTGTCTTTTCCTCCCTCTGTGCACTTCAAATTTAGTTAATCTTTTTAACTGTGGCAGCCACCTGATGCATTTGTAACAACTGTAGCTGAAAGTGTGATACAGAAAGAGCAGATCTTTCAGTGTTGCATGTTAGAGGCAGGGAGGCAGTACTATTTATGAATATTCACGATACTCTTTTTTAAAAGCCATCTACTTGTCCTTACACAAATGAAGAAGATATCACACTATCTGTGCATGGTAGCATGATTTGAACGCTGCCAACAAGAATCAGAACATGACGAGAAAAGACTATTTTAATTAACTTAGGGATAAATGTCCAGCAGAATTAAAAGACCATCAAATCATTGTGTCCTTTAGCACGGTTTGTTCCTCAGTATACCTGGGGAGAGCAAGCTTAAATTTTTTTATACTTCTCACATCCAACGATCAGTGACTCATGTTTTGATCCTAGAGAACTGGAGTTGTCTTGATTGTTTGTGAAGAAAAACGTTGTTTAAATTATGACAACCTTTAGCACAGACATATTGCATAGCATCTTCTGGTCTGCAAATCTCTCTTTCATTTAAAGAGATTAAAGAGCCACTATTTGAAAGGCATGCTTGTCCAATTTGTTCTCTGCATCCCTGTGCTTATTCAGAAGGGATTATCTGCAACCAGTGACACAGAATAATAATGTACAGTGAGAGAAGCTGTATTGACTCCAGCGATTTTCCCAAATCGCTAGAAAGAGATGAACAGAAATAACAATTTATGTTTTTTAAGGCACCCATACTGCTTAAAAACAACGTTGGTTTTTTTCTTCTACAGAATTTATAATTAGATATGAGGGAAATATAGAGAATAAACAATAGGAAGAGGTGGATAGGAAGCAAGTACAGGGTTTTGCCTGTAAAAGCACAGGCTCTCTGTTGGTTATGTGTGCAAGCTTGCAGGGCGGAGGGAATAAACACTTTTTTCTTGAGTTCTGTCTGCACATAATTCTTGTTTAATGTCAGCAGCAATAACAGTCTCTTTCGGATTATTCTTTGCTTAAGATAGCAGTTATTGTAAAGTGCTGTAAACTGTGCTGGATCCAACTACGTTTATAATGTAGAGATGGCTGGGTAAGTTTAAAATAATTTTTTTAGTTATTGTGGGTGATCTGGGCAAGACTCTGGAATTCATCAAAGGTTACTAAATGTTTGATGTTAATGTGGTGTATATGCAAATTCATTTAAAGCCAGTTCAGGAGTTTTACATAGAGCATGGCCTTTGGAAATAGAAGGAGGAGTTTGAGTCTCTTAAACCTAGCAACGCCTCTTTGCCAGGCTGAGTTGGATACTGATCACAGTACAGCAATCATTCTTCTGATCTGCCTTGCCCTTAAGGTTTTGAGGATGAACAAGGGAGGTGTAAAAATGCATGTCTAGACTACACTGAGACACCACTCCTGGTAGACTTGGTTTGTATGCATAAGTGCTGGCTATAGGACTCAGATTAATTCAGGCGAAGTATAAATTTAAAAGCAAAATCTAGCAGAATATGAAAGTGAATGTGCATTTACCTGTTTGTTACTCTGCAGTTTTAGTTCAATTTTATCTCTGTAGGTATTATATGATCAGTCTTATTTAATCAAATGCTGTGGTCATTCACCTACTCAAAACCCCTGTAATATAGAGTTGAAAGTAAATAGAAGGTTGCAGAACAGCACAAAAACAATTGCACAGTCTAGGTTTGTTTAGCTGTGTGACAGGCTGCAGCAAACCTGTTAAGTCTTTAAGGGATTAATGCAGGGCTTCAAAGGTTCAGTGTACCATTAGAGAACTTACTGGTCTTGGTAGCGATATCAGCTCCTCAGATTTGTTTGGAATCCTGGCGTTACTGGTATTCTTCCACTGGATCTCAGAGAAACTTTTTTGTTGATAGCAATTAAAGATATTGGGAGAGGAGGGGAACAGAAACAGAGCTGCTTCTATTTTTAAATGTATCTAAAAGATCAGATTTCTGCTGGTCAGACCTTGTTTTGCTATTTTTTTCTTATGTACCAGAAATTTTTGAGTGGAGGAGGAGCTCAGTTATACTTAAGTGGAGATGTTGTACTACTTTTCAGCAGATCCTCTATATTCTGTATGCAACTAACCTTTTGAAGGATTGTTTTGGGAAATAACATATACTGTTATAATTGGCTTCTTCTAACTTATGAGAAAAAGATATTATGGTGCCCGTTTCTTTAGGAAATTACAGGATCGTCCATTAATAGCTATGTGTTATTGTTCAAAAAATTTTACATGTGGATCTCTCATGCTTTTTAATATAAATTTATTTTTGTTTACAGCTCTTGGAATAGTCACATAGATCATCTGCCTGAGGATTATGTGAACCTGGAACTTAACATGGAGCAAATGATTCAAGAACTGGAAGACACTGATGTCAGAAACCGGTATAAAAATGTTGGACAAGCAATGTTGTGTTGCTGCAGTGCCATCTAGCAATCATTTTTTCAATTTTATTTTATTTAATTAGCATGTTCTGGTTTAACATTGCTATAGCTGTATAAGCTCTTTTTTTTTTTTTTTGCCTATTGTCTAATTCCTGTAAAAATTGATTACAGTTATAATTACAGTTTAGAAAATTATGCACTGCTTGTGTAGTAGCTGTTGCTTTGCTTGTTTGACAGCTGCCCCTTGTAAGGAATTGCTAAGAATATGTTTAGTAATGTGAGATTGCATATGCTTATTTTATGTAGTAAGCACACTGCTAAACTTGTTAACCTTGAAACTACAGGAAAGGTCAGCATCTAGAAAGCAGAGATAGCCTTCAGCAAGATGGATAAATGTACACTGTTTATCCTAATACAAGACACTTTTTTCCCCCTTCTGCTTCTTATATTCATATCATTTCACCATAAAAGGATCATCTTACTAATGATGAAATTTGATCTTCAACTGTGATACCCTAGGGAGGCATTTTAACTCCTCTTTCTATATAACAAGCTTTAAAGAACAACAAAACTTTCCTTCTTTGTTTTTGCATAGAAACGTTTTTGATATTGGAATTACTTTTACTAATTTACATATGAATGTGTTTAGTCATTAGAACTAGAACACTTAATTTTTGTCCTGTGAACAAAACTAATATATAATATAAGTGTAAGTGGTACTGTTAAGCAATTGCGTCTTCCACCCAACACCTGCCAATCCAAGGCTCACTGCTCTCAGTATAGCAGTCCTGCTAAAATAATGAATTTTCATCCAGGACTCTCTTTTTCATGGGCTTCCCAAAGACAGTTTATGAACCTACCTGAAAAAGTATAAGAACCTAAAGAATATTTGATAACTGGCTTGGTTTGGAACTGCTTTATGGTGCATTCTGTGTTTGAACTGCAATGATAAAGCTGATTAGCTGCTGTCCACAAGCGTAAGGCTACATCATCTAATACACATGATTTCTCTTACCACACTGGAGAAGAAAAAAAGTTATCTCCATTGTTTATGCTTACAACTAAAGAAGCACATCTTTCATGCTTGCCACTGGATCTCCTGCAGTTATTCCCCCAAATCTAACATGATTTTGTATCAATTAGACAAAATCCCTTGTGATCTCATTCTCTTGTTTTCTGTTGTAATTTATCAGTTTAATTCATCAACGTCGTTTTTCTCAAGCACTTTTTAAAGTACTTTATCAGTTTAACCACTGGATGGCAGCTCACTGCAACCATTTCGTTTTCTTGAAAACCTGTGGCTTCTTTATGAACAGTTTTTCATGCACTTACAAAGCATAGGTGTTGTGAGGCAAGAATTTCACTCTTGTTCAGTGGTATATTTACTGGTGTCTTTAATTTCCATGTTTTGGAGTAATTGCAATGTTACTTGGAGAGAATTTCACAGTAGAATGTACATTCTGTAGTACTGTTATTACTTGGGTTTGAAATGTAAAGTCTTCCAACGACAGATTTTTGTTTTCGCAAGTATGACAAACAATATGACTGGTTTTGTTATTTTCCTTTAAATTAAAATTCAATGGCTATATGGGGAGCAGTGCAGGGAGGGAGGGAAGAAGTCTTTTCTGTAGCGTCCTGTATCCCAGTGACCCTCTTGTCACTTCATCTTCAGAGTGGAAAACATGGTAGTATTTTTCTAGCAGCTTTTCAGTAAGGCTCTAGTTTCTTAACTCTTTAGTAGTACTGCAAGTATACACTTGAAAGGCCTCTTGACTGCAGCCAAAACTTTCCCTTCTAATAGTACTGAATAGTTCTGCTTAACTTAAAACAAAAAGCTTAGACTAGTTAATGATGTACCTTTAAGTCTTTTTCATGTGATTTCATAGTGACTACTTCTTATGCTGTTTCTGTTGCCATTCTGCTAAACCAGAGGGAAAGAATTAATTTTTTATCACCAATAGATCCATATGTATATGCATGTGCACATAAGAAGATGGATGTCCTCGCAGCTTATAGTAGATTGTACATGCTAATCAATATCCCTTTATTCATGTGCTTAGAATATACATTTAACTTCTGTTAGGGTTTTTTATTTTATATTAAAATAAGTTTAAAAAAAAGAGAGAAATTAAAAATACCCTTAACTTTTAGCACTGGGGAGATATAGCACCTTTCTGCTCCTCTAGAAGTCAAAATAAAGTTCAGTTATTTCTGTAATGCATACTATTTGACATATTACAGGTGCTCAGCTGTAAAGGAATTGAATTTTAATGTCTATAAGGTGGTGGAGGGTTTTGTAAAACAAGGGTTTTTTCTCTCCTCTCTCCCCAGTGATTATGAAATCTGATCTTATTTTGCAAAGGGATACTGTTTGGCTGATTTGTTTCTTTAAATTCCCCTTTGCTGTACAAGTCCTGTTAGGGGACCTACCATAGACCAGATTATAGGTTTCATTTAGTACAGTGTGATTGTTATTAAAATGGAGAAAGATTATGTGATGATTAAACTCCTTGCACAGTGTTTGAAAGATCTGAGACAATCCAGTGTTTCCATCTGTACCATTGTTGTAGTGATACCTATCTGTTACTCCCTTTGTAAGAAGTGCTTGCTTCTTACAATTTGATGTGGGAATTAAAAAGAGAGCATGTGAACTTCACAAGCAGACAATTCAAAAGGGTTACTAAGTTCTGTCCCATTAAGGTAACTTATTTAAAGCTGTTACCCTTTACTCACAGAATGAATGGGTATATTATAATCTAATGTCATTCCTGTGTGAAACACATGAAAAGATGACTGTTGTTTTTGTTGGCTTTTTCCACCGATGTGTTGAAGTATTTCCAGCATAGCAAGAACCACAGATATTTGTGATACGCATTCATAGTGGCTGGGTTTTTTCCTATGCAACCAAGAACTGTATATAGGTATTTGAAAGACCTCTGTCATCCTTCCCAGGTTAGTAATGAGGAACTCACCCTTCAAAAATCTCTGTATGTGTAGCGTTCACTAATCATCATCCAGCATTACTTGGATTGTTCTCTGATGCCCATGTCCAGTTACTTCAGTGGCATTGGAATTGATACCTTAATAATTATACAAATTGAGTTATACATGTAGAGGGGAAAACACCCCTCACATTAAACCAACGGATACCACTGAGAAAAACACACAAGCTTTCAGGAAGAGGGCTTGTATACCTAGAAGTTTGCCATCTTCTTCCAGCTGTGTTGGTTTTTGTGTAATAAAATAAATTATTTCTGCCTATAAACTTTACCTTTAGGGTATCAAAAGGTTACCTGGCCATTAGTAGTATCCATGGATCCCTGCACCTTGAATGTTGCACGACTGGAGTTTAATTTCTGGTTTGGTTTACTTGTCTTGGGTGTTCTTTAAAGGACGCTGCTGTAATAATGGATCTAAAGCCACTTCGTCCTATTGCAGTCTTGACTATAAAGATGGCATGACCAACTGTTGCTCACTCAGCAAGAACAAAAGTACTGCAACTGCATGTATACTTATTAAATGTAAATTTGCACATGTTGCTTACTCTGTGTCATGCAGTTTAAACTCTGATGGCACTTCAGAAGAAACCTTTGATCTGTGCAATTTTCTGACTTGAATTCTTGATTAGAGATCTCTAATACTGTTTCTAAAACTTGCACCTTCTATCTCTGTCTACACTGTGTTTTCAAGGTAGGTAAATGCAGCAGCCTTTTAGCCTAGAAATTTTACTCTGACAATGCAGCAATTTTAATTCCTAGCTCTTTTGTATCCCATTTCTGATATCAGCAAAACAGAGACATGCTCTGGATGGAAGTACTGAGACCAGTATTGATATTGAAGAGCAGTTTATGCCACTTGAGCTGAAGTGACCTCCAAAGCTGATTCTAAATACCCATACTGATGGACCCTCAGAGACTACTGAGCTCTAAGCAATTAAAATGCTTTTGCTCAGTAAAATGCTAATAGTAGAATAGAACAAAATAAAATAGATAATTTGTAAAACAGAACAAGGAAAGAAGATGAGGACAATAAACAAAGCTGGATTAAACAAAACAAAACCAGACCCAAACAAACAAACAAAAATATCCACAAAACATCCTTAGTATTTATTCTGCTGAAATCAACAGCTTTGCTCTGTGTATCATAGGTCTGACCAACACATGTCTCTGGCAGCTGAGCGAGAATGGATCCTGAAACAGAGTAAAATGCAAACAAAACTGAACTGGCAGCAGCTCTGTGAGAATGCTGGATGTAATTGGTATCAGAAATCAGAGGATCTAGCACACAGCCTATCTTCATCAAGAGAGGAGGTGAGAATTTCAAATTAACACTGTGTAAGAATCATCTATTGCACAGAGAGCTATAGAGTCTTTCCACCATGGTGTTTCTCAGGGAAATATGTCTTCAACCTTCTTTCAAAAATCTGTAAAACAGTAATTCTGTATTGTGCACAGCAGTTCATCACATGTATTTTATCAGAGACCAGATAAATTTTCATGAACAATCTCTAATAGTGGCTTTTTCTCCCTTTCAGTGTAATCAAGTGGGCTTGAGAGATGTTTTTCCTTTGCCACTGTAGCAAAAGAAGAGGTCTCTTAGAGCAGCCCCAGGGCAGGAAGAATTTCACATCACAGTACCACTTCAATTCTATCAAGGGAACAATATTAGTCCTGAAAAGCCCTTGGGCATTTTTGTATGGGAAAAAAGCCCTATTTTATGTAGTGTGCAAACTTTATTAGACAATAGTCTGACAGTTCTCAATGTCCAGTTGCCCTGAACTCACAGGTATGGAGGAAACACTAGTTTGTGAAGTTCAGAATGCTGGCATTTACTCTAGTTTTTTATTTTTTCATTGTCTTTCCAAAATGATTCATAGGCATCAATAGCTGTAGCATGGGAATACATGAGGGAGATAAATCAGCATTTTCCATTTCACATAAAGAAGATAAGAAAATGGTGCTAAATTATTTGTCTGTTAGGGCAGTTTTTGACAGAGAAAAAAAGGGATGTGCTTAAGTCCCTGAGCTATGTTTTTAAAGTATCCTTGATTTCCTTATTTTTCTTTATACTTCTCTTTTCCTTTCCCTTTCCCTTCCTTACCTTTCCCTTTTTTTTTATCCCTTTGTCATTGAGCTACTGACATCCTCTACCTCCACTCCTTTCCTACCATCCCAGGTTGAAGCTGATCAACAGAAAACAGACTACAGGTTGCATGACGTGAAGACTGTTCTTCCTGCTTTGGCTGTTGAGGAAGAACAGACAATACAAGCATCATTTAATCGCAGTATTTCACCTGAAGGGGAGAAACAGGTTAGATATCACTAAATGTAGACATGGATGAATTAATTTTAAGATAACAACATTATGTGCCTTGTTTCCACTGGACTTACTGTAAACAGTTCATCTGTTTCATATATTTCATTCAAAATACAGACATATCTAGCCTGGAATACACATAGATTAGGTGTCATGGGCTTAATTGTGGCTCTCATTCATTACTCACAGGCAAAAGGAGCAAGCTGGATATAGACAGTTGCTCCAAAATGTGACAACGTATTGTACCATCATGGCAATCAAATGAGAAGAATTAATTTTTGGAGCCTCATTCCTGAGGTTCTGTGTCAGTTGCAGTTCAGTGTAGATTTTAAAGCTGTAAAGTTAAAATTGGAAGGCAGCATTTCAAAATACTAATATGCCAGCTGCTTAGAATATTTTACTGTCTTGTTTTTGAGTATCACTAGCTACTTTTCCTTTCATTGCTACCTCTTAAAATGCATGTATTTTAAAAAGCCATTCAAAATTGCAAATGTAATGCTGGTTTGAAGTCACACTAAAGGATAATGCATTAAGAGTAGAAAACTGTCTTTGGTAAAAAAGTGAAAGTAAAGTGTATGCTGCAGTGCACTCTACTGGACAGCTACAGGTGCTCAACAGTGACCAGTTCAGAGCATGTTATCAGAGCTTGCTAAGAAAAAGCAGTGCTAAGCAAGCCTAGTAGTTCCTGAATGCAGAAGGTATTGTATTCAGAAAGATACTTCCTGGAGACAATTTTTATTATAGATAAAAGTAGCCTGCCAGCAAAAACCTGCTATCAGGCAAGTAGTTTGTCCAATTTTATTTCAAACTGGACTGATTAGCTAATTGATCATTGAGATACCAACAGAATCAGGGCTGTGCATAGTTTCTTCTTTATATTCTTATATTCTTCTTTGTATTCACTGTTCTCTTCACTGTCACTCTTTTCTTTTTGTTGTTAAAAAACTCTGGCTTTTGCACTTCTGGCATGGAGAATAAGCAGTACCCATCTCAGCAAAACCTTTTTGGTCTTCTTCCTTTTTATGGGAAGGGCCAGTGTTTAAAAAACTAAATAACAAAATTTAAAAGTCTGTTATTATAGTCTAGAACCTTTTCTGTACAAAAGGAAGTGTAAACCAACAGAAGAAAATTGACTAAGATGTTTGTGTCAATGAGTCCTCCTAAAGAAGGAATGGTACACTTGCTAGCCTTTGGTTCAGATGACTGATGCAATAAAGATTAAATTTTAAATATAGTCTAGTACAGTATCTTCAGTATACAGGTCCTTTCTTCAAATTGGTCTGAGATCCCAGCAGTGCTAGAAATGCCTCAGTAGTCGTTCTTGGCCTTTCAATAAGTAACTGAAATGTGAAACTCACCAGCCTGGAAAAGCTTGCTTAAAACTTATATTTTAGTATGACTTAGATCACATTTGTCTAACTAGAGACAATGCTAATAATATCAATGCTAATAATGTCTTGCTAGAGACAATTTGCTAATAATATCATACAAATGCACATAAAAAGAAAGAGTGCTTCAAGTAATTCTGATTTATTAGGGTTTTTAGAGTCTTCTCTCTAGACCCATTTCCACTTACAAAAATCTGGAACAGTTGTATGTCCAGTGTAAACTGTGATGGTCATGTGTATATTGCAGGTGGAGATGAAGTCCTGGGCCCCAAAATTCACATCTGGGTGTTGCATTGCTATTTACTGGTGCCTTTCCCTGATTCACCTTAACAGCCTTGCAGATACTGTAAAAACAGAATAGTGATTACTCTCATCTTCTAAGTAGCCTGTACAGTTAGGGCAGAATCAACCACAGGAGAAAGACACTGCAGGGCAGCTGTTTATGTTTTATGCCAGGGAAATTTAATTTGATGGCCATTAGCATTTCAGATCACACTTGCAGAACAGATTTATGACTGGGAAAATAAGGGGGCTGAAGGAAGTGGGGAGTGATGGAGAAGATGGAAACGGAGTAGTGTCTGAGGCTGTGCAAGGCATAAATGTTGAGACTGAAGTATTTTGCTGAAGTGTCTTAAGCACCTCATGGATTGCCATTCCATTTGCCTCTGAAGAGGCAAAACTGCTGCTTTGCAACAATTTAAGGTTAAGATTAAATATAAAGAAATGTTTACGGTGTCACCATTCCTGGATGTGTTTAAAAAAAGACTGGATATGGCACTCATTGCCATGGTTTAGTTGATGTGGAGGTCTTAAGCCATAGGTTGGACTAGATGATCTTAAAGGTCTTTTCCAACCTAATTCATTCTGTGATTCTGTTCTAGCAACATTTTGATACAAATAATCCAGAGACATTTCATGGTCTTTTCCTTGTGAAAAACATCTGATCTAAATGGCTTGTGAATTAGGATTTGTTTAGTGACTGTAGGAGTATATTTTCCTCTATTGCATGGCTTTCTAATATTCCTTTATCAAATAGTGTCTGCATTTCTTAAATGGATGATGACACATGTTTCAGTCAGTGAAAGAAGATTTTACAGGGGTAGAATCTAAATTCTATATTCTCTATTTGGATGAAACCACAGTTATAATACATAACCATTGATCAAACAAAACATTTAAAAATCCTTGCAGACCCACTTTGAAAGAAGAAAGAGCAAGAGTAAATAATATTTGGACCCTAATATTCTGGTCTTTATATCCCATTGGTCCTACTGCATATTTTTTCCTAAAGATTGTGCTGGAATTTCAGTGACCAGGAAATGTGCTTTCCAATCAATGTCCGTGTTTTCTAGATATTGTCTCGATATTGTCCATTGTCCAGGTTATGTGGGTGTAGTCCATACACTCCTTCTCTATTTAGCGGAGGACATCCAGCTTCTTTATGTTTACTGGGGGGTTAGGTGTGGGGGTTTTTTTTGGTTTTGTTGGGGTTTTTTTGTTTTGGGGTAGGGTGGTAGGGGGTTTTTCGGGGTTTTTTGATTGGTTGGTTAACCAGTTTGTTGGTTTGTTTGGTTTGGTTTTGGTTTGGTTTGGTTTTTTGTGGTTGTTGTTGTTGTTGCTTTCCCCGGGAATTTTCTTCCCATTTGTTGTCAGGGAGATGGTGAATAGACAGCCATTCAGAGACACACCATTGTAATGGTTCTGGGGGAATGGCGGGGAAGGGGGTGGAGGGGGCAGAGTTATTTTGGCAGTTTCTTAGCTGAGAGCGGGCAGTCTTCGCCCGGCTGGGAGCAGAGACGGTCGTGTGGTTTTTTCTTCGCCTTGGACTTCTCCTGCGCAGCGGTTTTTCAACACTGCCATGGAGCTCCACCTGCCCCTGGCTTCTGAGTCTATTGCCTGCGAGGGAGAAAGGGAGTCCCGGCTGCTCCACTGACTGGGACTTGGCCGGCTGCCAGCGCCGAGAGAGACCAGCCCAGTGCACGTGGGTGCCTGGGGAAGTCATTCCCTCCGCCCCGCTCCCAAACCGCCTCATGGGCGGCTTCCTGCAGCTGGGGCTGCATGTCCGCCGGGCCTCCTCTCTGTACGGTAGCGCGACACCGCGCAAAAGCCCTACCTCCCTTCCCAGCGTGTACCGGCTGCCGTTAGCGATGCCGAAGACCCATCACCGCTCGCGTGGGTGCCTGGGGGAGTCCACCCTTCTTCCCTCTCTCATCTGAGCTGCCATCACCACCAGCGAGGTCCCGGTCTTGCAGCTGAAGCCGCGGGGGAGTCATTGCAGCCTCGACAGGAGCCTACAGCGCCCCCTGTCGGTTGTCGTCGTAACTACACCAAAGGGGAAATGCTTGATGGGCGGGAAAAGGCTGTTACTGGGTTTTCTTCTTGTCGTTGCTGTTGGGTTTTGTTTTGTGTTGTTTTATATATATATATACAGTCTACTAAATAACTCTTATTCCTCTTTCCATATCTTTGCCTGGAAGCCCCGTAACTTCGAAGTCATAATAATTTGGAGGGAGAGGGTGATCTTTCCATTCCAGGTACATTCCTGTCTTCCTTGGCAAATATCTGTCTTTTAAACCAGGACAATGTTATTGTTAACAGATGATCTCCAATGACATTTTCAAGAATTTGACAGGTCAGAAAGCAGACCGCTGTTACTGCTGTTGAGCCCATAAGTTCCTTCAGGAGAGGGATTACCACTACTGCACATGGAAGAGTGATAAACCACACCTGCAGAACAATAGTATTAAAACAGAGCCAGCTCTGGCGCCATGGTCCTCCCCATGTGCACCTCCTCCTGTTGCTGTTGGACACGAAATAAAGACGAAGAACTAAATTCTCAGAAGGCAAAGTATAGAAGGCTTTTTTGTCTATATTTTTTTTACTAATTTATAAGGTACATCGATACAGAGTTAACATGATTGGTGAATAGGAATGACACTTCTCTAATTCTATTAGTTAAACTACAGAAACAGAGAAACACTAGCTAGACAAGATTATTTTGAGGAAGAATAGTTGTTTTTACAAGATTGTTTTGTAGGAAGGAGAAGGAAACCTTGTTGAGAAGTTTTCCCTTAGGAAAGAGTTAGTAACTGTTAGCAGGCTAAAAATTTTCTCAGACTCAGAAGTATCAAGCTCACATCCTCCTATTATGTTCTCAGTACAGCACTTCTTTCCCTGGCAAATCCTTAATAAACAAACACATTTATTCTTCTTCTATGGTACTTTTCTCCCACATACGTTCATGGGTTGAAAGTATTGGATCTATGTGTGTGGTGGTGTGGAGAGAATATGTGTACCTTATTAATGAAGGGTTCTTTTTGTCTTGTACTTTTATTTTCCAGATATTTCAGTATGATGATGAAAGTTCTCCATGTAAAGATATCCCTGCTTTGGAACTAAAAAAGCTGCAGAAACAGAATGCCAGCCTTCGGGCTGCTATTGCACAAATGAAGAATGAAATGCAGAGTCTTGATGAGCAGATGTCTTCTCTTCCTGCAATGGAAGACAGACAAATTGCAGAGCAAGGTGACAACTCTTGGCAAAGAACTTTAAATTCAGTTAAGAAAGTTTAGCAGTCAGGGTCACAACCTATGAGGGCTACCAAATCCACAAGTGTGTAGAACTTGTTATTGTGGGCTTCTCAAGATTGCACCATACACAAGCACACAGTAGTTTGAGATTCTGTATTAAAAATTACTACAAAACAATCATTAGTGAAAACAAATACACACACACACACACACACTATAAGGCACTACAGAATTATCACTAGAAAAGCAAACATGTAAATATTTTGCAGGAATAAAGCAATTATATGTATATTACAAGTTATTACAGAATTTCTGATAGTGAAGCCAGTATGCAGAATCACAGAATGGTTTGAATTGGAAGGGATCTTTAAAGATCTCCTAGTCCAAACCCCCCTGCCATCGGGGTTTACAGTATATCCATTTATAGTATATCTACTGAAGTGGTATACAAGAGGAGGTTCAGGGGGAACTTACCACTATCTACAACTACCTGAAAGGGAGATGTGAGGTGGGGATCAGTCTCTTTTTCCTAGTAATAAGCAATAGGACAACAGAAATTACCTCAAGTTATGCCAGTGGAGGTTTAGATTGGATATTAGGAAAAATTTCTTTTTGAAAAAGCTTACTCAAGCATTGGTACAGGCTGCCCAGGGAAATGGTTGAGTCACCATCCCTGGAGGTGTTTAAAAGGCCTGTATGTGTTGGCATTTGAGGACATGGTTTAGGGATGGACTCAGCAGTGTTAGGTTCCTGGTGTCACTTGATGATTTTAAAGGTCTTTTCCAACCTAAATCTATGGTTCTGTGATTCTGTAACTAGACATTTATATGCATGAGACAGTGTTCTGAAGCATCTCTTGCTATGGAAGCCTAAACTCTCTATAAATAAATATACATTCATATTAAACTCCTCTTTTAGGTTCATGGAGCACAAACAAAATTTCAACTGGAACCACACTAAGCAACATCGAAGTCAGTTCAACTAAGCTGGATTGTATAGTAAACCCAAACACAGAAGAGGTATGGTGAGGTTTAAACTACCTAAAAATATCTGTATGTATGTGCGTGTGTATGTAATTAAATATCTAGTGTATTATTTCTGAGTAAATATTATAAACTGAGGTAATATGTGCTTATGTGATTGGTCAGTTGAGAGCCAGCAAAGATTTTTCAGCCAAACTTATTCTTTCCAGGCAATAAATTTTGACTAGTCATCCCCTGGCACAAGTCACTTTTGATCTTGCAAGCCAGTCTTAATGGGGTTTTTTTCCCACTTGCAAATGCTTAAGCCACTGTGTATCACCTCTTCAGGTTTTCCATTGCAAATCCATATTTTAGTCTTTTTTTTTTTTTTGAACACCAAGTGCAACTTAGTATGACCAGGAGAAAGTACCAAGCTCCAGTGCTGTCTTGGAGTGCTCAGCACCCATGACAAAAGAACCCACTGGGTGTGGAGCATATTTTACTCCATTCAAGGGTTTACAAGCATCCTTCCCACTGTGTTATTTTAAAGTGTAAGAACAATATCAGCATTAAAATGACAGTGACATCTCTTGGAAAAAAAAAATTATGGAATTGAGGACTGGAACAAATATCTAATACTGTGTAAGGAGTAAGTCACTATATGTTCTCCTCTTCCTGTCTCCCAGCAATTTTGTGGCATAGTAAACAGAGTCTGAAGTAAGACAGTTTAAAAAACAATTTAAAAAATCAGGGTTTTCTAATTGTCATCTGTAAGATTTGCCAGTATCAGTGTCATGCTTTAATCTTACTGTTAAAACCCACCTGTAACCCTCTAAATTCAAGCAAATTAAAATAATAGCTAAGTAATAAATAAGCATGAGAGGTCTTGATTGAAAAGTAAAGAACTTTAAAAATATCAATGTTTAAATAAAACTTAGGAGCCTTGGGAACTTTATGCGGAAACATGCATAACTGACCATGCACAGATCATGTTTAATCTGGTTTTTTTTCTCTTTGCTGAATATAGAAGGCAATTTTTTGTTCATTCTGTCATATTATATTTAGAAAACCATTGTGTGCCAATATAGACAGTGCAGATTTATTGTTTCTCTTTGGCCACTTCCAGAACTAGTTGACAACTGAACTTTATACCCCTTAATATATACTTTATTTATTTTTAAATAAAATATTTATTTCCCCCCCGAAAATAAATATTTCACAAACTACTGTCCAAGGGGCATTCTGATTTTCCTTGCATTTCTGTAAGTGAGAATAGAACCTTAAAAAAAAATAGTCACTTTGCCTTGAAGACCATAAGATAGGAAATGAACTTTCTCTCTTCCAGAGGCTAATCCTTTGCTTCATGATGCTAAATTATAATTGAATACTCGTGGCTGGATATGAGAACAGGAACAATTTCAGGCAGTGATTTGCAACTGTAATGTGAAATGCTGAATTACTTATGCTTTCCATTTATAGACATGTAGCAAATAGGGGATATTTATGGCAAAACTTCAAGTGAATAAAATGCTGGAATTGTAGTTGATGCTGTGTTCACTGAAGTTGAATTATTGTTTCCTCCCTATTTCTGCTGTCTGCTTTATTTTCTCTTTCTTGGTACATGACAAACCTTCTTAGAAATAGACTGAGCTGGAAGCAGTCCTGAAAATATCTTAAAAACAATGGGCAAAACTTCATTTTAATTTCTTACTGGATTTTACAAGTGCTTATCTTTAGCACTTTTATACATTTTCTCTGTGCTTCTTGCATTTATTAATTGCATGCTAAGGATTTACTTAAGGCCATGAAGAATCACAGGCAAAAATATTTCTGCCTCAGGAAGGTCAGAATCTGTTGAGCAATAATGGTAACTAAACATAGGGGTGCAGGTGAAGTCAGTAAGGAGAGCCATAGCAATAGTTTTCTTTTTTCCATTTAAAATAACAGAGTTTCTGTGACCATAATCTGGAAATTATAGGTACCAGCACTAAAGAAGAAGAGGAAAGTTTATTGCAGAAACTAGTAAAAATAGCATGTAAATTTTTGCGTGTACATATATTTTTATTTTGTATCAACTCTGAGGAGAGTTTTTCCTCCCACTCTTCTTTAGTACCCATCTTTTCAGTGTTTTCTCTCTTTCGTACTGCAGAATTTTGCTCTGGACATAGATCTAAAGGTAAAAAGATTTCTGAGTTCCACTCCTAGCCCTACAGCTTACAGTCTGTCACCTGAAAAAAAAATCTCCTGTGCAATGCTGTGGAACTTTTTCTGAAAAGTTCAGGAAAAATAAAAGTTTAAGCAAATGGCATTCCTTGTCCTAGCCAGGTGATGAGCTTTTGTCTTTTGATCTGGTGAAGGTGGTCCACAGTGTGACAACCAGTGATGCCATAATTGGTTATTGCCTTCACCTCTCTTTATGCTAAGCTTTAATAAGCCTACTGACAAAGGCAGACTGTAATAATTTGTGGCTACTTGTATTAGTCGTTGTTGTATTAGGCTACTTTTATACAAATTGCTAGATGTGTGTCAAAGTGCTGCTCCTTTTTCCTTTCACTTTGGTGTCTGTCTTAGTATTTTTAGACTCTAGTCCTGCACTAATTTCTCTACCTTTCTCCCCCATACTGTTTGTAGGCCTGCATGCTTTCCCTGTACGTTCTCAAGAGCCTTCCTTTTTATGTTAAAACTATCCAAAGAAATAAGAGCATGGGAGTTGCTTGGCACAATAAGGCAACAATGGCTTGGTTTTTCTCAGTATGGACAGTAGCTTTCAATGTGTACTTCTTGAATCATGGTGTTTAGGATGATTTAGTTGAAAACCGATGGGGATTGCACAGTTAGTGTAGTATGCTTCTAACTAGTTTATATGTAAAAGAGTAAATACGCCAATGAGTAATTGTCAAACAATTTCAATGTGTTTCAAATGTGATACATTTAGATACTTATGGCTATGTGTGAAATGTAAAATGTTTCTTGGGAGATGACTGTTCAGTTAATGATGACTATTTAAATGGATATCAAAAGTCTCCTCTTTGGGGGCTGAAAGAAGACAGTATATAGGTCTTGAAAAACAAGGATGTGATCTTTGGGAATATACCTTATCATTATTTATTCGTGCAGATGGACTCAGGTTGGCAGAGACAGATCAGATTATCGAATCTTTACTTTTCAGTAAATGTTTTAAGTCATATCTATCCCTTTTGTTTGTATGTACAAATGATTAAACGATGTTCACAATGATTAAACAAAGCAGGAATTGTAGCAGATTGCTATTTGGTATAAAGAGGGGGTTTTTCCACATTTTATCTTAAAATTAAGTGCTCTTCAGTTTGTAGTTATACAGTGTTTATCCTATGTGTATTATTTTACACTTAGAGTTTACAATATCTCTGGGAATGTCTCAGGCTGTTACAGTGTTTTGCTCCACAGTTTAATTTGCCCTATACTGCTAACAAAATCTTGAAAATAGGCCCTTAAAAATTGACTGTAGCCTTCAATTTTACACTTTTTCTTCAACTGATCCCTCATGCATATTTGTACAAATCTCTGAACCTGCAGACCTCACTTTCTAAATATTCACTATAAGCACTATCTGTTTTATTCAGGGGCCAGAACCCAAAGTTCTTGAAGAAAACATGGTAGATTTTGGACAACAGCTACCTGATGCAGGTACTGGTGTTGGTTGTCAGTATAGTGTCAAATGCCCTCCACGAGGAATGCAAAATAAACTCAAGGAAGCAGCAAGAAAAATCTCAATTCTGAGCCAAGAAAAGCGGCAGCTGATTGAAATGGGGAACAGACTCAGGGCAGAACTTGGAATGGTGTTAAAGGAAGGTAAATTTATTTTAAAGAAAAGTGCTAGCTTATATATTTAGAATAAAGTGGGGGAATCAGTTCATCTGTTGAGCTGGAGAAAGCTAGGCTTCATTATTAAAAGAAAAGGTGCTGGACCTGACTGATCCTTGATCTCCACAGCTCATGTGAGATTGGTACTAGTCCTTTCAAGTAAGACCATCCTGTGATAGGAGATGCTAAGATAGAACAATGAGAGTCTGTATGTAGTGACTTTTGTTGATAAACATCTTAGATGAAGAACTCCCTGGTGCCTGCATGTTAGTGTGGGAACTGGACCTTTACTTAAGACTTTGTTTATGAGCAGAAAAGAGGTAGTGTATCTCTTGGAATAAAAACTAACACTTTAGGAAAGTGGAAGAGAAACCAGCATAAGTTTACTGTAGAGTAAACTTGAATTAAGAGTATATATATATTGTAAAAAGATTTCACTGTGGATATTTAAGTTACATAGTTTTTCTGGCAACGAAGCAAAGGAAAAAAGCACAAGGCCCATTTCTGCATAGCATTGGAACCATCTGCAATGAGAAGGCCTGTGTTCTGTGGTTCATTTATATCTGCTGTAAACACTTGCTGGAAATGTAAGACTGTTGACAAAATATCAACAAAGAATGCCCTCCTCAGTATATTCTCTCCTTTATAGGACTCTGGCATCCTGTTAGCTGTAAACACTGCACAGTTTGTATTGCCTCTGGTAGTCTTCTTCCAAGAGAACTTGTCAAAAGAACACAGTGTCAGCTATCAGTTCTAAAGCATCTACAGCACAGACTCTCAACACAGGTAATTTATGCTATTTGAAATCTAGCGATAATAAGCCATTAAGCCAATTCTAATTCCAAGAATATAACTTAAAATTCTGCATTTAAATTACTCTTACTGAGTTTAGCTCAAATCTGTCTTCGGAAGATTCCACAGAATCATTGCATATGGAACTGGAAAGAACCCGTGAGGATCTTTGAATCCTGATGTCACACAGGACAACCTAGAAGTTAAGCCGTTTAACTTAGGGGGATTGTCCCAAATGTTTTTTTGAACACAGAAAGGCTTGGGGTCATGACCATGTCCTGTGGAGATTGTTCCACTGCTTGACCACCCTCTCAGGGAAGAATTGTCTGAATTTCCTGATGCTGATTTAAGCCATTCCTCCACATCCTTTCACCAGACACCAAAACAAAAAATCAGCACCTTCTTCCCCATCTTGGAAGGAAGTCATTGAGAGAAATGAGGTCATCTGCCAACTTCCTCTTTTTTAAGCTGAACAAGCCAAGTATCCTCAGCCACTCCTCATAAATCTAGCCATCTAGTCTTTTCACCATCTTTGTTGCCCTCCTTTGAAAATATTCTAATATTTCTATATTCTTCACACATTGTGGAGCCCAAAAATGCACACAGTACTTGAGGTAAGGCCATAGCAATGCTGAGCATAGTGAGACATTCACTTCTTTTGGCTGATTAGCTGTGCTGTCCTCAACACACCGAGGACACAGCTGGCACTCCTGGCCACCAGGATACACTGTTGACTCATGCTGAGCTTGTCAAAAATCAAAATCCCCAGATCCCTTTCTTCAGGGCTGCACTTCAGCCTCTTTTCCCTTGAGTGTATACTAATATTCATGACTATAGTCCCAGGTACAGAATCCAGCTTTTTTGATCTCATTAAATGTCATGCAGCTGGTCATTGCCAAGCATTGCAGTCTATCAAGGTCTCTTAGTAAGGTTTCTCTACCCACAAGGGAATCAATGAGTCCTTCTCATTTAGTATCATCAGCAAACTTACTGTACACTCAATTCACGTGTCCAGGTCATTGATCAAAGACTGGAGAGAACTGACCCTAAAACTGAGCCCTGGGAAACACCATTAGTGACCAGCCACAAGCCAGATGGTTCCCCGTAAGTTTAAAGGGTTTGGGACTTCAAAATTAGTATTTTTAAACATGATCTTCAACCAAGGTATTTCAGAAACACGTTTATGCAGTGTAAATGCAATCCTAAATTACAAATTTCATAAGGCTTAGTTTAACTAAGCAAGAAAGGCCTTCTGAAGGATTTTCACTATGTTCCAATATAAACTTTAGAAGGATTAATCAGTGAGGATATTTACTCACAGTGGTGGGATTTTAAAGCACCTATATCCAAATGGCTGTAATAGCATCTTTTCCATATAGGAAAGCAAGATATATAGTTAATTTGTGTCATATATTTTGTATTAAAATACAACCTTTAATAGTTAAATTGCAGCTTTATCAGAGAGACTAATGAATAAATCCTGGCTTCCCTAGTAGTTTGTGGCAGACCTCCCAGTAACTTCGATAGTCAGGATTTCGCTATGTATTTTACTTAACTGATCAACAGATTTGTTCCTCTGAGAACTGAGTCAGAGCAGTTGATTGTCATTGTAGTTTTGAAGGCAGTAAACAGTGTTCTTTCAGAAAGGGTGAGGTATAAAACTCCAGCAGAATTATTAATCAAGTTTAGCTGGGGAAACACTTCCTCTGGGAACCACTCTCACAATAAAGACAGCTGGTGTTTGGTTGGGGTTTTCTTTCCCCTGATACTTAAGCAATGCGTCCTGTACTTACTTTTTGCCCATTGTCACTTGGTCTTCCACTGTATACCACTGAGAATACTCCAACTGAGTCATCTTTATTTCCTTCTAACATCCTCATCAGATGCTTTTACATGTTGAAAAGATCACTCTTAATCTATTTCTTCTGGAGGCCAGCAAGGCCAGCTGCCCTAACCTCTCCAATGGCAGATGTTCCAATTCACTGACCATCTTTGTGGCTATTTGCTATTTTGCTGTTTGTGGCTGCTGCATTATGTTTGTGTCTTTCTCATGCTGGGGACCCCAAAAGTGAACAAAATACTCTAAATGTGGTTGCACCAGGTCTTGGTAGAGGAAATAATCACTTCCCTTGACCTGCTGGCAGTACTTTTCCTGGTGCAGTTGAATATGCTGTTAGCTGAAGGCTTCATGAATGCACTGCTGCCTCATCTTCAACTTGTAGTCCACCAGGTTTCTTGTTTCTTTTCTGCTGAGCTGCTTTCCAAACAATCAGCCTCCAGCATATTAGTTTGAAACTACAATCTCCTCTGCCTTTGGGGTGAAAAAATCAGCTGAATTTAAGCTAATGTCCTCTGTTTATTTTTTATTCTCCCTTTATGTATTCCTACCTGTCTTAATTGAAACAAACAAATATTATGGATGCTTGGAGAGCCTAGACTAGAGCGTTTTGTAGATTACTGAAGTTCATTCGGGAATATGTAAGAGACTGAAGTTAAAGGTTTCTCTTTTCCTCTACTAAGATCTGTAGAATTATCTCTAGATAATATGAAACCACACAGGAAATAATCCCACCATATGGTCAGATTGCACTAATAAATCACAATTTTCAGCCATCTACTTGAAAATTTTATCATCTGAATACATTCAAAAATGTATTAACATTTTTGTACCTAGACACATTCGAAAAAGATGGGATAACCATGCATTTATGTTGAGCACGCCATCCTGTGAGGTTTTGAGCTTGTCATTATCACTAATTCTTCAGATGTTTTCTGGTTGGCCTAGGTATATTATGAAGTATATCAACCATCCGGCCAGTTTGAATGACAAAATTGAGTTTCCTAAAAAACAGCTAGTATAAGTACATTCTAATGAATATTTTATTTTTCTTACAGTTAAGAGTAATGCTAAAGAAAAAAAAAAAAAAAAGAAAAAGCATATTAACCTCTGTTGCTACAAATTAGTTAAAGAAAGGCTAAGTGACTCAGCTGGCCCAACTAAATTTTTGGCAATTTAGTTATGCCAAAACCAGATATATTTCTTTTCCTGTGAAGTAAAACAGCACTACAGATTAGCCACATGATTGTACCCATCAGGGCCATTAGCTGGAAAAATTACAAAAACTTCTGGATTAGTAGATCTAATTACAGTAAGAAAACACTGTAAGAGTTTGAAGGGCAAATATCATCCAGCAATTAAATTTGAGAATAAGTACTGACAGGGTCAAGTTCTGTGGTCTTTAGGTAATCAGGTCTTTAGGCAAACAGCTATGCAGCTTCTGCACAAAATTGGTTCTTCTCTTGAATAAAGAACAGTAGTAAAAACAAGTAGTACTTTTTTGGAGGGCTCACTCATTTGAGTCTGAAAGGAAAAGGCTCTCCAAGCATCCAAAATATGCAGGAGTATTTCACCCACAAGAGGCATATTATTTGGGGAAGAAAATGAATATATATATTTCTTGGCTAAGGTGAATCTGTCAGATTCAATCTATGGCAACATTTTCAAATATGTTCTAAGGGAACCTGGCTGAGGTGAACACTGCATTTAGACATCCTATCACAGGTACTTGAATTTCTCTTAGCTTCTTCATAGCAGAAGGTATCCAACAGGAGGGGCCTTTCTGTCTGGTAGAGAAAGGTTGCCTGAAATCCAAAAGGCTGTGCTGCTGGAGTCAATTATAACCAAATTTGAACTGACTGTTTGAGTGAAAAGTTGTTCCTCTTTACTACGCATTAGTCAGTGAAGAAGTTTTAAAGGTTGCAGTGTGAGCAAACATTGTAAACATCCATCTGACAATGATAAACTGAGAATGACATCCTCCTGTAGCTTTCCAGAGCTAATGGAGACTTATTTTTCCTCAGATATTGCAGATAAGCTAAGACAACAGAAACTGAGGACTGTAACAGGTCAGTCAGATTAGTGCAATGGGAGCTGGAGATTATGGTATATTTAATCAAATTTATCTAATCAAGTCCTTTTGATGTTAAAAGTATTAGTGAGTTCATCAAAAATATGAGTTAAGACATACCATAGCGAAAGCCATCTGGGCTGTGAGATTGGAGAAGATTCAAATTATTTGAGTTCTGTGACAAAACAGGAATGCAGCACTGTTTTTCAACTCTTCATTGACAGTCTGAAGACTTGATCAAGAGTTCTCACAACAGCACTGCCACAAGAAGTATTAGCATCTTGCTGTAGTGTGAGGAGTGTTCTCAGAGAAAAAAATTAGGAAGCATCAAATACAGCCTCACTGACATATCAATGCTACATCTTAGGGCACAGTGGCATGGGCTACTTCTGGAGCAGGAAATCTTTACCTTCTTGTGAAGTCAAACTCCAAGGTGGAAATTTCAACTCTGGTCCTAGGTGACAGTGCTGAGCATATGATTCTGACCTCCCTCTTGTGGGGTTTCAAAAGAGAATAGGTGAGGCAGCTACAGTGTGCAGGATGCCTGGAATGTGGTCTGCCAACAGATGAACTTATTGTGGAATGCCTCAGCATGCTTGTGGATATATAATTTCATTCTGGATGCTTGTGATCATCTCATTAACCTAAAGTCACAAGCTTGGCATCCTTTGTTCACTCAAACTTTTAGTTCTCTGTTTCAGAAATAGTGACCGGTTTATTAAATGTTAACACTGGAAATAATTTTTACAAAGGAAATTAGGGTTCAGCAAACCAGTTGAGGAGACCTCTTGTAACTTGCTTGTTTCATCTGTGCACTGCTGGGATTGAGGTCTGAAAAAGATTAGCTAAATGCTTATACCAAACATATATAAAAGTGACTTCCAGGTCTGGACAAAATTGCCACAGTTCAAAACCACTTTTTTTTCCCTTTTCCACCTCTTTAATTATTCTTTCTTTCGTAGCTCATCTTAGAACTTAGCTGACTCTCAAATTAAGACCAATGAATATTCATATCCATCCATCCCAGTCTTCTCTTGCCTTATTTTTAATGAGCAAGATACTGTGTTTGTATTTTTCTACATATTTCATTTCTCCCATGTTCTGTTAAAAATCATTAAAGATGGTTCTTGCTTATGTAAGAAAAAATAGATTTTAAAAACACAGTATGACTATGGCACTTGGAGAGGTAGAATTTGACTGTGAGTTTCCAGATGGTGAGCTAAACTCTGGGAATTCAACCTCTTCAGCTGATGGGTTGCTTGGAGGTCATGGCTGAAGTGGCTGTCACTGAGGATCTTTCCACTTCTGAAACCTTTGAGTTCATAATTTGTCCAGACTAGAAAGGCTAGCCCTGCTTAAATCCATTACTCTCATTCCAGGCTGCTCTTTACTCAGAACATACCTGCTGAGACTTCAGCTCCTACACTAAAGCTGAGTTCCAGGTTGACTTTCCAGAGAAAGCTATTATTCTAGTTTGGGTGTTTTTGTTTTAGGTGACCACTCTTACTGGCCAGGCTACATATGCTCCCGCATTCCAAGATCTTCATCCTTACAAAAAACCAAGATAATTTGTTACTGTCAGAGCTACAGGAATTTCACTGTCAATTACATTACGTAGTGGGCTCATGTTTTGTTTCTTTAGTCTTAAATACATAGCAAAAGACTTTGATGTTTATTTGCATCTCCTTTGACAGGGCTGAAGCAGTTTGCTTTTCATCAAATCTCACTTTAGTTGCTACAAGTTGAAAGTTGGTGAAATTTTGAGAGGTAAATTAGTTTATTTTAGCTGCTGACAATTTACTTTTCCATGGCTGCTTCATTCTAGTTGGGGTTGTAGGTATTGTTTTGGAGTTTTTCTTCTGTAATTTAATCATGGGAAAATACAGAAGTGAAGAAGGATCCTGACAATATAAGCTTGAGCAACAAGCAAGGTGATAGTAACAGCACCAGGAAATGTAGATTTTGAACAGATTTGATACTAGGTTCATTAGAAAGGTAGTTTGGCCCTGTTTATCTGAAGGGAACATAATTTTGTTAATTATTATTTATAACTGATTATTTTAAATCTAGAAGTGTAACAGCAAACTGAGCTATAAGGGTGTTAGTTTTAGGGACCGTGAGTTACTCGTGTTAATGTAATATTTCACATTAGGAGCTGCAGTGTGCAAGGCAACAGCATCTTTCAAGGTTCTCTTCACTTACTGCCTGCCCTAGCTTAAAGGAAGAAAAAGCTCCAAGCAGCGGTGGGGAAGAAACAGAATTACCATCTGCTGAGGTACAGTGCAGTTTTATGATCAATGTAATTCACTTTCATTTGGATTTTTCAATTTGAATTGCTAAACAGTCATCTCCTGGAAGACTTAAAAACCTATGTCTTTTTAAAATTGTGCATTGTTCCTGTACAAAATCGTATTTGTTAACACTAAATAAACTAGGGTTTCTCAATCACTGCCATGATGTTGTAATTAATCTTCTTGTACAACCTTTCAAAATTAAAAATAATAATTTTCTTTTGTCTTGCCTCTTGCTGAAACCCTCTATCTTTCCAAGTCAAAGATGTCACTATGAAATGTAACCAATTTTCTGATGTCTTTGATGTGAAAAGTATGTACGTCTGTAAGATTGTGTTTGAATTTGAACAGGTTCAGCTAAGGTTCGGCAATTTCTCTGTTGAAAACCAGGAGCCAGATACATTCTCAGCAACAAAGGCAGATACATCCAAAAAAGTTGTTCAAACTCAGCTGCTCAGTCAGTGTCCTAGTCAAGTCCAGCAGGTCCAGCTTTCTTCATCTAGAGCCCATAATTTCTGTCAAGTTTTAGACATGGGATCAGGCCTTTCTCTGCTCAGTCCTCGAAAGAACACCAGCCAGGGTAAGCCTGCTTTGTAAAGCAGTCACAATATTTGACTCTTCTGGAAGTGTGGAAGTACAGTGGATTCTGTCGCTGATCACTAATTCTTTTATGTACTGCTCCTGTTGTTACTGTCCTATGATCAGGATCTGAATGAGTTACTTGAAGAGAATTTCACAGTTGCCAGCAGAAGTAAGAATTAAGAGGAATGTCTATATAGCTGTCTGGTTTAAATGCCATCATTGCGAATACTTCTTCACTTTTATTAAGTTCTCCTGTAAAATACAAATTCTGTTTCGACATGATCTAAACCTTAGCTAGGGCAGATATAAAATTGTCTGTTTCAGAACTGCACACTTCATATGTTGACAAGTGACTGTTAGATCAAATTGTAATTTGCAAATCCTTGCTTAATTGTTATTTTTTTGCTGATTTATAGCTACAATACTGCTTAGAGTGCTAAGACCTAAAAGCCAAAGGTGATATTACAGGCATAATACTGGTATATGCTGTGGGGATTCCCTAGAATTTTATAGTCCATTGGAATGGGAAAAAATAGAAGCAAGCACAATTTTTCATATGTGAAAGTGTCCAGTCTTTACATGTGAGACAGTGTCAGGGTTAGGATGACAGGAGAAGGTAAAACCTAGGTCATAGACTGAACATGAATTAGTGTTATACTTCTACAGAAATCACCACATGTTCTTGGAAATTTTAGCAAGAACACCACTTGTAAGATACATGCAGTAAAGTGTAGCCTCTTTACAGGGCAAGTTGTTTTTTTAATGGCAGCTATTATGTTGAGGTATTATGTATCGAAGCTTAATGTTACATATTTCAAACTACTGGTCCGTTCATGAAGTAATCCTTCATTGGCTAAACTTTGAGAAACTAGCACCTGCTGTAGACAGGACAAAAAATAATGGACTTACATTTTAATATTGGAAAAATTTTAGGGATAGATAATAGTGGAGTATGTTCCCTAGAGGGATTGTAGACCTTTCTTTATAAAAGATATTTTAAAAAAGAATAAACAATTCTCCAGAATGGTCCAATAAAAGTGGTTTTTGGTTTGTTTTTTTTTTTTTTTCAGTAAGAGGTGTAGCTTTCAGTATATTATTTCTCAAAATGCTGTAGGACTTATGGGAATTGCTTGGGCTTTTTGCCTTGATTTTTTTTATCATCATCATTACTCCTGAGATTGGACAGTATCTGTATAGTAATATGACAGTCATTTAGACTTTTCAAATGAGCTGTATTACCACTACATAGATATTCATATACTATTAATCACATACAAACTGAAGGAACAAGAATGCAATCACTGGATTATGGGAAGTGATTTGTTCCCCTCAGTTTGGTACTTGTAAGTACCTAAGTCCACCTTTGCACCCTCTTGTACAAAAGACTGACCAACTGGAGTCCAGTAAAGAGCCACTAAATGGCTGGGGCACAGAAACATAATACATGAGAAGAGGTTTAGAGAACTGGGTTGTTCAGTGTGGAAAAGAGTCGGTGAGTGGTCTGACTGCTGCTTTTTAACTACCCAGTGAGGGATTTTGGAGAAGACAAAACCAGAAGCTTAGAGGTGCACAGTGAAAAGTGGCAGTGTACACATGTTGTGTCAAGTTACATTCTGAGCAGGGAGTGATAAGCACTGACATTTCACCCACAGGTCCTATGCAGCCTATGTTACATCTGTTTTTAAACCGGTGTATGGAGGCAATGAACCATCTTTAGTAGCTCACAAGGAAAAATAATACTTAAAAGGGCTTTCAAAATGAAGAGTGGATTATAAGTGTATTTATTCACAACAGCAGAGCATTGCGGGGACAAAGTAATGCGCATTGACAGACCTGCAGGACTGGAATGGACATAGTGCTGACACTCATGATTCATTGCTTTTTTTGTGAGACTAGGGCTGAAATAGGAACAGTATTTCACATCAGGCCTATATTGACAGGATAAGCAAAAGGATGTATTTGAAACATTACTGATAGTGCCATGCAATTTCATGCTGTTGTATGTGTGATGCAACAGCTCTGGCAGCCTTACAAGGACATCAGTTTCTTAATGTCTAGAAATTTCCAGCCACTGTTGCAAAACTTAATGTAGATTTTTGGGGATCTAGAAATAGCAAAAGGGACAGAGGATACTGCCAACGTGGAACAAGTGAAATGTGAATCAATATGGGATAATATTTTCCTGAGACCAAGTTTAATTTGATCCCTGCATCCAGATTTATATGAGGCACACCACAGTGGAACTTCTTACTCAAACATGCAGGCCCTGAAATACTGCATTGCAAGAATATGATTTTTAAACACTCTTTTTTGCTGCTTAGCTTTCTTCTCCATGAAGAGGTGTCCTTAATTCCACTGGACTGAATTCTATATTTCAGAAAAAGAAAAAAAAATATGAAAGCAAAACCTTTCTTTTTTTGGATCCCTTAGAAGCCTTATATACAAAATATTCAACTTCTGCTTCTGATTTTTAGCAGAGGTTTGTATAATTTTTCAGGCCTGAGCTGTGGAAATTAATTCAATCTTTCCTGTCTAAAACCACTCACTTGAATTTAATACATTCATCAAATACATTGTTACAATGGATAGAACTGTCACTGAGACAGAGTGACTTGGAACTGAGCTTTCAGGTACAAGTGATGAACACAGAGACTTGGAAGCTCAGTGACAAAAAATTATTTGCAACAAAGCATGCAAGTTAGTTTGCTTATTCAAACTTTTTTTTTCCAAGTTCAACTCTGTCCAAACTGATAACACCAATAGATGTGTTTTGTGGGAATTTCTGGTTAAACAGAGAACAGTAGCTTGAAAATTATTTTTCTGAACCTTTTGAACAGTTTCATTTTTTTCACGTTACATGTACATAACAGCCTACCGGCACTCAAAATGGCTGGCATGTCAAGTAAGCCCTGCAATTTGCTGTATTTCTCCAACATATTACACAATGCAATGACTAAATGTGTTTTAAAGAGTTAATGACTACATCTTAATTACTGAAGTGGACTGTTATCTACTTTATTCATTTCACCATCAAATTCAGACCTTGTATAAGCTTCCAAGCAAGTCAAAAGGCTATGAGATATTTTAATTTTCTCTCTCCTTACTCTAGGTGCTAATTTTCAGTTTACTGTAGAAATTAGATGGATTTCATAGCTTGTATGTTAATTCTGCAGATAAATAGAAGGAAGGTGTTTAGAAGGATCATAGGTCCCTTCTTCATGTATTTTATTGTTCCGTATTACTGAAAGAAAAAGAATCTCCCAGATATAGGCAGGTACAAGCCATGATGATATTAAAAGGGTACGCAGGATGCATAGGCTGTACAAGTAAGAAATACACCTCTGTATTTCTTTAATTTTTAAATGTTCTATCCCAGAGGTTGAGAGCAGGTGAAGATTTTAACTGGTGATCCGTATCATATGTGCCTTGAATGTTGATGACAAGCCACCCTCAAAGGAAAGTAGAGCCTTTTTTGATTTTAGTGTAGATGTTAAGCAGGAGGGAGGGGAAGCTTTGTAAAACCTTTAGGAAATGGAAATTTATTTTCTTCTATTTATCTTGATAAACTTACTATTTGCTATTGAAGATAGTTATTAGTTTTTCAGCTGTCATACTGGATTTAGCATGAAGCCAGTACTGTGAAGGGTGCTGTGTGGTGAAAGGTCCTTATCAGCTCCAATCAGCTATCCTTGGATCAGCAGAGGCTGGGGTCCGTGCAGGGGGACTAAGGGTGTAAGGTATGCTGTGTCCCCACTAGTCATTTGACTTATACATATTTAGCATAGATGAAACTTTGTATTTTCATGTCCCATTTTTGAGAAACCCCACCGCCACAAGTACTCAGAACTGTGTCCTGGGTCTAATAATTTGGGTTTACATTGTAGTCTAACAAAGAAAAGGAGTGAGCCACTTTGAGGTAAAGTAACTTTTTTGATTTACTACTTGAGCTTGGATAGGGGAGTTTCTTGTACTGTAATTCTCACTGGAACTTGCAAAGCTCTGTCGTCTGAAATTCCACACTTCATGGATCAAAAGTTACCTTAAGTGTTTCCACACTAGACAGAATTTCAACAGCTTTGACATCATTGACAATTCTAAGAGCAATCCATGTGGGTAAAAAGCTGGCCAGAGAAAGAATCTGGTAAAATATTAACAAACAGAAACAGTGGTCTGGTTCTGGCTTCATTGCAGCTCCAATCAGAGAAAGATTCCTGATCTCTTTTCTGCATTACGTAAAACTTCATCTTTGAAGTGTTTCACAAATATTAACTAACTGGCTACGTTTTCTTCATTTCTATGTTCTTCTCCTGAATAGGAACTTATTTGAGTTGGTGTTCCTTCAGAAGCACTTTTAGTCATAAGCAAACATCTAGTGACAATTTCCTAAATGGAACTTCCATCTGAGGAAATTTCAGTTTGCCTATACAACGTGTCTACATATATGTCTTTCATTCTGAAAAAAACCCTCTGATTGTTAATTTCTGACTGAAGTTAGCACACATCAAATAGAAGATATGTTAAGCATTTCAATATAATAAACATTTAGTTCCATTTTCAAAAGCAGTTTAGGTGCTTACCCATGATCTTGCTAGCTCTGGTTGCCATGGTCACTTGTGAAAGTAAGTTGCAGGCTTGTGCAGGTGTGGTTTTTCATTGGTCTGCAAACAAAGCTACTGCATTTAAATAGTGTTTCTAATTCTGGGGTATTGATTCTTTATCTTTTCCTAATTTTTAGAACTAACCTTACAAGTCTGCAGTGGTTGGTTTTTAATTTCTGTGTTAGAACACATTTTTTGATGGTCCAGAACTTAAAAATAGCCATGTAGAATGCTTGTGTTCTGTGGTGCTGTTCCAAATACCTAACTAAGTAGCCTTTACTAGTTACAACTATAGTTTCTCTACTACTGACAGGAGACAAGCATACAGGAGTCTTCACAGGAAGGGATGCATGTGATGCATTGGTGCTTGGTTACTTTGCCTTTGGAATGACCCGGTTAGGGCCTCCCACATTAATTTCTGAAAGTCATCCCCTTGGGTGAATACAAAAGGGCGCTTGGAAACTGAGTGAGCATTTAAAAAAACCAGACTGTCCATAAGCAGTGTTAACTGTGTGCTGCTGATCTGTGGATCTGCTCATTCCTCTTATTTAGACCACAAACAAGAAGTAGTATTATTCTGCTGCTGTTCCTGTTCAAGAAAGTAATCTTTGAAGCAATATCTTTTAGACACTGCTGCCTGAACTTTTCGAAGTGGTTGATGATGTGAAATTCCACTTTCTGATCTTCTAGATGTGGTAGAGGTATTCAAATGATTAAAGTCCATTTCCCAGGCAGGAAAATACACCTAACAATCTTCATGGGCTCAAGCATGCTCTTCCTACATCTGTAGGAAGCCACTAGGTGGCAAGCTGGACAACAGGATTTTGCATCTACAAGCTGAGGAGTCCACTGAGCTTTTGTCACCTATGAATCTCTGCACCAAGCTAATTCAATGCAGAGATCACACAGACGAGTAAATGGCCGATTCAAACTAAGCCTGCGTATAAAAATTATTTTGAGAAGTGTCATGTTTTGACACTAGCCACAGTGTCATGCTTTGCGGAGAGCTATAAACCTTCAGTCAATCAATTCATTCTGTAATTCAAGACCATGTTGTATTTCCTTTGATATACAGTTTTGTTTAGACTTTCTACCATGTTCAGTTGACTTTGAAAATTTACCTTCTCCTACTAGTAACTGATCTTTGTCAATTTGTGCACCTTTTATTCTTGCTGTGATTAAGTAGTATCTGGGACTGCAGCCTATGATACTTGTAAAATTAAGCTAGTACAGAATACTGTAGTGTGTATTATTGGAATTTTATTATTATTATGACTACTTCTGCTGTCCGCTTTGACTCTCCATAGAAAATCTGAAGTTAAAGTCTCAATGCCTTAAAAAATAAGGGTTAAGTGGCTGAAACCAAACACCCGTAAATATTACCTATAGTTGACAGTGAATAATGCGATTGGGCAGTTCTACTTATCTTACCTAAAGAAACCTGTGATAAGACTGAAGTTCAGTTTATTGGAGATAATAGTTTTTGGAGCATTATGTGAGAACTCAAGATGGACTCTGACTGGTATTAGGACCAGTCCCACTGCTTCCCAAAGAAAGATGTTTCTTTTTGAGATAATCCTTTCTGGGAAGAGATATTTTAGACAACAAAACCAAAGATTTACATACTAAATGCTTTCCTAAGCATAGAGAAGATTGAAAAAAGACCCAAAAGATAATGGTTGTAATGCAGCTTTGTCAAGCCAACAGAGTTACCTCTGAGCCTTTTATATCATGCATAACCAAACACTTTTTCTCACAACAGAGAGAAGGGTAAACTTTGTAAAATATGATGTTTTTAAACTGCTGAACAGATAGGTAGTGCTTGACTTGAACTGTTACACCAACCTTCCAGCTGTTGTCCTCTCTTAAGCAGTCCGATGCTAATGGAGAATGAACATGTACAGATGAAGTGAGGATTAAGCAGAAGACGCTGTGTTATACCATCAGTATGGCAAGCCTTAATGGACTCCTCTGGGCCTCCTACATACTGAAATGGCCCTGGTAATATAAGATAGTGATAATGTGGCACTATGGCAGCAGTATATTTAGAGGAAAAAAATTAAACCAGCTCTCTTCAACTACCCAATCTCGTAATTGAATACAAACATAACTACAAAGTATTTTTCTTTGCAGAGTTTGAAGTTTTACATTCAATTGAGCAATCTGAAGAATCTCAGCAAAATGTCAAAGCCAAGGACAAACTTGAAATGTCAGCTGAAGGCTTGACAGTCAGAGGAACAAGGCTGGAAGTTCAGCAGAAGTTAAAATCCAAGAGTTTATCTTGTGTGCATCTATTAAAACCAAAAATCTCTTCTAGCATGGCAAAAATCCGCAATTACAATATTAAAGACTGATTTTTATGTTGACAGCATGTTTTAAGTCTGCACTTGCTATTAACTTACTTTGACATCTCTATATTGGGTCTAATTATCAGCCTCAGTTTTGTGTGTTAGGTTGAGATATTTGCAGCCAGAAGAGAGAACAAATACCCTGCTTCGTACACTGAAGCCTAAAATAAAGGGTTAATCTGTGTACATCAGGAGACTACAGTCTTCACTGTTAATACTGATTTATTTTAATTATATATGTTAAGATTTTCTTGCATCATAGATTTAGAAATGCCCAGTTAACACATAGGTAAAGCCTTGTGCCTTAAGGCAGGGCTTGCAGGACTTTAGCAGATATTTTGTTGAGAAACTGTAGATGTGATTTGAGCTTAGAAGTGGGATGCCTCAACCTACTTGTCTTCTTTTAATTAACAATGCAACCGTTAATCCTGTGCAGCTATCTTTCTACTTGAAAGAAAGGCGTGCAAAAACATTACATCTGAGTCTGTATGATTTCTCACCTTCTGTAGCTCTTTCCACTTGTTCAGAGAGCATGAAAGAGTATAAAATTAAATTTCTACTGTCACACCAGTGATTGTATTTTCTCTTGACAAGAGATTGTACAGACTTTAAAGCAGTGAAAAACACTGCTACCGTGTTAGATTCATATACTCGGAATAATACAGACATGTCGTAAGAAGTAAGTCTTAAAACAGATGAAACTAAAAGAAAACTTAAATGAGTTGTGATGTAACAAAAGATAGCTATGTAGTAATGAACATGCCAGGACACTAATACAAGTAATCAGTGTATTTTTGTAGTATTTCCAGTACTGCTGAGATGTCCTGGGATATTAGAGAGATTAACTTTCCTATAAGTAAAGGAAATGCACATGAAAAATTCAAGAAAAAAATTTTAATTGTGGGAATGGTCAAGCACTGGAACAGATTGCCCAGATGGGTTATGGACTCTGTCTATGGAGATACTCAAAACCTAACTGGATGTGGGCCTGGCCAGATTGTTCCAGCTGACCCTTGAGTGGAGAGCTTGGACTAGGTGATGTCAAGAGGTACCTTCTAATCTAAGAGATCCTGTGATTCTGCAAATGGTATCACTGAAGTGAATAATACTTCTCGGTTGCTGCTAAACATAAAATTCAAAAAGGATAAATGAAGAGAGCTACTTACCCATGAGTGTCTTTTTATTCTGGAGCTTTTTTTATAGATACACTTTCCTGATACTCTTTGCAAAGAGGTGCTCTCTTCAGTACATGATAATATGGTAGTAATCCGTTTGAGAACTTGAATAATTGTTTTGTACTACCTGCTGAAAATATTTTGTTTTAGTGCAAAGGTGCAGTAATATTATAATCAGATGCCAAATCTGCAAGAAATTTCATGAGATGTTACTAAGCCAATACAAGGCCTAAGAGACCTTGTGAGCTTCTTTCTAAATATTTTCATTACTTGAAAATCCTGTCATTTGATTCAACATTGTTCATGAGCCAGGACAACATGATGCACTCCCTTGAACCAGGCCCTGAATGAGCTCTTTCTGTAGCACAAAGCATAGTGGTTTCTAACAAGTACAGGAATTTTGGCCCAGATCACACCAGTTAAAGCGCTCACTGGTTACTTCTAGAAATTTCTAGAAATAACCAGAAATTACACATTTCTGGAATGTGTAAATTCCAAATTTTATAATAGCCGTAGATCATCCCGAAAAATCTTTTGTTATTTCCATGATTAATATTTACCTATGGAGATGCACAATAGTTCGGTGATATGAGATTCTGTGCATGTGTTAAAAGCAGCATAAAAGAGCAGTTTGCTCCATGATATTTGTAATATTGCATCTGAACCTAGAAAACATTTCTCTTTACTCCTTACACCGTGGGTGTAAGCTGATGGGCTTTGTGTAGGTTTGTATGCAGGTTTCTATGGCCTTTTTTTTTGTTTGCTTGTTTGGAGGTTTTCTGGGGTTTTTTTCTTTTTTTGTGGTTGTTTGGTGTGGTGTCCCACTTACTCCCCCTCCTATGTCACCTGGCATGCCTGTTCATGCAGACCTCTTGCCAGTAATGCAGCTTTAATTTATTCAGTTTCCCTGAGAAACAGGTTTCCTTAAGTCAACTCTAGCTAAGGAAAGATGATAGCTGGGTTGTTTCATTTTATTTTACTTGTGTTAGAAAACAAAGTAGTTCAGTTATTGTACATTTGTTTCAGAGTACTTCTAAGAACATAGCATGCAAGTATGAAAATTAACAAAATATGCATAATAATAAATAATATAAATATACTTATCTCCTGTGTGGGGAGGTTGTGCTAAGGGTGTACTAAATACAGCAGAAAAAATTTCATTTATTTCTCTTATGACCAAAATGTTTAACAAACTGGGCATTGATTTCTAAGAACCAGATTAGAAGAGTGGCAGCAAGGATACTATTATATCCACTTTACTGTGGATACTATTGAATTGTACAAAGAAGAGAATTCAGGCAGATCACAGAGTACTGAAAAGGTAAAAGAGGCCATTATTTATTGTTGTCCTTATCAAAGGGTTAAAAACCCTTAATGAACATGCCAGGAATATATATCTATATATTCCATGTTGAGGAATATATAGAAAAAGGCAGAAGGTCTGCTCTGAGAAGATCGAAAAGGAGCTGTACTGCGAAGCGGCAGTGCAAGCGCTACCCGGGAGTGGGGCCTCTGCCCGGAGCCACTTCAAAGCCACGAACGAGAGACAAGGCGGGGGACTTTCTTTCGTCCTCGTGTTCAAGCCCACATTTGCCGAGCGAAAAGCTTTTTTGTTTCGGAGTGACAGTCGTAGGCAATACAGAAGAAAATTCAGCTTCGTTACTGTTCGGGTTGAAGCGAAGGAGTGCAAGTTACAGGGAAAGTGGATGAAAGGTGCCCACACGCAGAGCGACCCGCCCCGTTCCGTCGGTGGGATGGGGGGCGTAGCAGGGGCACGGCGGGGAGGGAATCTCTGATGCCCGCCCCCTCGCCTCCGGACTCGCTCTGCTGCCGCCAGTCAGGGCGGCGCGACGGGCTTGGGCACGGGGCAGCGCATCCCTGGCCGGCGTGCCTGCTGCCCTGTGGTAACCCCGGGACCGCGCTCTGCCGGGGTGAACGACCGCCGCCGCCGGAGAGCGACGGGCGCTGCTCGCTCTGCCGGCGGCCCCGGCCACCCCTCAGCCGTCACCACATCGCCTTATCGCTTAGCAACACCGCACGGGCCGCGCGATTGGCAGGGTCGCGCCCCCGCCCACGTGCCCCCGCCTCCGCATTGGGTGCCGTCCCGGGATTGCGCGTCCGGCCCCGCTTCTCTTCCCTTTGTGCGCCGCGGGTGCGCGCGGGCGCTGCGCGATCCGACCGCGCTTGGACCGGCGCCCGCCGAGCCTCCGCGTCAGTCGCCGAGCCACGGTGCCGGCGCGGCATGGCCGTACGCCCAACAGTGTACCTACCCGCGGGGAGGTGGGAGAGGGACACGAAAAGGTCCGCGCCCACGGGGGGGGGTCGGTGCTGCCTCGTACTCAGCCAGGCCAGCCCACAGCCAGGCACGCCCGCAGCGCCTGGCCTTGCACGGCCTCCAGTACGGGGCGGGGCGCGAGAGCTTGGCCCGGTGCCGCGGGCAAGGGGGCCCGCCTGTGTCCGCCCCGGCCTGGCCAGAGCCCCCTCCTCCCGTGGAGCGGCTCCGGCGGGCAGGGGTTGGCATCACCCCGGGTCTGACCGGGGCGGCCCTGCCCCGGCTCTCATTGGACTGCGGCGAGGCGTAAACTGTCAGCCCATGTGGCGTGGCCGCCGGAGGTGGTGACTGCTTAAATAGCGGTGGGAGCTAGAGGGAGATAGTGAGGAGAGCGCGGAGTATCGGCCGTGCGCAGCTCGGCAACAGCCGCCGCAGCGTCCACCCGCAGCGCCTGCCCCGCAGCATCCCGATCCCGCACTGAGCTGACGACACAGTCTTACCGACACGAAGCCACCCACAGCTGTGCAGGTATCGGCGGGACAGCGGGTGCGGCATGATCAGGAAAGTGGCAGCTTCTGCTCCAGGCTCCGCGGGCCGCTGCGCCCCGGAGGGAGGGGAGGCTCCATCTTGCCCTCTACGCCGGGTGGGCGATGAGAGTCCACGGGCTCGGTCCGCGCGACCGGAAGGTTCTGCTCCCCGGCCTTGGGGTTGCCGCGCCCTGTTGCTGCGGGCCGCTCTCCCGTGGCTCCGCGCGGTCGTTCCGAGGAGAGTCCCCCACCTCAGCGGCCGGGTGCCGCGCCGCAGCCTCCCACTCCGCCCGCCCGGCAAGGTGGTGCTGGCGCTCGGCCATCTTGGCGGCAGGCGGGGACTGTGCCGTCGCCACAGCCGCGAGCCCTCGCCGCCGGGCCGAGCGGGATCGGGGACGCGGCCGGGCCCCGCTGCCCGCAGTCGTCGCGCGCGCCCGGCGGCATCGGCTGCGCGAGGGGCCGCGCGCGGCGCGGGGCTGGGCGGCCTCGCGCTGCCGCAGCTCGGGCTCCAGCCCCGCACTGCCTCGGGATGGGCGCCGGGGCCGCACGGGCCGCTCTGCCCGGGCAGCGGGGGCGACGGCGCTGCGCTCTCCACGCCGTCCCGGGTTAGGGCGAAGGCACGGTCGTGGCAGGCTGAAGAAGCCAGTACGAGAGGACATCGGCGCTCGATATTGGGAAGGGAGACTCGCCAATAGGTTCTGGGAATCCATCTGAAATACGGATGCCGTGTATACTGCTAAACTGTTTTTCCCACTTCGGTATAAACCAACGGCCCGAACGAAATTGCCCGGTGATCGTACACCAGTATGGATTTGGTGATGCGATTCTGCTAGGAACGTGATCGTCTTCTCTCTTGGGCTGTTTTTGCACCTGTTTGGTTCTTATTCCACATTCCTTCCGTGGCAAACGGCCCTGTAAGATACTGAATGCCTATTTTCCTAGCTAAAAGCTTTATTTGTATATTTAAATTTAAACAGGCAGTATTAGGGCTGTGTAAGTTAACTTGCATACTCCATCAGACCACCTTTGGGGGCTTTGGAGCATGTCTTATCCTAAAAAATGGGAGAAGAAACCCCAAGCCATGAGCAAAGGATTCAGCTTTTCCTGCAGGCTCTATCCTTCTTGAAACAAAGTGAAAAGAATAGTGCATTGTGAAATGCTGCACTTAGTGAGTGAATTCAGAGAATGAGGGTGGTTATGAATAGATGTTTTACAAACATGATATAGTCATACTTGGGACTTAGATTTTTATACAGGTAATTTGTGACCACTTGGGAATCAACCAAGCTGTGTTGATTCCATGAGCAAAGTCTAACTTACTTTTTCTCCAGTAACAGCTTTGAACCAGATTGTGCTTTCCACTGAGTAGTGCATTTTAAATATAAACACACTCTACTGTTTTTCATTTGTGTTGTGGTCAACAGGACAAATACCTACCTGAAACAGAAGCATTTGAAAGGTCTTTGTTAAATTGAATCTGTAACGTATAGATTGATGGTAGCCAAATGCTTTCAAAAGAATGAAAGCCAGGCTGTGTTTGCCCCTATTCTGTGAAGAGGTTTTTGGAGACAAGCATTATAGCATTTCATAAGTGAAGTTTCTGTGTAAGGACAGTTTTTTATTAAAAATTTTAGAAATGATAGCCAGAGATTAGGAAACCTGGGTTGTGATGTAATCCTTTTGTCAATATCTGTGTTGAAGAAAGCTATGAGTGTTTTGTTTTACAATAATGAGAGCTCCAAAAAAGATGAAGATTTGGACTGTCTAGAAACAATAGCAGAACTGACTTTAAGGATTCTGCCCCACCATGATGACAGCTATCAAAATAATACTGAAATAAATATTTTGATCCTATCTAGGAAAGGAAATGTGCATCAGGCAAAACAAGGTTTGGGTTTTGTCATTTCTTAGCAAACCACTGTTTCTCTCTCCCTCTCCCTTTCCTTCCTTCACTAAACCCTAGGTGAACAAGTTAACAGCAGAATAAGTTTATGTTCAGTGGTTGGCAAGTCACGTGTAAGTGGGTGAAGGCATCAGATTTTACCTTAACTTTGTTTGTTTGTAGGTTTTGGGTTTGGATTTTTTGGATTTTCTTTCTCTCTATAAACTTATATGCTTAATGGTCAGAGGGTTATTTGTGTAGGGAAACAGTAGATAAAAGTATTGTAAAAAAGTTGTACAGCTGCCAGGAATGGTGGAAAATCATGGTTAATACTTTTTTTGATTAATTTTTGGTGCCAAATTAGTGAGGGACTGAAAAAAAATGTTTAAAATGCAATAGAAAATAGTATTTCAACTTAAAAAAGTAGCTTTGATACCAGAAGGGATTGTTAGTTATTACTAGTCACAAACTGAATGAGTCAGCAACACAATAGGGTTGCTGAAAAATATTGTGCAAATCCAGTGAGACAGTAGTTTAGGCTTAACTGAGGTGTCTGCTGCACTGATACTTCAGCAGAGGGAGGGAAGGTTGGCTGTGGTATGGTTGCTCTCTACTCAGTTGAAAACACAAGCTGTCTGAGGAAAATTCGCCCAACTCAATTTAAACAAAAGCATGGGATAAACTGAGGAAGAAGGATGTTAGATGTCTGGTTGGATTCAGAAAATACAGCCTTAAGAAATAGAAGACTGCTGTTTTTCCTCTTTATCTTTGTCTCCTGATTTGACCTGTTGCTTTTGAACACTTCACTCATCAGAGGTAGTAGGAGCAGTCTGTATGTTTGCTGTAGTCTAATCTCCTTTAAAACATGTGTAGAAATAAATGTTCTTTCTTGATCTGTGCTATGCCCTGTACTTGAAAATCTGTCAATGTACTGTGTTGCTGTGTATAGCCAAAAAATGATCTATGGAAAACAAGACTCTAATGAAGTAAAATAATAATGCAATACACCATTTGGGGGCAAAGTTAATCAACTTTAAAATGATTTGCCTGCTTACTATCTGTCAAGGAAGACCGAAAAGTTGTTATTGGTAGCTGTAACAACTGCTGTAATCACTGTTTAATCAGGAATGGCTTAATATTAATGACTTTTCTTCTGACCACTCTTGTTTTCCAGCAGCAGATCCTCTCTGCTGTCTGCTGCTTAATCCATAATTTGTATCTTATCTTAGATGAATGAATTTGGAGCTCTTTGTGGCTCGTCTAAATATTTCTGGTTCTTTGTGTTTAAAAATATTTTAATTTGTGGCTCTTCTTACCCAAGTTAAAATTATCTTCTTGGCTCTTGTTCTTCTGATTTTGATTACTGCAGCATCTTTTTCTCCACCTTTGACATAGTCTTGCTCAACTACATTCATAACAAGTTGGCAAAAATTGTTTTGTTGATGAATTTCATTACTTCACTGTCTGAAAGGAATGTTTCGTCAGTTGGTTGTACCTGGATAGAGTTTTTCTGCTACTTCAGGGAAAGAGATGTGGGATGGGAAGGAACAATCCCAGAAGTCATGTTTCAGTCCCCTGAAATAGGAATTATATTTCTCTCCCTAGAGATCATCACCCAAAGATCTGAGGTATAAAATTGAGTCATATTTAAATTATCATTTTCATGTCTCATACCTTAAGCTTAAATAGTAAACTTTGTGCCCAAGATCTCTCTTTCCCTGTCCCAGCACAGAAGTGCTGAAAATGTAGTAGAGTTGTGGCCCTTGATTGGTTTTTACAGGTACAGTGGTGAGGCCAGTAATAAAACTGACTTACTAGTTTTGTGTGAGTGGAAAAACCAAGAGGTTTTTCTTCAGCACTGAGTGGACAGAGCCTATTACTACTAACTTAAGTTTTGGGGACTAGTTTCTCAGTAAGGGCCTTGCTCAGTTTGGCCCTTAGTGTTTCCTTTTTAAAATGAACAAGAGTGGAGTAGACCTTCTGTTTTTTGGGTGTTTAGCACAAGACCTAGAAATCCAAGATGTCCTTTTGGAAACACTTCTGTTTCTGCTCCCAGAAGGAATGGACTGGGTGAAGTAATCATCTCTTCTGCTTCAGTGTTAGGTGTTGCATAATTCCACAGTTACTCCACAGATCTGAATCAAGATTACTGCTGAAGGAGAGAAGGGTGAAAGAAATCAGGCAGCCTCTGTGGGGTTACGTTCTGGCAGAACTACACCTCAGCTATGCAGAGGGCTCTGCTTTCCTTCTGCACACCCCAGCAACCTCATGCAGCTGTGGGAAGTGTCACCTTGCCTGAGCAATGTAGTGTGTGGATGGAAGAGGGGCTTGTTTCTTGCTCAAAAGCATCAGGAAGTCCCGAAAGAGGCTGTAAAACAATGCCCAAATGAAACACCTTGGGTTGGAAAAATTGCCACTAAGCGCTCATCAGAGAGTACCCATTAGTGCTGTATTTTGGAGAAGATGATCAAGCACTAGCAGCACTTAAGCAATGGGCCTGCATGCCACTATGTAGTGTAATACCTTATGGAAGTCAAACTTCAGCTGTTTCATAACAAACCTTTTCTTTCAAAGTTATTAAGACAGACTTGTAGTTGTTTGAATGCCTAGTTTTCTTTGTGTTTTTTCTTGTTTAAAATCCCACACATTAAAGAATATTTTGCTCCTACTTACCAGAAGGATTATTTAAGGAAGTACTGTGAATGCTTACTATCTCTTTGGTTCCTGCAGCTGTACTTTTATTTATTTTCATATTAAAAAACTCCCACCATATATGTGGGAATTTCCCCTACTCCTTTAGCTTGTCTACTTAGGACCTAAATTATAATTTGAATTTAACCAAAGCATCAAGTTAACTTGCCTCGTCTCTGCTTAGCTGTTAATATATTTTTACTCTAATAGAAGATAAAGGAGTTTAGTATACGAGCTGTCATTTGGTGCTGTGGTCTGGTACTGGTGCCCTGCCATGCTATGTTATGCAGCATGATGCTTTCTTGTGGTATTTGAGATTGGGGTCTTGAATGCAAATTTCTTGGGACAACAGCTGAAGTTTTTCATCCTGTCTGTATTCCAGATCTGTTCTGCCAAAGCATGTCTTAAAGCACCACCCTCTATAATGTGTAGTCAGTTCTACATTCCCAGTTCTTTAAACATGTGGCACTGCAGGGTCCAGTTAGGAAACACTTTAGATGTAACACTTATTTCTTTGGTTTTGGCATTTAAAATGATGCTGAACTGGGGGAGAGTAGGAGGTTAGTGTTGTGTTGTTTATTTAGGGGAGGGGGGTGATTTTATGCAATCTTGTAGTTTTGTTTGTTTGATGTTTCTTTTTTTTTTTTCATGTCCAACAAATCTTTTGATTATTGATTCTTAAGTTAGCATTTAACTTTGGAATGATTGTAGAACTTGTTTTGCTACCTGTTAGGTTTGCCTTGTAATTATGTATTTTACTATGTGTATTTCATAATTTCTCCACCCACCTCTGCTCCAGCATGTTAATCTTTCTTCTCTGCTGACTTCACAGAGGCTCTGCATTTAGTAGAGGTAGACTTACTCATTTTCTCATTGTCTTATAGAAACTGGTGGTTCTCAGTCTGATGCTCCTTCAGTATCGTTTTTTTCATCCTTATCAACCCCATGGGTCTTTTGGTCTATTTGATTCGTTGGGATTTTTTTTTTTTATAGTAGAGACTCCATGGGCTGTCCCTGTGTGGGTGTTCCTGCAAATACGCTTGTTTGTCACAACATGTCAGGAAGACAAGACGCATATACTTTGCTCTGTGTGAAATCTTACTAGCCTTACTGCTTTGTGGATCTCAGCAACAGGGAGAAGTTAAGAGATGGAGGACGTGGTGATTGCAGGCATAGCAGGAAGGCTGCCAGAATCTGAGAACTTGCAAGAGTTTTGGGAGAACCTGCTTAATGGAGTTGATATGGTCACAGAGGATGATCGGAGGTGGAAACCAGGTGAGTGCTTATTGTAACTCCTTTTGGAGCCCAGAGTTCTGAGTGTTTTAGAGGAATTATCCTATTAAAAGAGAATTTATGAGATCAAAATCCTGCCAGACCTGAATTAACTTCTGATAAATCATCAAGAAATTCAGTAACGGAATACTTTTATAAAGGTCTCACGCAATCCATTTCATAATTTTATGTCCTGTGCAGTAGCAGCTTATAAATAATACGTAGCTTACTTTCAAATAAAAGAGCATTCTGACAGAGCTGCTAGGCAACATTAATCCTGTACCCGCTCCTGATAGTCGTGACAGTAAGACAGCTCTCACATTTCTCTATGTTCAAAAGTAGCACAGGGATTCCAGTCCTGTGGTTTGACATTTTACAATGTTCCTTTTTTGTCTGATTGTCCTTTTGAAGTGTTTGGCACATATCTACCTAATTCAAGCTAGTGATTTGCAGAAGTCAAGAGCAGCCTTTGTTTTTCTTCTAACTGACTGGAACCACCGTTTAGACTATATGTGCTTGGTACAGCTTGCCAAAGCAAAAATGGTTAAACTAGATATTTGTCTTTTGCTGCAATATCCAAGAGATCCTAAAAATTACAATTGTTTTTGCTAATACAGCATTCTCATTCCCAGATGCGGTAGATACTCATGCAGCCCTCTGGGTACTGCAGAGGGAGTGACGTTTCATGTGTAATTGAAAATCAACTGTGGTCATTCTGTACTGTGTCTCTCAGCTTGTAGCTGCTTCGCTGTATTCGGGACTTCGATGTATTTCGGGACTCAAGTGTCAAATTTTTCTTCACAGGAATTTATGGACTGCCCAAGAGAAATGGAAAGCTCAAGGACATAAGCAAATTTGATGCATCTTTTTTTGGGGTTCACCCCAAACAAGCTAATACAATGGATCCTCAACTTCGCCTGCTGTTGGAAGTTTCTTATGAAGCTATTGTGGATGGAGGTAAGTGGATGAATGACTGAAGAGGGAGAATTAAGCTGTATTGTATTTGTGTAATAGGTGCAGACACGTATCTGTGTGATGAGAACTCTAACAAGGGAAAGCCATCACATTAGAGAGGAGATCCAAGACATGGTATGGAGGTTACCAGATCGCAGTATAAGGGTTAGAACAAAGCTGTTGTCTCTAGAATGCAAACAAGGAAATCAGTGTGGACTGCTAGCAAATCTGTACCTGCATCATATGGTACAACCAGTATGTCAGAATCACTTTAACAGTCAACAGTTCTAGAGCTTTTCTATGTTCTGCTCTACCCTAATATTCCATAATAATTCCTTTGTAAGAGGAAAAGAAGGATGACTTGATTAGAATTCTCATCCATGGTCTAAAAGAATGACAGATAGCCTGACGTATTCCTGTCTATTGGCCAGATTCTTGGAAAACCTGTCGTATTTGATCTGTTTCTATAGAAGGTTTTCCTAGGAAGTGTGCTTTCAGAAATAGGAGCCTCTCTCTTCTATCACTGCCAGTGTTTTGAGATTTTGAGTTACTTATCCACCGAGCCAAGAAGTTTATTCGTCATGTTTATGTCAGTTTATTCGTCATGTTTATTCGTCAGTTTCATGTCAGAACGTAAGCACATGGGGAAAAAGTTGGAACCACCTCACTAGTACTGACTAGTTACAAATTGAAAGACGACAAATTTAGGTTAGATACGAGGAAAAATTTCTTTACTGTCAGGGTGGGGAGGTATTGGAACAGGTTGTCCAGGGAGGCTGCCCCAACCATGGCAGTGTTCAAGGCCAGGTTGGGAAAGGTCTTGAGCAGTCTGGTCTAGTGTAAGATGTCGGTGCCTGTGGCAGTGGAAGTTAGGACTAGATGATCTTTTAGGGTCCCTTCCAACACTTTTCCATGATTCTGTGACTTAATGAAATGAACTTTGTTTCTCTGCTTCTGAGCCTCCATCTTTTTGTCTCCAGGGCGCCTGAAGCTCAGAGAAGAAACAGCAGAAATTTCTCACAGTTGATCTTGCTATGAGGCTTTTGTAGAGCAAAATTGTTTCTTGTTCTGGTTGTTGGCTATTTTTGTACTTAAGAATTCTCATTTCTGTTTTTCACTCCAGATCTGGGCTGGAGATGGATATTGATGCATTCGCATGCCATTTTACGTGCCATGATTTTTCTCCCATTCGGTCTGCTCCTTTTCTCTGTAGTGGAAGTCAGCTGTTAGCTTCTTCTGTCAGCATTCATACTTTTTGTAGACCATGCACTTTTTTACACAAGACTCTTAGCAATGCCCAGTTAGGCTGAAAACCTTTGTCAGGGCACAGTATGTTCTGGCCAAAAGCGAATACCAAACTTCTGATGGACTCTGAAGGAAGACATGTAAGGTCTGCAGTTGAAACTATTAAAGGTTCGTAAAGGTATGGGAACAATGCTGCAGGCCTGCCAGAAAGGGACAATAAGTAGTTTTTGGTGAACTAGTGCCAGTGTATCTGGTATCTCTCCAGTTTGCCCCTCATTTTGTTCACTGTAATCTACCTTCCAATCCCCATAGGCATTAATCCGGGCACCCTCCGTGGCACAGACACAGGTGTATGGATTGGTGCCAGTGGGTCAGAAGCTGGCGAAGCCCTTAGCCAAGATCCAGAAGAGCTTGTGGGATACAGTATGACTGGCTGTCAGCGTGCTATGTTTGCCAACAGGGTTTCCTACTTCTTTGACTTGAAAGGTAAGTGACCCCCAAACCTATTGATGCTGATCAGCAATTGCAGTTTCAACATGATTGTCCCACAGTTGCTGTAGAGGACTGGGATGGATATTATGGCACCTTTTGGAAATTAGACCCCTTTTGGAAACAGAAAATAGCATTTAACTATTCTAAGGAGGCATTTGAGAAGTAAAAAAATATATAGTGACTGTATGATAGGACTTCCTGTGAGGCTTTATTACTCAGCTGCTGCTGCTGGGCATAGCTGATGTTCATTTGAGAGATGGTGATGTCAGGAAGCCTTTATGTAAAGGCCTCAGTCCTTTCTGGCCTTTGAACTATTTGGTATCAAGATGTGTGGAAGTCGGCTATACTAGATAAACTGCTACTGACTGGCTTTATTTGACTAATTTGGCAGTTGGCTTTATTTTGAATAAAGTGGTAGTAGGAGAGCCACGAAATTATGTGATTGAAGGCATAACTCAAGGTATGATTCAATCCATGTATGGTATTGAAAGGAATAGAGAGATGGAAATTGATGTGGATTGCAGCAGAGAACAGAGATAATGGCATGGGCAGCAGCATCAGGAAAGGCAAGGGATTTTTATTGACAAGAATGGGTAATTAGATGAGATGTGCTTGTAAAGCTGTGTTCTCTTATTTGGAAAGACAGAATATTTTTAAATGCCCTTAATGTAAATCTGTTCACAATTTTTTCCCGTTTTTCTCATGCCTTACCTTGTAAGTAGGCAGTTCTAGCCTTCCATTGCGTCAGGTTTATCTGCTGTGTTCTGAAGCAGCTTTTTTTTAACATTGTTTTTAATATGTCTCTTGTAATCCCATTCTGTAGTCTTTGGAGAAGAATCTAGGAAATAAAGGTTGTTTTTCCTTATGTTTCTTAAGGACCAAGCCTAACTGTTGACACAGCCTGCTCCTCTAGTCTCATCGCTCTGGAAAATGCTTTTAAGGCAATTCGTCACGGGCGGTGCAGTGCAGCCCTAGTAGGAGGAGTCAACCTCTTGCTGAAACCCAGCACATCTGTGCAGTTCATGAAACTGGGTATGCTTAGTCCTGATGGTGCCTGCAAGGCTTTTGATGTTTCAGGTAAGGCTTTAGTAGAAAAGCTTATGTTGTATGAGAGTAACTTTCTGTACAGTCTATGACCAGCTACTCTTTAAGTACAACAAAAAGCTAACCTTGTAGTTGTTCCAAGGTGCACTATGTGGAGACTTACCCTGTACCTGATCTATGTTGATCCTCCTCTGAACCTAACTAACACTGAAAACTAACTGTGGGGAAGAAACTGATACCATATGGTTTGTCCCTCTGCCTCTGGGGAGAAAAATTAGCTGTCTCTTGATGGAAAATTTCTGTTGTCGTTTGTGATGAGCACTGTGTCTTTCTAGGTCATGACATTTTTCTTTAAAATAGATATATCAAACTCTCAAATCGGTCTATTATAAGTGGTAATCTTACTGCATGGTGTTCGGCAACACTTAACAAAGCAAAGCAGAAGTCATAGCACATTCTCTCCCTGCTCTCAGGAAATGGATATTGTCGCTCTGAAGCTGCTGTTGTTGTTCTTTTGACCAAGAGATCTATGGCTAAGAGGATCTATGCCACAATAGTAAATGCTGGAGTGAACACTGATGGCTTTAAGGAGCAAGGTAGGTCTTGAGCTGCTGAAAAGTGAGATACGTACAGAACTGTGCAGTCTGGAGTCTTTGCCATAAAAAATGGTCTTTTGTAGGGTTCTTCAGATATGTGTGGTTTTTTGTGTTTGAGGGTTTTTTTCATTTTCTGGTTTTGATAATGCGAAGTTCAGGACTCTCTTTCGGAAGTAGTGGTTTGTAGTGATGAAGTAACAGTGATGTTCTCTTGCTAGTTCAGCATTCCTTACAACATCTCTGCAGTAACTCCTGCACTGATGGCAGAAGTGTAGGTACCTGGTTATAACTGTAAAGCTCTTATTGTTCTGTTGTCCAGCTTCTCCTGCTCTCCTGTTGTGGTGACACAAAGCTTCACATGTTTTACTTAATCTAGACATCTAGTATTCTGTTAACCAGTATTCCACCCTAGTCTAACTCATTGCTTTAGGTTAATTTCTGGTTCCTCTGCTCTTCTTATAAAAAGCCTGAGAGTTTGGTGCTAATTACATGGTGAGAAGGTCTTTAGTTTGGTTTTTGGGGAGGGACCTGGCAGCCCAAAGCAAATGAAAGATGCTAAAATCAGAACTGGAAGCACCTGATAGGAGAGTGGAATTGATGGCAATTTTTGATCCTAGGTGTGACATTCCCATCTGGAGAGATGCAGGACCAGTTGGTCAGATCTTTGTACAGGGAAAGTGGTGTCAAACCTGAAGAAGTGGAGTATATTGAAGCTCATGGAACAGGCACCAAGGTCAGCATGATCCCTTAGGGACTAAATGTTTTCTTCCCTTGCATCACTTGCCATACTTACCTGTTAAATTATTCTTTGTTTTCCCAAAGTGAAATCCTTTTGCCTTTTACGAATTAGTAGAATACATTCTGCTTCACTACTTTTGGACTTTGCCCAAACACCATAATCTTTCAGATTTCTCTTTTGGGGTGTGTTTTGGAAGTGCTGGCTAATAGCCATTCTGATTCTCTTCATACTAGGTTGGAGATCCACAGGAAGTAAATAGCATTACAGGTATCTTCTGTGGGTGTGAACGGGAACCACTGTTGATCGGATCAACCAAGTCAAATATGGGTCATCCAGAGCCTGCCTCAGGGCTTGCTGCATTAGCCAAGGTAACAGGAGACTTGAAAAGGAAAATTTGGGATGGTGGGTAATGCTAGTATGTGGGGTTTTGTTTGTTTGTTTGATTTAGGGAAAATCTGCATTGATTCAGGGTAAAATGTTCACTGATAATGATAAGAACTCAGGTGTTTCTCATTAACTATTTGCTTCACATGTGAATACTTTAAAAGCTCAGGTGGCTATTCTGCAAACCACCAAATGCTCAGGTGGCCCTCTGCTGTGTGCACACACTTCAGTTCCCACTTCCTACTGAATTCTATAAGAGTGTACCTCTGCTCAGAATGAAGGCTTTGGGATCCTTTTGTTAATCCTTATCTTTGTCAGTCCTTACACTGGACCTTCCAGCAGAACTCTGCTGCAAGTCATTTGTGTTTGAGGCACATACACATAGAGGGATTTAGATGTTTAGAGTAGTTGACAGTGACCAAAATGAGGCAGTGTGGGCTTTCAGTGCCAAAAGAGCAACTGATCCTTCTGGCTTTCTGTCAGGGATGTATCATCTCTTCCTCTTCTCTCTTAGGATGGCAAGAAGCCAGGTGAGTTCTCTGGGATGAGGCTACCAGCATGAATAACTGTCTGTCTTAGCAACCAGCTTGCTAACTACTGCTGTAGGCAGACAGTCATCTATTGGCTCTGGCTGCTAAACTGCTTAGCAGAGAGCTAGCTAATGTTCACACTTGCTTATAAGCCTATTACCACAGAACCCTGCAAATCAAAGTCACGTACACTGCCACTGCTAGAATTTTAGACTCTTCAAAGTGGTGACTTGTGACCCAAATACAACTTACTGTGAATAGCCTCACCTGCATGGCGACAGCAGTGTCCATCTCTCTGTAGAGAAACATTTAGGGGTTTTTTAGTGCCTTTATCTCCGACTGACATGTTCTTCTTAGGATGACTGATAGCTTTGTCATAAAATAAGCTTCTCAATCCATATTGTTTTATATAACAAACAGTTAGTTTAGTTTGGTTCTGTGATCTGTCAGGACAAGAACGTAACTCTGAGGTACTGTTGCCCCCACCTCTACACCAAACCCTGTGTTTCTTAGACAGTAACTGTCTCAGGATGTCTGCAGTTTATGTAAATGTTTTCTTCCAGAATTCCATAAAATGCTGCTGTGTGAAGTGTCAGGAGATTAAATCTTGAAAGTATCAGGTTTCAGACTTGAAGAGAATCCATTAATTATATAGATAGGTAGGAATGAAACTAAGGCTTGCCAAAGCCTCTTCAGTCAAATTCTGGTAAGGAAGGGAAGACTCACCTGTATCTTTGAATTACTCAGCCTGTCTCATTACTTGCTTTGCAACAAAGACAAAGCTTTTTGGTGGCACTGGTGGTATGCTCACTGTATTGTGCCCTCAAACCTAGGTAGAAACCATGGCAAACTTAAAGTACAATACATATTAGTGTAAAGCAACAGCACATTCAAAGTGCATAGTATTGTGGGGGTAGGACAATATGCATGAAAATACTTAGACTACAGCTTTAAACATGTTGACTGTGAGTTGAAGTTGTATATTTATACTGGTTGTTCTCCCAGGTAAGCTGCCATGTCTGATAATCAACTTGGAAGAACAGTTCCCAAGACATATGTCTCTCCAACCATTCTGGGGTGATGAAAGAGCTGTCAAACATACAGAGCACACTGTGTTTGCAGCTGACCTTGTAGTCTGCAATTTGCTGGGCTTGTTCCACGGATGAATGTGGGCTTGGTGTGATGAGCTGTATGTAGAGAGAAGCTACTGAGAGAAGGGAGCTCTTGCTTTTTTTGGCACAGATATTTTGTTCCTCACACTGTTTCAGTACTTTCCTTTGGCTCTGCCAGTTCTGCCCAGTCTGCTGTTTCTGCTTTTTTGAATGAAGAAGACTACAAATGGGTGTAAAGCAGCAAGCAGCCTTCTTTACCAGTGCTTCAGCTTGATTCTTTTGCAGCAATGCAAGAAATAGAAGTGTTTTGTTGTAATAAGGAAGAAGATTTGTGACTGTGCGGTTGGGGAGGGATGAAGTAGAGTGTAATAAAGAGATGGGATCTGAAAGGGGAAAAAGATGATGTGATAGTCTTAGTACCTAGGCTGCTTTTCCAGCAAGACTGCATGGCTTGCCAGTTAGAAAGAGACTGGAAGCTAAACATTATACTACTACACTCAACTTCCCTGCTGACTTCCTGCATGGTCTTAAAATTTGCCTAGGTGATGCAGTTGCTACCTCAGTAACATCAGTAATGCTATTCTCTGAAATGTCCCTTTATCCAAACATAGAGAACTGCTTCAGAATATGCTACATCATTTGTAGTTAAAATAATAACAACAAAAGAATGTTTGTCATGAGACAATGTGGAGCAGAGAACACTGTTTTTTCTTTCAGGTCATTCTCTGTCTGGAACATGGGCTGTGGGCTCCAAATCTTCATTACAATACCCCAAATCCAGATATTCCTGCCTTACAAAATGGCTCTCTGGAGGTAGTTTGTAAACCAACACCAGTGAAAGGTGGCCTTATCGGTATCAATTCTTTTGGCTTTGGAGGTGCTAATGCTCATGTCATTCTGAGGCCAAATAAGAACAGATGCCAGCCTCTGGAGACTTGTAACATGCCAAGGCTGGTTCAGCTTTCTGGCAGAACCCAGGAAGCTGTGGAAACACTAATTGAAGAGAGCAGAAAACGTGGAGGATGCAGCCCGTTTGTAAGCCTGCTCAGCGATATCTCTGCACTTCCTGTGTCCTCTATGCCCTACAGGGGCTACACACTGGTTGGCACCGAAAGTGACATAAAAGAGGTTCAGCAAGTTCAAGCATCTGGTAGACCACTCTGGTACATATGCTCAGGTAGGTGTGAAGCACTGAGTCCAGGGTTTTCCATTCTTCTATACATCTGGGGCTTAAGCAATTGTATCCTGTGCTGTAATGTTATTTTACAGTGTAGCATAAGGAAATATTTTGCAACTCTGTGACATGTCTAGGAGTCTTGTGTTTTCTGTATTTTATCAAAACCTTCCAACTTAATTGTCTTCTAATTATAGCAAAGTCCAGCAAAATAAAAGCAGTGCCTAATTTATAGAATGTAAGAAATGTACAGTGTTCTGCTCTTAGTTAGAATTCTTTAACTGCCAGAGGAGGTGTGTTGTGTCTATTCCTGTTTCAGAGTATTACTAAAAGCTCACTTTCTCCTTGCCTATCCTGCAGGCATGGGAACACAGTGGAAAGGCATGGGCGTGAACCTTATGAAGTTGGATCTGTTTCGCCAGTCTGTATTGCGTTCCGATGAGGCTTTGAAGAACACGGGCCTGAAGGTCTCAGACCTGCTGCTGCAAGCAAATGAGAACACTTTTGATGACACTGTCCATGCATTTGTTGGACTAGCTGCTATTCAGGCAAGACTCAAAGGGCTAGTGGAGGGGCGTAGTGGACTCAATCCACATAAGCACCTTCTGCTAATGTGTCTGTTTGGCTGGTAGCACTTTATACCAATTAATGGAAGCTTGTTTTGTGTAATCAGCAGGTGGCAGCTGTTGGAAAAATCTCTCTGAGAGGGAGTGTATTGTGCCCTTGCACGTTTTGGGCTTGCCACTTACAAGTACATAACAAACTTTTTGGTACAGGCATTCTTGGCCTCACTGCTTTTTTCTTACAAGATGTTTAGACTAATATTGGTCTGAACTGATTTGTGTGTGTATCTGTGTGTATATGTGGCACAGTTTCTTCCTTTAAGAGATTTAGGAACATTTTAAGTTTTAGGCAAATGTTTGTACCAAAGAGCAAGGTTCCATTTAATGTCTTCTAAAATTTGTTCTGCAAATGAACTAAGTCAAGCTGAATGAAGCCTCTTCATGATTCTAAGTGTTAATGCGGGATTTATAGTTTCTTAATAAACTAGAGGCCAGGCTTTTAAAGTGGTCTGGAAAGCTGGTCTTGCCTCTTTGTACAGAAACATTCTTGGCAGCCTCATGTTGTTGGAAATACTTTTCCTAACGGAAAACTACATTGTGAAAAGGCCCAGACAATACTGGGGTTGCATGATGATTCTTGGGATTGCTTTGAAAGGAGGCTGGAGCTGTAGTTGTGGGGGGAAAAAAAAGCAGTGAGAATGTCTGTACTGGAAAGTTTATTATGTACTTTCTACTGCTGTGTGCCTTTGAGACCTGACACCTGCTTACTCTGGCATGGAATCAGTAATCTTACTTCTGCTTGCAGATTGCTCAGATTGATATGCTGAAGGCTGCAGGTCTGCAACCCGATGGGATTTTGGGCCACTCAGTGGGAGAACTAGCTTGTGGCTATGCAGACAACTCCCTAAGTCATGAGGAAGCCATTCTCGCTGCTTATTGGCGGGGACGATGCGTTAAAGAGGCCAAATTGCCTCCCGGAGGAATGGCTGCTGTTGGTAGGTACACCCTTACCAAAAGAGTGATACAGGAAAGTGCATCTGATCTCTGTCATATACCATTGGGATAAAATTGGTCTCTGAAACTATCATGTCTGTAAAATCTTGGCCACTTCTTTGTTTTCTTCTGATGTAGAACAGCTTCTTAAATATTTAAGTGGATACAGTAACAGTGATCTCTCTCCTGGAATACATCAGGATTTTGGTAACCATCCAAAATTTAAATGGAAATGAAGGGATTTATTGTCAGATAACCAATGATAAATAATCACCTTAAGGTGAAAATGTAAAACACTGAGGTTTTTTTGGCTCTTGATAGATATATATCATACACACAGAGATGTGTGTATATATATTTAAGGTTTTTTTGTAATTTTCTTCAAGTGGAGACTTCTGATTGTCTGCAAGAGCAATGAGATGTGAAAACAGTAAGCCACTAGTGGAATTTACTACAGCCTAATAACACTTAGGAATAAGCTTTCTCCTGAACAAGCTTTACTTTGTGTTTGTGTAAGTCATATAGTTTTACCCACTGCTGGGTAAAATTTTGGATCCAGCAGTTTTGCTTTGTGGTGCGGCTTTATAGTCATTTACATGTTTAAAAGTAAAATTAGTATTGGTAGCACTGTTGTTCTTCTGCTTCTTATTGGACACAGTAGTCGATTAAAACCTGAAACACCTAGGAGAAAAGCTGTTGCAGGTATAATGCAGTACATTGGACTAGATCACTTGTTATAATTTCAGATTTCTTAAATTAAGTAATGCTACAAAGGACTACCTACCTAATCTAGCTTTTTTTTCCCCTTGAGATTAAATAAATGACACTCTTACCATGGAACTTGGAAAGCTGTATATAGTATGTTTTGATAATCTGATGTTGAGTTCAGGTTCTTCCTGTGATTTGTATCAGTGTAATGTATGACCAGATGCTTCATATGTTAACCTAGCATGCCACTAGAGTTACTGATTTCTATGGATATTTTGTGTCTCTCAGCAATCTAAGCTAGAACAGGGGAGAGAACAAGTGGGATTGGCTCCTAGAAACTAATTTGCAACATGAGATGAAACAACCAATTCTGTAGCTTCTTTGAAAGTGTGAGGGTTGCCCCCACCTCATTCATTAATGGGATGGTGTGAAGATTTGGCCTTCTGTTCTTGTGTTCAGCATAACCGTGATAAATGTCATGTTAAAGCTCTAGGGTAAATATTCTTAGCTTTTGCAGAATCTCCTTGGAGGGGAGGGGGAGATACCAGTCAGTCTTTTGCAAGTACTTCCCAGTTTTGCAAAGAGCTGAATTGAGCGCAGTGACTGTGCAGTTCAGGTTGCCTCCTCTTATGAGGCTCATAGCTAGAAACACTTTTATTGTCCTGTGGTCTTCCTTCTGCAGGTCTGACATGGGAGGAATGTAAACAATGCTGTCCTCCAAATGTGGTACCAGCCTGTCACAACTCTGAGGACACTGTCACTGTTTCGGGGCCTCAGGTGAGCATGGAACTGATACGGTACATACTGGGATTGTGAGTGGGACCTGTGAAGTTCAGGTTTGAAGAATGCATGAAGCTTACTTAGAGTTCAGCTGCTTGCAAAGGGGAGCTGGATTGAAGTGGTGGACAGGACATAAAACTTTGTATAAACTTACACACTCAAATACTCTGTAAGAGGGAGTGATATTAGTGCCTCAGTAAGCTAGTAATAAAATGCCTCTTCTATCCATGGACATAGAGGATGATTAGTTATAGGCCTGAGAAGGGCAGTAACCTCATCCCTGCTGTGGCTCCCCTTAAATGGCAACTGATGAAGGGTATAGAGGGACTACAGCAGCTTGTACAGCTCCCAAGTATTTTGTGAGCTTTTCTCTTAGTTCATTTATATTCCTCTTCCTAGGACTCTGTGAGTGAGTTTGTAGCCAAACTGAAGAAAGATGGTGTGTTTGCAAAGGAGGTGCGCAGTGCCGGCGTCGCATTTCACTCCCATTACATGGCATCTATTGCACCAGCACTGCTCAATGCTCTGAAAAAGGTAATATTGCCGAACCACAGCTTGCGTGGCTTGTGCTGGGGCACCTAGATTGACTAGAGATTGTGTTGAGTTTAAGGGGACTCCTTCATTCAGAAGGAAGAGAAAATCTCTTGAAGAGCATGTAGACCTCTATGAGATCTAATGTTTGTAGTCACGTGGCCTCGAGCAGAAAAATGTCCTGAGCAATCAGCTTGGGAGAAATGACCTGTGGAAAGGAGGGGCTACTTGCTTTTGTCTATCTTATTGTTCTCTATGTCTTGTAACTCTCCTGTTCTTCTTTCTTGGTTGTCTGTAGGTCATTCCACACCCTAAACCTCGCTCAGCACGATGGATCAGTACATCTATCCCTGAATCTCAGTGGCAAAGTGATCTGGCTAGGAATTCCTCCGCAGAATACCACGTGAACAACCTGGTGAATCCAGTGCTGTTCCACGAAGGTCTGATGCATGTTCCAGAGAATGCTGTTGTAGTAGAGATTGCTCCACATGCTCTTTTACAGGTATATTTGATTGTTTTAGTATGACACTATATTGATGTGTCATTTAGTATATTGATGTGTCATATTTAGTGTCATATTTAGTATGACACTATATTGATGATGATAATAGGCTGTTGCAAGGAGTTTGAGGGTCTGAGGACTAGGGAAGACTTTTTTTTACCCTATTTCTGAGAACATTTGCTTCCTTCAGTACTTCTGAGCTTTTCCCAGTTTTAATGTTAGATTTTTTGTTTGTTTCTTTGTGGTTCTTAGGATGTGGTGTATGTTAATATTTAAAATAAGAAAATCCCTAACACACTGCCACTTCCTGACCCAGACATTCACATTACTGCCGTTATTTGTTCCTATGCACTTCAGGTAACTGACAGCTTTCTGAACTGCATAATGAGTAAGGAAAGCATTTCATTATTTGCATCTAATGGAGAGTGTGTGCAAAAATTATGGTGGAGTGAGACATACAAAGACTTAACAGGCCTTCCATCTGTACACTGAATTTGGGTTGTGGTTTTGTCTTAAAAGGTGGTGGATGGCAGTGGTGTTTTCCCCTCTTCTCTTAGACCAAGTAGTCTGAGACCACAGGAGCTTTCTTTCTTCTTAAGTTCCTTTCCCTAATGAGATCAGATCATTACTGCTTTCTCTCTACCCTATAAAAATTGATTCTTATGGAATTAGCCCCATAGTAGAGAATGCAGAACATGAGGTGCATTGGGAAATACTTGCTCCTCAGGATCAGTGCTGTGGTCTTGTCTCTGTCCCTTAAGTCTCAAGGACTGGTCTTTTTTATTTGGTCAGTGGCACGCAAGAGGATAAGTCTTAGGAAGAACAGTAGTTACTCATGAATCAAGATAAATGGCTATACAGTGCTTCTGAGTTTCAATCTAGTGTATTTTTACTACGTCATGTTAGTCTTATGCTTTGAAAGTGACTTGAAGAGAATCAAGAGTATAGTTTTTAAATTGGGCAGGTATTTTTCTTGATACAGAGACTGTACGCCTCACGTTGAAATCATTGAACCATTTTGGACTCTAATGCCAGTGACTAAGACTTCCTTGTCTGGGTTTGAGAGTGTTCTGATTTTCTCTTCCACTCCTTTCTTTTCTCATGTAAAGACCATGGGATCAAGTTGGAGAGAAGATAAAAATTGAGTTAGGTGTTCAAGGCTGAGTTTTTTGGTCTAATAGCTTTTGCTTGAAAAATGCTTTAGGCTACTGCAGACTAGAAGGTGCTGCCCCTGGGATGGGAGTGTGTGCAAGTGGGAGGCTTGAGAAGGCGACTTTGCAGTTCTTCAAGTGCAGGTTTTGATTTCATTTCACAGTCTGCTTTGGAAAGGGATATTTGTGTTTTGGCTAAATTACATTAATATTCTGTAGGTTCTGCTTTACCAGATGTGCAACAGCTTGGGTTGCTGGAAGGGTACACTTCCCTGTTAAAGTGGTGTATGTGCCAGCAGCTAGCACAAAACTCTTGGCACAGATACATAAGTGGTTTAAGACCTATAGACAAAAATTAAGAGACACAGTAGTAAGTAATGCCTTCCACCAGTGATTTATGGATTCTGCTTGACCAGGCTATCTTGAAGAGAACTTTGAAACCAACTTGCACCATTCTACCTTTGATGAAGAAAGACCACAAAAATAATTTGGAGTTCTTCTTAACACAGATTGGAAAGATTCATTTAACTGGGTAAGGAGGCTAAGGGAGGAGGGTGAGTGGGATAATAGAAGGGAATTCTGGTCTCTTTTCTAATATACGTGTCTTCACGTGGATTCAAATACTCCTTCAAGAAACCTTGAAAAAAATGGGATGTACGTTTGTGCTTTACATACTTAGCATGCACACTTGTGAAGTGTTCCTGTGGGTTAGAGACTGCTTGGGCAGGGAAGGTGCCTTATAAAGACAAGTCCCATTTTGAAGGCCTAGGAACCTGGAACTAGCTTCTGGAAATAAACTTTGCATCTTATAGAATGTTAATTACAAATTTGGCTGCATTTAGTGTTCATGGTACATCTCAGACATGGAGTCCAAGACCAATTACTGCCTGACCTCTTAAGTACTATAACCATTTTTTTTCCTTACTTTTTCTTTCCACCCATTCCCTCACGGTCTTGATCATTTTTGTCTTTCTAGGATAAATGTTCTTGGAAATAACTTGTTTCCATCTGTGGAATACCCTGTTCCTGTGGGAACACCCCTTATTTCTCCATACATCAAATGGGACCACAGTCAAGACTGGGATGTTCCGAAAGCTGAAGACTTTCCAGCAGGTTCCAAAGGCTCTGCATCTGGTTCAGTCTACAATATCGGTGTGTTGCTGGTTTGGGGTTTGTTATTTGTTTGTCACTTTCCTGCTTTACCTGTGTAAAACTAAGAAAAGAATACTCAAACCAGCATCCTGGAAGCCATCCTCTGAAGCTTAAATGTTTGGTTTTGGTTGAAAAAACCCTGTATCTGTTTCTGAAATGTGATGAGAGAGCATGAACAAACCAGGTACCTCTGTTGCTTTAGACTAAGAGTAATTTTAAGAGCGGCTTATTGTCAGGCAGGATAGTTGGGGAAACTAAAACCTCTTGTGGATATTAAGGGGTAAAAACCTCTCTGTTAGAGTGTTTTTATTTTTTTTATTCTGTTCTTCATTCTTTGACAGATGTGAGTCCTGACTCTCCTGACCACTACTTGATTGGTCACTGCATTGATGGCAGAGTTTTGTATCCAGCAACTGGGTACCTAGTGCTGGCTTGGCGAACACTGGCACGATCTCTTGGCATGGTCATGGAGGAAATGCCTGTTACATTTGAAGATGTCACAATTCATCAGGCAACTATCATTCCCAAAAAGGGTGAGTGAGAAGTGCTGGTATAACTGCACAACTGTGTAGTGAAGATGGAGGGAGTGGGACAAAAGGAATGTGTGGGAAAAGTGAGGAGGAATGCAGGAGAGAGACTATAAAGAAGAATGCAGCATAACTGAGCAAATGAATGGATTCATACAGTCAAGGAGTATACATTATGGTTATCTTTATTATGTGTTGTGAGCAGTGTGTCTAGAGATAGTGAAAGAAGAAGTTCTGCTTGAGGATGGTAGAAATAAATGACCTCACAGTCCTGTCTTCCTCAATATTTCTTGCAGGAGCAGTACAGCTGGAAGTAAAACTCATGCCTGCATCCCGCTTCTTTGAGGTGTCAGGAAATGGGAATCTGGCTGTGAGTGGTAAGTGAAGGAAGTGTAAGTGTGTATATATATGGTCTTAGTAAATCCATTATTTATAAACATTTGTAATGATTGTTATTCTTGTTACTGTGCCCTTCAGGAAAGATTTCCCTCCTAGAAAACAATGCTCAGAAGAATTTCTGTAACCGGCCAGATGGCTTTCGGACTCAAGTAGACAGGAGCTCAAAGCCTGGGCTCTTGAAAGAAGATGTTTATCAAGAGCTGCATCTGCGTGGATATAATTATGGACCAACTTTCCAGGGTGTTCTAGAATGCAACAGTGAAGGTGAATTTCCTTTCAAATGAAGCACAATGAGCCTGGATATTGTAATGATGACAATTTGATCTTTTAATTCCATATGTATTAACAGTTCAGCTGATTGTGCCTTGTGAGGTAACTATACATTGTGTGGTAGGAGAGAACAACCAGGAGTTCTAGTAGAGCATTGGGAAAGCTCTACTGTATAACTATCTGGTGGGGTTTACAAGGGAAGCTGGGTACATACACTAAACTTGGTGTTTATTAAGCAATGACATTCTAGCATCTGATGAATGATGAAGTAGTGAGGCTTTCTCTTCCTCTTCTGCAGCAACGGCAGGGAAAGTTCTGTGGAATGGGAACTGGGTGACCTTCCTTGACACTCTGCTACATATGCTGATCTTACCTGAGGCTGGCCGCAGTCTGCGCTTACCCACGAGGATTCGCTCGGTCTCTGTTGATCCCGTGCTGCATCAAGAGCAGGTGTGCCAATACCAGGACAATATAGAAGGTAAAGTCTCTCATGCTTGAACTTTTGCTAGTTGCTTTGACTACAGGGTGAATGTGTGAATTCTGAAGTAGTAGCATGGACTTTAAAGGGGGTCCCCTTAGTCTCCAAGCTATTCTGCAACTCTGTAACCTCTCTATGTAGGAGGCTGACATAGCACTGTTCATCAGATCACCTTGAACAAAATATTTTTTTGTTTTCAAACTTACATTTCTTTCCTGACTTTCAGCTGTTGAAGTTGTTGTGGACCACTGCCTTGATAGCCTTAAAGCAGGAGGTGTTCAGATAAATGGTCTTCATGCTTCTGTGGCACCACGACGACAACAGGAACAAATACCCCCCACCCTGGAAAAATTCTGCTTTGTGCCCTACACTGAGAGTAGCTGTTTGTCTTCCAGTGCCCATCTTCATGCCTATCTGGAGCACTGCAAAGGTAGAGTGGGATTGCTTTCATGTCATACTAGGAGAATCTTCCAGCCTGAGAGAAGTGTCTGAGAGACACTGTTCATACTCCTTCAAAACATCTAAGATATTAAGTGTTAGACTCTATAAAAAGACTTCAGCAAGGTTTCTCTGTACAATTTCTAGAAGCTAAAAGCTAGTTCTTCCTGAGATCTCTAGAATGTGGGAAAGAGTAAAAAGCCATGAAGAACATCTATCCTCCTATAACAGTTGGATGTGGTGTCAGATGGCACAACCCCTTCTGCAAGCAGAGAGGCAGAAATCATCTTTAAGGAGAAATCCAACCTCATTCCTTTAGACACTGACAGGAGAGCTTACTTAAGAGAGTTTCTAACCTTGTTTTGTTTTTCCCTGTGAACTGTTAAGATAGGTAAGGTGACATCCTTGTTCCCATTTGATTGTGGGCACATATCCCAGGGATATGATTTAGTGAGGCACATGTCAGAACAGTTGTTTGCTACAGGAGTAGAATAGGTGCGGTTCAGTCTGTTGTGAAACTGGTAGCTAAATACAGTGGTTTTTGATGGGGAGACATCCACTAAACTAATCACCTTCAGTGCCTTTTCATCAAAGAGAGAAAAGTTACTTTTTAAAAGAAATTTTTACTCTAGTGGTGAGTTTTGCTTCATCTTGAGACAGTAATTTTTTTTCATTCTGTATTGGTAAAGTGTCTTCATACTCATCCTTAGATTTGGCAATAGATTTTAAAGTTTTCCCTTCCCCCCCCCCCATTAGTTTTCCCCTGCAGCATCCAAATACTCCCCATAGGGTTTTTTTAACCTAGGCTGTGGTGGGAATATTTTATTTTTTTTAATCCAGTTCCTGATCCTCAGTCAGAATGAACTATTTCCTGTCAGTTTATAAAGCAAAAAGGCATTTTTAGTATTTTTGTATCTGCAGAAACTTAAAATTTTCCTCCACAGCTCCCTAAATCAGTCAGAAGTTTTCTGTTAGTTGCCCTCTTTCAATCAGTCTTACCACAAGTAACTGTGGGGGTTTCATTTGTTTTACTACAAAGCCTACTTGTCTGGGGCAACTGCTGCACTGTACATAATCATGTGAATGTACAGAGGCTGCACTATATCTGTGTGGCTTGGATAATGATATAGAATGCTGTAATATGTGATGCTGATCAGCTGGTGTAGCAGACGGGAGCAAAGAGGAAAAGAATTCCTGGAAAATCTTGACTCTTCCTTTCATTTCCCCTTCTATTCCATAGGTCTGATCCGGAACTTGCAGTCTAAGGTGGCAGTGCATGGAGTCAAATTAGTCATCCCTGGACTAGAAACTGCAGTGGCTGCTACAGAGTCCTCATCCACACAGAAGGGCCTTCAGCATATCCTTGCTGAGATCTGCCGTCTGGAACTGAATGGAAACCTCCATTCTGAGCTGCAACAAGTTGTGATTCGAGAGAAAATGCACTTCCAAAATGACCCTCTTCTCAGTGGATTGCTGGATTCTGCAGAGTTGAGGACTTGCCTGGATGTGGCATTGGAGAACATGATCAGTCATAGGATGAAGATAGTAGAGGTTAGTTGGAAGCCTGGGATGGGACCGTAGCTAGTGTTTCTAGGCCTTCCAGTAACCTGATTACATACTGCTATTGTTTCATTTACACTTCTGCATATCACTCACGTTTTGATGTGGTTTCTCCTTTTCCTTCCCCTTCTTTTTCCCACAGGCTAATGCAGGAAGTGGACAACTATTCTCTCGTGTGAAAAGTATTCTGAATGCTCAGCCCCTGTTGCAGGTGGACTACATTGCCACTGACTGCGTCCTGGAAAACCTTTCAGCTATTGAAACAGAGCTGCAAGATGCTGGTGTTGTCTCTAAGCAGTGGGATCCATCTAGCCTTCCCTCTGGAAATCTGACTGATGCTGACCTGGTGGTATACAACTGTTCGACAAGTGTTTTAGTGAATACCACTGAAATACTCTCCAATTTGGCAGCTGCTGTGAAAGAAGGAGGGTTTGTTTTGCTACACACTCTTCTTAAGGGAGAAACTCTTGGAGAAACTGTCAGTTTCCTTACAAGCCCAGATCTGCAGCAGAAACACAGCTTCCTAAGTGAGGTAAGCCTCCTAGAAGAAGAGATACTTTCACCATGGATAGTCTGAGTCTGCTGCTTGCAGATGCCCTGATGGTGAATGTACAGTAGACGTTGCTTGCATGCCTTTCCATTGAGGCCTTCTGCAGAAATATTTAATAAGCACTTCTTCAGAAGAGAGGATTTGCAAATTACTACATATTGAGAGAGTAAACTGTAGGTTCGGTCGAGAAAGCCTTTCTTAATGCATGAAAATTACTCATTGTCTTTTGTATATCTGTCTAACCTATATGAAAACACTGGCCAGGACAATTCTTTTATCGTTAAAATCACGTGCTGCGTTGCTGGGTGAGGTACAGCTCTACCACTGTAGGATACTGAAATGTTTCAGTATTAGAATATCTTTCTTACTTTTGATACTACTGCTTGGAGTGCAATTTTACAAGCTATTTAATTTCTTCTAACATTAAAGTGCTCCCAGAAGGAAGGCTTTTCTCTTCTATTTTTCTTTTCCTTTCCTTCTCCCTAAATTATCTGATCACATAAAATGAGATACAGTAAAATAAGCCCTAAGAAGTTGCAGGAGGAAGAGAAGAGTGTCAGCATTATATCTTCAAACCAGTATATCATGCAGATAAACTAATGCCAAAGCTGGCACAAGAGGAGGAGAGTGAATGGCAAGGGTAAGGGTGGAAACTGGGGCATCTTCTCTTGGCAGCTGTTAGACCAAGCAGTAATGGGAAAATGCACCTCTACAGAACTTACCTATTTTTCCTGATTTGAGGGCATGCAGCCTCTCAACCCTCTTCTTCTAGAGTAAGAAGAGAGTAGCACTTCTAAGAGTTTGGGTTTTATTTGTAATTCTAGGGTGGGGTAGTTGGATTTTGAATTTTGCAATTACATGGATTCTAGCCCTTCACTTCCTGCAGACATCTTCCAAGGGGATTTGAGAGGAAAGATTAAGTTCTTTGCTCTGCATCTTTCCCAGTAAACGGGGATAAAGAGAAGATACTGAGATGCTACTGGCATCAATAACAAAAAACGTAGATCTGTCGTTAGTATCAGTAGCCTGGTATTAGCAAATCTCTGGGAGAAGATACATGTCAGTTGAATGCACCTTCTCTGAAGGAAATTATACAAGCCAGGCAAGAATGTGCAGAACTTAATATAGTTCTCAAAGTTTTCTAGATACAGATGCTATCCCTGGCCCTTGATATAAGGGGTCACACTGTAAAAACCTTCTGCTGGTCTGTGCCTGGCATATGAAAAGCAAATGGATGTTTTTCTGAGAGCCTGCAGTCATCTTTATTTCATTTGGATAGATCCTTAAGTGTTTCTAGATATGCCATGCATGTGTTTTCATTCTTTTATTTTTCTGAAATGCCATTTCAGTGTAACTTAGGCATATGGGTGCTTCTTCCCATCTCCGTGCAAGCAGGGCTTATGTGTCATAGGGTGGACACATTCAAATACCCTGTCGAATCTGACAGCATGGTCACTGCTCAGGTTTTTTGCACACCTGCTAGTGTGCTAAGACTGGTTCCTTTACTAGGACTTTGAGATACTTGCACTCCCACTTTTGGAAGATCCTTTAGGGAAGAAGGAGTAGTCTAGATGTGGATAAAACACTGTTATGTTAATCAGACATGTATTTGTACTGAGACAATACAGAGCAAGTTTTCAAGAAAAAGCAAGAAAAATTGACTTTTGACTCTGCTGATAACTTGTTACTTTGCCTGATTTGACAGGCACAGTGGGAGGACTTATTCAGCAAAGCTTCATTGAATCTTGTTGCCATGAAGAAATCATTCTTTGGCTCAGTTATTTTCCTGTGCCGGCGGCAAGCTCCTGTCAAAACACCTGTTTTTCTGCCAGTAGATGAGACGAACTATAAGTGGGTTGAATCCTTAAAGGTGAGAATTCCTATGTCCTAGGTATCTGAATTTCCAAATCATTATACTTTCCAAATGAGAGATTTAGGAATGTTAAAAGAAGAATGTGTGTGTGTGTGTGTTCGGTTACTTTTAATAAAATAGAAGTTATTAATCCCTGCCAAGGATTTGAGGGCTATTTTCTTCATGGTTCCTAGTAAAACAGTTTGGGGTTTGTCCTGTAGGAGGTCTTGGCTGACCCATCAGAGAAGCCTGTGTGGTTGACTGCCACCAGTTGTGCGAACTCAGGAATTTTGGGAATGGTGAACTGCCTTCGCCTTGAAGCAGAAGGCCACCGAATCAGGTATGTAAGCATGCCCTTGAGTCACATTTGGGTGATACTCATGTTAGCTTCTTCTCAGGCCTAAGCAAAACAAACAAAATGACAACTCTTGTCTTCAGGTGTGTGTTCATTTCCAACTTGAACCCTTCATCTGCTGTCCCACCCACGAGTCCTTCTTCCCTGGAGATGCAGAAGATTGTTCAGAAGGACCTGGTGATGAATGTGTATCGTGATGGCAAGTGGGGCTCCTTCAGGCATCTCCCATTGCAGCAAGGTACAGCCTTTGAGAGCTGAGGATCACTTGCAAAACCTTGAATCTGAATGAACATTGAATAGAAAATGAGTAGTTACTGTTCCTACGGTTACCTTTTATTATTATTTTTAATGAACAATTTTGAATTCTTCTGCTTCAGCTCAAAGTGAACAGGAGCACACTGTGGTGCCAGAAGGAAGGGTAAGCTATTGAGGGCACCAGTAGTATTGCAAAGCAGGAAAGGGCTCTCTGGGTAGCAGATAGAGGAGGAGTTAGAAATTGCACAAGGAATTTACTCATTTTGGAAATCATGTACCTTTGTTAATGTGTGTAAATTCTTACTGTTCCTTCTTCTGCAGCACAACCTCGGGAGCTGACAGAATATGCCTATGTAAATGTGCTAACTCGTGGAGATCTCTCATCTCTCCGCTGGATTGTCTCCCCGCTTCGACACTTCCACACAACTGATCCCAATGTTCTACTCTGCAAAGTCTATTATGCATCTCTCAACTTTCGGGACATTATGCTGGCTACAGGGAAGCTTTCTCCAGATGCTATCCCTGGTGAGTTAAAGTTACATTAGAAGGAAATGTATTTATGTATTGTTGTTCTAGAATGAATCTCTTGATTGCTAGTTTAGCACTGGGCTAGATTGCATGCCAGTATGCCAGAAAGCATACTTTTGAGAAGGAGGTACTGCCCTGCTGAAGGGCTATACACCAAAAGTTCCCAAGTTCTACTTCCAGTTACAGTTCCATTTTTTTAATATGGCACAACATTATATTAATATAATAACATATATATATATATAGCATTCCATATATATAACATATTAATATAATAACATATATTAACAAACCATGCTCTGAGAAGTGCTGCTTGCCTAATTGCATAGATGCCAAATGTGAAGTAAAACACACAAATTGATGGAGGTCCCAGAGGTGGGCATGGTAAACACCAAGGTGAGAATGTTGAAGTTTCATGCCGCCATGCTGTTGGACATGCTTGGATTTCAGGGAAGAAAAGTGCACAATTAAATAATTGCCTGTTTACAAAATGGAGGCAGTATTGTCTTGCTTCATAGCAAGTTAAGAATTAATATAATGTCTATGAAATGGTTTTAAAATATGTATTTAAAAGAGAGGGGATGGAACATGTAAAAATTCAGTGATTTGAGTAAGTCTGGGTTCCGCTTCATGACTGAACCACCTGGCATAATGGAAGGTGCCCTTACCCATGGCAGAAGTTTGGAAACAGATGATCTTTAAGGTCCCTTCCAACACAAACCGTACTATGATTCTATGACTGACATAAGTGTCTGCCTAAAATGTGACTTAGCAAAAATTAATATTTCACAGTATATTTTTTGGTGATCATCCTTTCTAGTTTATGTATTATTCTTTTTCTGAGGGACAGAATTGCCTCTGAAACAAGATGTTTTCATGAAATTTCTCAGATGAAAACTGGAAACTAAAGCAATATCATCAAGGATATAAATACTTTGGATTTAATGAGACCAAGTCCTTTTTGACTGTTCTTGGAGTCAGACATTACCCATGGCAACTTCTGAACTGTGTACAAAATAGGCAAATCCCAGCACTCTTCCTGTCTCTGGGGTTTAGACTTTCAGGGACTGCTGCTGTGGTAAAGGAATTTTAGAAGAGATTTTTGTTTTTGAAAAAAGGGGTTAATGTTCTTTCAGGTAACTGGGCTTTGCAGCAATGCATGCTGGGCATGGAGTTCTCAGGACGGGACCTGGCTGGAAGAAGAGTGATGGGATTGCTGCCAGCAAAGGGACTGGCCACAGTGGTAGACTGTGAGAAGAAGTTTCTGTGGGAGGTGCCTGAAAACTGGTAGGTCAGCTTCTGTTTTCTGGTTAAAATTTGCCTTCCTACCTGAGCTGATGACAGCCCTGACCAAACCTGAGTGCTGCACAATGGGTAGATTCCCCTCTGGGAAATGTTAACAGGGCTACAGTGTCTCAAGCAACTGTAGGATTTTGGATTAGATTCACTGCAGAGGTTCAGCACTAGTTTTAGTACAGTGGCTTGCACAAGTTTCTCATCTTTTCTTGGGGTCTTAGCTTCATGTGTTTCAGTATACACTGAGATATCAGTGTTGGTCATGTTACTGGTTAGTTACTGAAATATTTTTGCAGAATGATGAAACTTGACTGTGCTTGGCATCTGTGTTATTGTGCTGTGTGATTGACAACCACTTCGACTTTCTTATGTGTCTCAGCAATGGAACCTTTCCATTGCAGAAAGGCTCATTTTGTCAGGAGAATCTAGTAGTCTTTGCCAAGGCTAAAGACACCTCTTCCACTTTGCTCCTTAGGACTCTAGAAGAAGCAGCTTCAGTGCCCGTGGTTTATGCCACTGCATATTATGCTTTGGTGGTTCGAGGTGGTATGAAGAGGGGTGAGAGTGTCCTTATTCACTCCGGCTCAGGAGGTGTGGGCCAAGCAGCCATTGCCATTGCCCTGAGCATGGGCTGCCGTGTCTTTGCTACTGTAGGTGAGTACTGAGGGCCCAAGTCATGGAGAGAAATAGATTATAGATAATAAACAGAAGAAGCATGTGTACACATATATATGCATATATACGTGTTTAGGTATATATTTATTCCCCCCCCAATATGATCTGCTATGGCTTTGATCTAGTTCCCAGGCTGAGAACAGGTTACATGGTGTAAATACAGCTACTAACTATGTGCTTGAAAATTCCACAGCACAGCCAAATTTATCTGTCTCTGTACAAAATATAATCAAAAGCATGGAAGAAGATCATGATTTCCTTATTTTAAATTTAGTAATATGAATCCAATGCCCGTCTGTTGAAAGGCTCTTATCTGTTTCTGGTCCTTGCTCTATCTCATAAATGAGCAGTAGCAACCAGACAGCCTTTGTCCTGAAGTCTGACATCTTGAGAGACTGAAAGCTTGGAGAGGGCTTCTCAGACTTTCAGTCCTTGGGGAAAAGATGTGCAGCAGAAAATGGGCTGTTTCTTCATAAAAATTAAATCAGTGACATCTTTCAACCTGTCTTCTGCTTCCAGGTTCCACTGAGAAACGTAAGTATCTCCAAGCAAGATTCCCACAGCTAGATGATAATAGCTTTTCCAGCTCCAGAGATACTACCTTTGAGCAACATGTACTTCGAGCTACCAATGGAAAAGGTGAAGTTCAACAAACATTTTTTCTTTTTTTGTCAGCTAAGCCACATTATGCAGTTGTGCATTCTAAAGACAATATGAATCGCTAGAAGACAGGGTTAGGCTCTCAGCAGAGTTGAGTTTAAGTAGGTGCTTCTCCTTTCATTGTAGGTGTCAACCTCGTGTTAAATTCCTTGGCAGAAGAGAAGCTCCAAGCCAGTTTGCGTTGTCTTGCTCGACATGGGCGCTTCTTGGAAATAGGCAAATTTGATCTGTCTAACAACAGTCACCTTGGTAAGATGGGAAAACACCTCTCATTAGGTTTTAGCTGCTGCCCAGCACCCCCAGATCCTTTTCTCCAGAACAGCTCTCCAGCCTCCCCAAAATTTATGCTTGTGTCTGGTTTACTTGTTCTCAGGTGCACAATTGGCATTTGTTAAATTTTATCACTGATGATTGCCTGATGTTCCAATCTATCCAGACACTTCTGTAAGGCCTCTTGTCCCTCGAGGCAGTTAACAGTATCTCCCAGTTTTGAAGGCACAGGACAAGATAACCCTGATTTCTCTTGGATGGGAAAATTTTTTTGAATGTTGTAAGGTGATGTGTTAGTGAAAAATTACACCAATGTTCTCCTGTTGTAGAATGATTGCATATAGCGTCAACAGCCTGCTTCCTTATTCTAATTAAATTTTATTTCAAAATCCTATCATATTGGAAAACTTTGCTATGAGGAAGAGTGTCCTGTGGAGGTAGACATGATGTATGTGAGATTCTAGCTCCCCTGCAATTCTAACTCAGCTGTCACTAGACAAAAAAAGTGTCCTTTTTAATATCAGCGTGACCATGATACAGCTTGTCATCTCAACACAAAAAGTTTGGAGTGGAGTTTCTGTGAAATTGGTCTGCTTGTAAGAGAACAACGTAATGTTATGTATTGGAGACTGTATGCAAGAACAAGTTTGGAAAATGTAGAATTCAAGCATCTGACTGCTTCACTCTTGTGACCTGCCCAGAAACGCTTCTGAAGCAGAGGATAGGCTCCATTTTGAAATGTCAGCAGCATCAGGTCATAACCAAGTTGCTTTTTCTAGGAATGTCTCTCTTCCTCAAGAATGTGGCATTTCATGGGATCCTACTAGATTCAATATTCGATGAGGGAAACCAAGAGTGGGAAGTAGTATCAGAGTTGTTGAAGAAAGGCATTAGAGATGGTGTAGTAAAGCCCCTGAAGAGTACAGTCTTCAACAAAGAAGAAGTAGAAGCTGCCTTCAGATTCATGGCACAAGGAAAACATATTGGCAAAGTTATGATCAAGGTAATGAGATAATGATTTTGATTCTTTGATGCATCTGGCCCTCTTCTGGTGACTGTTGGATATTTTGATCCATTTTGAGTTGAAGTTCTATGAGTAGGGCAGCACAGGGTCAGTTTTTAATGCTGACACTGTCACAATTATAACTGTCAAGTCTGGCACTGATTCTACAAGGTTCATTCCCATTGACTGGAGGAGCATAGCATGGAAAGATAAGAGATGCATTATGTATCTGATTATCTGATTGTAACTACGTTTTTTTTTGTGTGTGTGTGTGTTGTCTCTGGTTGTTGGTTGATTGGTTGTTTTTTTTTGTGAGCGAAGGTCCAAGAAGAGGAAAAGGAGTATCCTTTAAGAAAGTCTGAACCAGTAAAAATCTCTGCAATCTCTCGAACCTCCTGTCCACCCACCAAGTCTTACATCATCACAGGAGGCCTAGGAGGATTTGGGCTGGAGTTGGCACAGTGGCTAGTTGAGAGAGGAGCACAGAAAATTATACTGACATCTCGTTCTGGCATACGAACTGGTAAGCAAAAATTACAAGGGAACAGGGAACATGACTGCCTTTCAACAGACCTTAGTTTGTAGTTTCTCTCCATTTTTGAGTGTCCTATTAGTGACTAATAATATCTTGATCTCTTTCCTTTCCTGTATTATTTCACTTCAAGCTGTTATCTCCTTTATTGTAAAGGAGGAACTATCTTTTAGCTTGACCCTTTTTTTCAACTACTGCTTTCCCCCTTTTATGCTTCCTAATTCTATCAACCCATTTTCTCTCTTATACAGGGTTTTTTCTGTAGCTTTTCTTTTACCTTTATGCACTCTGCAAAGTCTGGCTACTTCACTGACTTGTCCACTGGCTGTAGCATGTTGGATCAGATGCCACAAGGAAGGGCCTAAAAACTCCTTGTTAAAGATACTTTGTCCCTCAAGTTACGTGTGTGGATGCTCTTGCTCCTTAGATAGCTCATCTGTAAATATGGACCTTACTATCTGATAGCATCCATAAACATTTTTACTCAGATTTAAGGCATTAGTTGGATTCCAGTGGCAGCATTGAGATTTATTAGTGATAGTCGCCAGTATTTCCTCATACAAATTCAGTCATATCATAACTTCTCTCTGTCTCTACTGGTTTCTTCTTTCTTTTGGCAAGTTCACAATCACACCACTTGTGCGTACAAACACATGGATCAAATACTACTTCTCAAGTTATGGCTGTGCAACTATGATCTGTTGCTTTGCTCTAATCTAGCCAATTTTCCCAATCTCAGTACCCAAATTTTTGTTTATTTCATTCAGTTGTATTTTTCCTTCCTTCCTTCCTTCCTTCCCCCCACCACCACCCTAACCCCTAGGTTGTCCTAATGCTGTTCTCCACTTCATCTGTTTAGAATTTCTGAAATTCAAATGATTTCTAGCTTCTGTTCAAGTTTTGTTCAATTTTTTCTTGTAGTTGAATCAAGAATTATTTGGCTATTCAGTCCCTATCTAGTCAGAAAAGCATAAAGGAGCAGCTTAAACCAAAGCCTTATGGTTGGGATACTTCATCCCAGGACCTGTCCACCTTTATTTTTTTCTAGGCTACCAGGCTAAACGTGTTGAAGAGTGGAAGGCACTGGGAATCAAAGTGTTGGTATCTACCAGGGATATTGGAACACTAGAAGGAACACAGCTATTGATAGAAGAGGCTTTGCAGCTTGGACCAGTTGGAGGCATCTTTAATTTGGCTGTGGTAAGTGACAAAAATGCTCAGGACTTGTAAGAGGCAACATCCATTCTTATGACTTTTGCTAAAGGCAGTCAGGCTTCATACAATTTTAGTTAAGTTCTCTGTATTTCGAAGGACACTATGCTTTGGTCTTGTCTGGTGACCAAAGGCTTGTGGGTCTGTTCCCTTGACCTGAGAAACAACAGTATTCAGTCAGCAAGTTCAGATCTGTGGTAAGACAAATGTTGCCCTAGACTCCTCTGAGCAAGAAAAATCCTGCGTAGAACTTGCCAGAATTTCTGCAGTGTCAATACAGAAAAAATACTGAAAAAAGCAGACTTGGCAAAAGCCATTTTGTCATATTTTGGGTTATTCAGGATATGTCTGTACTGTGAACTTACAAAAATACATTACGTAGTGATACCCTCTCATATCTCAAGCCGTGTGGCATATTTAAACAGAAAAACTGGAGATACTGAAACTACACTTTCCTTTTTAATCCCTCTCCCCACCCCCCCATAGGTCCTTAGAGATGGCATGATTGAAAACCAGACCCCAGAATTATTCTCGGAGGTCAACAAGCCAAAGTATTCAGGCACTCTTCATTTGGATTGGTAAGTGTCTGTAGAAGGGACAAATAAGAACTGCTTTTAAAGTCATGGAACTGACCAAACTTAGTTGTTTTAGTCTTGCACTAGCCTTCAACAGTAATACAATTAGCAGATTTTTTGATGGGGTTTCTCTCTCCTGCTCTGTTCCAAGGGTGACTCGTAAGAAGTGTCCAGACCTGGACTATTTTGTTGTGTTCTCCTCTGTAAGCTGTGGAAGAGGAAATGCTGGGCAAAGTAATTACGGCTTTGCCAATTCTACCATGGAGCGTATCTGCGAGCAGCGACGTCATGATGGACTCCCAGGTAAGATGACTTTACTCTTTGCGCAGTATAAACTATCTTGCCAAACATTGAGATGAGGACCAGCTCACCAGAAACCTGTGCACTTATCTGGAGTGATAAAGTATATTAAAGTATGTTTTCCACTTCTAGATGTTACCCTGAGTCATTCATGTGTGAATGAATACTGACCATTTAACAGTACAAAGGAAATGCAGGTCTTAGCATAGCTCATTATTAAGTCTCTTGTTTATTAACTCACTCCTGTTGCTGCCACGTGCTTTAGTTAGCTGCTTGGTGTGTTCTTCTAATTTCTTCTCCAGGCCTGGCAATCCAGTGGGGAGCCATTGGTGATGTGGGTATCTTGATGAAGACAATGGGAAACAAAGACATTGTGGTGGGGGGAACGATTCCCCAACAAATGAGCTCGTGCCTGGAGGTGCTTGATATCTTCCTGAATCAACCTCATCCTGTCATGTCCAGTTTTGTCCTAGCAGAGAAGGTCTCAGCAAAAGCTGACGGGGGTAGTCAGCGGGATCTTGTAGAAGCTGTTGCTCACATCTTGGGTAAGTGCTGTCACTCAAGCACTACTGGACAGTGCCTACTCTCTCATTACTTTTGGAAAGCAATGGTGCTGCTGTAGGTGCTCTGTTCAGCATCTCTTCCTGAGCTCCTGTGGTGTGGCAATGTTGCTGTTGTGAGACTGTTTGCCTTTTTTTTTTTCCCTTTACATTGCTCCTTCTCTCAAATAATGACTGTTTCTTGTATGAGTTTTTCTGTTACTGTGCTTACATAGATATACATATATACTCCAGTGTCTTGGGTTTTACTTAGAGTGAACTGGTGCCTTTCTCCAATGGAGAAGCAACATGAACAGCCCCCAAGAGCAAAATTCTGGGACAGCACATACATAACTAACTTTCTGAGTACTATTTCAGCTTTCAAACATTCACCTTGGTATGTGCCCATGCCACAAAAAGTAGCTTTACTCTATTTACTGCTTAACTGGTAGTGTATTCACTTACCAGTTCTGTCATCCCATGCGAACATCCAGTAGCCATAGCTTAACTATATATTACAAGTGCCATGTCCTTCTGTCTGTCTTGAATCTGCTTTCTTTTACCACTGTCTCTCTTATTTTTGTGTTGGTAGTGAATAACCGCTGTAACTCTGTCTACTACTGTCCACTTCAGTTGTCTCTTTTGCAGACAGAACTGTCTATTGATCCTTTGTTTTCTATCAAAAAAGGTACTGATAAATGAAAGACAGTCTCCTGAGTGTTACTTAACGAGTTGTGTGCAACTCACTGACAGCAAATTTGATCTCTCAGAGCAGATGCAGCTTTTAGAAGTGATAGAAAAGGGTCTGGGAAACTGCACCAGCTATAGGGTTAGTCTGGAAGAAGAGTATGAAAGCATCAAAGGGAGGAGCTAGTAATGAAGACTAATAGTGGGGAGGGTGGCAACATGGGGCAGCACAAGGTGGAGGAAGGGACAAAGAGCTGTAGATTCAGGTGTTACATTATGAGAAGCCTTTTACAGGTAAGGAAAGGGTGAGAGATTGAACAGTGTGAAAATTGAAGGGGAAAAGGCAAATGAATCCTAAACGTATCACCTCCTCCTCCAGTGTTGTAGACATCAAGTGTTGCAGTCAACCATCACTGACCCTGATAACTTTCATGTTGTTGTAGCTGAGGACTATTGCATTAGGTGTAGGACTGCAGTTTCAACTAGAGCCTCCAGTGTGTGGAATTTGTCTAGCTGACTGACTGTTCTGTATTTGGTCTAGAGCTTATGTGAAAATATTTACAGCTATTTAGTTGGGACTGATGTATGCTCTGTCATAAATCTATGCACATTTAATATGTTCTCTAAATACTAGATCCTGTGTGACAAAGTCGGGATTGTAGAAGAGGTGACTTATGAAAGTATTAGATGATCCTGGAAGGTAAACTGCAGCTCTGCAGCAGCAGTTTATTGAGATTTTAGGAGAAAGCAGAAAGTGGAGAAAGACCTAGAGCTGAAAAGAAATTGGCCTTTTGCTAGTATGCTCTTTTGTTCTCAGGGGTCCGTGATGTGAGTAGTCTGAATGCTGAGAGTTCCTTGGCTGACTTGGGCTTGGATTCCTTGATGGGTGTGGAGGTGCGCCAGACGCTGGAGAGAGATTATGACATCGTTATGACCATGAGAGAAATCCGACTCCTTACCATCAACAAACTGCGTGAACTTTCTTCCAAGTCCAGGACAGGAGAGGGTAAAGTGTCTTGATTGCGGTTGCTAGCAGACACCTGAGTCTGAATAATTAAGATCCCAATCAATTGATTTCACCGTGACATAAAGCTCTATCAGATCATGAAATAAAGTTATAATTGAATAGTTTTTAAGTGACAGACATGTCACAGAAGTGTATTGACCACTAGGACAGACCCATCATTTCTGGAGGCAGGATGTAAGAGCAAGGCAAGTGTGAAAGCTACTTTCTTGCTTGGCTAGCAGCTGCATGCATGAATACTCTTATGCAGCTGTGTGTGGGATGCAATTTGAGACCTTTTACTTGTCTGGGGAATAAACAATATAATGTCATGCTTACAGGAAGCTAAAAGCATATGCAGTTTCTGCAGAGCAACTGACAATAGGAAGATCCCTGGGTCTATGATCTGATGATGTAGTGAGGCAATAGGCTAATCTAGGGCAGCCTGAGGTTGTCCTTTAGGACTATGGCTACATGACCAAGACTGACTCTGAAGCTAACTGGGTTTTTCTGGTGTGCTTTCCTTCAAAGAGCTGAAGTCATCTCCACTGATGAAGGCAGGCCCAGGCGAAACTCCAAAACTAGATTTGAACAACTTGCTGGTGAACCCAGAAGGGCCAACAATCACTCGTCTCAATGATGTTCAGAGCATGGAGCGCCCTCTTTTCCTTGTTCACCCCATTGAAGGATCCATTGCAGTTTTCTACACGCTGGCCTCCAGACTTCACATGCCCTGCTATGGGCTCCAGTGCACAAAAGGTATCTCAGTTCTTCAGCATCTTGAATTTGCAAACATAACATTCTGAGCTCTCGTTGCTTTTAGATAGGGCTTTATTTTTAGACTATTAAACTTGGAGGAACAAGTATCAGGCCTATTAGTCTACAGAGGGTCATGTCAAACATCTGTGGTATCAAGAGGAGTAATAGATTAATTGAAGAGTGTATGTATGCAAAAGTCAAACCATCCTGTTCAACCTGTCCTTGGAAAGCAGGAATATTACTATTACTTGTCCTAAATGCAAGTTGTTAGCCATAATTTAGTAATTTACCTGCAAAGTAACCTGAATGTTTCCAACCGGATTATTTCTGAGTGCATGAAAACATTTGTCTCTGCCAGTGTCTTTTCACCAGTCTTTCTAACTCACTTTCATGTTCTAGCCGCTCCTTTGGACAGCATCCAAAGCCTGGCAGCATATTACATTGACTGCATGAAGCAGATACAGCCTGAGGGACCTTACCGCATTGCTGGATACTCTTTTGGTGCCTGTGTAGCCTTTGAAATGTGTTCCCAGCTGCAAGCACAACAAAATGCTTCCCATGCACTCAACAGTTTATTCCTTTTTGATGGGTCTCATTCCTTTGTGGCAGCATATACCCAGGTAAGGGGCACAAAGAGAATCTTCTTTCTGAGAACCATCCTCTCTCATCAGGGCTCGTTTTTCTCAAAGCTTACTATTCTAGATATGAGCAATCTGAAAAACTGACTGACTTTTATTCAGAGGTATTTTGGAAGACAGCTGTAGACAGTGGATGCTTAGAGGTGGCTGAAGGGTAGAAGCACATGAGAGGTGGTCTTCCTTAAATGGCAAGAGTTCAGGCACAAATGTTGCTCTTGCTATGATTAATCATAGTTATTAGTATGTCTTGTGGAAGATCCTGGTGCCTGCAAGTCAAGATCCTCTTGTAGTGATGCGAGGAAACCTTGCTTCAGACTTGCTTCCTTTTCATTGTACTTTAGAGAATACTAGGCTCTTGGTAATTGTCACCTGTAGATTTGCTTTCTAATCTGTCCTGAAGGGATTTCCCCCCTTCCTTTATTTCCCAGTTCACACCTTTGGTTCTATAATTGTCTGTATCTGACTTCTAACATCAGGCACATCCTCTGACGTTCACCTTGTATTCTTCTCTCTTCCAGAGCTACAGAGCCAAACTGACCCAAGGAAATGAGGCTGCACTGGAGACTGAAGCATTGTGTGCCTTTGTTCAGCAATTTACAGGCACTGAATACAATAAGGTACTGTTTCTTATTTTCAAGATCTGTATGTCTTGATATTGCACAAGAGGGTGTATGTCTTTTTGTTTAATGGGGATGGATTCTCAGCTGTTGAGACTAATGTGAAAAAAAATGTTAATATTTCCAGCTGCTGGAGGTTCTTCTGCCCCTGAAAGATCTGACGGCTCGTGTGAATGCTGCTGTAGACCTAATAACTGAGATTCACAAAAACATCAATCGTGAAGCACTCAGCTTTGCTGCTACTTCATTTTACCATAAGCTGAAGGCTGCTGACAAGTATATACCAGGCTCCAAGTATCATGGGAACGTGACACTGATGCGGGCAAAGTCTCACAATGAATATGAGGAAGGTCTGGGTAGAGACTATAAACTCTCAGAGGTCAGTCTCAGTCCCACTAGTAACTGTTGAGTTTCTTCTGATATTTGGGGAAGCCAAAGGAAAGCATGGGAAATCATCCTTGCTGGGAAAAAAAGGACAAAACCAACCTTAAAGAAATTATCATTCTGCAGCTGTTGTGCTCTAACAAGAATTAGAAGTCTCCCAAAGCAAATGAGTTGATTGGTTCCAGGCGTTTTCTGTGGGTAGTGAGGGCCAGAAAGTCTTGCCTGTATATAGGATGTGTTTTCTATAGCTGCTTCTTGCTGCTCTCAGAATGACTTTGGATAATAACGACCTTAAAAGAGAGTAACTTTCAGTCTCTTTCCACTGTAGAACCTAAAGTTAGTTCACTGAATGAGAGCAGCCTTCTGAAGAGCCAGTGTCAGTCTTCTGACAATAAAGGCGGCTTTTTCTCAGTTACCTTTTTTTTCCACTTAGAAGCTAGTAGTTAGAAGTGGGTTTCTTGGGGACTAAAAAATGTTGGGGCTTGGCCTGGAGTCCAGATGAGATCACTGTTCTTTGGCCCCTGCTCACATACAAGGCTTAAGTTGGTGCAAATACTAGGGAAAAGGAAGTGATTTTCAGAATTTTCTTCCTGCTTCTGGCAGCTCCTATCCTTTCAGACATCTTAATTTAAGTTATTATTGATTCCAGGCTAACTTATATGTTAAAAAAGTTACATAATGACCTTGTAAGATTTCTGGTGGTGGGAGAAAGATGGGGCGAGGGGGGGGTGGTATTTAGTTTACTTAAGGGCTTGGAAGTAGCTGGTTTATCATTCATTCTTTGATATTGTAGGTAGATTATTCTTTTGGTACTAGGTTGGTTAACTTCCTGCCCAACACTGGTTCCAAACAGTGCCCCACAGTTATCACACAGAAAATGTGTCAGAGTAAAACTGGGGCTATTTTTAACTGAGTTTGACAGAGACAGTGGTCTAAATTATGAGTAACTTAGAAGACTAACAAACCCAAAGTGGCTAGGTGACCAGCTGGTTGTAAATTGTGAAAGAAAAGTTTTTCTTTTTCGTACTTACACAGGTATGCGACGGGAAAGTATCTGTCCACGTTATTGAAGGGGATCACCGCACCTTGCTGGAGGGAAATGGTGTTGAATCCATTATTGGGATCATCCACAGCTCACTGGCAGAGCCACGTGTCAGTGTCAGAGAAGGTTAACTTCTACTTCCTGACTGTCAATGACGAAGAAAATGCCAACAACATTCCTAGTTATGACAGGCCCCAAGGAACTCTTCCTGTTCAACATCTCATCTGCTCTGCTGCCAGAACTGGGAAGTCCAACTGGACTCAATTGGTGTTTTTCTGTCTCTTTCTTGCTTATCTTTTCCTTTTCCAACTTTTATGGGTTCTATCTCCTTTTCCTATGGCTGTTTTTCCCCCTAGTCTCCCTGTCCATGTTAACTGTAGTGCTGTGACTCTGTCACTGTGCACTGCAGTGAGGGTTCCCCAGATGGTTGCTTCCTACACCCTTGGCAGTATAAAAAACAAATTTAGGAGTAGATTTCTTGTGCTTTATATTGTTTTTGTCTTAACAGTATTCCAAAGGGTATGTGATAGCACTTGTTGACCAAGCCTAGTGAACAGGGAGAGGAGAGGAGCTGCAGCTGATTTTGGAGATACTTTTTATCTGTGAAGAATCTATCTGCAGTTTAGGTCAGAAAGAGAATTCCATTGAGGGTTTTGTAACTATATTTTTTAATTTGCTATATTCTAAGTATTTATTGTATCCAACCAGAGACTTCTTACTTGGTTTTAATTTATCGTGGGTTATAGGAGCAAAGAAAAACACCCCTTTTTGGAGGGGAAGGTTTATTCTACAAGGGAAAGTTGCCCATCTTTGTAATAAATTGGTTTCTTGGTTGTTGTTTTTTTTTTTTTTTCATTTCTCCCACTGCCCTGCCCTTTTCAGAAAGGAATAGGTAGAAGGAAGGATTCTTGCCATCATGTACTCTTCAGAGGAGAGAGGGGCCTAGGGGTATAGGGTGGGTGGTTTTACAGATGCTGCTGTATTGAGCAGGCATAACTTGGGCATGATAAAAACAGGCAAAGCTGTCCCTAGGCAGGTACTTTGTTTATATTTGTGCAAGGTTCTGTGGCCTGCTCTATCAGAACCTTAGTAAAGCATTAAGATTATTGCCTTACCTTATTCCCTCTCACCTCCAGTCTTGCCACCTAATGAAGAATTTGGAATGGGGAGGGCAGGAAATAGAATTCCTTGACAATAACTGAACAAATCCTCCCACCCCTGCTCTCCCATAATCAAAGCTCAGGCAAACATACAAGTATCTACCCAAAGCCGCTATATATTTAATTTAGCACAGGGCTTGCTTAAGCCTTGTGTATTCATTTCCCTTTCAGTAGTGAGACTGGAAATCCCACATAAGTTAGCTAAGTAATCAGTTTGATGGTCTGATTTTAAAATACAGTAGTACCTTTTTAAAGGAAATTTGCATAAAATAAATGGAAAAATTTCTTGGCTTTGCTATGCTGGATCTGTCCTTTCTGAAATCAGTAAATCCTTGTTACACTTATGATACAGAGGAGACATGGGTAGCAACAAAGCACCAACTAGGAGGAGCTATTGTGCTTCTCAGAACTGCTGTAAAACCCCTATTCTCTCCATCTTCGTCCCCCAGTAAAGTATTCTGGTAGTACAGAAGCATTCCAGTGACAGGAACAGATGGCTTTTCACTGCAAGTTCTGACCTAGTGTCTTTTGCTTATACCACCCTCTGTTGATAGTGGCTGGGTTAACTGATTTTAGTTTTATAAAGTATTTCTTTTGTGAAATCTGAAATAAAACAACATAATGTCAGCTTAAACCATTTTGAAATGTCTTGTTCTTTTTTCTTTTTTTTTTTCCTTTTAATTAATACTTTTTGGTCTGAAGAGTGTCTTTTTGGCTTTTCTAGTATTAAACAGAATTCATCACTGGTTGGCTTTTGAATTATTTTCTACCATCATTTCTTAATCCCATGTTTCACCTGGAATCTCTCACTTCTTGGTATAAAGCACAAACTGCTGCTGGCATACCTGATTTGTAGTCTGTAGAAATAATAGTAATGAAAATAATAATAATAATGAAGGCTTAGTATTCTGAAGTGTGGCTTCTTGTTGCCATGATTTTGGTACCTTAGATACAGCCAAGTTACAACCATAATATTGAAGTGGAAACTTTTAGATGGGCTTTTATTTGCAGTATTGGACAAGCCATTAATACTGCTGCCTCAATTTTCCCATCTGTAAAATGGGACAATAGTGTCTACCTCAGAGTCTCTCTGGGGATTAGATAGGCAATGGGTATAAATGCTCTGAAGTCTTAGGTATGACGTCTAAGTGTTACACAGTAACAGAAGGAGGAAAGTATGTGATGTGTGAGGGATACTGGATACTAATACTGGAGTGGCTGTATGAGCTATGTGCATACACCCTGGGACTTCATTACATCTACTGCACAGTCCCTGCACTTACTGGCATTGGATACTACATAAAACAAATGGGGACTAGTTGGTTTAGTTTAACTACTGGCAGTTGTCGTGAGCCTGAAAAAAAGGTGAAAGAATCCTTCTTGTGTTGGTTATATTTAAAACTGGAAGGAAGAAGAAAGGATTAAACATAAAGCAGGCAGGTACAATAGTGCTGTGCTAAAGTGTGTAATATCTGAATGGGCTGTTTGGAAGGAGCAAGGACTAATGCTGTCCCATCTGTTGAAGCAGGAGTTTGATGAGTTCCCTGTATAAACAAATATGTATGGTTTCATGTAAGCAGAGCTTAAGATACTGTTTTAGTCATAGAAGTTGCTGAAGAATTACTTACAGCTTGTATACTGTTAATGTTCTTGTGGTTGTTGTTTGAAAAGCAGAAGGTTGTTTTGTTAGGGCTTTTTTACCCCATAACGATCTGATTATGAGCTGCTGCTGTGTAACCCATTATATAACTGGCTGCTGAACACAGTGTGCCAAAAATAAAAATCTTGTTAGTGCTGGTATTGCTTGTTGTTTCTCAGCCCATCAGATTAGACAGATGTAGAATAGTATCAGAAGGCAAAACCCAGTATTGCAGTTTCTTGTTTTGAGAAGACAAGGACAGAAGTGAAGTCCCTCACACCTACCCTTCTCTGTGAAACTGAGGGGATTCTTGTCAGCTGATGCATTCCATCCTTTTCAGAGAGCTTCTCACAGGCTAAAACCATGCTGATCTTAATCCCAAAACTGAAGAACAATTCTCTGACCAGGGAACTGTTTAGGCCCACAAATGCACATTGCCATTTTGAAATGATGGACTATATACCTTAAATCTGCAATAGAAAGAGTTCAAGAATGTATGGCACACAGCATATGTTGTCACCAGTATTAAAGCTATTATTTTCCTTTTTTAGTCTACCACCTTCCTGAAGGCAAAGAAATACACCTCTTTTGCTGAAGATAGCAGTAAAAACAATGCAAGAAGGGCCACAGTTTAACAGAACTAGTTATTTATAATAGCACTACCAGAAAATGAAGTTCTCTGGTGCTGAGATGGAGATCAAGTAAAACCCAAAAGATTTAAGGTGGAATAGGAAGCAGGTATTTGTTTCTTTTGCACTTAAACAAGTTACCAGACATCATGCCTGCAAGTCAGGGTCAAAAGAAAGAAAAAAATACCCCTGGAGCAGCTGCATCAGGGAAAAGGGGAGTGCTGATGGAAGGGAGGCAGAGGCTGTGTATTTGAAATAGCAACCTTGTTCTTAAGGCTATGGAGAGGTAATGAAAGATGGTAAAAAGCAATTAGAAGCTTGAAACATAATTATTTATTGAAGCAAGTTCATCACAGCCACAAGTGCTAGGAAGCTGGAGAGGGGAAAATACAGGCTTTGACAACTTGAAATGTGAAGGCTTGTTAATGGACAGACTAACAGGCTTACTGAGCAATGGGAGTGGATATGTAACTGTACTTAGGCTATGGTGCTTTGTTATATGATTTTGTGGGAGTTTTTCTCTTCTGAAGAAAAGAAGCCCTGTAACTCAAGTTACACTGCTGTTTTGACTGGTGTAGAGATGCAGCATTTTTTATATGCTGGAAGGTATTGGCCGAGAGAAGCAGAAATTCTCCACTGTGCTTATCCTGGTGATGGTCAGTAGCTTTATAAAATGATGCAGAATGAACGATTTTGTCATGGATGCTGTTGTATTTCGTTCAGTCAGGTGGACAGAACAGGCCTCTCATTTTGCCCGAGCTCTTGCAATGCTCAGTCACGGCGCTTCCCCTCGGAACCGGCTGCGGCAGAGGCCCAAGTGGTCAAAGACGCCCGGCTCGGGGCTCCGGGACAAAGGACGGCAGCTGCCGCGAGGCGCGTACCGGCCGAGTGCCGGGGCTCCCTGCGCCGCCGCGACACCTTGGGGGAGACGGCCCACGCACGGCGCCCCTCAGCCGCCACGGCAGCCGCCCCTCAGCCGCCACGGCAGCCGCCCCTCAGCCGCCACGGCAGCCGCCCCTCAGCCGCCACGGCAGCCGCCCCTCAGCCGCCACGGCAGCCGCCCCTCAGCCGCCACGGCAGCCGCCCCTCAGCCGCCACGGCAGCCGCCCCTCAGCCGCCACGGCAGCCGCCCCTCAGGCGGCCCGGCCACCGTGGGACGCCGCGGCCGCTGCGCCTCTCCCGCGCGCGGCCCCTGCTGGCAGCGCCGCAGTTTCTGGAGGGGACGGCGCGCGGCTGCACCGCTGAGCCAGCCGGAGCGAGATGGCGGTGGCACCGTCCGGCTGCGCCGGTGCCCGGCCCGGGCGCAGAGGTCGCGGCAGCCGGCGGGTTTCAGGCCGCGAGCCACGGGGCGGCAGCGCGGAGCGGCAGCTGCCGCAACGCTGCGCGGGCCAGCAGGCGGGAGATGCCGAAGCTGCGCGGGGAAGCCTTCTGGAGGGAGACGCTGCGGAGCGCCCACTACGTGGTGGCGCCCATGGTGGACCAGAGCGAGCTGGCCTGGAGGCTGCTAAGCCGCCGCCACGGCGCCCAGCTCTGCTACACACCGATGCTGCACGCCCAGGTCTTCCTCAGGGACGCCAACTACCGCCGCGAGAACCTTTACGGCGAGGCCTGTCCCGAGGACCGGCCGCTCATCGTACAGGTGAGCGCGGCCCCCGCCCCTGCTCGCCCTTCAGCCCCAGGCCCAGGAGCGGCGGGGCTGCCGGGAGGAGCTCCCCTGGGCTCACCTTGCCGTACCGTTCTTGGGTAACTTTGAGGACTCAAGTCAGCATTACCAAACGCACCTGCACCATCCACCCTGGTCGTGCTAACAAATCCAGCCGTTTTCCAAATGTGCGCGAGTTGAAGGTAGTCAGCCTCATCCACGTTTTAACGTGGTTATATAGGATGACAGAAATCTCATTTTCTTCATCTAAATACTGCTGACAATACTTAGCTCACGAAGATGTGTGTTTTTCTGTTTATCCCATGTTTAGCAGAGGATTTGCTGTCTTAACCGCGGGGGCCTGGAGCACTGGACTTCTCATAGGGTTTCAGTCCCCTGCACCTTATCTTTAGAAATAGATTACATGTGGTCTTGTAGAGTCACGGTGTGTCTCAGATCTGGTACCACTCAAGGAGGATCACAGCTTTTTGAGTAGTTCTCTGAAACCCTGAGCTCAATGTTTAGCTATAGAGAAAGGATACAATGAAAACAGAACAGACTTTAAAGCTTCTGGACTACTGTGTGATGTTCAGGTACTTCACTCTATCCCAAAGAAGGAAAGTGGCTTGTGGAACTGCAGAATAATGCAGGGAAAGACAGTTGTCATGAGCAGAGGAATGACTTATTTCCACATGCGGAGTAGTTCAATAGATGAGGACTCTTTACCCTGGGAAAAAAAAGTGTCTCTCTTGACTGAGGAGAGAGGTAAGAGAAGCCTGTGGAAGTATTACTGGCTTGAAGATGATGAATGGGAAACAAGTAAGTGTAGTGGTAGTTATAAACTGCAGAATTCATTGCTATGGGATGTACTGGATTCTGAAAGATTACATGGGTTTAGAAAGCAAATGAAGGAAAACACTTGAGTGTCTTTAGGTGCAACAAACACACCTTCTGCTTCCAAAGTCCTTACAGACATTTTTTCAGCTTCTGCTGTTCCCTAGACATTTTGGTGTTGACCTGTGATCTCTCTCAGTACAGCTTTCACAGAATCATGGAATATTCTGGGTTGGAAGGGACCCACAAGTCCACAACCCTCAAGAACATTGAGTCCAACTCTTAAGTGAATTGCCTATACAGGGATAGAACTCACAACCTTAGTCTTATTAGCACCATGCTCTAACCAAGTGAACTAATCTCAGCATTTTATACATTCTTCTGTGGGAGGTAGTTTCTTTTGACACAGAAAAATACAAGTGGCGGAAATGCAAGTAATCTTAGAAAGCTGTAAGTCACAGATCTTCAGCTCAGTAAGCTGTGTGTTCTGGGTGACACTACCTGAACAGGATCAGTTGCTGTGAGCTTAGTGTGTTACCCTTCTTCCCACTGGCCACTGTTGGACATAAAGTACAGAACCGCTTAATCCTTGGATTGATCTTGTGCCTCAGTCCTTACAGATTTGGTCACAGAATCTCAGAATTAGATTAGGCAGCGGTACATCTGACCTCAGCCTGCTCTGAAGACTTTGCTTACTGTGTTAACATTCTCATTATATGGCATGGTTGGAGGCTTTCCATTGTTTGTCATCTCAGAGAAAGCAAATGATTTTTTTATTTTAGTTGCTGTCAGTAATAATTTTATGTAGTGCTGTAATGTTTAAGTAACACCTTTTGCTCAGAAGTGTTTACATTTTGTTTAAAATTTATGTAAAGACATGGTGGCATTGGTTTTTGTTAAAAATGGGTTTAAGAAAATCTGTTTAAAAGCATAAATGAGAAGAATAGTCTGTCTCTGTCCTCTTCAACAAAGAAGCTTCAAATTAACCTATTTTATTAATTTTCTTTTTTTTCACTGTTCTTTAAATGTAATATTAATTACATTCAGTTAAGACTGAGCATTTGACTATGGCCCATGTGTCTGTTTCACATTCCATGGGAATTCATTTTAGGGGCAAATTTGTACTTACTGATATCTACAAAGTTTGTCTCAAGACCCAGAGAAATTATGGGTAACTCTTTCCTTAAGCACCGCCTTTCTGTATTAAAATGCTATATAGCTGTTTGTTCTGCAGAGGATTTTAAATGTTGTTTCCACTTATTCTTGGGTACCACATGTAAAATATTCATCTGATATTTCTTTGCCTCTTGAATGTTCATCTTTCTCATTTTATCATTTGAAGGCTGAGGATCTTTAGCTGGTAAGTGTCACAGATTTTGTTTGGAGGTTTTTTTCATAGAATCATAGAATATCCTCAGCTATAAGGGATTCACCAAGTCCAGCTCCTGCACAGAACAGCCACCAGAATCCCACCAGTGTTGTCCAAACGCTCCTTGAGCTCTGGCAGGTTTAGGGCCACGACCACTGCCCTTGAGAGCCTGTTTCAGTGCCTGACCACTCTCTGGGGAAGAGCCTTTTCCTGATATCCAGCCGAAACCTCTCCTGACACAGCCCCAGACATTCCTTCAAGTCCTGTCAGTGGTCACAGAGAGCAGAGGTTGGAGTTGTCCCTCTGCTGCCCCTTGTGAGGAAGTTACAATACTCCTGTGGAGTCTCCCCTCTGTCTCCTCTTCTGTAGGCTGAACAGGCCAAGTCACCTTAGCCACTCTTCATATGGCCCGTCCAGACCTTTCACCATCTTTGTAAGCTCCTTTGGACACTCTCTAATAGCTTTGGATCTTTCTTATATTGTGGTGTCCCAAACTGTCCCCAGGACTCGAGGTGATGCAGCCCCACTGCAGAGCAGGGTGGGACAATCCCTTCCTCGGCCCAGCTGGAGATGCTGGACCTGATGACCCCCAGGACACAACTTGCCTTCCTGGCTGCCAGGGCACTGCTGACTCATATTCAACTTGCCATCAACCAGGTCCCTTCCTACAGCACTGTTCTACAGCCTTTTGTTCCCCTGTCTGTCCGTACATGCAGTCAACGTGTCCCAGGTTCAGAACAGGCTGCTTGTCTTTATTAAACTTCATATGGTTGGTGATTGCCTAGCCCTCTGATTGTCAAGGTCTTTCTGCAGGGCTTCTGTGCCTTCCAGGGAGTGGATAGCTCCTCCCAATTTAGTATCCTCAGGAAGGTTACAAATGTCAGCAAGGTTGCAAATAGTTTATGAAGCTGTTGAAGAGCTCTGGCTCCATCTAAGATGGAGCCCTGCGGAACCCTAGTCATGACTGGTCACCAGCCTAATGTCATCCCAGTCACTATAACCCTTTGCACTTGACCCATGAACCAGCTGTTCGCCCATCACACAATGTGTTTGTCCAGCTGTGGGCTGGATATTTTGTCCAAAAACATCCTGTGAGAAACAGTATCAATTGCTTTACTGAAATCCAAAAAGGTTACATCACATCTCTTCCCTTGATCATTTTGAGAAATAGTGTTTGGTATTATTAACTGTGCATATTTGCCTGTTTTCTGTAGCAGGTAGTTGCTTCATAACTACAGCATAATGTTTTGTCAGTACTTGAAGAAAGCTATTGCCTGATTATCCACTTCTCTTTGGTTTTCACAGTTCTGTGCCAATGATCCTGAAGTGTTTGTCCAAGCAGCACTGTTGGCTCAGGATTACTGTGATGCCATAGACCTAAATTTGGGTTGCCCCCAAATGATTGCAAAGAGAGGTATGTGCAAATCTGAACCCTGGACAAACAGAGAAATGGCAAATGGTGTTTCAAATGTGAATGTTGGCAGTAAAATATCAAGAGGGCCAAATCAAGCCGGGGGGGCGAGGCGGGGGGGGCTGAAGTACTGCTAGTGTAGCAGGTAACACTTTGTAGTACCTAAAGCAAAAACTAGATATAATTAATTCTAATTTCTCTGAAGTGACAGCTCCTGTGTCTAGAATACCCTTCAGAAAGATTATTTTTAGTAAGAGCCTGATTTTCTTTCGGATTTTTGCTCAAACAGCCTATGTTTGAAAAACTGCACTTAAAATTACATCATTCAGACACTTAGGATCTCCTATTCCCCTGATACTTCCACTGAGTTTTTTCAAAGTAGTGTAGAAGAGGATGACACCTGCTGAATCCCTTAGATATTGCATGTTTGAAAACCAAAACCAGTGTTTGAAAATTTTGTATCAGTTAAGGTGTTGAGAAAATATTTGTTCAGTAGCTGCCCATCCTTCTTCTAAAATATCTTCAAAGACTAATAGGAACTGATTAGTAGAGCAAATAGATATTTCAGTCTGATCATCTGTTATCCTAACAGGATTTATTAAACATCTGGTATAAACCCTTAAAAGCTGGACTTTGAGCTGCAAGTGTCAACACATCAGCCTTGGAGAGTATGGTGAAAGTAGAGTGTGGGGATTCCTTGTTTACCCTGTAAATCTAGGGTGGCGGGGAGAACAGAATGATCCCACTCTTCTAGTTGGGGCAGGACAGAGCAACTCTGTTTCTGCCAGTGAGGCATATGAGTGTCTGGATCTTTGTTTGCGAGAGTTTATGAAAACTGTGCTTCAGGATCTTACTCTTCTGCACAAGTCTATCATATGCTGTTTTATCATAGGTCACTATGGAGCATTTCTGCAAGAGGAGTGGGATCTTCTTCAGAGAATGAGTAAGTATTTAGACAGGAAACAGGATGAACTAATTATTGAGAGGAACTTTAGGGATTTTGGGGGAAAGAAAGTGCATCATATTTTTTGGAGCAGAGGTGTGTTTGGGTTTTGAAGAGGCGGTTGCATTCTTTTCTTTCTTTTTTTAAAATTTCATACTGTATTCCAGTGGCACCCTCAAGATACTTGATGGTGTCCCACTGCAAACTCACACTAGATCTGTGAAAAGACTTTTGTACCTGAAACAGACTTCAGGTGAAAGTGAGTCAATTAAGTTCCAGTCAAATATGATAGTTTAGTGGCTCTCCAACTCTAGAAACAGTAGAAGTCCCAGTGCCTTACTTTTTCACTTTGAAGTTTTCAGGTGCCAAGAGTCATGTTTCTGCTTGAAGCTACAGTTGCTCTTTTCTGATCAGCTCTGTGTACTCTTTCTGTCCACCATATAGCAAATTATGCCTTTCTTCTTCTATTTGTGTAGGTTATTTTCAGGCTGTCAGTAGCTGTTGTGAGCAGTTGTAATAATAATCAGCCGGGACTCAGTTTCCTTTATGCAGGAAAAAAAACCCCATTCTTTATTCACATAACTCATTTTATACAGTTTTTACAGACCTGTGTTCAACTCTAATTGGCTAGTAGCTTTCTCGCCACATAATTTATTGGTTAAAAGGTATTTTGTTTGTACTTGCTCAGATTCTCTTTCACTCAGATGTTTACATGTTTCCTTTTGGGATTCTTATGGGACAGATCTATTGTTCATGCAGGTGCAGACTCATTTTTCTCTCCAAGAATAGGTTGCTGTGTTAATGAACTTTTCATTCCCATGATTGTTTCACATGAGAACTTACAAGCTATTGCTAGCTTTGCTAGGGTAGCAGTACCTAAACCATATTTTTAAGACCTTTCTTTAATAATATCTTTACTTGTCTGCAACAAATAGTATCATATTTTTTTAAGAAATACATTTGTAACTGATATAAAAAGCAAAGTTTTGGTCATTTTGTAGAACTGACTGTTCATCCCACTTCAAAGCAAGTGTTGGAACCATGAAGTTAGAGTCTTATTTCTGTTTGCATTCCTGGTGGTCTGGGGAATCTTGAGTGGTGTTTGGTACAAAGACACTGCTGAGAACCTGTAAGATAAGACAGTGCTTCCTTGCCCAGCATGTAATGTGGCTGTTGAGAAATATGCAAATCAGTATAGCCTCAAGGTGTGAAGAGAACCCAGGTCATCTACTTGGGTGAGAATTCAGGCTGTCTAGTGAGAGAGTTGTCTTAGGCTGTCCTCTTCCTCCTTCTTTCCCCAGCCACCTTTAAAACGGTGGAGCACTCTTTTCTGCTTGCACCTGTATACCCCTTGCTTGCTCTTTTGAAAGGGTAATGGGCAGTACCTATCATTAGAGCTCGTAGGATTTGGATTAGAAGACAGCAGGTGACTTCCTACCTTGTATATCCAAGCTCTGGAAGAGAAGAGAATTTCAGGCAAAACATTACTCAGTTTTCCTGTTGGCTCTCTTTGTTAGCTCTCTTTTTGGTAATTTTGCGATTCCATGTACTGTGTAAGGACTGGGAGTTTACCATGTTGTTTTAGATTTCACCCTGACTCTATAACCTACATTTACTACTTGATTGCATCCACAGCCTACCTCACTTGATAAGCCTCTGCTTGCCATGGATCAGACTATACTTATAATGATTATTTTGGTGATAATTTGCAAAGAAGTGAAGCACCTTTTTATGGGAAAGGTAGACAAGCAAGTGGTAGTGTTGGAGGAGGACAGTAGCCTGTGATGATAATAAACTTGTATCAGTAATTAAGTTGTGAGGGGGTGATCTTTGAAAGTGAAGGCTTAATGCAGTGGAAGTGTTAGGGCTATTTAATGGGTGACTATTTTATGCTACCTTGTTAGGATGCAGATTCTGTTTCATGTGTGTTACTGTTACCTGACTAAACAATGCAATAAGGATTGCAGAGGACACTGCTGAGTTTTTAAGCTGTGAGAACTGCATAGCAGTAACTTCTCAGGCTTTTATCATACCACACCCAGTATCAGATCTTGAGGAGAGCAGACACTTTTCATAGCATTGTGCAGCCCACTTACCTGTCTTTTCAATCTTTCTCAGTTTTACTGGCTAACGAGAAGCTCTCTGTTCCCATCACATGCAAAATCCGCGTTTTCCCAGACATTGACAAGACAGTGAAGTATGCACAGATGCTGGAGAAAGCTGGCTGCCAGGTAAGAAGGCAGCTGCTCCCTCTACTCTTGCACTGGACACATAACTTTGTGTAAAGTATCTGATGACCAGGTCTTGGTATACTGTGGAGATGAGTAGGCTGCATTATTTTGCAGACAGAGCAAACAGGATGCAGACAGATTCTGTGTGTTTGCAGTCCTAGGCCTCAGGTCAATAGCATGGTACAGAAGACACAATGATTTCAGTCTCTTGTAATCACTGCACTGTGCAGCATCCTTCACTGTGGTTGAGCATCTCAATCTTCACATAGTGCTGCAGGAGGCAGTGTGAATGCATGAAATCCACAGTACTGCAGAAGAGAAAGGGTATCAAAAAGTATAACTAGAAGAAATAGGCAGCCTTCTAGGATTTAACTCCAGTTAAATTGGAAGAGATGGTCTATAGTTAGAGACAGTATTGACAGTATTTGGACCTTCTGCTGAGGTGAAAGCTAGATCAATATATCACAAATTCCAAAGTGAATCACAAATGGAATCTAGTGCAAAAGGAAAGCTGTAGGTTGTCCCATGATAGAATTTTGTCATGCCATGGAATAGCAAGATGAAGGAAGCCTGAGACCTTGCCACGGTAGGTGAGCTGCTGATATCTATCTGTGTTGCTAAACTGCCTGCGCTGTTGAAATAGCAGCAGGAACTCAGTGGTATCCATAAAGTGTAGAGAGTGAAAGGAAATTTTTTTCAGTGGATTTATTCCAGTGGTTCATACATGTGGAAAGTAAATGTAATTTTGTGTTCCAGCTGCTGACTGTGCATGGCCGTACTAAAGAACAGAAAGGACCACTTGCTGGCGTGGCATCTTGGGAGCACATTCAAGCTGTAAGGTTAGTGAACAGTACCAGTCTTAGTGGATTCCTACTAACACTCTGGATTTTAAATAGAGTATTGAAGAGGAAACAAATTTGTGTGACAGGAGGAGAATTTCTGGGTTGACTCTAATTCCCAATTTTATGCATCTGTTTTATTCACTGGTATAGAAAAGCTGTAAACATTCCTGTATTTGCAAATGGAAACATCCAGTGTCTCAACGATGTGAAAGAATGCATCCGTAAGACAGGAGTACATGGCGTCATGAGTGCAGGTAAAGAAAATGAACTTTTACTCAGATGAGAATATGAATTGTTTCTTATTCCCTCAGCAGCCCTGTATACATTTATTAAAAACTTAAGTCAGATTGACTTGGTAAACAGCTTTGCTTGACAGCTGAGTGGCCATTCTCCCTTGTCTTATACTGGCCATCTCATCAGGAATAAAGCTCTTACTAAAATCTCAACCAGGAATCACTTAAGATTTGTAAGAATTGTTATGTCGGACTTGCAATACCATTGACTCATTGAGCTCAAATCTAATTACTTGACAAAGGCATATGGGGCTCCTGTTGTCCTGGAATTTTTGTGACATCTGTTAATCAGTGGAACAGTTTTTGAATGGTTCTCGATGAACTAAGTGCATCTGTGGATAAATATTCTTGCTGGTGGTTCACACTGGGTTGGGACAAGAAAGAATTGACATAACTTCCTACAGGAAGAGCTAGGATAGGCATCAGAAAAAGCTTCTTGATCACTCACACAGTTAAAGAAGGGTCATGGAATCTCAGTATTAGAAAATACTGGTTAACAAAAGGCTTGTGAAACCAGTAAAGAAAAGCACAGTGAGAAGTGTATCTGTAAACTTGGGCCAGACAAATATTAATACAGACATAAGGTATGACACCTGTCATTTCAGTATTTAACTGTTGCACAAAAAAAGCAGTGATTTCTCTATTTGTTGATTGGTTTACTGTCTTTGTGTCCAGGTTAGATGCCTTTCTAGAAACTGTACTTTAATTAGATATGAGCTGTTCAGTGCAATTAGGAATTGTATAGTGAAATACAGTATCTCAAGGTCAGGCTAGAGTTTTACGGACCCTGTGTTCTTCTTGAGAGTACGTGGATGATGTGTCTGTGGCTGTAGAATCACAAAAGGGATGATCAAACTCCAGAGCAGAGATTTTGGCCTTTGCTTCAATCCTGAAATGAAAGTTTGAGTATTTCTTTTCATTCCCTAGAAGGTAATCTTCACAACCCAGCTTTGTTTGAGGGCCGGAACCCGTTGGTGTGGGAGATGGCTGAGGAGTATCTGGAGATAGTGCGGAAGTACCCTTGTCCATTGTCTTATGTTAGGGCTCATCTCTTCAAGCTCTGGCATCACACGTGAGTATCTCCATAGAACTCTCAATATTTTCGGGGCCCATCCTGCTTAGCTAGTGTCTGGGTTTTCTGGGCAAAGATTTGTTTGAAAGAATGAGTATGCTGCAAGGTTTTCTTTCCTGGACATGGCTGGAGAGGGCGTAGGTTGAGGCCTTCACCCTTCATTTCATATCTGGGAAACAGGGCATGGGGAATGAACAGGTTGCCACAAGATCAGCCAGGGTGTGAATTCACAGTTGCTGTGTGGTAATTGTCCATATGCACACACACACTTGATGGTAAACACAAGTTAACTATCTCCTTGTTCATTGTGAGGCAAAGTGCTCTTGAATTTATTGTGGAGTAAGGGCGTGGCTATAGGCAGTTAACTGAGAAGCAGCTGATGCACTGTACATTCATGGTTAGCTTATGTCAAAGTACCTTGGTTGTCTGCCAAGTATTTACCTGGAAGACACATATGTGTGCTTTTCTCTGGACTTAACAAAGAAGAACATAAGCTTCTACCAAAGGCAAATTAATCAGGAAAAGTGTATAAAATGCTTTTATACAGTTATTTTTAGTTGATTGCAATCTAAATATAACTTGATGTTTGGGATTTGCCTCAGGCTTCAAGTTTACCAGCAGCTGCGTGAAGAATTAGCAAAAGTGAAGACACTGGAGGGCATCGTGGATGTCAACAGGGAGCTGAAACTGCGATGCCAGGTACCAAGATGGGCCCTAATCTCCAGAACTGCATTGCCTGCACTTTGTGGGAAAGTACCATGGATGTCATAGAGTAGACATCCAGTAGTCACTTCTCAGGGACTTTGTGGCTTACTAACCTTGATAATGGTAGCTTACTACAGTAGCATCCCCTTAAGCCTGGACAACTTTTCGTGGGATAAAGTTGATTTAGGAGTTACAAATGTCCTTCAGTTCATCTGTCTTAGTAGATGGTTTTTTTTGCCTGTATGTAACTGTCAATAATTCTTAGCCTTAATTTCAGTTTGTGATTTCCTGGAGTTTGAGTGTTTAGTGTATTTTCTGACAACTCCAGGAAGACTGACTGTAACTCTATGCTTCAGGAAGAAATAGCTAATCAGAAAGAAGGAGAGAAGCCAAAAGAAGGGTTGCCTTTTTTCCACTGGATCTGTCAGCCATACATCAGGCCAGGGTGAGTTACCTATTTTGACACTTACAGATACTCATAGGCCTTTCCCACCCATACCATCAGTATCAGCCATTGAGTCTGTTCTAGGAGCTTACATTCATGTAAAAAAAAAAAAAAAAAAAAAAGTGAAGACTTTGGATTATTTTTATTCTAGTTTGGTTTTTCCCTAGTTATTACTTTGTTTGTGGGGATATTGCTAATTGTTTGCATCTTCTCCTTTCGATCCTCCTCAAATTTCTCTCTGAAAAGTAAAATCCAAGAATCCCACTGCAGCTCAGAACAAGAATCTGATGTGCAGCAAATATGCTACCTGACACTGCTTTATTGTTACATGCAACGTAAATGTTACTGGTAACTGCTATGGTAACAAAGATAAGAACTAAATTATATTCTATAAAGGATGCTTGTAATGTCTGGACAAGCTTTTCAGACAGCTTATTCCCCTTCTGCTAAAAATTGGGCTGAAAAAGAGAACAAGTGTGTCAAGATTAATACTTAAGTAAATACTTCTAAAAATGCTTAAGTAAAACCTGGGAATAACAGGTGCCTAATTTAGCTGACCAACTTTAATTGGCTTTCCAACTGATATAGCTGATCGTGTGTCTGTTAACTGCCAGTGTTAACCAAAAAAGCTAGATTTTTCTATCCTGCTTCTAAGGGCAATGACACCTCATTGTAGCCATGACAGAAAGGTTTATGGTGTGCCCAGATTTCTGTAAACCAAAAAAATGGTCAGGGAACAACTACTTCTTCCCTCCAGCCAATTTATGATGAAATTCATTGTTTCAGACCAAAGGAGAGATGCAGGGAGAATGGAGATAGTGGAACTGAAAAAGGTGTGCGAGGGAAACGTGCTCTGGAAGAAGAGGAAGATGGAAATTCTGAGCTTCTGTCAAAGAATAAACAAAAAAAGAAGTTAAGAAATCCAAATAAAAGCTTTGATCCATCTTTAAAACGTAAGTTCCATTTATTAGCATTAATGTATGGAGAGTTATTGATACCACCTTTGACATAAATTGCTAAGAATTTTCCTGGCTTGTGTACTTGTAGAAACTTCTTGAAAAAGAGGAGGAATTGTTGCTATTGAAATTTCAATAGCAGGCAACATGATTCAAATAGTGTTCACTAGTAAAGGAAACAAGGATCAAAGTAGTAGGTCACTGATTGTCTCTAAGCATCTTTTTAAGATCAAAATGGTTTACAAACTGAATTGTAGCTATCACTAGCATTTGAAATGGAAATTTTGTATGAATTTTGAGCTGGTGTCCTCCTGAGTTATGCTTGACTTGAGGATTAAATTTTTCATGTTTGGTTTTTAGCATAGAGGCACTTAAATATTCGAAGTATTTTTACCTTAGTGCTGTTATTTGAGGTACTGTATTTTTATTTCAAAAAAACTCTCTGGCTAGAAAAGCACCAAGCTTTGTCTGGTTCTGATTTTTTTTTTAACTTACTTCTTCCACATAAAAATACCATTGGTGAAATCAGCTTTCTCTCTCTCTCTCTCAGCCAAATATGCAAAATGTGATCAATGTGGAAACCCCAAGGTAAGTGAGCACAAGTGTCCATAAAAGCATTTTCATTAAATGAAAATTAAATGATCATGTAGGGATCAATCACACAATGTCTGGATGGAGATATGGAGATAAGTGCAAGTGTTGTCCCTCAGGGGTCTGTATTGGGACCAGCATTGTCTCCGTCAGTGATGTGGACAGTGGGATCAAGAGTGTCCTCAGCATGTTTTCAGATGACACCAAGCAGAGTGGAGTGACAACACACTTGAGGGACAGGGCCATTCAGAGGGACCTGGACAAGCTCAAGCAGTGGCCTGTGGGAACCTCTGAGGTTTAACAAGGCCAAGTGCAAGATTCTGCACTTGTGCCAGGGCAACCATGATATCAAATCCAGGATGGGGGGATGAACAGATTGAGAGCAGCCCTGCCCAGACTTTGGGGTGCTGGTGGATCAGAGGCTGGTCTTGACTCAGCAATGTGCACTCACAGCCTGCAAAGCACCTGTGTTCTAGGCTGCATCCAAAGCAGCATGGGCAGCAGGTCAAGGGCTGGGGATTCTGTGCCTTTGCTCTTGTGAGACCCCCACCTGGTGTACTGCATCCAGCTCTGGGGCGCTTGGTGCAAGAGACACATGGAGCAGTTAGGGCAGGCCCAGAGGAGGCTACAAAGATGACTGGGGGATGGGGTCCCTCTGCCGTGGAGACAGGCTGAGAGACCAGGCGGTTTTCAGCCTGGAGAAGGTTCTGGGGAGCCTCACTGCCCCTTCCAATGCCTAATGGGGACTTAAAAGAAAGACAGTGGTGGACTTTTTAGCAGGGCCTGTTGCAGTAGGGCAAGGGGTGATGGGTTTAAAATAAAAGAGAGTAGATTCAGACTAGCTGTGCCTTAGATTAGAAGTAATTTTTTATGGTAAGGCAGTGGCTCAGGTTTCCCAGAGAGGTTGCGGATGCCACATTCCTGAAAACATTCAAGGTCAGGTAGGACAGGGCTCTGAGCAACCTGAAGTAGTTGAAAATGTCCCTGCTCTTTGCAGGGTGTTGGAGTAGATGACCTCTAAAGGCTCCTTCCAACCCAAACTATTCTATGATTCTGTTATTCCAAATCCTGAGGTAGGTCCATGCCAGTGCCCAGTCAGGCAGGTGCATGCCAAGTCCTGCTGCTAAGTGTGTGTGTGGGGAAGAAAGTCTGTACTTGGGCAAAAGCTTTTTAACCATTAACTGTAACCAATCTCTGAGGTAGAAGATGCTGCACAAAAATTAACATACATAGGTTCTTTGAGAGAATTTGCTTTCCTCTCCAAAATAAGTGCAGTCCTGCTGCTGAGAGGGGACTATTGCTAGGACTGTTGAGTGAGTTAATTGAATGTCCCAAGATATCTTGGAAACAAATCGTGTATGACATGCATATTTTACTGTGAAATGAAAAACAAACCCCTCTTACTATGGGGTTAGTGGTCAGTGGAGTTTTTCTGTAAAGTGAAAATTTGAATAACTGGTGTGGTTCTTAGTGTACTAATAAAAATACTTCAAATGTCGTCCCAATACAGCCTGCAGTGAGTGTCAGGCAGCACCAGCAGCTCTGGTTTGTGTTGTGTTTGGATCTCTGCCTTTATCCAAGCAAGGATAAGCACCTCCTCATCCTCAGTTCTGCCTTTGCAGCAGATTAACATTGACTTTCACTATTAGCAATGCGAAATGAGGCTGCTGGTTTTACAGGTTCTGTATTGAAATTTCAAATATTTTGATATTTGCAAAGAGTTCATTTTGCTTTTGCTTGTTTATTTTTTCCCTTGGGGAACATAGCAGTTTGCTTGACAGGGTGGTGGTGCTGAGCTGTGTCAGCAGAGTGTATTTATTACTGCTAATATATCTGTAAAGCAGGGTGTAAGATGCAAGTAATTTTTTGTTCTAGCTTAAAAATTTGCATTACACCTCGGAGGGCAGGGGAAGCCTGCAAGACAAGCATGGGATGTTGCTCCCTGTTGTAACACTGTTACCACAGCACAGCAGCCGCAGCCAGCTGGGGCTCAATTTGAAGCTGCAGCTACTGAAAAAAATGGGATTTTTTTCTGTGTTCATTACTGGGAAAGCATTGAGCACTGGGCTGGCATGCTTCCACAGCTGTCCTGTTTCATAGCTAATCCAGGTGACATCACTTGTTGCATAAACCAGGATCGTTGGCACCAGGGCTTAGACTTATTTTTGTTTTGTTCTTGCATCCCTGTAATGCTGCAGGTATTGCTTGAAATCTTCTGACTAGGCCTGTAATATTTTTTCCCCCCTAGGTTATGTTTTCTGAGCTATGTCATGAAATGAGTTGGGGGGGTGTGGGGATGTGGAGAATAAGGAGAAGGAACTCAACTAAATGATGATTTTCCAGCTGGGGTGGAGGGAACTAAACAACATCAACCCTCTTTTCTAAAATATGCGTGAGCAAAGCACTCCAGAGGCCCAGACTCCTATAGCCACATCATCTGTTAGCCCAAGATTCAGCTGCTGCTGTCCCCTAAGAGTCATACATTATACTTTAATAAATATGCAAGTGTATTTTAAGATGCAAGTAGGGAAGTAATTCTGGTGGTAACATATTTTGGGCATAGCTGCAGACGGTAGCACATCAGGCACTGTGTTTCAAGTTGCAGGGAACTAGAGCAAGCTCACCAGCACCAAATGTGTTCATGCTTGTTCCAGAGGGCATATGGCATATGCCTGCTTGTGGTGGGTAACTGGAGCTGCCCAACAGGCTATGGGGGTTGCACAAGTTGAATGTGGATATTTTTTTGGTTGGTTGGGATTTTTTTGTTCTTTTTGTGCAAACAGTAGATAGCCCCCAATATGACATCAACTCCATCGTCTTCATTAGCCTGAGTACGTGGCTTTTTTCCTAAAGATCTGAAAGTGCAGAGCTGTATTGTTACTTATTATAGTAAACAGCAATAATTTTATTTTCACTGACACAAGCTTCTTTATACTGCTATCCCAACCCAGGGCAATAAATGTGTGTTTAATATGTGCCGAGGATGCTGTAAGAAAAGAGCGTTCAAGGAGGTAGCAGATTGTCCAGGTAAGTGTATCTGGCCTTAACCAGGCATCAAGCAAACATCTCATCCATCTCCCATGTATATTCATTACTTTAATCTTTGGGTTATGCGGTGTAGGTGAGTGTTAAAATTTACTTACTACCTAAAATGTTACATGCTATCTAAAAGTTTATAGTATCATTTTAAAAGACTGCTCTTCCTTCTCTGTATGTTATTGCTCCTGCTTCCAAAGCCTTGGGATGCAGTTTCCAGTCTGTAAACACCCATTCTTAATAAGGAATGAGGTATTCTGTTTACCACTGTAGTAATCTCATTTCAGGATGTTGGTTTGGAGTCTTTGTCCCCTTTTGCTTTTTCAGGTCATGGATTACTTTTTAAGACCAAGTATGAAAAATCCCTTTCCTGGCAGCACAGTCAAAGAGGAATTCAAACCCCAGAGATGAGTCAGAGAGGAGATGCAGAGGTAGGGGAGATGGCAGTGCTGAAGGAGGCTGGTGACAGTACAGGGTGAAGCATTGGAAATGAACAGTCCAAGAGCTCCTGCCAGACCACTACTTCCCTGGGCCAAAGAATGTCATCTCCAGCTCACTGTCAGCTGTGTGAACTTTTTCCACATGATTAAGTTCTGGAAAAGTTTTATTTAAGTAAAAAACTGCTTACTCAGGGAATTAGCCTGCATTTGAAATAAAAGAGATGCAATTAAATATGTCTCATGCTATATTTGAAAGACTGAAAATGCTGCATTTCTGAGTGAGGCAATTAATGTAAACTGCCATTACACTCTGCGTCCTGTATGCTCATTAACCCTTCATGTTGTGTTTTTAATACTGGGGACTAAATGTATTGTATTAGAACAGCCTTCTGGCACCCTAAAAATAGCAATGTCAGTAACTTCCTCACTAACAGAAAATGTGTCACATCTGTTAGTGTTTTAGTAGGCCACATTTTCAGTGCAGAAAGGAACGCAGCAGTGCTTGGAAAATGTGAATGTAGAACAGTAAGATCTTGCTATATCCACATTAACAATTATTAGTTTCTTAGAGTATGATGAAACTTAACAGTCTTCCATGAGCCAGAGGGTGGGCAAGGATGAAATCTGTTTTAACAGAGCGGGTTGTCTAAAAATATGTGGGAAGTTTGTTGTGACAGGTGAAAGAATTATAAAGGAAAGGCCTCATAAAATCAGGCCTGCTCTGCTAAATTGCCAAAGTTAGCCGTCACTTCTTTAAGTAATTTGCAAGTTCCCATGCGAAAACAATCCTGGTATGAAAACTTCTTAGCATAACCACCTATTCCTGGGTTGAAAAACAAATGCATCTGTAATAACAAGGGATTTGTCACATGAGAATCGGTAAAGAAAATATATAAACAATCCAAGAATAGATAGATTTGATGGACAAGTAGAATACTTTTTACTAACCAATAGAGTAATTGGCAAGAAAGCTATTAACCAATTAATATTGGTTAAAATATTGTATAAAATAAGTTATGTGAATAAAGAATTGGCCTTTCCCACATGAAAATAATGAAGTCTCAGCTAACTTACTACAATAGAAGCTGGAACCAAATCCATGAACATTTCCCTGCTCAAGGTCTCATACTTCATTATGTGGTCATTTATCCTTCCCATGTGATGATAAATTTTGAGAGACGTGTGACAAAAGCAGATGCAGGTTCAATGCATGCCTTTTGTAAAGATGAGAACTTAAATCCATCTCTCCCGCCTCCTGTGGAAACTTCTTCCCTCGCATGGGCATACACACTAAAGCTGTCAAGTATTCTGAGTTTCCTGGTCTGTTCTTGCCTCCTCCAGTAAAAAAGCTAAATATTCATTATCCTAGAATTTCAGACTGTTTAATTGACCTCTTCCCATTTATAGTTTCCCAAAAAAATCAGAAAACTCAGTCATTCTCCTGCTCAAAGTCCGCAAATGTGACACAGCCGGTGCCAGCACAAGGGAACTGGGGCTGAGTGAGAGATTCGACTTCTTACCCACACAGATTTTAGATTTTACCCACACAGATTTTACCCACACCTCCCTCTCACAAATACAGTCTCATCACAGAATTACCAGTGTGAAGGAACAGTCAAGGTAGCTTTAGACCCCTAAATTCAGGAGAGGCCTTACACTTGAGAGTACTAATTGGACACCTTTCTATAAAGAATTAGTATTTAAGGTATATTTGTACCTTCCCCCATCCCAAGGCAAATCTTAACAAGCACAATAGAGAAATGCAGACAGACCTTATCTTGTTCGCTCCTGTCCGTGGCATGGCTGGAGGCTGCCACACTCCCGGCACAGGGCTGGAAAAGTGCTCAGTTTGGCAGTGCAGCATAGACCCACCTCTGTGCATCCAGCTACAAATCATCACGCTAACAGGAAAAAGTTTCAACCTGACCTTTCAACAGCCATGCAAGGAGATGCCAGCCTTGCAGTGACTAAGGCAAAGCTGTCCAGATGATCCATGGCTCGCTAACCAATGCTTGTGAACTTGGAGGCCCAATACAACATGAGCAAAGCCAAGCCACTTACTGTTCACACTGAACACACCTCCACCTGCACTAACAAGGGATTTCTTTCAGGCTAGGCAATATACTAATTATCATGTTTAATCAAAAAATTGTAGTTTGCCAGCTCGGCAAGGTCAAGGCCTATTTTGTTTCTGCTTCACAAGCCTTTATGGGGACATACACTATTTAATTTTCATAGAGTAGGGGGAGGAAAGTGCAGCGCCCTGAATGTAGAATGATGCTGAAAATGATGCTCAGTCTTCAGGAAAATGGATTCTCACATCTAAATTATTTTCAGAAGCACACAAGAAAAAGCTGGGGTATTTCACCTGACCAAAAAAAAAAAAAAAAAAAGCCAATTGTCTTTATTTGAGAAACAGGTTATGAAATGAGTTATGAGAAAGATTTAAAAAAAAAAGACAAAAAGTGCATCAAAACAAAACTCCAAGATTTAAGTATGTATTTATGGGCTACAAACTTTATGTGTAGAGTGTTCACCAACTACAGGTACAGGGAGTACAACAGTCAAAGCTGGAGCTGAAGGCTCAGAGAACTGAAACAGTAGTACCTGTAGGGTCAGGGACAAAAAGAATACCCAGCCTGATCTACTACCTAAGCCAGATTTTTCAGATCCTGCCACTTGAGTTCTTGCTTGAATTAAACTGTCTCTTGCTAATGCAGCTGCCCTTCAGTCTGTAGCTCTAATAATTCTACTAAAGCCTAAGCTTGAATTATTTCTTTCCTGTCAAGAAACTTAATTGCATTATGAATTTACCAAGCTTCTAATCTTGTACATTTTCTCCTAGAGCTTGACATGCCCTATTAGCCAGTTTCTGTTCCCTTTCTAACTAATTTAGCCTGATCAAGTTATCCTATGAGAGAATCTAAAGCTGCACAGCAACCCTATGAAATGTTGAATGGAGTTCAGAGATCCATAAGAACACAGAAGCCAAAATAACATTAGTTTAAGTACAAAGCTCATTTGCAGAGCAGACAGTAATCCTTTCCCTATTCCCTAACAGCATTAAAGGAAGCAGAAGTCAGTTCCACACAAGTTTGGTGGGTTTCACCCTACTGTAAATTCACAACTGATGAATAAATCTTCATCAGAGAAGTGAAACACTGACTTGTCTCAGCCTCAGCTGTCACAAGGAGATGGTATAAATAATAGTAAGAGCACTGTCCTGTGCAGCACATTGCTGCCCCACTACTATCTGCTTTATAAAGAATAAGGAAGATTGCTGCCCCAGCAATGGGGATATGTGAGTAATCTAGTGTATCTGAAAGGATAAGCTTGTGAAGATGGCAGAAGAATCTCAAATAGTCAAATTAAGTTGGCTGAGACTTCAAAGGAAAAAGGAATCAGTGCTTGCAAGCACTTTCTACCAATACATGATGGGTCTTCATCGGATTAAAGTTTCCTTTTTTTTTTTTCCCCTGAAACTTTATATTACATTGCATGTATCAGAAATAATACCTTATTCAGTGGCAGTTTTGGGAGCTATCCAGAGGATGGAACAATGCTGAGACCATTGCTGCAGAGTACCAGGAGAGATGTACAGATCATACCCACATGGCATGGGTCAAAGACTGAGGTCTTTTTTATCCTCACCCACTGATGCCTTTCAGCCAAAAGCAGCTCACAGATGATGCTGCACCAGCCATGGTCCATAATAACAGACCTCTCCCTGCAAAACTTGGCAAAACAAACCACTGTGCTGGACAAGTTCTGGGTAATAACCAATCAGCACCACCTACTCTAACACAAATGTCACAATGGCAGCTTCTACATTACCACTAAGAATGATTGTGCTAATTAAAACTGCCTTTGCCAAAAGAACAGTTATTGCCAACTATTTTTCCTTTACTCCTAGCAAGGTCATGTAAAGAAAGTAGGATTTACACCACTTGAGGAACCTGTCATGGCCTGGTGCTGGCATTTCCTTAACAAAAAGGTGCTGCACAAGTTCATTAAATCTATACCAATGAGCCCCTCTAATAATATCTTAGACATACCAGCATGCTACACATTCCACGAAACTTCATCCACTGAATGACCTTGGTGGTCAGAGGGAATCACTGAAAATTCCTTCTATGTGGGTCACTATTTCTCCATTTATTACTTAGGAAATTACATAGACATTTATGGTAAGAATAATTTTTACTACAGGAAACTACTTATGAAAGCAATTTACCTAGAGCTATATCCATGCTGCGTTGTATTTTGTGGGGTTTGGGACTCACAGTCAGTTACGACTGAGGCAGAAGAAACGTGCCCATCTACAATACCCTAAAGCAACAGCAGCTTCTTTCACAGGCTAAAGGAGAGAGTTACATGCCAGTAATTCTGCACAAAGCATCCATGCTGCCAATGCAATAAAAGAGAAATGCATCTCTCCTAAAGAGGCTGCAAGCACTTTTGTCTGGGGGGACAAAAACTTACCACCTCTGCCAAAAAAATGGCCTCGGGCCACAGCCAGAGCTGGAAACTGCTGTTGCCACCTTGTGGGCCCCTTGTGGCTGCTAAGGGATGGAAGAACAGAGATTCCAGTCAGCTCAAGATGTCATTGACCACTGAGGACCCTGCAGCAGAAATTCTCCAGCAAGGGACAGAGGTCAGTCAACAAAACCCCAAAAGTGGAAGTACAGAGAGCCACCTGGCATGGTGCACTTCACTGGGATGCAAAACCATCTTCTAACCCATCTGAGGAGGAAAGCAAGAATGTTTCTGCAGCATTTTAGGACTTCAAAATGAACAGAAAGCGTAACAGGGCTTTCCCTGCATTTCTTATAAGGATGTACACCAATTTACCCAAGGACTCAACTTGCCTTTCTCGCTAAACTGGCCATCAGTGATGCTCAACACTAAGTTCTTCCCTCAAAAATGGGAGAGTTTTTCCAAGCCAAATGTAACCACAGACCTCACAGAAACCACTGCTGCCACTTTCAGCACCTAAGTCATAAAAAGCACAGGAAGCCAGGAGAGACCACTGTTGCTACAGGAATTTTGCTGTTTGAATGTTCCTTCAAACTACACTTTCTTCACAGTTCATCCAAGCTACATCTCCAACCAGATCAGAAAGCAAAATACAATCATCTACAAAACATCATGAAGCTTAGCAAAAAATCAATAGCTTGAGAACAAAATACCTAAAACCCAACTTTAACACAAAACTCCAAATACTCAGAAGCTTTTTAATCCTGCTGTTTAATGCACTAGATATAACAACTTAATTTTTTTAAAAAAGCATGAATACATTAAAAGTAACATCTGAAGTCAGTTGCCAGACCAGTCAGGGCTGGATTAAAGTTCTAGGCTTGCCTTATGGATTAGATGAATACAAGGCTGCAGTGACTTCAGAAAATTCAGTGCATATCTCCTTTCATGAACACAGGAAGAACACACACACACACACACACAGCTGCCACCTATAACCCCTTTATAAAAGGAAAAGTAGAATAAATGCACCTGGAGAGTGGGCACCTAGACTGACTTTTTAGCGCCTCCACAAGACTTGAGTGGTGTTTTATGGCATTTATCCATTCTAGCCAAAACAACTGTTGCACCTGTGGGGAACCCATCACACACTACGGCAGTAAGACTGGGCAAGCAGCAGTATTTGCATCAAGTAGAGATTTACTGCTCTGATAACACTGGACCCCAAAGCCAGGTCACATACAAGAGGGAAACACATCAGGAAACAATTCTTCGAAAATAAGAGACCAGACAGAGAGAGAGAGAACCTGGCTGCAGGTAAACATAAAACCTTAAAATAAAAGCCTGTGACTGAACACACGGAAGTAATGCCATGTTTTCTGGTAAAGGTGAAAATTCTCCAAGAGTTTCTCAAAGGAAATCTTCTCCCCCATCAGAACTCTAGCTCCATAATTGAGAGCAATGCACTTTTAAGTTTATTTGGAAAACAGAAAGCTCAGCATTGCTCAAAATCAAGACAATACTTTCAGGCCAGCAAAATTTATCTTATATCATGCCTGTCCATTCAACTAACTATTCTTGCAGCTTTGAAACAAGAAAACTAATAGCAGCTGAAAAACTCTCAACTCAGCATCTGTATGAATAACCAGACAGCTCTTTATGGAGTGGTGGAAGGAGAATGAAGGTTTTCTACCAAAACTGAAATGATGACCCATTTCCAGGGATGCTGTTTTTAAAAAGAATTTCTTTTCAAGGAGAATTGAAGTTACTGGAATATTCATAATATCCACCACCAACCCTGACTCTCTCAATCCAAGCAGGAAGTGAGGGATACAGGGACAGTTTGTGAAGCTCAGCAGTTAGTGGGTGAGACACTGGATATAGTCCTGAGGGACCATTTCTTTTGGTAGTGCACGAAGTTTTTCACATGTTGGTGCTCATTCTGGATTGGCTGTTAGCTGGAGTGAGCTCCCCTTGGCTACCTTCCCTCGGAGGAGACTGCAACAAGACCAAAACACATCCTAGTTAGTGATGTGTAAATATTCTGCAGCCTGTTTCCTGAGAGACAAAATAAGGCACAGGTGAAGCACAGGAGGATGGCAGCAGGGGGAGAGCATACCCCCATATTCATTAATGATGGTTTTGCATTAACAACTTCTACAATTCACAAAAACTTTTCTTTAAAAAGTCAAACCACAACTTTTAAACCACTCTTTTTTACTATGTACAGGGTGCTGTTGACACTAGAAATTGAATCCTATCTGGCATTTAGTAATCACACAGATTAGTATATGATAGAAATTAACTCATTCTGTGCAGATGGCCTATCCTTCCTAAAGGCATCCTTTTCAAACTGCATTCCAGAAGAAATACTCCTAACAATCAATGCATTTTTTTTACTTTCTCTGCTGAAAAAATTCTTCAAACAATCTTTATTGAGAAGGTAAAATATATGTCTATCAAAGACTGGAACAAAGGAATTATTCAGAGTTAACCTAACAATACAAACTTTAAAGGAGATTCTGAGCTGTAAAAGCAGGTTAATGAACTGGTTAGAAACACCTGTACCTGGAAGAATCTGTCTAATCAGGAACATGATAGATTCATCCCCTTCCAGAATCTTCAATTCACCAACTTTCACAGTTTTAGTTAAAAAAAAAATTAAAATCTTAACACTGCCTTCAAGTCCCTGTTTAGCATGCCCATACCTTGACATGGATCTGGTTGCGCAGGACTGCGGCTCGCAGGATCATTGCTTTGGCACGGCGCTGAAACTCTTTGCCCATTAGTAAAGACTTCTCAAAAGTTGTGCTGCGCTGATCTACGTCTCGAGCATACAGAATCTGCAACCAATACAGAGAATTGTACGTGGGAGCCGTGCCAGGGTTCCACAGCAGAAAAACAGCTGAGGTGTTATGGAGACTGAGGTCACACACAGCTCACCCCTACTGAATACACCAGGCCCAAGAGATGAATGCACCTTCCAGGTGTCTCAGCAATGGAGAATTTCTACGCTTAGTAAACCTGTTCAGTCTCTAATCCATGGGTGAAATGCCCTTACCTTACTGTGCGAGTCTATTCTGGCATTGATCAGTCCCTCCAAGATCAGCTGAGTGAGTTCATCTTCCAGAGCAGCCACCGTGGTGTTAAAAGCAGTGGCCATCTTGCGCATGTCTGCCGACACATAGGGGCTGAAGTACTAAGAAGAAGAAAACATTCAGTTGCCAAGGGCGCTCCACCCTCTTGAGAAACCAGGGGAAAAGCAATTGCAAAGAGATGGCCTATCTCCCTGTTGATCCACCTCTGGGATGACAGGAACAATTACCTGGATCAGGGCACGATTTCGAATCTGGGTATAAAGTGTCCTGACATGAGGTGCAAGGTACATATCTAGCAGCAGGTTGTCCTGTGCAAAACAATAAACCACATCAGAAGATGAGAAGCAATGTGGAAAAATATATTATTCCTGTGTTCTGAAACATTTATGCATATATACTTAAACCTTAAGAATATTACACTACAGCAAGACAGTATGATAAAACAAGAATGAATAAAAAATTATGAACATGTTTAAAACATTTATAATTTCTCTGTACTAATAAATTACTCCCAATTTCCATGCACCACATCAGGCAACACAGAAGACATAGAAGAGCTGAACACTTAGTACCTACTTTTGACAAACACCGCTTCTCACAAAAGGCTAGGCAAAGGGAACTTTTAGGGTCTGCTCTGCACTGCCCTCCTGCAACTCACCTTCATCTCATCCAGCATCTTCAGGCATGAAGCATATTTAGATTCATAAAACTTGAAGATGATGTCACGAACTTGTGGCTCCAGCTCCAAAAACAATTTGAAGGAGCTACAGATAAAGATGGCAGTGATCAGACATTGGAACCCACGATTTAAATACCCCATAACTCCATCACTCCGAGTCACAAGGTTAACATCTCTCACTAGCATTCAAAGAGTGCAAGAATTTACCCTCTAACAGACCAGACAGCCCATTTTCAGCAGGGCTGGGAGCCTGGAACACAGAGAGAGAGAGCACAGCATCAGAGCCGTGATGAAGGAAGACAAAAGACTTTTGACAAAAGTAAAAGTGTTTGTCCACACAAAACAAAATAATGAATGTGAATAGGTCAAAATCAGGATACATCACCAGCAAACAAATGCCATACTGTAGTCTGTGCTGGCCAGCTCTGTGTCCCCTTTCAAAGCACAGCCTTCATTAAGTACAGCATGCCATAGACAAGTTAAGCATGCCAATTTCTCAGAGAAACGATTTACTGTAGTGTGGTAAATCTTAGAGATGTACACTTTTACTCAGCACACTCCCAATTCTCCATCACAGATGTTTAAACCTTAGGATCTCACCCTACGTATCAGCCCATAAAAAAGGGTAACAACCCCTTTTCCACAGCAATTTAAGATTACTGCTTCTGTACATCTAGCTGACAGGAATTCACTGTCATTGCAATTCAATCTATGACACACAAATATCCACTTTCTTCCAAAGACCGTAATTCTCTTAACCTTCTGTATGTCATAGAGTACTCTCCAAGGTGTACTAATAATTACTCAATTGTTTTAACGATTAACATACACCAGAAAAAGGGGCAACATGAAGGCAAATTATCCTAACAGCTGCCTTTGACAGAGGGCTGTGTCCCTCGATTTAATATCTGATATGAACTACTGATGGAGACAGACAATTGGGCTACACAGATGCTGGATTTAACCTGGGCTGGAAACTTATACTAAGAAAATTTCAGCTGTGGTTAACCACTGTGTTTTAGACAGTGAAACACCACTTAATGCTAAAGGCAATCAGTGATTCTTTCTCTCCTGTATGAGAAATACTCCAGCCAGAATCCTCTCTTAACCAAAGTCCCATGTTCCAAAAGATGTCCAGTACATACAAACAGCACCCAAGGCATCACTCACCTACTGGAGATAACATTTCGTTGCAGTTCCTGACGGTCAAATGTAGCAAGGGCACAGAGCCCACCATACACAGCCACATTGCTGGGAGATAACAGCTACAGAGAGAGGGAGAGACAGAGAGTGAGCTGTCACTGACTACCACAATGGTGTAAGGGTGGCATTGAGTCTTCTACCCCAGGCCTTTCTTTCATGCAGTGACAAGATTAGTCCTTGTCAAAAACAGTGGAAGCACTCGGCTTGCTCTCACCCACAGTGTGTGGAGTGACAGGGCCAGAGCAGTAACACTGCTAAGAGAGCAGACATGAACTTCAGGAGGTTTTGGTTGATCGAGCAACACCAACTTATAAGTATCACAAGTAACTCTTACGTGATCTAGAGTAGAACATTTAGAGAAGCCAAGAACAGAGACTTTTAAAACAAACAAACAAACAAAACCCCAAACCAATCAACCAGCACAGCTCACAGCACCACCAAACTATACAGGAATGCTGCAAGAATAACTACAGTATCTGAATTTTACAACCTAATACTTAGAAGAACTACATCCCCTCCAAGACCTGCACACAGTTCCCTCTTGGTCCTCACCTCAGGGAAATCACAATGATCAAATGATGCCAACAAGAAGCACTTTGCTGCCTGTTTGTACTTCCGGGCAGCTAGTTCAGCCAAGCCTAGGAACCAGAAAAAGTTAGTCCTTTTTTATTGACAGTACACAAATTAGGGAAAATTGAAAAATCTGGGGAGTAGGAAAGGCCCCCACATGTTTGCTAGTGCCTTCACTACTGAAGTGAAAAAAGATCTTCAGACTGTATCAAGCATCCTTTGAACTACATTGACTCACACAGGTATCCTCTCTGAAGAAACTCAGGGAGAAGAAAGAGATGGCAAAAACCTGCAGTTCTATCTCACCAGCTTCATTAAATTTTGCATGTCTGGTGAGGAAATACAAAGTCTGTCAAATATGAGAGTCTGACAATTGAGAGAAAAAATAAACCCAAGAGCCCTATGGACAGCTAACAAGTAGAAAGACAGGCAAACCATACAGGAAGTTGAAGGACTCACTCACCTGCTGCACATTTCAGTTTGGTGAGAATTGCTTGTGTCTGGCTATCTCTTTCTCCTCTTTGCTAAAGCATAAAACAAAGCAGTAGTGAGCAAGCAGTATGAAAGCTATTTTGCTTACAAATGTCCCCAGGATATTTCACCCCGATAATTAACTTGCCAATCTCAATGGCAAGATAACTTAATCTTATTTGTCTTGGGAAATATGGCAAAACTGAGGATGGGAAGTATCTGTTTTTACCGTGAATTTGTGTACCGAAAATTTGTGTACAAATTTTGTACACATATATCATGACAGAGGTTGTGAAGGGAGAAAGGAAGAAATCACTTTATAAATTTTGGAAACAGAAAACAAAGGGAAAAATTATGCAATTGAAAGAGCAGGAGCTTACTTCAGCAATTTCTGGTGTAGACTCAGCCTTGCTTACATAGCTCAGAACATGAGACCAATTCTGGAGGTAGACACTGACCTGCAGAGAGCCAGAAAGAGTATGGGGCAGGCATGGATAAACGGCGCTCCTTAGATAACCCGCGTCATTGTGGGCACAAGAGCCAAGTGGGGGGCAGCTTTGCAGCAGACATCACAAAGATACGAGGTACACAAAGATACCTGATCTTCCTACCTTGATAACATTGAGACACATGTTGATGACATGTTTAGCACTGGTGCAGTAATCACGGGCTCGTGAGTAACACTTAAGAGCATTGCTGAGGTCTCCACAGTCCAGGTAGTGATCACCTAAATCATCATGGCCTCTCCTGGAGGATGGGAATTAAAACATCAATGAACTGTATGCTCACAAAGAGACAAAGTCGGTTTGTTCTAAACAAGTAAGTCAACACACTGAAAGGGCACATCCCATATTAAGTGCATGGAGGAGCAGAATGCTCTTCCTTGCTCCAGCAGAACCTTCTGCATCTCACCTGATACTCTCCTTGATGGAGTTCCCTTTGTAATTTTTCAGATCTGTATCGAGTTTCTCCAGTTTAAGAAGTGCTTTTTTGCGTGTAGCTTCAACCCAAGCTGTGTCGAGAGGAGGGGGTTCAATTCCACTATCAGGGACAGCATCGGGTGTATTTTGCAGTTCTCTGAAAGGAAAGTATTTGAATGAGGCTACTAGGCTGAAAATGTTTCAAAACAGGGGTCTGCTAAATGTCTGGCACTGTTACCCTAACAAACAGTACTGCATACACAACATAGACCAAAGAGAAAATAAGAGCAGTGGGGAAAAAAGAAACATATTGCTAAAATCTCCAATGCAAACAGTAGCACAAGATTCACAGATGTTTACAAATACTTCACAAAATTATCCTAATGATCTGAGGATGAACATACTGTCACAAACATGGTAAAGACTCCCCACATGAAAGAGTCAAGAAATCATGAAATTTTTAGCAAGAAAAATAATGCAAAGATGAGAAGCGTGGGTGGGTAAGTGAGATATCAAATCTTATCCTTAACAGCAAACCTGTTTTTAGAGCAGGGAGAAAGGAAAAAACAAACCAAAACAAGGCAAAGAGTTAGATTAGGTTTTAACTTATGAAAACAAAAGTATCTAGAACAAGTTTCCATAAACTACCTCAGGAAAAACAAACATGGTCATTAATATCTGACGCAGTTGCAAGGACTAAACTCACTCCAATATCTACCTGCAGCTTTTTAAAGCACAAAGATTTAAGAATGAGATAATGCCTTCTGTGCTCTATCTTTTAAAAAAAGCATGAACACACATTTCACTGCTATTAAATTCTAAGGGCAAAGACAATTTGTGTAAGGTACATGCCGGTGTTACATGCAAAGCCCTTCACTGTGGCACATCTCTCAGCTCTGTCAGGAAAGCTCCCCAGGTTCCCATGGCCTCTCAGTACCTTGTGGCCTCAGACAGCTTTCTGTGGATTTCTTCATACACATCAACATTGAAAGTTCTCTGGACAAATGACAGAGCCATCTTGAGAGCTTCCACCCGCAGCTGTGGGCAGTGATCAGCAATGAACTGCAGCCGCTCGATTCGCATCAGCCCACTGTAGCTGGAGGCATACTGCTCCAAATCCTGCCAACAAAACCTGGCCTCAGAAGGTGAAAATGGACACACTAAACCACTGTGACTTGCACAGGTTTTCCTGCAGACCTGACCCCCTCAAGGAGGGCAACACGACTCAAAAATCACCAAGTTAGTCCATGTCTGCTTTCTTCAAACATTAGTAATTTCCTCAGAAATATGCTCTACTTTACAATTTACCTTTTCAAAATTTCAGTTCTGATGCTTTTGGTTAAGACTAATCAGCTTTAAGATTTTTCAGATGGGATTTTTTCAAAATTCTTAAAGGAAGAGACCACAAGCAATAAATGCACCCACAGCCCTCAGCAGCACGTACCAACGTGGGGTTCTCCACCACATAGTTGATATCAGGTGAATTTTGCTGATCTTCTTGTGGATCTACGTCAATCTGCATGGGCTCCACTGCACCCTAAAATAGCAAAATGAGGTCAAAAGTAGCTTATTATGTTTGAGCAGGAAATAACTATGTGCACTCCTCAGTCTTTCAATATGCTTGGGATTTTTCTCTAGCAACACCACCAGTCAGCATGATGCTTAGTCTAATGCAAGCAGCAGCATGGCTTAGCATTCACACAGAGTAGTTTATTTGGGTTGGTAAATTATCAAGCAAAAAAGTGATGGGGTCAATAAATCTGATTCTACAAAGTATCTGAGGTATGCATATGCATTCCATTTCCTTTCCTTGAGCAGGAGAAGGTGTTAACACTCAGCTCAAGAAGTTCCAGAAGGCTAAATGTACCAAAAAATTCACCACAACCTTTCAAAATTGCTTTAATGCTTAGAAGTAGTATTTTTGGAGGGGAAAGGAGGCAAAACCTGTTACACTTCTTAGAAGTATTAAAAGCCATAAAGAACAGAATGCAGAATGGTAATTTCAGAGTTTCCAACATAACAAGGAACAATTTGTCTGCACTGTAGAGACCTGCCATTAGTCGAACTATCTTACTGTAGTTTTCAAGTCCAGTTGCTCAGACAGAGCCTCTTTTGGAGAAATAAGAGAATTTTATTCTCCTATATATCTTGCACTGCTTCGAGCCATAAGGACTCACACCAATGCAGTGACTTCAGCACAGCTGCATTGTTACAGCCCATGCATGTACTCCAGGTAAGACCAGCTTGCTATCCCATTCCACAAACTAACTGGTCTGCTGGCACAAAATTCTTTGTCTTCTCCTAGTCAAAGTGTGCTGAACAGCCCTGTTAGGAATTATCCATTTAAAGTGAGGAAAACTTAGCTGAATGTCTTCTTATAGAATGCTGATTTTATGCACATTATATAAGCTTGATTTAGTGTAAATTGCAAAATTGGATCTCACAAAAGACAGACATGCCAACCACCTTGCCCCCATACATATCTGATTATTTCCACATTTTTACTGATTTTACTGTCTGTTAAGAAATCAAAGATGGAGGGTTTTTTTCACTGGGTTGATTGTTTGTTCCGTTGGGTTTTTTAATGAGACGGAACAGGGAATATCCAGATTTCCTGAATAATAATCTAAAAATTATTCACCCACTCTGGGGGGTGTTATTCTTCGACAAACTGGTACATATCAAATACATATCTCAACACTGAAATCTCCCAAAATCTGAAGTAAAAGCAAGTGAAGCATAAAAAATGTTTGTTTCCTAGTTTAATAACCTCTCCATGAAGGAAAGGGAAGGAGGGAGGGAGGGAGCAGAGGAAATTTTGATTGCCTAGATCACCCCTCAGGCAAACTGTGCATAAAAACAGGTAATTCACCATATGCAGGGACCATCACTTTTTCCACTTTCTACCTTCTATCTTTTCTTATATCACAAAGTGCCAAGGTTAGTTTGTTTAGGCTGCGCTTGCCTACCACAGTAAAAACTCAATCACAGACAGACTCCTTAAAAAACAGAATTACAAAGGCAACTGTAATTCCAGCTGGTGAAACAGAACAATTTGTGCCTTGCTACGCTGAGAGGCTGCACTCTGCATTCCTCACTTAACTCCCAGACAAGGAAAAACCACAAGCGGGCTGGAAGTCCCAGTAGAACAAGCAAACTCAAAACATTTTCAAGCTCTTTATTTCGAAAGGAAGATGCAAGGTTGCCTTAAAAATTACTCGCAAAGCAAATACTATAACAACCACTCCCCAAGATTTCCTGAGCCCCAGCGGGTACTCTGTTGAGGGTATCTCACCAGGCCTCCCACAAGCAGACAAACTGGTGCCTGAGCTGAAGTCTTCTGCTGTACTCAGAAGGAACAGGTGAGTTGCTGGAGGGGTGCAGTACAGATCCGTCACTAATGAAGGAGCTGAACTGTCAGCTGAGTTCAGGGACGCTGAACTGTCCCTCACCCTCTCATTTCCCAAAGCTTCGTGCCCTGACACATTATTGCTACTGCTAAAACTTGCAAAGGATAGCCTTCGCAGTACCTAGTGTCACCGACCCCCTCGGCGCTCCCGGGTTCTCCCCTGCACTGCAGACTCTCAGTTCCTCCTCACTGGGCCATCTCACCGTACCCTCCGCTACTACGCCAGCCCTGCCTGCACGGACAACGCGGGAATCAAACACGGGGCCACCGCAGCGGCGGGGAACGCCACGGGCGCCGGAGGATGTTCGTCTGAGCACTGCCCCTCGCGAACTGTGGCGGAAGCGACACAGACCCGACGGAAAGGGCAAGCGAGGGCCCAGGGCCAGGCGAGAGCCGCTCCCTTCCCTTGGAGCCCAAGGAGAAGGCCGCACGGCGCCCCCGGAGGCCGCGGTCGAGCTGGGGTCCCAGAACCCGCGTGGGAGGGACGTGGAGCGCGGCGGAGCGCGGCGGAGCGCGGCGAGGCCCGAAGGGCCGGGCCAGCGGGACACAGCTGCCCCATACCTGCAGGTTAAAGACCTGGACGGGCAGCGGCATCCTCCCTCACGCAGCCGCTTCCGGCCGCTCGCCCCTCCCGCTCCGCTTCCGCTTCCGTTTCCGGGCCGCGCGTCGCGGCCAGGCCGCGGCCGACAGGTGAAGCTCTTAAAGGGGCCGCGGCCCCGCTCGGCCCCGCGGCGGCGGCGGCGGCGCGACGACGTCCGGGCGCTCCCTCCGCGGGGCCGCCGCCACCTCCCAGAGCGCGGGGCCATGAGGTGGCCGTGCTCTGCGGCGGGGGCCCGCGGGGCTGCAGCATGAACGGTCCTTGCCTGGGGCTGCGCAGGGTCGGGGTCCTGCTGTCCCTGGGCGCCGCCGCCCTCCTGCTGCTGCTGCTGCCGCGGGGGCAGCGCCCCGCCGTGCCCCGCCCGCCGCCCGCCGCCGGGCCCAGCGCGCCCCCGCCGCACCGCGCGGGCCCCGAAGGCTCTGCCGGGGCGCCGGGCGGCGGGCCCGGGGCCGGCGGCCGTGGCGGAGGCCTCGCGGGTAGCCCGCAGCTTGCGCGGAGGGGCCGCCTCGGGGCTGCCGGCAGCTCGGCCAGGGAGAGCCTAGAGCTGAAGGACATCTTCATTGCGGTGAAGACCACGAGAAAATATCACAAGAGCCGGCTGGACTTGCTCCTCCAAACCTGGATCTCCCAGGCGAGGGGACAGGTGAGACTTTGCCGGCGGGCGGGGACAGCCGGAGCCTCGGCCCTGCGCTTTCCAGGGCACCTGCTGCACTCTCACGGAGCTTTTTCTTACTTGTGTTAAAAGCGACTTTCTTTGCAGGACTGTGGAAGATCGTCTTATATAAACGGTTGGTGTGAACGTTCTTCCAAAGGAGTTTGTTGCTCATTAAGCCAGTTACCTACAATGTGGGATCGGTAGTCCAAGCAGACATAGTTTGCTGATTTTTGTATGACTGTGAAAAGTGCTTTCGTGATGAAAAGATTCCTGAAAGATTCTGAAAGATTCCTGGTGATGATGCCGACATTTTGGACTAAGTAGTTCGGCCGCCTAAGTTTTCCTGTAGAACATAAAATTTGTTCCCTTGTTTCAGAATTTCAGTTCATTCAAGTATATTAATGGGATTTTGTCCAGCACTTGGAACAAGACAGTGTTAACCACCTGCCACTTCCCATCCTGACTTGCATTGTTTCTTCTTAACCTGCTTGACAGCTGTGGATGATTCCTAGCCAGAGAGAGGAGGTAGTAATAAAAAACACCAAAATCCTTTCTGTGTGGAAATCAGTTGTCTGTACCTTGAGACAAGGAGAGTAAAATACAGCCTGCTTTATTGAAATGACACTCTTCTGGTTTGTAATGAAAAAATATAACAAATAACGAAAGGGTTGAAGTTGCTGGAGGTCTCTGCACCCCTACTCCCTCCCCCGTTCCCGTGGATATTGTGAAACAAACTACCAAGACAGACAAAACATTCTGAATTCTGACTGAAACTGAGCAAATTTAAAACTAGAATCTGAAGTTCTTAAATGTGGACACATCGTTTTGTCTCCCACAGACGTTTATATTCACGGACTGGGAGGATCGGGAGCTACGCCTGAAAGCAGGTGAGCTGTGTAGCAGCACAGGTGCATGCTGTCTGTTATAACTGAGTTTTGTTTCTTTCATACGTTCTGTAGAAGTCCTTATTTTGTGCTGTACAAGCAATTAGGGAAGTTAAGATGGAGAAAACAGAGAAAATTTCTCTGTAATTGCCATCTGGACAAGATGCCTGGAACTTCGAGAATACTGGGTTCACCTTTGCACCCCCTTTCTTCTTAAGTTTATGTGGTCCAAAGTTATAGTAGATATTTCCTTTGCACACATCTCATTACACTATTTATATACTCTCACTTGTCTTTATGCACTCGCACAATTTTATGACCTCTGCAGCTTCCATGCCAGATGCATAACCTGCCAACCCTGCCTGTCCTGCAGTTTCTTCTCCACACATGCACCATATGCACCTCAGATGTACAGCATTAGTGCCAAATATGCACTTCTTTTGTAGTCTTTTTTTGGCTACACATGCTTTTCAAACCTGAAAGGGCTGATCTTTCTTCTTCTAGGGGATCATATGATCAACACCAACTGTTCCGCTGTCCATACCCGGCAAGCTCTCTGCTGCAAGATGTCTGTGGAATACGATAAATTCCTGGAATCTGGGCAAAAGTAAGTGAAACACATTGTTCTGATTGACTTTGTTTCTTCCAGTTCTGTGCTTACAGGAAACTTGAGTAACCATCTCTGTTCCAGTAAGGAATGCAGTATTAGCTAAAATGTAGAGATGAGTGCAGGAAAGGGAGCACAGCATGAAGCAGTGTTTATAAACTAGCGTCATCTAAAAGGTAGAAAGGATTATAATCTAAGGGGGTTATTAATTTCAGCCTCTTCACGGACTTAGCATCTGTGGGTACTTTCATCTTTCCTACTCAGTAATTTGGGACAGTAAGAAATACTTTCTGCTCCAAGCCTGAAAGACTATGACTCAGTTGTAAACCTATAACTCATTTCTTTGTTCCTATAACTTCTTGTTTTGTTTGAAGATGGTTTTGCCATGTGGACGATGACAACTATGTGAACCCTCGGACTCTCCTGCATCTCCTGTCTGCCTTCTCACACAGCCAGGATGTCTATGTGGGCCGACCGAGTCTGGACCATCCCATCGAAGCAGCTGACCATGTCCAAAGTGATGGATCAGTAAGCAAACTTTTTCAGTTTGTCTGAGAGACATCCTGATCTTCTAAGCCTTTAAAACCTTGACAGTTCATAGGATTCCCCCATAAACTCAAGTGATTTAATCTGCAAGAAATGAACCTGGTGATGGTCATCTTCAGAGGCAGGATGCTGGGTTAAGTGCACCTGCGCTCTGATGTTGTATGCATATGTATGCACAATGGAGCAACAGGAATGGCTATCTGTTTCTGTTCCTTTACTCATGTATGCTGTGATCTCCCTCACACTGAGCTTAGTAGGGCCTCCCCACCTTGACTGTTACTTTTCCTTTGGTGGCTTTGGGGGTGGTGTTCCTTGTTTTAAGATTTGGGAGTTTGGGTGGAAGTTCAAGGGGTTTTTTATTTGTTTTGAGTGCAGTATCACATACATTGTCATCATCTTGAACCAACCTCAGATGGGTAACAAAAGCTTTCTGGATAGATGAAACATTTCCAATATAGAGTGGTCACTAGGTTTCCAAGAACCAGAAGCAAGCAGATCTCAATCACAAGATGCATGTGCTAAGGAAAAAGTCCTAACCAGGTTGCCTGCACTGGCAGGTCTCTTTAAAGATATATCAATCCACCGGCCAGAAAGTCAGTTATAAAGGAGCTTGTTAGGGAGGAAGACTCTGCACAACAAAATAAGTCTCCTTGGACATGGAGCCAATATATATATGGACCACCTTTGATATCCTCAGTAACACTGAGCTGGCTATGACCCTTGGTTAAAATGAACAGGGGACAGATGGAACTGGGTAGAAGTGGGAGTATCATTTTCCATTTCATGTGTGCTACCTCCCTGATGCTACTTTCCTGGTTTACCTGCTGTCTGTTTCAAGATAGTTTCATTTGAGAAAACAGCTAGCTGCACGTTCAGCAGCCTAAACAAATAGGGATTCATCTGTAGCCTTGTTGTGACTCAGACGTAGTAATGTGGTATCAAATAGAGCGTTGTGTTCCCTTCCCTGCCCAGCCAAATGCAAAAAGCTGATTATCAGTAACTATTGTGTGATTTTTCTTTTTGCTCTTCAGAAGACAACCGTGAAATTCTGGTTTGCCACAGGTGGAGCTGGGTTCTGTATTAGCCGAGGTCTTGCCCTGAAGATGAGTCCCTGGGCCAGGTAAGCACTGTTCCTAGCTGAGCTCCGTCCTTACATGGTTGGGAGGCTTTAAAACACATTTTAGCTTGTCTCCTATGCTCTCTGTCACAGCCTGGGCAATTTCATTAGTACTGCAGAGAGAGTGCGTCTTCCCGATGACTGCACTATTGGCTACATCATTGAAGGGTTGCTGGAGGTAAAGCTGCTACACAGCCCGTTGTTCCATTCCCACCTGGAAAATCTGCAGAGACTGCAAGGCGAGTCTGTGCTGCAGCAGGTAGGGCTATGCCTCATGTCCTGTTCCTGTAATTACACCTCAGTCTGATCAGAGAGAGTACTCTGCGTAGACTTAGCACTCTTCAGCATAGAAGGATATCTGCAGACTCACTCAGAGCTGTGTCCTGCTCAATTCCTTCATTTAGGTAAAAGGCACAGTTTCACCCTAGCCAACTAGGTCATATAGCTGTCCCCTCCTTTGGGGACACAGTCTGCTACATGAAGCCTAAATAGGGTGTTCCCCACCTCCTTCTAAACCTTGACTTTTTGTGTGTAGCAGTAGTAGAAAGTGCAGAAGTTTGCTAAATAGTCTTCCTGGTTTTGCCTACCAAAGTTTCAGTCTTAACTCACGCTGTTCAAAAAGGCCACTATAGTAAGTACTTCTTCAATAGCTAAGACATAATTAAATATTTGATCATTTTTCAGAATAATTTGTTTGAGTCTCAAGAAACTTAAAGCTGCTTCTGAAAAATCAAGTTGTTTTTTAATTGCTGGGATACAGTTTACCTCCCGGGCAGCAGATGGAGCCACAAGGCCATCCAGCAGTGTTGCCTGCATCACACTGCTTGGCACCATAAGTAAACAAGAATATGGTTTTGCCTCCCATGCTGCATGGTTATATTTTTCTGGTGGTTGTGTTAGGCAGCAGAAATGTGTGCCTGGGGCCAAATTCCACCTTGATGTCATCTCCTTCATGTTAGTGAATTTGACTGTAGCATTAATACATTGTTTCACTGTTGATCACTGGTTCCATGAGATGAAGACAGCTAACATAAAACCCGGGAAATGTACAATTACAAAGAAAACATAAGTCTTCTTGTACTGACACCTGAAAAATTCTTAATGCAGTACTTGTGTGGAGGAACAGCCTTCATCTTGGGTTCCAAAGATCTAAATTTTGTTCCAGATTTGAAACATGACAATCCTTTCCATGCAAATATTTATATTTTCCCCTGTGCTAAAATATTGCTATTGCAGACCTCAGGCAATATCTGGTGAGGATGAATGTGTTATTTAGCAAAGGGACTGACAGGTGCAGGATTAATGTCCTTACAAGCTTACAATTGAAACTCATCTTGTCCTTCAGGGCAATGCAACTTCAGATCTTCTGCGTATTCTCCCACATTACCCGTAGTGCCATTCAGTGCCAATGTTGCTTATGTCAGAACCTGCTGTCCTCCAAATGTGATCCATGTTCAGATTAGACAGCATCTCTGGAGACTTTCTTGATACCTCATTAATAACCCTGCTCTCTCCACTCTGGTTTTCTGCATTAGTGTTAGAAGTTCTAATAGTTATTTGTTTTTACAGGTAACCCTGAGTTATGGTGACCCTGAGAACAAACACAATGTCGTGAGTGTGGGAGGAGTGTTTGGCCTTCAGCAGGATCCAACCCGGTTAGTGTTCACTTCTAAAACAAGATCTCCCTACCTTGTTCATATTTGCCATCTGTAATAGGATCAGACCCTCTAATGGGGTTATTTTCTCATGTCAGCTCTTGTTACTGTGCCAAAAGCAGGTACACCCACCCTCTGCTCCATCAGACTACTGCACATTCAGTGCTAGTATGTTCCATGTATAGAGAATTCCAATCTAATGCTGTCTTTTTTTTTTTTATAGATTTAAATCTGTCCATTGTCTGCTTTATCCTGACACTATTTGGTGCCCTGCTAAGAAGATGTCATAATTCTTGATCAGCCACTGACACCTGTGTCTTAGCTAGTTTGTGTAAGGCAGGAGTTGTGGAATTTTTTGGTGGTTTTGTTCTTCTTCTGGGAGACAACCAGTGGTATCTACAAAGGAGGTAGACAGACTCTGTTAAGAAAAGCAATAAGGTGTGGTTTGTTCACCTGCAGCCTGGGACATTCCAAGAAGAATCTTTGTTCTTTTGTCTAGTGGCTCTTCATAAGATGACCACAGTCCTGTGTGTATAAGTCACTTTACACTTTCATCTGATGTCATGTGAACCTGTGCTTGGGCACATCTGAGGCAAATGCAGTACTGGGAGTGAGAGTGTTCTTACTACCCTTAAGGGGTTTTTATAAGCCACTATTTTGAAGCTGGAGTGCTAGAGCAGACTGTAGTCCCCATGGTGACAAGAGAGGGGAAGTTTTCACTCATCTTTCTTGGGAACAGATTTATTTAAGAGCTTCTGTGGCCTGCCAGATTAAAACTCCAGTGGGCCAGAATATAAAAATCCTGGAATCACTAGGGTAAACAAGGCTGAAAGCCTTTGTCATGAGAAAACTGTGTGAGGGTAAGCTTACTCATGACTGGATAAGTTGCTTACAATGTACATTCTCCCCTGTCATCCATGTGTACCTCCTGTGGAGGTAATTGTCAGACCTAGCTCACGTGCCGACTGAATTGCAATGGTTGATGATTATGATCTATTCCCTTGATATTTGATACTGAAGAAGTATTTGCCTGAGAAGATGGTAATTGTTCCTCCCACTTGGCCAGTAGTTGGTCACATGAGCCGGAGAAGCTTTGCTGGCAAAATACACCCTGTTTCTGAAGCAGTGTGAGGGGGGGAGGAATGCTAGATAGCTGCAATGCACCAAGGAAGGTTTAGTGGTATTATTTGAGGACCTTTAATTGTATGACCATGGTTACTCCAGCTTCTTCATATAATCTTTAAATTACCATAAAGTCAAGATCAGTGTTTGTTTTTACTCCTTAATAGTTCAACAAATAGTTCATGCAGTCACAAAAAGGAGATTGCACACTCATAAGCAGAAATGCAGTGCTCTAGCAGTATCATCTGCTGCTGCTTTTTAAAGAAAGTAAACTTAATTTTGAAAGTAGAAGGAATGGGGCTCCATACATTTACTTTTTTGTTAGCCCAGACACTGGCCATGTGCAAACCCTACCTGACCTGAAGAATACCATTAAAAAATACAAAAATTTTGCAAAATCACTGTTTACTCTTACAAAAAATACTTGCTGGTTTAGTGCTAGAGTTTAAGGCCAAATTAAGGGAAGAATAATAGAATGCCATTGTATGATCTGGAGCTGTGATCGCTGGCTTGATTGTGGACCTAGCAGAAGTTTCAGGTTTCTAAACGGCTGTGCTCAGCTTTGCTGTGGGCTTCAGCTAGTTACTTCCTGGCAAATGCCTGTAGTGTATTCAAGTATTCGCACTTAGCACAAGTGTCAGCCTCCTGAAATATACCGTGTTCCCCACATTTTAACAAACCCTGCAGTGTTTACCTCAATACATTGTTTCCTTTGCATGATTTTAGGTAGTTCCACTGAGGCGCAAACAAACTGATTGCGACTTACTACAGTCCTGCAGCTCATTCTTGTATTTCTCCTTTCTATTATGTGTACTAAGGTATACATGAGGTATGGAAATAAGAAAGCTGCAGGGAACTGGATCAAAGCCCAGCTAGCACACTGGCTGTTCCATAATGGGTTGTCAGTGTTACAGGTGTGCCTGTCACAGAAAACAGAGGAGCATTTGTGGAAGAGTAGGTTCTACCTCTTTATTAGGTCTTCTGCTAACTACAGTTGAGGCATCCTGTGGTTTAATTATTTGTCATTAATAGTTCTGGGGATTCCTGGTATCCATATATATTTTTTAAAAAACACTACTTAGGTTCTTGGTTTTAAAGTCCTGTAGCAGAAAACTGTGAAACTTCATGAGCTCTTGAGGTGATTTTGTCTTCAAGCACTGCTTCTGAACTCTTCTGTTGGAACTTTTTTTCCCCTTCCACTGGAAGCAGCCTCTTGTTAGATGACACAGACCAAGCAAGGACTGGGCAGCAATTATGGAAAACTGCAGTTTAAAAATTACAACACTTTATATTGATGGCAGCAAAACGAAGCAGTAGAAGTTTCACACTCTGGTCACTGGTCGCACTACGTGTGCCAAAGAGGCAGTGCCCTCAAAGCTGGGAGTGTGTTTATGGAACTTAAAAAGGACCATGTTCTCCTGCAGGGCAACAGGAAACTTCAGTGTGTTCAGTGTGTTCCAAGGTTTCTTGTGTTGAGAATACAGTAAGCTGTGTGGATCTATCAGGATGCAGCTTTTTTATCAAACTACTTTTTCATACATAAAGTGATTCTATAAAATAAATATTTAAATATGTCAAAGGCTATGTTTTGTCATATTTCTTCACATGTGCTCGCTCAAAAATGTATCTGCTAATCCAGAAAACTCTGCCCTCTTGTCAGGCTCATGTGATGCCAAGGGCCAAAACGCAGGTAAGCTCAGGGACTGGGATGTGGAGAACAGAGATGGATGAGAAGAATCCTTGCAGCTGCTTCTTAACAGAGTACAGTCAAAAAATTGAGATGATGAGGATTTTAATTGTCATCTTCAGCAGGAACTTGGAGGGGGGAGAGCTGGCAGGTCTTTTTCATCAGACTCCAAGAACCTTCGTTTTCTGTGGTCGCTCAAATGGTACTTCAGTCAAGAGAGAGCCACGAAACTTAACGTCTGTGTGCCTGTCTTGCTAGATGAGGCTGGAGACGGCTTCGTGCTGCGTTCCCTCGGCGACGGGCAGCTCCCGGCCACGGACGCGGGGAAAGATCGCGCCGCTCGCTCGCCCTATGGAGCCTCCCCGCTCCCGGACCCCGCCCCGGCCGCGGGCCCGCCCCGGCCACAGTCCAGCCGAAGCATGGAGGCGCATCTCAGCTTCCGCGGACGGCGGGCCCTGGTGACTGGGGCCGGCAAAGGTGACGGCGGGCGGAGGGCCGGGGCGAGTCTGACGCCGTGTCCCCGCAGGGATCGGTGGGGCCGGGGCGAGTCTGACGCCGTGTCCCCGCAGGGATCGGTCGCGCCGTGGCCGTGGCGCTGAGCCGGGCCGGGGCCCGCGTGACCGCGCTGAGCCGGACGGCGGCGGACTTGGAGAGCCTCGCGCGGGAGGTACCGGACCCCCTCCTCCCGCCGCCCTTCCCCGCCCCACGAACCCCGCATCGGGCCCCCGGGCTCCCTCGCGGCCTCCCGCCCACGGCGGCTGCCCTCGCCGCAGTGCCCGGGCATCGAGACCCTCTGCCTGGACCTGGCGGACTGGGAGGCTGTGGAGGCGGCGGTGGGCGCGGCGGGGCCGTTCGAGCTGCTGGTTAACAACGCGGCGGTGGCGGAGCTGCAGCCGTTCCTGGAGGTGACGCGCTCGGCCCTGCAGCGGTGAGTGCCCGGCCCCGGCTGCCAGGCGGCTCCCGCACGGGGAGCTCTGGGGCCGGGGATGCCCGCCAAGGCGTCACGAAGCTGTGAACGTCAAAAACAGCGGCACAGCTTTCCAGAAAAGGGTGTTATTAGAGAGGAAGCAGCTGGAAAGAACAACGACAGCAACTGATATACAGACACCAGACAGGCTGACATGCACACTTCTAGCAATGCCCAGTGTTGGTCGATTGTTACTGCATATGTCCTTTTTCTTTACTGTCTTTTAATTCTTTACATCATCACCTTTCACCCCTTAAACAGCAAAAGGAAACAAAGTACTGGCTCTTACATCCATTTCTAAGTAGCCTGAACCTGCAGTGTCACTTCCAGAATGGTGGGGTGCACCTGCCATCTCACTGGCGTGGGAGGAGAGTGCCTTTGCTGCTCATCAAGCTCAGAGCTGCCAGTCTAGTTCCACCTCTATTAAACTGAAAGGCAGTCGTTGCTAAGGCAATTCAGAAATAGAGACAACTAAGCCAGGTAAGGAAGAAAAAATGATCATGGTGGGAAATTAAATTTGCTAACTACAGTAACATATCTTTTTTCTCTGAAAAGCTCCAGTTTCGTTGTGAGTACGCTTTAGGATGCAGGCTATCTTGAGTCCATGTCCTTCTAAGAAAACAGGTCATGCTATGTCCCTATGTTAAAAATGGCTGTTGAGAATCTATAATGAAGGTTTGTGACTAGAACATAAAATATATGGATTCTACTAAGATCATTCTGCAGAACTGGCAGGTGGAAGCCTGACTAAGGAAGCACAATGTAGCAAACAGAAGAAATGCTGCCTCTACCCACCTTACAGCAGCTTTGCTTTATAAATCTGTGTGAAGGGTTTACTTGACCTAAGAGTTATCTGCCCTGGCTGAGGCCCAGGGCTCTGTTTAAACTTTGACAGAGGAATTCCATTAGGCTGCATAAGAGCAGAGTCCTGTGCAAAATGTGCCTGATGCATGCCTGCACCTCCCCAAACACTGACAGGCTTGCAGCCAATGGATGGTTCTGGTTCATTGCTGAGATCCCACTGACCATTCTGGCTCTCCTGACAACTTGGCATTTCTGTCCATGTCCTAGAGTATCACCAATGTTTCCAAGAGACCAGCAGCACTTGTCCTCTGCTGCCTCCCAAAACAGCTCCCTAGGCTGGGCTACAAGGACTCTAACTTAAATTTGACTTCTTTATTTGTAGGTCTCTTGATGTGAATTTTGGGGCTGTGCTTCATGTTTCCCAGGTGAGGAAGAACTGTCACTGCAGCTGCCTCCATGAATAGCAGCGACTAAATTGTTGTACATAGTAGGGGTATGTGTCCACTGTGGGGGTTGAAAAGACTGCAGTCCAAAGTCAATCTGACAAACTACATGTACAACCTCTTCACACTCTTGCTTTGACTCTTGTAAGCAGGAGGCAGTGAAGACTTGCTTCCTCCAGATATTTTTGTTCTTTGGTCTACCATAATAGCCCAGCAAGATTCCTTTGGAGTGAAACAATTTCTCGTTAGGATTCTGGCATTCCTCTTTTTTTTTTTTTTCCCCCTCTCTTCCCCCCTCCCAGATAGTTGCTCGGCAGATGATTGCACAGGGGGTGCCAGGGGCTATTGTGAATGTCTCCAGCCAGGCATCGAAGCGTGCACTGAGGGATCATGCTGTTTATTGTAAGTGTGTGCAGCTTTAGCAGTGCCCCTCGCAGTTTTGACCAGCTGGAGACTCACAGTCACCCAAGCTTCCAGCTACCCGTGTTCCAGACCAGGTGCTATGCAGTTAAATACCTCCTCTTCTTCCCTTCTCTTAAAGGTTCCACAAAAAGTGCTTTGGATATGCTGAGCAAAGTAATGGCAATGGAACTGGGACCCCACAAGGTAGGCGTCTGTGAGAGAAAAGTGTGAAAGCTGAACCTGAGCACAACCACAGCAGTTGGGTTTGACTGTTGCTTCTGGTCCCAGATTAGAGTGAACACTGTGAACCCCACCGTGGTTATGACTGACATGGGGAGAATTAACTGGAGTGATCCTCAGAAATCTGCTGCCATGATTAATCGGATTCCCCTGGGAAAGTTTGCAGGTGAGTGATGTGGGTCTGTTCCCAGGCTGTGCTCTCATGTTTTCTCCAAGCCTTCCTTCTCACTGACATCACAACCAGAAGCTGCTGATTTTTCGGCAAAGTGACAGCTCTGCTCAATGCCTTTTGGCTGAGTTCCTGCAGTATCTTATCAGGACGGTGAGAATCAACCCTCCTCTTGCCTTTTCTACAGCCTCCTCATCTTGGGACAAGTGAAATGAACTTACACTACTGTTCATAAACCTGACTGGGTGTTTGCTGTGACCTAAGCACCATTTGATCACAAGGACACTTTGATGTCCAGCTCTCAACCACACTGTCCCAGACACTTCATCAAGCACAGTTTGAAGGCAGAAACACTTTCTGGCTCTAATTACCTATAGAGGTCAAAGGCAGACCTTTTTAGGTGCTTGTTTTTCTGGTAAAATTTGAGGTGGGCATCAGATTTTCTCTGTGTTTGATTGCAGAGGTGGATGATGTGGTGAACAGCATTCTCTTCCTGCTGAGTGACAAGAGTGCTATGACAACTGGCAGCTCACTGATGATTGATGGGGGCTTTCTTGTCTCCTAAGATGACACCTGCATTTTACACCTGGCCTCAATTTTCATATGAATACTGCCTAGATGTAAAAACTGGATAGAAAACAATGACACAGACTTCTTGCTGGAGGGGCAGCAGGGCTGAAGACTTAGAAGTGAGGCAGAAAATCAGCTTTGCAAGACTGCTATATAATAAAGCTCACATACACCTTCATGGAGAATGTTTATTGCACCAAATAAGGTTTTATCTCGTCACTCTACATGATGATTAGAAATTGGACCTTTCTTCCAACCCTGTTCCCCCCCCACAACCCTTCAGAAGCTCTCCCTGTTCCATCCAAATCCACAGAGTCTGTCTGCATTTTCAGTGGGAAGGGAAAGAAGTTAGCAGACTCCTCATTGCTTCCTTTGTTGTCTTTAGTAGGAAAAAAAAAATTGAGGCAACAACCCCAGCCCTGCTCTGCAGAGACTGGATTCTGGGGGAAGGCCCTGCTAAAGACTAATGGGGGGGAGCAGCACCATGCTGTCCTAGGGTGTGCAGACACAAAAAGGCAAATGCATTGATTGCACAGAGCTGTTTCACTCACAGAGTTTGGCTAGTACCCAATAAAGCACCTAATGATTTCTTTTTCAGCTTCTCATTTACTTTGACCCCTTCCAGGGCTGGTTATGATTTCTTTAACAGTCTCAGGAACATTCTGCTAGAGCACCAGTTTGTTAACTGTTAGCCACAGCAGGCTGGGCAAGGAGACCCTACCACCCTCCCAGCTATTCTTGTCTTTCAGCACCAATGAAATCAGCTCCCTCCCCACTCCCACCAGGATGTTCACCACCTGTTTCACCTGCAGGTTGCATCCAGAACAGGATGGATGTCTCAGCCCTTTCCACTTGGAGTTCAGGAGAGCCAAAACAGCTTGTTGCCTGAAGGAGCTACCTTGCCTTCCCCGCTGTACCTCCCCTGGGGGCTGTATAGTCCCCAGCTGGTCTCCTGTCCCCACTGCCCCTTCACATCAACACTGACGTTAAATCAAAGAGACATTTAAAAAACACTGACTTCATACATGATGAAGGGCCCTACACATCCCAGCCCCCTTCAGAAACACCCAGCTTAATATGCCATCTGTCAGAGGATGACAGCATGCTGAGCCAACACCTAGGCCACAGCCCTCAAAACATGGTACACTTTTTGCCAGGCTTCTTCACAGGCGGTGGGCAGAGCACAGCCCGGATGGCTTCATCAAAGACCGTCTTCAAGCCCCTCTGTGTCAGGGCAGAGCATTCGAGGTACTTTACCGACCCTGGGGAAAGAGAGCTCCAGCTCAACCACTCCAGTTCTACCAGCATACACTGTCCCTCACCCACTCACCAAGTTCAATGCCACTGACATCCGCCTGCTCATGAGACTCACCGATCTCCCGAGCCATGGCCAAGCCTTGGGGATAGGTGATGGGGGCCAGTTTCTTATCACGTAACCTTTCAATGGTGTCCTTATCATCCCTCAAGTCCAGCTTGGTGCCCACCAGGATAATAGGTGTATTTGGGCAATGGTGTCGGACCTCAGGGTACCACTGAAACAGAGAGGCGTGATAAGAAAAGTAGTTATATGAATAGCCATAACCATGAGGATGCATTCCTGCTATTGGGAATGAAAAGGTTCACTACTGACATGGTGGCAACACCTGAACAGGATACTGCTGCCTACACTTCTAATATGCTCTGCAAAAAGAGATTGGTGCAGATGTAATAATGAAGGCACCAAGACACAGAATCCTGACACACATTACCATCCCAACTCTGCACACAGTGCTTCCCTTAACTGTATTTTAGCTTCTAAGACATCCCTTATCTTAAAACACAGATTCAGAAAGGCAGTAACTTAGCCAAAGCAGTCATGAACAAAAAGCAAGCCCCACTTAAAAACTGCAGCCTTTGATTTTCCCTCACCAAAACATAACTGATGATTGAAGTTTTGGGCCTGTAGGTGTGGTGCTGGGTAGGGCAGGGAGCGCCACTGGTTCTTCCCTTCTACTGTTTCACCCAGGAGGAGAATACTTTACCTTAGCTCTGACATTCTCAAAGGAGGCTGGACTCACAAGGGAGAAGCAGATCAAGAAAACATCCTGTGCAAAAACAAGAGGGTCAGCTGTGCAGAAAGAAACACCTAGAGTGAACGGAGGCTGCAGAGGGAACCCAAGAAAGGACAACCTCCTCCCACAAGCAAGGACAGCTGTGGCTTTAAGAAATTTTTCCCCATTAAGGGTGTTAAACTAATTCAGAGAGGGAAGGAATGGACCTCGAGTGTATGAATACATCTTCTTTCACAATGCTGGGCTCTGCATGTTAAGAGCCTGAGGCCTCAAACATCTTAACAGTGCTAAGGGCTTCACCAGCAGCACAGCGGCTTAGGAATTGCTACACCAGAAACACTCCTAGGGCAGCCCAACGGGGATCAGTCCTGCTGAGGGAGAATAGGAATATGGAAATGGCTATGCTGCACAGCAGCCCTACAGCATTCCTTTTACTTGAGCCTCCCTGGGACACCCAGAACTCTTTGAAGACCATCACAAAGAAAAGACTGGAACAGGACAATTTCTTAGGAGAAAATTAGCTGTGATACTTCTTAAAAAACCAGAATTATGGGTACAGCTGCAGGAACTCAGACTTCCCTCAAAGGAAAGAAACATGCCTGTCCTCGGGAGTCTCCCTGTCTCTGAGAGGGAGCAGTCACAAGCCAGTCCAAGCCCAGCACTCACCGTCTGTGGATAGGAAAGAGGCCGCAGTCGGTCATAGTCTTCTTGCCCGGCTGTATCCCAGAGGCCCAGGTTCACTGGCTTTCCATCTACCATCACATTGGCAGAATAATTATCAAACCTGCCAATGAGGAGTCCCCATCAGTGACAATTTTGTGGAGACCTTCACATCTCTATATGGAATTCAAAGGGGCAATGAATCAGGAAAGGATACTGCAGCACAGTTCCAGTGGGGACAATCTGCCTTCCTCACACACACAGCCACAGCATCATCCTTACCTGTCAAGTTCACAGTCTGATTTGCAACAGCCACCTCCTCACATACAAACCCAACTTTGACATATACATGCATACAGATCAAAAATGAAGCCCAAGGCCATTACTTACACAGTGGGAATGTATTCTCCAGGAAAGGCATTTGTGGTGTAACTGATCAGCAAGCAGGTCTTCCCTACAGCTCTGCAGAGGGTAAGAGTGACAAGCATAAAGAAGAGTACAAGCATGGAGCACTAAGGCAGTAAAACCCACCCTTCCCCCACCGAAAACACATGGTTAGGTAAAAGTTACCACGCGAGAAAACAAGCCTGTTGCAGGCTGGAATGCCCTAGTTGTCACAGACATGGCCTGAACTCAAAAGGTGCACCTTGCCTGAGCACTTCCTAACCCTGCTCTCTGCCACTCCTTTTCCCTACCCATTCAGCCCTCAGCAAGACATCAGTCAAAATATAGTTGCTCCATGAACCAAGAGAGGGAATAAATTAGGGCTGTGTACTGGGCTCAACAGATGCATAGTAATTTAGCAAAATGGATAAACAGTGAGGTTAAAAAACCTGCAACAATGCAGAATTCTGCAAGCTCCTCAGATACAGGAATTCAGTATCAATAAATACAAAGGGGAAAAATTAAGTTTCCATAAACAAAAATGGACTTTAAAATTGACTGCTGTCGGTTTGGAAAACGATTAGTGAAGAAGGATAAAAATACCAGTTCAGGGCTTTGCTAAAGGTTGGTGGGTTGGTCAGCCCAGCAGTGGCAGCTGGCGAGGGCCAGGCCAGGGCTGGCTGGCAGTAGCATAAGCATGTAGACTTTAACCAGTCCTGTAGAATTCCTAACGGAGAGCTTCCCTGTAAGAATCGAGGAGTACCAGCAGTGTGTGCAACCTTTTTATCATGGAGAAAGTTGTGAACTGCAGACAGCCTTCCAGAAAAAGACTGTGAGTGCCAGTGCCAGGCTGGCTGTGAGGTGCCTGGGTGAAGCTGAATAGCTAGCAGAAATGCATACCCCCTACCCAATTCTGCAACCAGACTGACATAAGAGAGGATGTCAGACGAGAGGAAGAGAGTTGACAGTGTGCAGTCCCCTGCACACACCAGGATGACAGAAAGTACAAAGAGAACAAACCACTATTACAACCTTTTCTTTGGATTAGGTCCCCTTGGTCCGAGAAGAGAGAAGTTTTGTCATGAACCCCTAAGCTGACTGGTCCAACTCTCCTCCTGAACAGTGACTTCTCTTCCCCAACAAACAGGGAAGCTCGTCATTCACAAAAACCTGTGTATCTATGTGTTTCCTATCTCTTTTAGTCTGCACTGTTGATTTGGTCTTAAGGCAAAACACAAGACAGCAAACCTTCAGATGAACTCCATTTCCAACATCCTAAGCTCCCAGTTATTCCTCACCCTTCTGCAATAAGGCTGTGCTTTCTCCTACTCTCCTTAAGCCCTCACAGGCTGGAACCTGGAAGGCCTCACCACAAATGTGCATTTGAGGGGGTGGCATGCACGAGAAAGGGGAAGTCCAGTCTCTGCCTAAAATCAGTTCACATTTAGGTCTGAGTACCTCAGCTCTGTTCTTGCTGCGGTGATCAGAAAAGTAAACTGGAATTGTGAGGAAAAATATGCAGGATGAGCTAAGAAAGTTACAAAGCAGCATAAATCTAGTGCATGCTTGCATCTTGGGGGCAGATGTGCTCCCAAAAAAGGCATTTAGGAAGAGCCTAAAGAAAAAAGCAAAAAGGGTGACAAGGAGCACGTGGTGAAATCAGAAAGAGCAACGCATTTCACCTCGGAACAATCAACAAAAGGACATACGAGACCTGCGAACATCAAGATTTTCAGGAGGACTCTTGTCAGGAATAAAGCAGGTACAATAAAAAATAGCAAAATATCGGCACCTAAATAAAACAACAAGGAGGCAAACGTAAAACCCAAGAGAAGCCCGTGTTTGCTACCCAGGCAGCACCCAAGTTCACGAACTATGAAAGGAACAGGGCAGGGTTGCGCGGGCCGCGGCAAGGCCCCAGTCTCCCGCCGGGACTGAACGGCGGCTCGGCCCGCCAGCCCCACTCCCGCCGGCCCCGGCCCGGCCCCACCCCGGCCCCACCCGAGCCAGGCCCCCGTCCATCCAGGCCAGACCGAGCCTCGCCGCCGGAGCGGGGCCTCCCGCCGGCGGAGCAGCTCTCCCGGGACGCAGGCCCAGGCCAGACCTCCCTCCTTCCCTCGGCGCCGCCGGGCCCGTTTGTGCGGGGCTGCGGGGGCCGGGGCGCGGCCCCTCCCGCACTCACCCGTCGCCCACCACCACACACTTGATCGCCTGCATCTGCCCGCGATGGCGGCGCCGCGACTGCGCCGCAGTGAGCGCCCGCGGGGTGGGGCGGGGCCGAGCCGTGCAGAGCCGAGCGGAGCGGCGCCGAGCCGAGCCGAGCACCGAGGGCAGGGCCGTGGCTCCCGCCGGCCCCGCCCCCGCCGCTCTCCCAGGGCCGGACGCGGCCCCGCCGCGGGCGGTGGGACGAGAAGCGGCGGCTCCGCCCCACGAAAGAAGCGGCGGGTGCTGCTCGGGGCCGGTTACCGCATTGGGGCCCACCGGCTCAAGGACAAAGCTTTAAAACCTGGTTACGTTGTAGCTGCACAGTTCACCGTCATCTACCCAGAGCTGCTGAGGAACAAAGATGGAGTAGCCAAAATCCTTCAGGAAGATGGCTTTGGGCTTCCCCCAGCTCCCCAGGGTACATGCTAGGAACAAAGGTGCCCACAGTAGTGGCCCTGTCTGAAAACAACAGCCTTTGCTTTTCCCTTACCTCTGGGTCTGTAGTGCTGCCCAGCAGCCACAGACAAAGTAGCTATTGCCACAGGTTCTCTTCATTATGACTAGGGAACAGCTTCCCAGCTTCTTGGCTTTCATCTTAGTCCAGAAGCAAAACCATCCCCACCCTATCCACCTGTAACAGCCTTTTAGCTCCAGGGCAGGCTGATCTGTCTTCAGGTCTTCAGGAGTCTTCAGGAGAGTAACACAACAAAAGGCCCCACCCTCCACATCAGCCAAACATCCAGTTTGCCACTGTCCAGTGTTAATGGCAAAATACAAAAGTTGTTTATTAAGCAGAGCAAAACCCAATTTAAAAAATCATGAACACAAAGCAACCAATCCACACAGAAACTTTCATTTTCCAGGTGTCTCTCAAAATATGTACTCTAAGATATGTTCCTACCCCAGACTCACAGGAAGAACATCCTCAGGGCTCAATACGGCTGACCTGACAACAGCTCCTGCTTTCTCCTATTCAGACTCTTGTAATCCTTCCCTTTCTCCAGGTCATGCAAGGACTTGTGCTGTCAGGAAAGGAACCACCTTCTCCCCTTTGTGCTCTGAGAAGGAACTCCCTCGTGTCACACCAGATGCATCACTCCTCCCCAGGTTAAGGCCACAGCACTCAGTTCCAGGAAGCCGAGAAGCCAGGAGAACAGTTTTGCCATTTGCCATAGTGAAACTAAATCCTGTAGCAATACTGGCCACAGCATCTACAGGTACGGGCTGCAGTTCACAGTGAAGCAGCACAGATGTTGACAGCCAATCACCCACTCACCCTTTCCCTGCCACTCGTTGTAGAAATAGAATCACTGCCAATGCCCAGCTGTGCCACAAGGACATGGACAGCACTGCACCCAAAGCCCCTCGGTACAGCTGTTTCTGTCTATTCTGAATGTGTATCTACTGCCCACCAATACAGCCAGAGCCACAGCAGGAGGGGTAAACAGGCCAGAGAGGGCCCCATCAGACTCTGTTTCTGTCTGTAAACAGTATAAAAAAAGCACAGGTGTGTAATATCTGGTGTTTCCAGCAGTTTCAGGATCCCATTAGCAAGGCAAATTGCTGCAGCCCACAGGGAACTGTAAACACTCCTGTCGCTTTTTCTCACATTTCTCTGTGAACAGTCTTGGCATCCAAACAAATGCTGCAGCAGGACCCTGCCGGGGAACATACAAACTCCCCCAGTAACAAGTAATCCCCTGTACCAATAGGTTGTGGCAGTGCAGGGGAGGGGGCTCCACATCATGAACTCAGACCCACAAGCCTGGACGGTTGTTTCCTCCTCTCCTTTATGCCATCAGGAGGAAGATTTCTGAACAGCAAGATATTTGTCTGTTTCCAAGCCTTTGTGTCGCTCCACTCTCATAAAACAGTCCCATTTAGGAAGAAGGAGTTGTACCTGAGTTGCTCACTCTCCCTGACAGCAGGTACTTGGATCCATTAAGCCACGCTCTCATTTCCTAGAACTGTGGGTTCCCAATGGAGATCCCTGCACATATGCCATGATGGCATTCTGCAAGAAACTTGCTCGCTGGGCCTCCTCTTCTCTCACCCTGAAGATCTCAGCTTCCTTCATTCTCAGCTTCTCCAGAAGCACAGAGATCTCACTCTCCTTGTCCAGCAGTGCTTCACGGTGATTACTGGATAGGGCTGTGAAAAAGCAGCATTAGTAAAGAACATCAAGGTATCCCTAGAATAAATAAGAAAAGGCCAAAGGCAATGAAAGTGGTATGGTCAACAAGCACACAAGAGGAGTAGCATGAGACAACGTGAGAGATTTTGCACAGACAGCATGCACACTTCACTGTGCAGGAAATCTGAACATTTTGCTTGCTGTGCAGTTTTGGGTGGTCATCTGAGTCTTGGTCTCTATAAAATGAGGACAGGAACACGTGTAAATATACATGGATGGCGAGTACAACTCATAGGTGTACACACAGGCAGGAAGCACTTGCTGTCACTACCTGTAAGCACAGCTCAGCTCCAGGCCCAATGCAGGGTAACTCAGTGTTACCATTTGAGAAGCATGAAAGCATCCATCACCTTTCAGCTGTCTTTCCAGAGCTGCAATCTTCTCTCTCAGCCCATCCTGGGCTGCACGCTCAGCCTCCAGGTGCCCAATCTGCTCCTGTAATTCCACTTTCACCTTATTTAGCTCTGTCACTTTCTCCTCTTCCTTACTGTCCAGGTCCTGACACACAAAGACAAATCCATGAACAACCAAACAACTTCAGCAACTTGTTCTGGCCCTGTGGTGATCATCTCTACTCCAGTCCAAACTACCTGCTGAAGTTCATCCAGCCTCCTCCTGAGTCCATCAGCATACAGGCTCAACTGTTTGGCTTTGGCCTGGGCCTCAGCAACCATTTCTTTTTGCTTAAGGCAGCAGTTCTGAGCTTCATCCCTTGACTCAGTCATCAGCCGCAGCTTCTCTTCTAGGTGTTCTAGTCGTTGCTGCTGTAAGACACAAAGGAAAATGAAAATTAAGCAGTCCCACTTCATTCCTGTGAAGAGATTCTCCCCTCTTTGCTCCTAATACAGTGAACCCTTTACTGAGTCAACTGGCATTGACAAGCACAGGACACAGCCCTGCTCCTTGCACTCAGGAGTGACTCCAAGCTGCTTCCTCATGCCAGGGAGGACACTAACAGAGACTGAAACACTCAGCTGAGAAACATAGACAGGTCCTTGGCACATGCACTGATGCCACCACCAGTGTTTACAACTAACGCTCTACCTTCACTTCCTCCATACCTCAAGTGGCAGCACCACTGCATGCAGCTAAGCAACTGCTGGGTTTCACGTGTCAGATTTGTATGTCTGTAACTCAGTCATGCACTTTCTTTTGTGATGTTACAAGTAAGTAAATATTCTAATAGTTTTTGTGTATTTTCCTCATCTCTTGTTCCCTTTCACAGGATATTAACTCCATTGCCATTTTCACAGAGTTCAATACTACAGTGACCTTATTTATCTAGCAGCAGTAGACACCTGAAGAAATTTCTCAGAGTTCAGAGAAACAGGAGCACCCCATGAAAGTTGCCATTAAAAAGAAGGACCAACATCTGGCCGTTGGCTCCAGATGCTGGCAACTTAAATCTGCCACGACAATATCCACATCAGTTCTGTTACTACTGAAGACAATTCAAATTATTCTTTTCAGGGCTCCTTCCTCAACCATCCCACCATTTGTGGGTCAGTGAAACCCAGAGAGGAGTTACTTAGCAGCTCCCCAAGACTAAAACAGAGTAGGCAGCCAAACCACTTCCTTCCCACAGGGGCAGGCCCACAGACAAGTCGTTCTTACCTCCTCCAAGCGTGCCTGACTCCGAACTTTTATTAACTCCTCCTCTGCCTGTCCTCGTTCAGTTAGTGCAGCTGCTTTGACTTGGCTCAGCTCCTGCCACAGAAACATGGAAAATCATTCCACACAAAGAAGCTGCATTGCTGCAACACTGACCAGAAAACACTAGCAGCTTCCAGTCACAGGCTATAATATGTTCTCACTCAGGGGCAGCAAAAGCAAACAAAGCTGACAAACCTTTCCTCACTTCAAGATCATTATCTAAATTCAATCTGAATTTCAGTTATGTGAGAGAAAGTATTGGTTAAAGCTTTCCAAAACAAGGGCACAGGAAAGAGCAGTGCTGGATGGAGCTGGGGAAATAGATATGGATAAACATGCTACACTACTTGTGACAAATGAGAAACCTGTGAAGTCAAATCTTAGCAAGACTCAACCCATGTTCAATGGAATCCTTATTTTTGTCCAATCTGAATTTACAAGTTTTTCCTTGGAATCTTCTTTAATCCAAAGCAGTAAAAATAATTTTAGCATGTATACCGCTGTTTTCTGTTCCTCTTTGCAGCACATGACAATCTTTACAAAGGTCTGCAGTGGGAGACTCCATAAAACTTTCCTGGCAGCCTTCTCTGTGCACTGCTATATGAGCAATCAAAAGTGCCTAGAGCACTTTTTCTCACCTCCTCCAGAGATATCCTGATGGCCTCCAGACTCTGGATCCTGTTGTGCATGGAACGTTCACTGGCCTCCATGTGCTGTGTCATACGACCCACCTGCAAAGCAGCAGAAACCATTTAAGCAAGTGACAGAAAACCATTCCCATCTCCAGGCATAGAAACAACAGGACTACTTGTCAGGATAGTGAAGCGTCTTCTCACTGACCCACCTACCAGCAAAGAAAAATTCTTACCTCTCCCAGAACTCCACTAGGAAACTGTAATACAGATAGAATCTACCCTCTAGAAACTGGGAATTTTTAGACAGAGATCCTTCCCAGGCCACACGGAAGACACAGTCCAAGTTTTCATTGTCAAGTGGTACAAAACACAACAGATTCATTTTCTAGTTGTAATGTTGGCAAAATCTTCCTGGCCTGTGTCTTTTCTTAAAAGATTTCAATATCTTCAGAGAACTCTATTAGTATAACTTTATTTTGGAGAGATTTCAAACCTTAGTAAACACTGCAAAGAGAATTGATGCTAGTCTGTTGGTCTGTCCACACTCAGACACAACCCCCTTTGAAACATAACAGAGAAGGAACTAGCATGCTGAGGCCCATTAAAGGACTGCTTGTGTATAAGCACTTAAAACATTTAGAAGTACTTCAGAAGCAGGAAAATATTCCTTATTTGTAATTACCTCTGTGCACAGAGGTACACACAAAGGCCAGCCTCCCAGCCTCTCTTGTAGCATAACACTCTGGCCCATACTCTTGAAAGCCAGAAAATTTTACTAGCTGGTAGAAAGTCTTGTGATCTCTTCAGTAAGGCTTTGCTTGAAGAAATGGTCCATTATTCCCATAAATCTGAGCCCACTAACTTTTTAACTTTTTTAAGAGCACGTGACAGCAAACAATGACCTCCAGTGGTGATGTATATCAGGACAAAAGAAACACTAACCAGGATGCTGCAGAAACCCCATCCTTACCTCTTTTATCCGAAGGGATTCCATATCTTCAAGGCTTTGTTTAAATCTTCTCTTCTCCATTTCCAGACGTTCTGCAGATTAAAAGGAGGTATATCACAATTCTGGCATTCCTGCCACACAGCTGTATTCATACTTTTTCACACTCTGCCAACCCTTTCTCCTCAGCTGCCTGTGCTGTTGACTCAGGAACAATGATCCCAACCACAGGTGTCCACAAGCTGTTTCTACTCCTCCACTCACCTTCAGCCTCCACAGCCCGCAGCTTCAGCTCTGCTGTTGTGTTGGTCAAGTCTTGTTTTACCTGGAACAGCTGATCCTGCTGAACTTTGCACTTCCTCTCCAGCTCATCCACCTACATAAGGAAATTACCACCACAAAGGTTTTTCTTTTCCTTTTAGAAGAGAAAGTTGGCTGTACAGGACAATGAAGAGACACCCAACCAAGCATCAAAGTAGAGACCATATATATGGAGCAGATGTTATACATGTTCAAGTGCCACTTCTCAGACTTGGGATTGGTTTCCCACCTGGTTTCTCAGCAGTAGATTTTTTTCACTGGCAGCAGACAAATCTTGCAAAAGCCTGCCTTCCCGATCAGCACCTTCCTGCAAACAGAATCAAAATTAAAAAGCTGTACTCCCCCTAGCTCTTCCACTACCAACCTATGCCAACCAACATCACACCCAGCTAAATCCAACCTACACCATAAACATCAGGGCTCCTCTTCATATCTGGCAACTATCTATCTAATTAACATAAGAATTTTTGTCACGGTGGCTTTAGTTAAATCAGTAGTGGTAAAAATCATGCCTCCCTACTGCATCCAGCATCCCCCAAATCTACACAAATCAGTTATGACCTAGAGCCCTACTCTCAAACATAACTAGGACTTATCCAGCTCACCTGCTTTTGTTGCTGGAGCTCCCTGAAGTGGCACTCAGCCACACACTTTTGCTCCTGTTTCAGGGCATTCAGCAGCTCTCCCAAGTTGTGCACCTTCTGCTCAGAGAGAGCTAGGGCAGCTTCAGTCATCTGCAGCCTATAAAGAAAAGCACTTTATGGAGTCTTTTCCAAGGCAGACACTTCAGTAAGCTCTCTATGCCACCTGGTACAAGGTGCTAATGTCCATCTTGCCGCAGATGAAATCCAGCTACCTAAATGAGGGATTTTCTGCTTTTGGGAAAAGGCCACCACTGACCTCTCTACGCAGCAGCATCTGCAGTGACCTGGGACTTCTCAGTGTCCAGTATCCTGGTGCCCATTGTGTTTGCCCTGCAGGAGCCATCTTCCCCACCCAGACCTGTCTAGGATTTGCCTGCTCCCACAGAATAAAGCCGGCTACTTTATATCACAGCAAAGTTGTTTAAAATTAGAGACAGGATTTTAAACATGGGTAGCAGAAGCAATTTGCTTCTTCTATCCAAGAGGGACATGTCCACATCACTGCATGGCATACTAACACTGCCTTTACCTGGCAGACCTAAACTAAGCAGGTTCAGCAGTGTTTGAAGTCAAACCATGGCCATGTGCATACGGCTCTGCATAACCTAACACTTCTTTTGTTTTTTCTTTTGTTTTTTCAGGAACACTTCTTTTGTTCCTCTTCCTTATTGTTCCCAGGCCAGGCTCCTCCATACCTGCAGTGGTTCCCAGAGAACACTGTTCTTCAGCTGCTGGGGGAAGCAGGTAGAAATTCCTGCCAGGCTATAAACCATGCAAGGAACATGCCCCAGTCCCATCTGCGCAATCCTTTTCTCTCTTCCCACCTTCTGTAATTAGCTTGCTCTTACACCAATGCACTGTAATTTACTTAAAAGCAGACTAAGTATCTAGTGTGGCAAACTCAAAGGCTTGATCTGACTGTAATTTCTGGATATTACTGCAGAACTAACCAAAATAGTAATCCAGCTACTCTACAAGATTATCCCCCTTCTTAGAAGCTCTGCTCAGCACCGCTTATACAGCACAAACAGTGGGAAGACAAAGGCTTTCCTCCTCCATACTTGGTTTTCAGTGAATTCATAATGGAGTGCTGCTCATGCAATGCTTCCTGCAGCTGGCTGACTCGTGCTGCAGACATTCTGCATTTGGGAGGGGGAAAAAAAAAAAAAGTGGGTTATTTCTGCCAGAAAATAGAGAGTGCTCAATTCTGCCATCAAAGAGCACAAAATATTTAGAAATCTAACTCACTTCTCACTCCTGGCTCTTTCTTCTTTCTGCTTGTCTATAGTATCCACAAAATCCATGAACTGTGAGCAAGGCAAAATTCAGTGAGAAAATGAACTGCATCAGCTACAAACTTTTACATTTCTCATCCTTCTCTTCCCAGCAACAGCTGAAGACATGTCAAGCCACTCTACTGGATGCAAACTGGAAGTTCAATTGTTTTATTAGCACATCTGAGTAAGGTCATCAGCTATAGAGACTGCATCCTGAGGTGTCAGATGGAAAAACAGATCTCAAGGTTTACACCACTTGGAAAATATCAAACCAATTGCAAAAGAAGAAATGAAAGCAAAACCAACCAAAACTCCTCCTGAATCCAGAGTGAATATGTTCAGGAGGGATGTGTCCATACTCATACTGTCACTTGATTCCTAGGCAACTTAGCTCAGACGACAGACTCAATATATTAAACCATGCTGTGTGCCTGCCCATAAAAATGCACATGCAACTTCAGGTGCACAATAATACTGTCACTGAGTGTTCTGTGGGGACCTGAAGGGAAAGCAAAGGATTCCAGTTATCCCATTTGAACTGCCAACATCTGCTGACCTGCTTGTTCTTCTCATCCTTCAGACTCAAAACCTCCTTGCTGAGGATGTTCACTTGGTTCTGGGCCTCACTTAGGATAACCTCACGGTCTTGGTTGTGATCCAAGGCTTGTTCTGATGCAGAGAGAGCAGAAGAACATGCACGAGTTTCTAAAGCAACAGAATAGCAAGCACTGATGGAAGAGACAGCACTCAGGATGACCACTGGCTATCAGAATCACCAGGACAGTGGTCCTTGTCAGACTGGCCCATGTAGAGAGGGTGCCACCTTACAGCACAAGATGGGAAGGGATCAAAGAGAGCAGTGTGTGTAGGGTAATCAATAGCCCAGCCTCAGGAAAGCTGTTCAACTCTGCTATGGGCAGGACAATGACACAGGATGTGTTGCATAAGCCACATCAAAACTTGGCTCATCAGAGGCAAACTATGAGCAAAAGTCTCAAGTTCTCCCACATTCACATGGCATGGCAATCTCTAATAACTCAATCCAAATATTTTTTTTGCTTTTGCTGGTGAAAGTGACGCTTCCAACTTGACTATCCCTCACTAAAGGACAAGAAGAGGAGACATAGGGCACTGTGGAAATGTTATTGAGAAAGGGAGAGAAAGAGGGTTAGCTCTCTTCTGGAGCAGCAAGTGCCCTATATCCCCCAAGTACTGAACTGGGAAAGGAGTGAAGTGATTCATTACTGTACACACATCATACTTACCCACAGCTTTCAGGATGTCACCAGGAACATTGTTCCCTGCCAGCTCAAGCCTCTTCAGGGTCTTGTTGCTGTGCAAGCCGTTCAGCAAAGCTCGGCCACCCAGAATCCCAATGTTATTCCATCGCAAATCTGCACAGAGAGCAAACTTTCACCATGGTAGTCACATATCTGCTGAAAAACCCAGGGCTCAAGAGAATCCATGTTCTTTACATACCTACAAGCACAGTTAACTAATACCAGATGGTCTTAGCACAAACACAGGTGACCCCTTTCAAGATGAATGACAGGGAGAGAAAGTGACAAAGCAGGAAAGGCAAGGCTAAATCTCTAGTAAACTGCAGAAAGCCATGATAATTGAAATTCTACACTGCATTTGGCTCTCAGGAGCCCTCCTTCCACAGACAGAATCTGTGGATGAGAAAGAATCGGCAATGAAAGCCACATTCTCCTGAAGGAAATTCCAGCAAAATTCCATATAAGGACAAAGGGAGTGTGAATTAAGAGTCTGTCATGAGCCAGGCCAATAGAAACCACAAACAGGAATGCAAACATTTCCTCCTCCACTAAAGACTGTTCTGCTCCAAGTACACAATTTTTCATCTGCAGGTTTGGTTCCAGAGATTCCAATTTCAGTTCCCACTCTCCAAAGGCCATGAGGTTGTGACCTCTCTGCACAAAGCCAGCAAAGCACTCCAGATTGACAGGAATTTGGAATGAAACCGACAAGCTGGAAGAAATTGAGGCAAGAAACCTGAAGATACATGTGTGTTTGCATGCATATACGTGGGCAAAGAACCCTTACCCAGCTCCTGCAGGCTGGTATTTTGTGTCAGTGCCATGGCCAGCTCTCCAGCCCCTTGATGGTTGATCTGGTTATTGCGCAGATCCAGACGCTGAAGAAAGTTGTTTGCTCTCAGTCCTTGGCAGAAAAAGGAGAAGCCCTCCTCCCACATGCCGAGGCTGTTCCATTCAAGGGTTAAGCTAGGGAAAGCAGACAGGATTGGTGTTTGTGGAGTAAATGGACAGTAAATGAACTTGAATGAGACATGGATCATGGTACAGCCAGCCAAACACCCAGCTCTATGAGTGGACTCTGTTTCAGAGAGCAGGACACTGCCAGGGCCCAGTACCCTCCAAAAGTGCACCTCCAGTTTTCATGCCTTCGCCTATTCCACCCCTCACAAGAAATTGCATCACTTGGCATTCCTCCTACCCCAACAAAAAATACCCCCAACCCTTTTAAAATGTTGTGCTCCATCTGGCAGGAATAGCACAAAGAGAGGTTTACCTCCTGATGGATTTGTTCTGCCTAAGAAGTTTTCCCAAAGCCTCAGCTCCCATGCTTCGCAGGTTATTTCCCTGAAACAGAAGCCCCAGATGACCTTAGTAGGCTAAGCCTGTCCCAGTCCACCTAGACCACAAACACCACCAGATGCACCCCAGCTGTAATGCCAATTTCAGTTGGGCAAAGACGGTCCAATCAATATTTGTTTCATGTATTAGTCAGCTTTCCACAAAATGAAAAACCCTGGAGGAACAGTGGATCCATACACACCACTGCTCTTATGAGGGCACCATGACTGAGAGCTTGCAAAAATCACAAAATACCACAGGATCAGCACGGGCCACAATGCGACAGAAAACAGCAATTCTAGATAAGCATAACTATTTTACCACACTTGATTAAGAAGGGCTCTGTTAAAAGTAGCACAAATGAGAAAGAAAGTTATGATACAGTTTGTGAGTGATGCTGGTTTTGACTGTAAATTCAAGGGAATCACTGTATGCCAGAGGAATACAGACAGAAAGTCACTCTCAGTAGAGACACAATCACATCGGAAGGCAGATGCTTAGTTCAAAGCCCAGGCTAGTCAAAGGACAGAAACACAAGTAGAACAGCTGGTAACTCACTGATCAATACAGAAATCCCCCCCAAAAAATCTACATATGCCTCATCTGCCCAAGCAGCAAATGACAAAAGGTATATAGCAATAGCTTCCTATCAAAATAGACTAACTGAATAAAAATGGATAAAGACAATCTACAAAGTAACTGCAGAAAATTGTGACATGATGTTAAAGAATCAAGGAATGAGTCACTTGAGAACAAAAACCTTACAGGAGTATGCATCTTGTTGAACAATCCTGCATCAGGACTGTCCAGTTCTATTTCTGACTAAGCCTGTGGTCCTTTTTCCTTCTTCACCCCAGAACACCCTTAATTCTATTCAAACAGACTCACCTTCAGATCCAAAGATTTGACTGTGATGTTGGAGCAAAGACCATGCAACAAAAGTCTTACACCTGAGCAGAAAAAAACAGCTGTTTATTTCATCTGCAAAACCCTCTAGGTAAACCGGCAGCATTATCATCCCACCGTCCCATCCTGTTAAACAGCCAGCTCAGGCGACGCTGCTGCAATGAACAAACTACTCGGTAAACTGCGACTGCTGCTGGAAAGCGCAAGCCTGAGCTTTCAGGGCACGAGACTGTTTATACATTCTCAAAAAGATATCCGGGCAGAGGACTACATGTCAGTTTGTGTATCCACCTGACTCAGCCCTGAAAAAAGCCCACATCTAGACAGGCCCTGCGGACACGGATATGCTGCCCACGGAGCCCCCTCCCTGCCGACCACTTCAACCGGGACTGTCCCGTCTGTCCACGGCCAACAAAAGCAGAGCTGCCCTCACGGCCGGAGGGAGAACCGACGGGTGCGTGACCACCCGCACGGTCACGGACCGGGCACCTTCGCCGGCCTCCAATACGAGCGACCTCCCGCCCCACCGCCGCGCCTCGCCCGCCGCCGGAGGGAGAGCTGGCCCGGCGGCCCAGCCTGAGAGGGCAGCGAGGGCCCTCCCGCTCCAGGCAGCCGCCGCAGGCCTCGCCCGCACCTTCCTCGCTCAAGCCGCAGTCACCGAGCGCCAGCGCGGCGAAGGGCGCAGCACCGGGCAGCAGCCGGCCCAGAGCGCTGCACGTCTGCAGCGAGAGGCTCTGCGCCCCCAGGTCCAGGCGGCCCCGCGCCCCGTCGGGCTCCTGCAGGCGCCGCAGCACGGCCTCCTGCGGGGCAGCGCCCGCGGCCGCGCAGAGCCGCGCGTAGTCGCGCCCGAACTGCTCCATGGCCGCGGCCCCGCCGGAACCGCTCCCTGCCCGCGCGCGTTCCCCCGGAACCGCTCCCTGCCCGCGCGTTCCCGCCCGCCGCGCGCCCCCGGAAGGCGGGTCCGGCCGCGCGCGGGCCATGGAGGAGCGGGGCGGCCGCGCCGGCGGCTTCAGGAAGGTGCGGCCGCTTCGGGCGCGGGGCGCTGCCCCGAGCGGCGGGCGCGGTCCCGGTCCCGCTCATCCGTTCCTCTCTCCGCGCAGGACACCGTGGATCGGCTTCTCCGCCTCCATTTCCGAGACGGGAGGACCCGAGGTACCGAGGCGGCGGCGGCGGCGGGCGGGCGGGTCCGGGCGGTTCGGGTCGAGCTCCCGCCTCCCCTCCCCGCCTTGTCGTTGCAGTTAACGCTGACGCGCAGCTGCTGATGGCCGAGTTGCTGAAGGTCTTTGTCCGAGGTGAGCGCGCAGGGCCAGCCCCTGCCCCAGCCTGAGCGCGATAGGCTCCCTACTCCTCCCAGAGCCAGCCTTGACTGCTCCCGTCCTGCTTCAGCTCTGCTGCCTCCTGCTCAGCTGGACCTCTGGCACCGTTTCCCGGACTCATCCGGGGCGCTGGGCCACCTCCCTCCCTCCCAGGACACCAGCGCGGCGCCCCGGACGAGACGCCCCAGGTGACAGCTCCCAGACCCCTCTCACTACCCTTCCCTTTTTTCACTTTTTTTTTTTTTTTTTTTTTTTTTTTTTTTTTTTTTTTTTTTTTTCTGGGCTGCAGAAGCAGCAGCACGGGCAGCTCGGCAGGCTCAGGCAGAGGACCTGGAGAAGGTGGATACTGAGCAGCTGGAGAAAGTGTTGCCACAGCTGGTATGTAACTGTGGGCCTGAACTGCATGGCAGCAGGATAAGGATATGAGCTGAAACAGCCTAATCCTCATCCTTTTGGGACCTGTTTTGAGAACCCAGCCTCTGTCCTGACTTGCTTGCTGCTCTTTCCTTACAGCTTCTGGATTTCTAGAGGCCTCCTGAAGCACATGTCACCTGTCAGCAGACAGTCCTGACCTGACACCTGTCTCAGCATCAGAGACACTCTGGGACAAACTGTTTCAACTTTTACTTCCTCTGCCATTTTGCTTTTGCTCCCTCTCTCCTTTACCAAGCACAACACAGCTTAAAGCAACGATGCTGTCAGATACTATTTTTGAGAAGAGGCTGCCACAGGCTTATTTTGTTCAGCTGAGTGCATAACTGGTTTCCATCTTGCTGCCTTACTCCTGGTAACAGAGGCCTGTATTTCACAATATGGCAAGATGCTGTTACTTTCTCAGCTAACGTGAGAAAGAGGTGCAGCTTCACAGAGATGCATGGAAAGACTTAATGGCTGGAAATACCATCCAGCCTTCAGACTCTCACTTCCTCAAGCAGGCAGCTGTAACAGCAATTCCAGGTGCAGCTCCAAGCCTTTCTAATGAATAGGTCATTAACAGGAGCTTAGTCACAGGCTCTTGCCAAGAGCAGGTAACTGATCTTTATTTTATAAATAAACAGTGTCTGTCCCTCACTACCTTCCAATATTTCTCCAGGGCTGTGACATCAAAGAATGCTTGAAACCTTTTAACCATTCAATATTCTCCTCAGAGGCTGCTCCCCCTCTGCTATAAATTTGTTCTCACAAAGAAACATCAGTAAGTTAAAAACAAGTCTCCCTTCCTTGTGTAGGCTCTTTGCTGCAATTCATCATCAAAAGTCAAGTTGCTTCAAAGACTTGCAGTTTCCCCCTCACCCACCCTCTTCCCTAAATCTTTGTAGGACGAAAGGAAAAAAGGACAAAATAACAAACAGCATGTGTGAGAATCCCACATCACGGGACAGCCTGGCCCCTCTGGCAGCGGGGGGGCCACTGTGAAATAAGAAACCTTACACATGTAGGCAGGACCCACACAACCCAAGTGGCTTTGCTGGGAAGTGCATGGCTGCCTGCACGCAGCAGCTGAGGCTGTGTGCTCCTGCCTGCCCACTCGCTGCAGGGTCAGCAACAGCCAGCACTCCTTGTCTCAGCAGGTCACTGTGCACTTTGAGCTAGGAGCTCATCCCTCAAGACAACAACCACTTGGAAACCTCACAAAACCTGCAGTTCTGGTGCACACTGGTGACAGTACCAGCTTAAGCGTCCTCAGCACTGCAGCTTCCCAGCCAAGACAACTGTTCAGCTGTACAACACATGCAATGAAGGAACTGACCTAGTTCAGCCTTCAGCCCTACAAGCACTGGTTAAAAAAAAGGCAATAGGAAAAGAAAAAAGCAAGTGATACTACCTTTGAATGCCCTAAAACCCTGGGGATGAGTTCAGCTGCTATAGCAGAAGTAATACTGAAATAAAACCAGTTCATCAGGCATCTGCAGGTACTGTTCTTTGGCAGAGCAGGAATCCTTGTAGCAAGTACTTTAGTGAAGAGCCCACCGTTTTAAATATGAGGGTGTCCTGTCCCCCTTAAAGAATTCACTCCTACTTCCTTGCCTTTTCCAGTTTTCAGATCCTCTGTCTCCACTCTGACTCCTACTGAAACAGCAGTCCCAAAGTTGCAGCCCTAAAAAGGCTCAAGTTCCCTTTCCTGACACAGAGAAGAGAACTGCTGATGTGGACATCCACAGTAAAGCAGCAACTGAATAGCAGCAGCAGCAGCTAAAAGTAACTCTTTGTATAGGGAAGGGGAATAAGACCTCTTGTCTAGCTATTGAAGGTAGCAATTTTTCATTCTTGTGGTTAAACTGGGTTTGATGCACGGCTAAGTTACACAAGGGACAAGCATGGGCAGAACTGCCTGAGGGAACACAGTCAGCAATGTAAAGCCCCTACACTTAACCCATGAAACTGCCCCAGGAATACTGGTATTGCTGCTTATGTCCTTAAACTTGTTTTCCCAAGTCAGATACTTGCAGGGGATACTTATGGTGCTAACCCTTCACAAAAACTGACATAATTAAAACAGCTAAGCAAATCAGTTAAGCAGATTGTACTATTTGATGTCACCTGTGCTCCTCAAAAAATAAGGACTGGCACATCTGAAGGCACACAGCAACTTCCTCCCAACCACACTGCTTTTGCATATTCTAATCCTGGAAACCACAAACACCAGGACAAGTATTTTGCCACCTATCATTAGTAATGGGTCCTGGATTCCCCACAGTATATCCTGTATAAATTCAGCAAGGCAGCTCTAGCTACCACCTACCTCTGATTTGTGTGACATGAATGAGCCTGAAACAGCACCTGAACCAAAACACCAGTCCTATGCTGCATAGGCTCAGCCCACACTTAATCCACTAAACAGTAATAAACTTAAAACATTTATTTGACTGGGGGTTTTTGTTTGCTGTGGTATGTCTTTTATAGCCTATCAAGTGGCAGAAGGGCTTGCTTTCCACAGGGAGGATTTAGTACAGGAGCTGTACACAGTGCTCTCACATTCCCACTGCCAGTGGCCACACACATTCCCTGTTTACATTTGGATGTCATATAAGAAATCAATCACCTTTTTTTGCATTCTGCAACTCCTGCTTTGAATCTCCTTCCTTTTCCACCTTTCTTTCATGCCTCCCCCTCCCTTCAAGCTTCTTCAAAGCATCTGTGAGCATTTGGAAGTAATTAGACCTGAAGGGAAATGTTGGCCAGCCAGGGAGACAATGACAAGTGCCAGGAACCCAGGGTGCCCTTTCTAGCCACTCTGAAGTTCATTCAGATGGTACAAAGCTCCGTTTTGCTTTGTTGAAAAAAAATGCGAGGAAGGGAACGAGGCATGACAGGCCTATTGAAAAGAGAGCAGTTTCCTGTGAACCAACAGACACACCAAGTGCCAGGGCAAGGAGCTATCAAAGGGACCGACCAAAAGGGCCCCCGTGGCCACTCTGCTTTATTACATCTACAAATTGTGCAGATGCACATGTAGTGCAGGGAGGAAACAAGGAAAATGGAAAACATGGTATTACTGTACCATGGAACCCCAGCTCTCCATGGATCACTGACCCATAGAGAAGACTTCAAATAAAACCCAGCACCATGACTGCCATGGCACTACAGAGTTCATCTCCAGTGTAAGGGCAATTCTAATCAATATTCAATCCCCCACGACGTCTGCAGGAGACAAAAATCTGGACTAGGCCTTTTCCCTGTACACTAGCTGCAGTGCAGAGCACAGCTATACTGCTCTGGGAATACTCAGGCCACCAATCAACAGTCATTTGAAAAGACCCTTTAACTGGATGTTTTTTTCCTTGCTGTAACTAGTTACTGATGGTAATTACACAGAGCGAAAATAAAACTACAGCTTAGGGCAGAAACAAGCTCAACAGGCATTCCATGAACAGACACCTGTGCTGTTTGTTAACAAGATTCTGGCCACTGAACACAATACGAGTGCAGCAGCCCAAGTGCTTCACAGGAAAGTTCACTGATCTGAACTCGTTTAAGTAACTTAAGTGGTTCCTCTTAATTCATTTTCCAGCCATCTACATCCAGAATTACCAGCAGCACTAACCCTAATCACCAAGAGACAGATAGAAGTCATGTTCTAGGCACCACTTAACAATTACAGGTGAAGCTGAACCAGATTGTATCTTGCTGCTAGAATACAGGCAGCTAGACTCAAGTGATCTCTGAAAGTGGAATTGAGAGGATTTGAATTTAAAAATATGGATGGAAACAAGGTCCTTTGCAGAAAGTATATAGGAATCATCTCCCCCTTAATTCTCTATTCTTATTATTTGCATTCAAGAAACCTTAAATTTAACCTCTAACCTTGCTTCTGTAGTCACAAAGACCACAAACGGGCTTTCCACTCCTTCACCAGGTGCAACTGGTTATCTCAAATAGTCATTCTCTTTTTATAACTAATGTTCATACAGATTAGATCTCTCCAGGGCCAGCAACACATTTTACACATTCTTAGTAAGTTCATGGAGAAAAGGGCACAGCTGACAGCTGCACAGTGATCCAGCAGCCCAGGATGCTTCATCTCTTTCCACCTACAAAATAAACATAGCACGATTAAAACACTTAACATGTAATTATCACTTACTAATTTCTCAATAACACGATCTGGTGGCTGAAGGTTCTGGTCACTGCTGTGCTCAGGCAGCATTGGGGACCACAAGAGAGCACTTGGGGAGATGAAATGATAAATACATCACAACTTTCAGAGCAGGGAACTTCCTGTTATCCTAATAATCCTCCATGTTATTAACAGGTAGCTTAGAGCATATTATTAACCTTTTATAGCAGCTGTTAAATGGGAAACCTGCACAGGTAGGTGAGATGATATTTTGTGCTTTATCCAGATAATCTTGGAAAAGAAAACTATTTCAAGTGCAATGCTTCAAACATACTAGAAATAGGAAACAGTGAAGATCCTGTTTCCCACTTCATCAGCATCTCAGCACCAATCTAAACCAGACCTGCAACAGCAGGGAAACACACTGACCCACTGTTGGCAGCCTTCACACCTTACCCTCTGCTTGCTGGAACTGACAGCCCTGCACTGTCTTCCAGAAACAAATACTAAAATTCTCATCCATGAAGTTAACATCTGGCATTATTAGCCAGGTCACTCCATATAAGAATTACTAGATTTGCTGCCATTAAGCAGCAAATCAGAGCAGACTGAATGTCTCTTTTCCACCCCCTCCCCCTTTCCTTCTCTTCCTCACCCCCCCACTCCTCTTGTGTTTGCCACTGCATCAAAAAGTGAATATTGCCAATTGTTTAATTCAGGAATTCTTTCTATAATTACTTCATATTCTGTATAAATTCTCATCTAAAATACACACATAAGCCATTTGTTCTGGGACTGAAAACAAGGTCAGAGTTTTCTGATCAGGATAAAACAAGAAAAAAGTCATAATGGACATTTGGTTGCAATCTGAATTATGGAAACCCCTACTGGTTTGCAGTGAAGATTAAAAAAGGAAGACCAACTAAAATATTCAAGAGAAGTATAAGTACTAAAACAGACTACAGCAGCAACAGGAAAGTTATGCCAGAGATTTAACAGATTACATGGCCCTTGGTATGTAGAATATCCTGCCTATTTGTGTAGTATTTGAACTACACTGGCAGAGATAAGAGCTCAGCACATCAAGCTCCGAACACAGTTAAAAATGCTACAAGCATATGGCTTAGGCATCAGACTTCCTAGTGTTCAGAATCTGCATTCAGATACTTCTCCAGTGAAGGCTGAGGTTCAAGTCACCAACAAATCTGTGACTGCCAAGCAGTGAACCAAATGTCCTGCAAGCATAAGCTGAAATCTGCAACAATACTGTCAGTATCCAACACGTTTGGCAGAGAGGAGGCTGCCTTTTGGGGCAGTTCAGAATAAGCAGAGCTCTCCTATGATTCACTGATACCTGGTAGTTTCAGCCATTTGGGTATTTTCCCAGGGGCCTTTCTAAACACTTGTGGAGCTCCTTGAGTGCTGGCTGCTTCTGGCTGCTCAACCGTCTTTTTATCACTTCCCACTTCTGGTTCAGATAGGGATGGAGCCACTGATGCTGAAGTTGATGAAGCAGAAGAAACTAATGATCTGGACAAACATTGGAGAAAGGAAATAAGCAAGTAGAATTAAGCTTCATTTTTCATAATAGCCCCCCGTACCACCACCATCTTTAAACTTTTGAAGTTAGACTGAAAAAGCTCTTCTTTTTCCATGATAAAAGCATTAGTATTTTCTTAAGTCACCAAAATCCTACTTTGCAAAGGACTCGCAAAGCTATGAAGTCAAGTATGACAGTATGACTGTTTCTGGAGAAAAGGAAATTCTAATATCTTAACATTTCTTTGTAGTAAGATGGGCTCATTTCATGCTTCCCATTCCTGAAATACTAAGGCATTTGCAATTCTACTCAACCCCAACGTACCTGGCTACTAATAAATCAGCTGCAGAAGGAGAAACTGCAGAGCTCAGCAGGTCCGATTTCAGGTAACAAGCTGTTTAGAAATGAAATCAAATCACTTATTTGGTAACATAGATACATCCATCACCACAGTATCATATAGCTCTCAGCTCACAAAATACCTGCTGTATACTACAGTAAACCTACATCACCTTCCCCCACATGACACAAGACATTACTAAACCATGCCAGTTTCTTTTGTGACTCAGAGGTGTTCTATTTCTTCATTCAAACCTCAAGACCTTGACATTTTCTTTCAGTGCTCACTGCATCTCAGGAACTTTTCTGTGAAGCCAGAGCATACTTTGGTCTCTGGGAAAAACAGAGATTCTAAGCATAAACCAGAGATGCCAAAGAACCAAAGATTCAGACCTGTTCTACCATCTCCAGCCAGTCCACTACCATAGCGGCTCTGCAAAAGCATTTCATAGACATTTGTCTAGTTAACATTTTGAACAACAGGATTTTTTTTTTATAGAGTCATTCTTCTATCATTCTTGATCCCATGGCAGACAATGCCTACTCCCCAGCCTATCAAATACCATAAAAGAGATACAATGTCTACATCTGTGCTCAAGCTAAGTGGCCAAACCAGATCTGAAGAGCTTTAGCCAGTTAGAATCAGGATATTCACCAGCATTCTCAAGGACTGCAGTTTCTTTTGACAGAAGAACTCTATCAGTAAGGATAAAATACTGAGTCTACTACAGGAACTATACAATCAGCTGAAGGAGAGAGGAAATGCACTCACCCCTGCACTCCTCCGATCCAAAATGAATGACAGCAGTCGGAAATAGTTTAGCCTGCAGCAAAAGGGGAAAAGAAGGTATCACTGTCAGTAGATACTTTCACAGTTCACTGTGAACATTAGAGGCAGGTTAGACAGCTTTAGACAAATTCATGGAGTTCAAGCCAAGGTCACTAACCATCTGTAATTCAGGAAAACTTAAACTTGTGCAGAGCACAGGCCACTCAGTGTAAGACATGAAGGAAAATTTTATCCTCTGTTTTTCCTAACAAGTGATGAGACTTCTATAGCAAGTGCTCACTGCAGGACACCAAGAGAAGAAAAATCCACCTACGCCCTCCCAAAATCTATTCTAAATAATTTTATTACATTTACACCCTGTCTATAGTTGAAACTTACCTAGTTTCACCACTTTCCCAGGATTAAGTATTTCCTTTTATAAATCGAACCTGAATTCCTAGTTCCTACTTATCAGAATAATTGCCATATTAAAACCATTTTTTTCTATCCAGTGGGTTTGGTTGCTATTTTTTTTCTTTTTATTTCAATGGAAGTTTTGGTAATTTGTGTCCATTCCTCTTGTCCTTTTACAGGGTACTGCTGAAAACTCTGGACCATATATCCCTTGCCGTTCCCCATCTCTTTTACTACACACATTGACAGGACCCCCCAGAGCTTGTTTTTTCCAGGCTAAACAACCTTGACTCTCTCTCTACCTCTCCCCACATGTCAGATGCAGATCCCCTCATTACCTTTTGGTCCCTTTCTGGGCACCAGAGAAATTGTGAAACTGGACTCACACACCCCCTGTTCAACTAAGGAATCATAAATGCACCTGTAGGTATAAAGGAAGGACCTTGCCATGGAGGTTGCTCTGCCACCTACAGTGACCCCAGTGTCAGACCACATCTTCAAAAAATCTCAGTGATACATTACGAAGCACTACACCACCACATCCGGTTGTACATCCAAGTATTTCCAAGGGAAATGCAGAGCAAGAGAGTCAAAGTTACTAAATTTCATGCTAAAAACAGACACTACTCCAAGCTCAGGCTTAGATTTTTAAAAGGGTATGATATGCAGAAAATGAATATGATATGGCATAACCAGCTGTACCAGAAAATTTGATTCTGAAAAAATAACCATCATATTTATTATCCACATTATATGCCAGTATAATATCACATAAAGAAAAACTAGCTGAAACAATTCTGCTAAGCTTTTAGGAAGCCTTGTACTAAGAAGTACAAGGTAAAGAAACCAAATGATCAAGATTTGGTGTAAAAGAGGCAAGTACTGCTATGGCCAGAAACTGTAGAGCAAATATTAATTTATGGTCTATGTTTTCCCTGACAAAACAGTAACACTAAACTTGTCACACTGATCCAACAAATAAATAACCAGATAAAAGCAAGTCACTGCCCCACTTGGTATTACTCATATGTACTTGGGAACTGTGCAGGGCAGACTGACTGCTCTGAAGTTTTCTCGAGCCTCTGTTGCCACCATCAGCCCAAGCTGGATACTGGAATGATGGTCCTTGGACCCAATCCAGCACAGCAATCACCAGAACTCAACAGAACCCTGATCTTCACAGAGGAAGCTGTGGATTGCTGCCTAATATGGAGACTAATAAAATTGTATTAACTGAAGGCAAAATGAAATAGCTTCACCTCTCTTCCTGCCTTCAAGCTTCAGATGAACATATGGTATTACGCATTTTTTGACATTAATCCAGAGGCCATAGGAGACCATGTCATGCAGCACAGTCAACATCACGCTAGGCTGAAACAGGAGACATTTATCACTGTGCTCCAAGACTCAGCTCCTGCTAAAGCATCCAGGCGAATTCACATCCTTGAACTGACACTTTAGCAAAATAATTATTTATTAGGTCTTTTAACATTTCATTCCTCAATCAACAGGGCCTAAGGTTGCCTAGTTGTGCTCCAGTCACAAAGACAGCTCTCCATAAACTTTTTTAATTACAAAGTACCAGACATGGTTTAGAAACCCCAGAAAAAAACTTTCACAAGAGCTTTGATGTTTCTACAGCATTCGGCTATTTAGGAAATGGGTACCTTAAAAAGGGCCCCCCCAACACACATACACTCAAGCCCTTTTACACACAACATCCTTTTCATGCCAGCTGCAAGTTGGAAAATGAGGTTTTTGTAGTGTGTTAGTGTTGGAATTTTTTAATAACCTCCCCTCTCTTTTTTTTTGCCTCTTGACCAATTATCTTGGTAAATAATTAACATTCTGAAGGAGATAAGTAAGCACAGAAACTCAGAACTCAAAGCCCTTTAGTTCAAAGCCCTGCCCTTTTCTCTTCATTTCCCTGCTGTTGCCACTGAAACTTCCTTGTCAATCAAGCTCTGGGCACACACATCAAAGCCTCATGTGGGAATGGCCCCAAGGGGTCAGAGAAAATTCATGGCAGGGCCTGTGTGAGGCACAAAGAGAGAAAGAGAGTGAGAAACAGACCAAGAGCTAGACAGACTCACTCAACCAACAAACACATAGACAGACTGTGCCCCAATATAAACCTCTACCCTATTTACTCCCAGGTCGTCAAATAACCACAGTTCACAGTTTCAGGATCCACGTCCACAACCATTTCCCACTGCTGGCAAAACATCAGTCCAAATGTTTCAGTTCAAATTCTTAATTGAAAGAAACCTAAAAGAGCTAGACAGCAGCCCTCGAGTACACAGAATGCAACGTCCTTCCCATGGCTCCTTTCCCTGCATCCCTATCCTTTCCTAGGGGTCAGCCAACATGGAGTCCCCTCATTCCAAACCTCCATCCAATAAGTTATTTTTCTTCAATTCAAACAGACTATTGGCTCATGCACAGAACCCTTGGTCTAACTTCCTTTGTGTGGAATTGTCAAGTACCACACCAATCCCAGCACTCCCTGAGGGTGCAGCACAGAAGGCAGCCAGCTACACCTCACCTGGGAATTCCCTAGTCAGTCACTGGCAGGACCTAATACTGTCCCAGAGTTTTTTATAATCTGAAAGTATTTCAATCAGCAGAAATTTCACATTAAAAAATAAAAGCAGGCTACTAGAATGCTCCCACTGTCCAAGGACAGTCTCAGCACAAAGATGAGAAGGTTTTAGTAGATTCTGTCCATGAAAATGTAGGAGTCCAAAGTCAAAGCCTTTAGCATTCTCTAACACACCTAAGAATGTACTGATCAAACACTGGGCAGACCATCACCTAAAACTGTACCCTCAAGTCAGCTATTCTAATGTTTGCAGTTGTTCTAATGCATCTGCATGTTTCTAGAAGAACAACTTTGCAGTTCTTCACTGTGTAGGGCTCTTGCAGGAACATCTGTGAATCAGAACAAATTTTGAGAACTCTTAGAATCACACTGAGCCTGCCAGATTGACCAAAAGAATCAAAGGATGTTCGAAACAAGTAATTCAAAAAGTTCCACTCACTTATATGCAGAGAATTACTACAATAGGACTGAGCCAACAGCCAGTAACTACACTCCAACACCCAGCATTTCTCTTCCTTGCTGCTTTCATTTACAGCCAAAAAAAACCTGCCATTCTGACTGGGGAAATAGATGCTATTAATCTACTGAACCATAACGTTCAAATCACACTGTGCATGGCATATTTACAACATATAGTCAGATTCACTGCACCAATACCTAGAAATCCAACTGAAAATGGTGTCCCATTGTGCAATTACATAGATGTGATGTAAATAAAAATACTTTGAGTTTGTGGGTTGTTTTTATTTTTTGTGGTTGTTTTTATTTTTCCTTTTTTTTTGTTTCACTTTTTGGGGGCTTTTCTTTTTTATACAGATGTGAAACTGAGACCTAAAGAGATAACTTACTCCAGGTCACACAGGATGGCAGCAGCAGCAGTGAGAACTAAGCATGCAAGTCTCCAGAGCCCCATTCACGATCTTAATCACAGGACAGCTTTCTTCTGAAGTGACTAGAAAGTCACTGAGGCAAGGAGAAAAGAAAGTCAATGTCCTTCCCATTACCCTCCTCATTTAGTATCATTCGAAATAACCAGCTCCTCAGATTTTAAAAAGATGTAACACAGCTTCATCCATTTGCTTAGTTACAGTTGCAGAAGTTTAAATGAACACTTTCTATTTCAGAGATCTGAAGAACAGCCTGTTACTCACAAAGCCACATTTAGTCTGAAACTATGCAGCTGAGTAACTCCGGTTTTACTCAGAGATAGCGAACAGTTACTTGGACACTGTGGTGGTGAACGTGGTTTGTGACAGCATGGCATCCTGGCTGTGGAGTGGCACCACTGGGGCTGCTGCATCTCACATTCCATGATAAAAATATCCACTTTAGAACAACAGTCCCTTGTGAATCCAGCTGTGATACAGCAGAGAGACATTTCTGCTTTGTTTTACTGCATGTTTTAGTAACTTGTTCCCTAGAACACAGAAAATATTTCAGGCAGAGCCCTCCCCAAATAACACCTCAATACTTCCTCTTTCTCAGATATATATATGCAAAAAAACTTAGAACAGACCATTGCAGATGATGTACATTATTCCTCGGAAGTTGTTCTCTTCCTTGACAGAGCAATGCTGTCAGACAAGGCAGAGGCTGCTGTTGAAGGGAACTTGCAGCTGCCAGAAGGAGCAGCATTCTTTCCGTTACACAATCTGAGAAGATCAGAATGCCACAGGTCTGCTGTTAGACTGATGTTAGGAAGATGAATAAGAAAATAAGCACTTCAAAGGAACACGCGCATGGAGGGAGAAACCCAAGCTACCAACATGAAATACTGCATAGTACACACACCCCAAACACATAAACTAGCTCTTGGAAAATTCAACTGGAAGGCCGGTGGATCAAAAGTTTTTTCAGCAAGACTGCACAGCATTGCTGAGACAGAAATAAACACCACAGTCGTGGTGAAAGAGGCAGATCAAGCGGTTCATGTTTATAACCTGAGAACAAAGCTGCCCAATGTGGACTTCAGCTGCCAGAGGAGATAGATATTCTGTGGCCAACATGGAGAAGGTCTGATCCAGCTAGGACAGGGGACCTTTAAAATTCATAAGGCAAAAAAAGATTTGAAAATACTGTTATGAGAAGGCTACTTAGGACGGAACCCAAGTATAAAGAGCATTCATTGAGACCTTGATAGCTGAGATCCGAAAGATCGGGCCTTCAAAACTGACAGTAGCAGTGAACATTTTGGGCAGGATTTCCACTCCAAATTCAGTTGTGCAAGGAGCCTCTCATTGGGACTTAAGAACGCAGCTGTCCTCAAAACCAGTATCATGTCTCTGCCAGCATAAGTAACAGACCTCACCACAAAGAGAAGGTGAGGTTGCTACCAAATGCAGTCAGACAATAAAATCCTAAATGGAGAGGACTAAGACTTTTAGGTGAAAGCCATCCTCTGTGCTGGATGAATTTCAGTATTAATTGCAATTTTCTTTGCTAGTGAGTGCAATAACCACAAGGCCTGCCACAGGAAATGCCTCTGATGGACTGACTCTGATGAAGTAATTCTTTCTGAAATTGCATTCAGGCTCTTGCCAAAAGAGAAGGCTTCGTACTGCCTGAGTTGTAGTCAGGTTCACTGAACAAGTATGCCAGACATATACTGCCCAAACTGGCATTAACAAATAGGATATGGAAAGAGAACCAAAGGCAAGGAGAGGAACAAACAGCTCATCTGGATTTCTGCCTCATGGTATGCAACAGAGGAAACACTCAGTGCACTCTAAGACCTGACTAGAAGGCCTAAATATTTATGTGGAAGCCTGTGGATTCCTTTAGCTCCTCTGTAGACAGAGGATGGCCTCCTGCCCTCTCTGCTGCCTCGACTTTTCCAGTGACTGGTACTCCTATTTTCTGCTAAATCTTTCCTAGTATTAACACAGCAATCAATGATTTTTTTCCACTAACCCACCCCAGAAACGCACTAAAAAACCGCCTGTTTCTGGGAGGAGAAAGAAGCTAAGAAGCAACTCTAAAAAGCTCAGACAGCCTAGAAAAAACACAAACAAGCCACTGGAACTATAAGGAACCCAAAGCCAAGTGCTACAACAGGGAAGCCTGTGGTTGATCAACTCTGGAGAGCAGAACATTATAAAACACTTCAAGGGACATGAGGAGAAGGCCGCCAGCAAAAACAGCAACAACAAAAAATCAAAGCAATGCCTTGAAGTCTTTATGGGTTCCAAAAACTCCACATTGCTGCCAATCTGTGTGTTCACTATACTGTAAATACACACAGATTTTGGGAGAATTCACTTCAGACAAGTTTCAGTTCAAGTATCTTGGCAAACAAGTCAACAACATTTGTCTTGTTCCTGGTTTTGCTAGCAGCATAGAAGTTCTCCCTTCATTGTAAGTGATCAAATGTAATGAACGTGATGCCAGACTTGTCAGCTTGAATGGTGGGAGAGGGTGGAAAGAACAGAAGTATTGGTAATATGGTACTCCACCATCTGCAGTCACTTATTTTATTGGCTTCAGCACAAATTTTAGTAATTTATAAATCTTTGAATGCTCAAATATGCTCACATTACTGCCTCAGACACCGTCCATTTTTCCTTAACAACAACACTAACATAGTCTGTAGAGTGGAGGATAGGCTACTGCTAACTTAGGACCTGGGAAAACATGAAAATTAAACATAGAAAAAAAAAATCCAAAATGGCTAGATACACTACGGTAGTACCTGCATTGGAAAAATCAAGAGTCAGGCTATGTGCAGGTATCTCTGCAAGGGGAGCACATCAGGTGCCAAGCATCCCAAAAGGCCACAGCTAACATGACTGACATATAGCATTTGGGGCAAAAGTGGCAAATTTTGGCAGCTGCATGGTACTACCTGAACCCTTAAAGAGATGTATTACCACTAAAGACAAACTTCCTCCCGAAACTTTCAGACTTCCTCCAAATCCAAAAAAGATACATCAAAAAAATCAAAAAACTCAAGTAATTAGTTGCACTGTTACTTTATCCAAGCTCTCTTTTTCCTATGATGTCTGGAAGAACTGCATACTCCACAGCACTTAATTCACATTCACAGCCTATGCACCACAACGCTGTTATTCCAGAATGAGTTTTCTTACTACAGGGGTGCTGCATTCTGCCAGGTCACCTTAGAGCTAAAGCTCCTCCTTCCCCAGCCCCCAAAGCCAAAGCCACATTATTTTACAAAGTACCTTAACCATCTCCCTCCTATCTTTACAGAGCAGTATGTCTTTTCATCTCCTTCCTTCCAGATCAGGGAAGAGAAGGGGAGCTCTGACTAAAGTACAAGATGCTTCTTTTCCATGAACCACAGACGAATGAAAAGGGAAAGGTCCCCACAAACCCCCCTGCACAGAGCCCAGCCCCATCCAGCACACAGTCAGGCACTGCAGCCTGCTCTACAGCGCTTGGTCTCACAGCCAGTGAGGACCCTTGGCCCACACAAACCTCTTACCAGACTGAAGATTTCTCAGCTTGGAAGGCCACAAGCTCATGTGAGAAGCAGGGAGCAGGTCCCACCCCCAGCGCTGCCCCTCCTACCCCAGCACCACAAACATTACCTCTTTCATTCCTGGTCTGGGCCAGGGTTATTTTTCTGAAAGCCCCGAGGCTCAGGCAGTGCAGCCTCACTGCGAACAGACACCTCTAAACCTGGCATCCAGCAGTGACACAGTGGGCATGGACACAACAGCTGGAGTGATTTCCACACCTGCTTCTGCCCAGAGAAAGACCCTTCAGCCCCTTTCTTCCAGGCACCCAGACCCCAGCAGAAGGGAAAACTTACCTGAGCAGGAAAATTATGGCACGGGGCCTGCACTAACATGGTGAAAGTCAAAGAGGAATAAGGATTTACATTGGTTAATGGCAGCAAAGCTTCTTCCAGAATCAGCCAGCCCAAACTGTGATAAGGCACCATCTTCACAGGTCAGAGTTCTGTGGTCTTTGACAGCAGTTTGGGTAACCAGAACAGCATGACAAGTTCTTGACAGGAATTGGTTTATTTTGTGTTTGATGCTTCATCCAAGTAAAATGTTTATAAACACACAGAATCATTCCTGCCATAACAGACCGTGACCTGAAAGGGCTGAAGGGCCCCAAGCAAGGGACATAGGCTACACAGCCACTGACAATAAACACACTCTCCCAAGGACAGAAGAATCATGGGCAGAGCAGAAGTCCAATCAATCCAGCCAGTACCCTAACAGTGAACAAAACCCAGATGAACAGAAAAGAGTATCCTTGCTTATAAGTGATTAGCTAGCAACAATTTTCAGTTTAGAAGCTTCCTGAGAAGATTTCTTTATATTAAGACACACTTACTAAATATCTTCCTTGAACTTCTCCAAATTTCTCTCAAATCAGTATATACTTTCAGTATATAGCACCCTGCGACAAGGAATTCCATGCCTCAGTTTTCTGACACACAAACAACTACCTTCTTCCATCTATTCTAGCTCCTGCTTGCCTCACTTGGTGCCACTCATAGTCAAGAACAAGAACTCAACACATTCCAGCTTCTCCTTGGCACATTATTCCCTTTCCAGTCACATCTTCTACAGACTGGCAAGTCCTAACCTACTCAGTCTTCCTTTGGAAAGAAATGGACAGGAGACATTGCAGATCTCTGATGAACCTCATTCCCCTTCTCTGCACCTTCACCAGACCCTTTTGAAGATGCGAGACCAGATCTGGACGTTACTCAGACAAACCCTGGTCCGTACACAGCAATGTTCTCTATTTTCTTCTGAATACTTCGCTTTTGGAAGGAGGTTGTTTTCTATTTGACTGCTATTCAGTAATGAGCTGATGATTTCATCACCTTAAGACTTTGCTCCAAAGCCATAATGATCAACACAAGAGCTCACAGAGCTGCGTATGAAGCTCAGATTATTTTCCCTGCACATCATATTTACCTATGATGAGCCAGCTGGGTAAGCCAAAAATGCAAAGTCATGCAACTGTGAACTAATGTGATAATAATCTCTTCGTAATGTCATGTTAAAATCCCTAAAAAATACTCTAAGCGTGAGATTTTACTTCCTTTCCACATTTTGCAAGTAATTGTACTGATTCTGTATAGTTAAGATTGGATTTAAAAACTCCATTTTCCTTTACTTATACCCAAATTCTCAACAACACCACTAGTTTAATTTGGCTATGGTGTGATTACATGTGGCATGAATAAAAATGTATCTTAAATCAAGTTTGCATTTGATACCCTTTATCTTAGTTGGATGTTATTCCTCTTTCATGGTGACAGAGAGGATATGAGAAATGAGAAAAAATCCTTTCCCAGAACAGTCCATTTGTAAGGAATTTTCCACTTTTGAGCATAGCATCTTGAACAGTCCCAGTTCTGTATCAAAGTCAAGGCTTTGCACCTTTGCCGTGTGCCAGAGCAAGTACTGCAGTCCACGGAAGGCCACTGTAGACTGGAGATGTTTGACACTAAAATCGACCAGGCTCCTCACAAAGTTGTGATTTCTAATCAAATGCCTAAGACTGGGCTGTAAGGCACCTCCAAGTCTTTGAAGAGCACTGACTTAACATGTTTTCATGTTTCAGGGAGCTGCCACAAAGAATGAATTTCACAGTAAATGTCACAACTAGGAAACTGGGAAACTGCCATATGTATAACAAGCACCAGTCATGGTGCCAGGTACAGAACAAAGGCTCTAATGCAGCAAATTAAACAAAATTCCTGCCATAAGGCTTCTTATTTCGAAGACAACGGGATGTAATTATTCCTGCGGTGTTTTACTGAAAAAGTCATGTTTCAGGAGACATCCAGAGAAACACGAGATGTGCACCGAGGAAGAAAAAATATAAGAGCACTACTGCAGGGTTGGGGAGGCAGGCAAGGGGTAAACAGAGGTAAGCAGAGGATTTAGAACATTTTAGAAAACAGACCAAAATTAACAAGGGAGACCAGAACCAGCATCAGAGTATCAACAAGAGGCAGATACAGGTCTGAACATTTAATCACCTAAAAGCATCTGCATGTGTATTTCTTCCACATGGCCTGGTCAGGAGGCTGTGGAACTTGGAAAACTCCATTGCAAGCAACTTCCGAGGCATGCTAATCACTACCTAATTCACCATGCTGCCTGAAAAGTACCTTTCTCTATCCCTCTCCCCACTCCAGTCTTTCTGCTCCCTCAGGGGCATCAAACAAGAATTGTCACTGCTGCTGCATGAGCCTTTACTCTGAAGGATCTCTGGTGCATCAGTCTGGAATGGTCCATGCATTTCTGAATGACAGAACATTTTAAACAGTGTGAGTCTGGGGCAAAGTCACTGGCAAAATCACTCAATCACTCCTAACACAAGTGTGATCTACACAGCCAATAGTCTCCGGCCAGGGGCTTCAAGACCACCTTATCTGACATTTCTAAAAAAGGTCCAGGAATCTGAATTTGAAAATCTGTAATTCGGTATTTTCAGAAAAATTACACAAAGAGAATGCATATTCCTTACTGTACATTGACTCTCGCATAGTGATTTCAAAAAGATTGAAAGATTGATTCAGATTTTTGTCTAATATGGCCTCTAGCTCCCACTGTAGAACTTGAGAACAGTTCCCTGTCCCCATTGAGTCTCATCTCTTACTACACCAGTCCAGCTACAGATAGAGCCCGCTCAGCTCCGCCCTCGCAATAACATTCCAGGTTAAATACAGCTCCAATTCTGCAGGGCATGAGCGTGCACCAAACAATGCAAATCCCCACCCCTGCCCCCAGTGTGCCTCTGCCTATTGCTGCACAAGGTGGACCTCTTCTGGTGAAGAGCTTGTGCTCCAAAACACCTGGTTCCACTGGCCTTGGCTGAGCAGAAGCCTACAGGGATCACAACATTATACAGCTTCTTTTAAAAGTAACTAAAGCCTGAGGCAGGGTTAAGGGGAGCACAAACCAGAAAGAATCAGAGCCACGTGTGAGTCCTTACCTCAAACAGCGTCAGACTTTCATCGTTCAAGATGATTCTGGGAGGTGCAACAACTGAAGTTAAAAAACAAGTTATAAAACAGGACCACCTAGCAACCAGAACATCAAACACAGGTATGGGAGGCATCCCTGCTCTCTGAAGGGGTGACACATTCATATGCCCACAGATGCTGCTTCTTAGGCAGAAGCATACCATGGCTAAGTGAGCAGGTACACCTTCTTTGCACTGTGAAGCTGTGTTTTAGGGAAGGCATTCCTTCCCAGTCATATCTCGGGCATTAACATCCCACAGCTAGAAACAGGCTTTGTAAATAAGGCCAAATATTACCAACAGCACTCACACAAGTAAAATGGCAACTCTGCATCAGCAAGGTGGCTTCTTACAAAGTCTCTCAAAATGCCAACTGTGGAAAAAAAAGAGAAAGGTTTGCTAAATTACATTTCTTGCCCCAAATGTTGGGCAAGAAGGCTAACTTGTAACAGCACAAATGCCCTCTAAAAGGTATGGAGATTGCCTTTTCCTCCAAAGTACACAGTTGCTATCACAAATTTCTTGTACAAAAGAAAAACAAAACAAATCACTTTGACATGCTAATCCCTTGGAAAAATCTAAGGATACCTACAAAATTATCAAAAAAGTTTGCGCAGGTAACCATGGCTGACAGCTGAAAATAAAGAGGATCTCCAGTAATAAAAGTAAGAGCTACTTGGTGCATGGTCTGATTGCTTTTTGTGAACTGACAGAGCCATAAAGGAACATTCTTTTCTCTCTTAGTACAGTAGGTAAAGTGGTTTCTTTTCTCCTTCCTGCTTTTGGGGTTGTTTTGAATTGAGGAAGGGGGGTGTTGTGTTTTCCCCAAAAATGTTTTACGCATTAACACAGAGGAAGTCTCCAAATGCATCCCAGTAACACATCATTTAGACACAAACAAGGGGACAGCAAGCGGGACAGCTTCCACACAAGGACAAGTATTTTGCCATCTCCACCAAGTAGCCCTTAGCTAACTTAACTAGCCCAAAGTCTCTTCTTAGTCCATTCAGGGGCCTTACAATGACAGTGTAACTACCTACTGCTGTTTTTTCATAGCAGCTTTACGTTGAGAGGCAACAGAAAGACCTGTTCAGACACACTCTCTGCTGTCATGGTAGGAGCCATGAGTTACAGCTGCACAGGCTGAAGGGGTGATCAGTCTTACCAGTTTCAGTGGGATGGAAGAACCCCTGTAGAACATGGCGGTCTGGAAAATGAACTCTCAACACCACCTAAAGCAAGAGACAAAGTCAATTAGGACAGTGGTTTATCACTGCTCTATAACACCTGTCCTTGGCTTAGAATCTGTAAGTTGGTTTTTTGTTGTTTTTCTTTTAATGAGATCTGAGGTATTTACAGGGAGAGAAGAGCAACCTGGCTTACAGTGCTGTGTAGCTTCTCAGGGAACAAGGACTCTCTGGCTTTCAAAGGGGACACAAGAGCTCATCTTTCAAAGCACTACAATGTAAAATGCAGCAGCACTTGCTCAGAGAGTACGAGCTCCCTGTGCTAAATGATGCACAAACAACAAAGACAGTCCCTCATGGACAGGTGCAGACACTTTATTGGCATCCTAATGTGTCTACAGCAGTAGAAATCCTCCTGACATATCTCTGACCTTTGTACTTCCAGCTTGGTCAGAAAGCACTTGAGAAGGGCACAAGGATCATAGTTACAGAGCTAAATAAATTCAACTTGTAACATTGAATCACTTAACTTTCAATGAGATTCTAACCAAATGTCTACAGAGGGGCAGGCAGGAAGGCTCAGTCATACCGATTGATGTGTGCACAACAGAAGGGTTTGGAGACATCTGGAACAGAACAGAAGCGACTCTACTGCCTGTCACTAGTGACATATTACCAGTACAGCTGTTGTTCACATGGCACAACTGTTATGCAAGTCCCACAAACAGTTAATAGGGATGAGATTTTGAAAAATCTTCCTATAAGTAGCTAAATGGCCTGTTGGTCACAACTGAATCCCAAGGTACTCAATCCCCAAGTCTGGACTAGCCAGAAGGACTGGAAAACTAACAAATACTACCTTTGGGTAACGCTCTAACTTCTCCTTCAACTGGGACTCCCTCAAAGACTTTGTCATCAGTGGAGCTTCTTCCAGGCGTTTCCTACAGACATGGGAAGAAGGCAAGTTGTCTGTAATTTTACAATGTATTTTTACTTCACTAAGCTAACAGAAGACCCAAGCAGGGCTGATGAGAACTGCTCAACTGTTCGATGCATCTCTCACAGCATTTTCCCCATCTCCTGAAATTACTGAGCATCAGCAACAATACTATATAACATTACTTTTATTGTACAAGTTTAAAAGTAGGTTCACGACAGCAGATGCAAGAAAACATCCTAAGAGGACAGGAAAGTCTGCTTAGACTACTCAAGAAGAGATGGACTTATTAATCCAATAAAGCAGAGACTAGGGTTGGACATGATTACTCCACATGGGCAGAAGAGCTACTGAACTTGAAAAACAATGCCAGCAGAAAAAATTAGTAAGTATTAATTAGCAACAGGGAAAAAGAAGTTAGAAGTTTCAGATTATTCAATAACTGGCATTGTAGACTGTTACTAAAAGGAATAGTGGGTACAAAATAAGTCTTCTTCTATTTAAGATGAAACAATAAACGTAAGAAAATAATTACATATTTGCTCATAAGTAAAGAAATTAGTTTAGACTCAACAGATCCCATACTCAGCTTTAGTACCTTTTCTTTGTATCCTAGTAACTGATTGTGTAACTTGCCTTTATTTTTATCCCTGGCCATAAAGAGAAAGCATCAGAAAATTTGGAAATTGGGTATTTTTGGGGGTCTGATTCCCAATCAAATGCCTCTAGAGTTGTACTACTAAATACTCCAGACCCACAAGCAGCAGAGCAATTTTCAGGCCATATTCTGTGTACTCAGTGGCCTGTGGGAAAAAATCAGTTCTAAGTAAAATGTTCAACTTGGACTTGGCTACAGCATAAAGGAAACTGTTTCACAGTCTTGGAGAGTTATTGTAATGTTTAAAGGAATGCTTTAACCCACTTGAAATGAAATACATTCATGAAATTAATTTCTTTAAGGAACATACAGACGGAAAAATGTTGCTGTGACAGGAAGGCCAGTTTACCTTCATCTGAGTTTTTATTGAATTGAAGGTCGATGAAGTAAAATCATGAATATTTGAAAGCAAGCTACCTAAACAGTGCAATATATTGCTAGTCAGCTTCCTGCAATTGCTCTGTGTGTGTGTGTGCTTGTTCCAAACATTCTCAGGTCTTGACTTGTGGCTAAGTTGGTCTTTCTGATGAGGTCTAATAAAAGGTTAATTCTGTTACTTGAATATAAGGTGTTTCTTACTGGCCAAAAATGCAACAAGCTCTGTTGATCACTGTCACTCTGCTCAACAACAGGACACAGCAAATCTCACTCACAGCAGAAAGGGAACTTGCCTCTCATTCTGCAGCTGCGCCAAACGTTTCCGTACATCATCCACTGTGACTTCAAAAAATTCATCAGGAAGCTCTTCTGGGCCATCAGGGAGTTGTTCCAGTAGGTCTAGGTGACATATAAGGGGCTCTCGTTCCACAAGCTACATAAAAAAATGCACTTCAATTAGTTTTAAATGCATTGCTTTGCTTATCTTGTAAGGTTCCTGAAAACGAGTGAAAGGACAGTATTTGCAAACTGTCTTTTGACCTGTTCAGCTCTCTGAACTAAACCACTGCAGGGTTTCATTGCACAGCTTTCAAAAATTTACCCTGATTTCTGTTGCGCAGAAAGATCACTTAAACAGTGAAACCCTTTTGTTTTGTACTTACAAAGTAAGTACTTCACCGAGATCAGCCTTTGCTGCAACCAGAGCACACAGATGCAGGAGAGCAGGGCTCTGTAGTCATCAGCTGCAATAAAGGTACTTAATACATTTACTGGCAACTTTCCCTACATACCAGAGCTGAGAGCAGGCACTCCAAGCTGCACACTGACACCCCTCTCACCTGCCCAAGGCACAGAGAGCCTGGCCGCCTGCTCCCCCAGCCTCCAGAGCCCAGAGCTGGGTGTCACAATGCAAACCTTCCAGTGCAGCTGGGCCTAGTCTAGAACAGTGGTTGCAGTTATGAAAACACCAAAACAAAACAAGCCAGTATTAAGACTCACAATCCCCTAAAAAATCCAAACCGGAGCCCCAGCCACTGAAATCAAGAGCATTTGCCATCTCTGCAGGCAGCGGGACTTTAATGGATCCCTCTCTAGGAAAGGTTATGTGCTGGCTACTCTCTTTAGCCCAAAGCAGCAGCCGTGCCTGCATGTGAATACAAACCACGGCCAGAGTCAAGCAGTTAGTTACACCTCCTGGCTCTCAAACAAGTCAAACTTTTTAAATTCCAAAACTGTTTAAAGGAACAAAGCTTGCAAACATAGAAAACAGCATACTGAAGGCTACAGGAGATGCAGGGAGGACACAGCTCATGGCTGAAGAGGTTTGCAGGAACAAAAATTTTGGTAGTTAATCCAGCATTTTTTCCTAGTCAGCTGCCAGTTTAACAATGCCACAGGTTCTGTGAATGAACCCGCTGCTCATTTCTTCTCCCCTCATTCTCTTACACACTCTTTACAATGATAATTAACACCCGGACGTCCTCCCTCCATCCACTCACCCCTCCCCCAGGCCCTGGCCACTTGGGAACGGGAGTCTTCTCAATTGTCTAAGGCATAACACAAATTACAAGGCAATGTTCACTTTACTTGTGGGCACTAAAGGGTAATTTGAGAAATTAAAAGATCGAGGTTGTGTGGGTGGGACCTTCGGCTACTTTTAGAAAGTTGAGCAGGGTCAGCCCTAACGAGCGAGCGGGTGAAGGAGCCTGAGTGCAGCTCAGTGTGCCAGTGCTGCAGGCAGGACCCCAAGTGCCCAGGACCATCAGCTGGGAAGAAGCAGGCTGCACCGCGATCCCAACCACTGTCCACTGATGCTCCAGTGAGGGCACATCTATGTCAGAGGCCAGAGGAGAATTAATCAGGCCTCCCCAAGAACCCGGTGTACTTCAATCTCCTCAAACAGGCTTGAGTTTCATCTCATTCTAAACATGCAGTGAAAGCAGACGTCTTCTGAAAAAGCCCAAACCCAAAAGACTGAGGAGGTATATCCTATGGCATGTTGTGAAGGCTGCAAGGATACAATGGAGAGAACTCTGAAGTCTGCATTAGCAAAATAAAGTTACCATTTAGTATTGGGTCTAACAAGCACTTTAGTTAATCCCAACAGCAGTGGGATTCCACTGGGAAAGGACCAGCCCCTATCCAAAACATGGTGACAGCTAATGGTATCTGCCAAGGCATTGGCAATCACAAGTTGGCACAAGGCAGACATATATTCCAGTCCTAAATGTTCACTCCTCTTCCCTGCTGTCGGCTCCAACAATCCTAAAGCGCGGACAGAATCCAAAAATTAACTTCCCACAATGATTACAAAAGAGAATCCAGGAATACTAACCCACTTCCCAGCCCACTGCACACACAGTGTTTTCTGCAACTGTGATAAAGGATAACCATCTCCTGTAACAATAAATGGCCACCACACGGATGTTTCCGTTATGTAAACTGGAGGAAAGCAAGCAATGCATTTTGCTGTCCTACTTCTTGCAGGAGCCAAGGATGCTGTGCTAAGGTTTGGCACCTTCCTTCTTCAAAGTCTATTCTTCTACCACTGCTGAAATGTCAGGCACGTTTCACCATGAGGCTGAAGCCGTATGTTCACAGCAACATCTACATAAGTGCAGCCTATGTGACAAAGCCAGGTGTCAGGAAGAATGCAGTTCACTCTGTGGTCACCACCCTGGTCCCAGGGAAGGAGGTAAGCTGAGGAAAACTCTTATGATTTAAGTGAAATAGTGGTCATTGTGTTTTCCACAGCAGCAAACTCTCCCCAGAGACCCACTTCCTCCCCATCACCTCTGGGAGCTCTAATCTCATGGTGAATCTGGTTTAAAGTTACCTTCTAATAATTAACATTCTGACATCAAAGTCAGCTTGCAGCTGTCTGTAAACCATCTTTAGCCCAAGAAACGAAGGGATGCCGGCACAGATTTTATCCAGCCTCTCTTCAGCTTCAAAAACCACACACAGGCAAAGCATTAATGGGAAGATTCTTTTACAAAAATGGACCTTTGATGTTTAAAAATAATTTGTTTTGTTTTGGGTTTTTTTCCTCAGGACTGAAAAAGGACAAAAAGCAGATGCCATGTGGCTAGCCCTACTTGGCTGTTGCCGCTGGGAGGAGAGTGGAAGATGGCAGGAGTGGAGGAGGGAACAAAATGTAATCAATCAGCAGCAAAAGTACCAGAGATCAAAGGGCTTGAAAGCAGCCGTCAAAATCACATGCTGTTTAACACAAGGACACAACTCCCCCAATGGAATCTGCAGCTGCTTCCAAAGCTGCTCGCAGAGTGGAAGGGCAGCTGGCTCCAGAAATGGTTTGAACTGGACTGCAATTCTGAGAAAGACATCAGTTCATGTGAGTCCTTCAGTCACCACCACTCAGCCCATGCCCAACAGCACAGCTCCGCATCAGGCTGTGAAGTCAGTGAAATGACAGAGTTCTGCCTCTCCCACCAGGGCAGAGAGAAGTGTGGGCAACAAGACTGGTGAAGGATACCATCACAAACCTTTGCACTTCTTCTCCCTTCCCAGACATAATGGAAACTCCTCCTTTCCAAATCCCTCAGACAAGAGTGCAACTGAAGCAAGCAACACACGAGACTGGACAAATCACCCAGCCTACTGTTTAATTCTCCATGTTAAGGGTCTGCTCCAAAAGGTTAAATAACACTGATTAGACAGACCCAAACATGTTTCTAATATACTGAAATATTCACCACTGTAGGTTGGCATGGCTTCTTTCTACTACTTGTGCAGTTCATAACTGCTCCAGAGCCCTTCCAGGGTCTGGCTTCTGTTCCTAAACAATTCCGAACTCATCAAAAATAGGCTGCAACCACAAAGAAGTCAACTAAGGTACAGTCTCTACATCAACGTGAAAGCATCCACAGTCTTGCTAAATTCCTCCTGAACTAAGCTGCCTTTGAAGTTCCCCAGGCATTCTTTCTTCCTACTTGTAGCTTTCTATTGTTCAGTCCTGGCTGGATCAGACCAGAGGAGATTCAAACCTCCAGCTCTAGGGGGTACCAAAGAGTCGGAAAAAACAAAGGGGATCTCTGAACATGAAAGCTGGCCCCAGTGATGAGCCAAAGGAGCAAGAAAAGTGCCGCTCACTGAGAATCCAGAATGGGAAACTCTCAGTGCAGAATAACAAGGAATAAATTATTAATTGAATGGCTCTTGAACTTCATGTTGTGCTACTTGCCAAACATACCCAACCTTCCTGAAGGCATTCAATTCTACACAGCTGCCCTACAGAAAACACACTTCAATGTCATTCCCAGGTCACTCTGGGATGGCATCACAGCACTTTTCAGCCATCAGTTCTGGTATCACAACACGAGCTCAAGCACTTTTAATTTTAACAAACATAGTTTTATTTCAGAGACACCAACAATGGTGAGATGTGCAATCTGTCTTTCTGGAAAATATGCAAAGGGAAAGGTCTCTGGGAAGTAGTTAGAGAGAGGCAGATTATTCAAGAAGCAAGATATTTTAGATTAAGACAAAAAACACTTCTATAAGCAAGCAGAAATACAAAAGGAAAAGGATGGAAGGTTTCTGCTTCATCTGTAGTACTAAGAAAATTAAGCCACAGGGCTCAGGTAACAAAGTGGGCATCTGTTCATGAAACCTGAGGCACTGAGGTGTAGGATCTTCTAGACTGTGATTTAATGCAGCTGTGTTGCCTCTATTTGAACTATTCATCAAGGATACCTAGACATTCTAAGTTTTGCCTGCCTCTGGACAGCAAATTCTTAAACTCAAATCCTTCCTTCTTTCTACTTACTTTCTGAACTGAGGCAGAACTAGATGTCATCAAGGCACCTAATCCTGTGACATAGGGAAAAAGTCCTAAATCTGGAAACATCTTTTTCCTCATGGGAGTGCAGCCTCAGGCAAGGCAGGATAAAAGAAAGTCCTTGTTGCCCAAACTGCAGACACATTTTCCCTTACCTGTTCTTGCTCCTTTTGCAGTTCTTGGCTGTTCTTAGACTTCTTTGGCTTAGAAGGGCCTCCAGGGCTGGAAAAAGTTGTTGGCAGCTTTGAAGATGGTACAGCTACAGGAGAGTCCACCAGATGCTCTCCATCTCCAAAAAAAGGGACAAATGGGGTAGGCTCAGGCTCTGGGGAATGGCATAGCTCCTCCAAGCTAGCATGAGAATCTTTAATTGAGTCTTGCTCGTGTGTGCAGCTGTTTAAAGATATAGCCACATCCCTGTGCTCCAAGTCCTTTGGAAATGTGCTTGCTTGAGGTAGAGGCACATCCACTGCTTCTTCCATAGAGCCTCGCCTCACTGTTGGCTCATTACAAGGCACCGTGGCACCCACAACTTCCTCCCCACCAGATGAACTGCATTTCTTCATGACAACTCTTAAAGAAGACACCAAAAGGAATAAAAATAAAAACATAATCCTAAGAGTACTGCCCTCCCTATTCTCAACGTGTCCATGACACAAAGACAACAGATCCCTCAAATAGACCCTGATTTAATAACTTTCTTCTTCCAGATGCTTACAGAAAACAAGCTCCAGTTGCTGTGAAGTGTGGGGGTAGAGGGTCAGGGGGTTGTGCAAAATGACAGAACAGGGACCTGCACCTCTGGAAGAAAACTGCCTTCCAGAGAAAAACAGCAGTCAGTTGTAAAGCATAGCTTCTAATCACTCCTGCCTTCTGTATATACTGCAAAGAGCTGGCCAGGAGATCACAGAAAGGTTGCCTCTGCCCCAAACTCACCCCACAAAGGCCAGCAGGGTCTGCAGAGGCTGGGAGTTAAGTGCCTGAGATCCAGAGCAGGGAAGAATTAAGTGGTAGCTGACTGCCCTCTCAGAGAGACTTTTAACTTTGAATTGTCTGTTCCACTCAAAGGAGAAAGAAAAAAAGAGAGAAAAAAAAAGAAAAAAAGAAACAAACAAACAAGCTCTTTTAATCTGCACATGACTGGTCAGTGCCAGCATCTGCTGCTGTGCGAAGCACATCTGGGCAGCAGTTTGAGATAAACAGGCAAATGCAATAATTTCTGAGTGCCGCAATGTTTTAGTTTGGCATCTTTTTCTGTGACTTCTTTTTTTCTTTTTCTTTGTCTTTCTTTTGGTACTTGAAACAAAATTAATTCACTATCAGAGTGGAAAGGGAAAATAAAGAAGCCAAACTCTGCTTCTCCCAACCTGAGAATGGCATTGCCTCCAATCAGGCCAAGTGATTTCAGTGTTGTCTTCTCCAGGGCGTCTTTTCCTGATATCTGCAACAAAACCAGAGGAGAGTAATTATGGCCTCTGATTCCCCAGGGAAGCATGTAAAGCTCTGTATAGAAAGAAGCCTGTATCCAAAGAAACCTCACACAACACAAGATACAGGTGAAAACACACTCCTGCAGTTGGAAATCAGACCTGAATCCATCTGTATCAATCTGTACTGTTTTACCAAATTCAGAGCTTATTAAATCATCTCAGTGGAAGATGACCTACATATATTTTCATCCCATACACACATCCAAGTGGGATCCAAGTACAGCAGAGCTACTTTTATGTCAGAAGTTAAACTACAGGCAACATCTCAGAGCTGCAAGACAGACAATTTCCTTACATACACCTCCTATCTGTCTGTAATGACCTATTCCAGAATAAAGACGATCTGTCCACAGAGGTCAGTGGGAAGTAAAGGGGACAGCTAGGGAGAGCAAATTCCATAATATCCACATACAAAATATTTAACAAAACATTAATACCAAAAGATCAAAACAGAGAAAAGCAAATATTTACTAAAATGAAAACACTGTTTTGACTCAAGCTTTAAAAGAAGTTGGAAAGAAAAACACAAATAGGTCATTGAGCTCATTTTATGGGCTCAGAGGTCTCAACGGCACAAGGTTACGTTCCAAGAGAGCTTTTTTCCATACAGACACGTCATGCTTTGAAGAGACCAACATTTTTCTACTTCCCCTCTCAAGAAAGTTCAAAAGAAACACTTTCCAGGTTGGAAAGCAGAGCTAAGTTTTCTTATGTTTTAGGGACATGAGACAGTTGAGAGGGCTTTGCTGCCTTACCTCATCTCGCATGTAAATACAGACTGGAGACAATTCACCATGCTGTTCCATCAACTCCCTGCAAGAAAGAGCAAAACACTGCAGCATCTGCATAACAGCCTACCCCCTCCAAAACCAGTGCACAGTAACAGTACAAAGTGAAATCAGCTGGCAACACTGTCCTCCGTGTTTCTCCATGGAGTTCACAGTTCACAGGATCACTATTAGACATTAAGTAAACAATTTGCTTCAATGCATTCACTTTTTCTTAAACACAGCCTAAAAGTTTAGAAACAAAGAAATAATTAAAGTAAATTCTGAAATTAGCTGATCTTACTAGATAAATTTAGCTTATCACTGTTTGTGTGCATCAGTACCCAATCTGAAACACTACTTAAGTCATATTTGCTCTTTTTAATCCAAGTTAAAAACTTCATTACGATTTAGACTGAACTTTCGCTGGGGAGAGGTCCATTTCTTTTCACATATGTACAGCAACAAACAAAATTAAATACTGCTCTAAAGCAGATCAACTAAGGACAAGAAACTTGCCTTAGTACCATTTTTAAAAAAGAAAAGAGAAGGTAAACAAACAAAACCAAAGAGCATAAACTTCCAGATTCTAGGGACCATAAAAAAAGAAAAGCCAAATGAAAGGCTGCCACTATAGACAAAGTGAAAATCAGCCCATATTTAAGCATTTCAGAGATGTAGGACACATATGAGAAATGATGCAAACTCCCAACAGCCCAACTGCAGAGGAAGACAGAAGTGAAGGACCCTTAGCATTGAGATGGGGAAAAACCAGTAAGATGCTACTCTTTCCATTTTCCTCTAGATAAGCAATTCTGATGCATTCCAGTAAGAGAGAAGCTTTATTATATGTTCACTTGATCAAATACAAAAGACAGACAGGGAAAGTACAATCACAGCCTATCACAGCAAGTCTCAGTTCTCATCCAGCCAAGAAGATGTGATTTCAAAAGCGGAAAAAAACAGGATTGACAGTTTCAGCAAGAAAACCACAGATGTCTACAGAAAAGTAAAAAGCCTTACAGAATTAACCAGTACATTATGCTGAAGCACTGGAATCAGTGAGAGCATTAAATTCAACACCTGAAGAAGCTCTGTCATGTTGGTCTCCACTTTCAGCAAAGTGAAATTCAAACTGAAATCAGACAAGAATGTGGTAAAAACAAGAGACTAAGGAGAATACTTTGCTTCTCATCCCAAGCATGCCAGTCTAAGAGGTGACCAGGAAAACACTGTCCACCCTAAGACAGTGCTGGTTTGGAAAGATATACCTGGCTGAATTCTCAAAAGCATTTTTTCAGAAGTTTCAGATTCGGGCATTTCAGCCTACCTCAGCCTGGGAAACTACAAAAGGTGAGAACATTGCCCAGGATATTCCCCATCTACACAATGAGAACTGACAAGATTTATCCTTCTCCATAGACCGCAGTAGCTGGTCTTAGCACATTCTCTCTCAAACTCCCTGTGCTTGCAGTTGCACCAGGATATCCCTTGGTAAAGAGCTGTATGTATCATCTGCACTGCAACAGTTGGTTTGTCATGAAACACAGAACAGCTGTAACTCCTCCTCATGTGGTAAACTCCCTTGATCTTACTTGTCTCTGCAGTCCAGTCTGGGGGGATGGGGGGAATGGCTTTCCACTCACCCCACCAGGAAACCATCACCCATCACCCATGACTTGAAGAGAAACCACCTCCCTGCAAAGCAGATAAGGAAATCCACCGGGCAGCCCAGGAACATGACACATCCTTGCTCACCTCCTGAGGCCTCTGGAGCCAGCTCCCAAGGTCAGCTTGGCATTTTATGCCTGACTACACCACTGTTTGGTATTGAACACCTAAGGAGCTCTGCAAATGACTGACTTAGAGGGGTGATGTGAACACTACCACTTAGCTGTCTCTTCGGCCATCAGATTCTAGTCCCTGCAGCGAATTTCACAGGAAAAAACAAAACCTGTAGGACCCTAGCAGCCTGAAAAAAAATCCAGTAGTTTTCAGTGAAAATTAGAAGTTTTGGAAAGATATTTCTACTTCACATTACCCTGCATCATTTGTAGTTCCCCAGTAGCAATAATAACCACACTTTCTCCTAAATACATCTGCAAAACATTGATCAACTTGGCATTCAAGTGTCACAAAATTTAAGCAGAAACTCAGACTGCTTCTATCTAGTACATCACTTACATCTATATTTTTACACCCAGGGTACATTCCCTACCCTGTGCCTAAATTTGTGAGCATCATGACTGGAGCATGGAACAGGGTATAACTCTAAGAACACGATGTCAGTGATCAATGTTTGTTGCATTATGACTTTTCCTGGAGTTTAATGAACAGAGACCCATCACTTAAAACATTGTGCCTTCAGCATCACATAATTCAAACACTTCTATTTTGAGATGCAATATTACCAGAAACAAAGTTATGTCAAGGAGTTATGTAGGAAAAGGATCCCTTAAAGAACAGTCAAAAATCTACTCAGCCAATCAAGTGTCTGGTTCTGAAGTGACTGTACATTACACGGTCTGTCTGCGCTGTGGCCATGCTGACTGCTGCTGTTAGAAAAGCTGGGAACTCCACAAACAGGCATGCAATATACCCAGCCAGCAGGGAAAGACCACCTTAGGACACGGGTAACATTTTCTGTTATGGTAACAAGGAAATAACCTTTTGCACTTTAGCAACCTGCTTGCCCAGCAGAGGATCAGAGTCTGCATAACCAAACAGGTCTTATTGCTCTCAATGCAGCAGTTCCAATTAATGTTCAATTGAGTATCATCATGTTCACAGCTACTTAACAACAACAGCTTTGTCAATATTATCTCAGTCTTTCTGTTACATTCCAAATGCTTCCTGGAGGAGCAGATTAGAAGAATATATATACAATCAATGTATTACACTGTATTGTAACACATACCTATTTAGCCCAGCATGAAGTGACAAAAGAAACTGAACTGAGAGGGACTCAACCAGTCTATGAAGTGGAAAATGAAGGGAAATAACCATGAAAATTCATCAAGGACATTTAAACTTAGATTCAAAACTCGGCTACAATGACATGCAAGTGAAACCAGAAGCCACTCAGGATCGAGAGTGCCACTGGAAAATTATGATACTCAATCTTTGAGTAATTCTCAAGAGCCAGAGAATGGTTTCCAGTTGAAGGATGTGAGGGACCAAATCTGTTAAGCACAAACCAAAACTGAGATACCTGGTTTAATTGTAGCAGTCTATGTGCCATCTTGATCAAATGGTTAAAAGCTTGCAACAGCACAGTGGTATGGGACAAGGTGGGTCACAAGGAAACCCAGAGGTAGAGCAAATCCAAACAGAGCAAGCTACAAAACCAGTCCTGAGGGTCAGGTCTATTTTAGCAAAGTCAGCAGCCGAGAACTACTTCCAGACCAGTTGCAGCATATTCCAAGGAGTTTACAGTACCACGACTGTAAGATCGCTACTTCAGAACACTTCTCCCAGCCACCACAACAAATCCTGTTGTGCAGAAAGTAAGGGACACACCAGAGCATCCAAAATACTATATTCAAGTCTTAGATTACGAAACACAGTTAACTCTCTGACTCAAGGTGAACGACCAAACCAACACTAGAATAGGACTGCCTCCATTTATGATTCTGCAATTAGTTATTCTCTTTCAGGAACAAAAAGCACTATACAATGCTCTGCAGGACTCAAGAGATTACGTTGCTCATACAAAAGAACATTGTCTTGTGATACAAGACCCAGGCTCCAACCTCCCTCACTCCTCTGGCAGCAGTACCTGAGGAAATTCCCAAGGCAAATGCCTGATGATGAAAGGCAGAAAAAAAAATCCTGTCTCAACTGGAGAATTGGAACAAAAGATCACCAGAGTGCCTTTAGCACACCATAGCAGGTTATTGCACTCAGACTTCTCCAGACAATTCAGGAAAGACACTCATACCCACCTTATTTTCAGTAGGTTTTGCTTCCTATTAAGATTAGCTGTATCCCTTGAGGAATCCTCAATAATGGTGCACAAGAGACAAAGAACTGATGAGACACAGAGAAACAGTACAGAATGGCAGAAAAGGCAGACAGAACAGCCCAGGGAATAAAAGCTTAAACCTCAAGCTGCTGTCTGTCAGGAAAGGAGGATGACAAACATTTAAGGAGAAAAAATCTTAGGCACAATGAAACATGTCCTCAGCAAAGACCAGTAGGAGAGGAAGACAGTTTGACTTATAGAATCAAGTTTCATTCACTTTTCCAAAAAAATGCTTTCCATTTCTATCCCTGAAGAGTCTTCTAAAAATGTATAGAAAATATCTGAACTGAATGAATGACCCCACAGAAGAAGTGAAGTCATAATGACTATCAAAGATGTCTCTGAGTGTCTAAAGTGCAACTGCTCTATGGACAACAGCCCATAAAGCTGCTGAAGCTGCAAGGCAGGCAAGAGTGGGAGGTAGAAACGCAGGCTTCTTGCTCATAGGGCAGACAACACTGTGCCCTCAACGAGCCTCTGAAGCACAGACTCCACGCAAAGATCCCCAGAGACTTATTTTTGTCTAACTCTTGGAAGCAGCAGGCTCCTCCTCCAGCTGCTGCTAATCCATTACATGCACTCACTGAGGCAAGCACACACATCAAACATACTGTCCTCTCTTTGATGTGCTGCTCTTCAGAAGGGGAACGGCAAGCAGATTAGATTCCTTCATGTAGTGATCTGACAGGGCCTGTAAACATCTTGTGCAAGGACTGCCGCACGCTGAGAGGAGGAGCAGCCCTACAATAGCTTCCAGACCTTCTTCAGACCCAATTAGCCAAGATGGATGCTGGAAACCCAGGGGAAATTCCAGTGGATTTAGAATACTTCCCCTCACGCACTTAGCGCGGCTGAGCATTCCAGGAAAACATCTCCAGTTGGAAAGTCCAAGGAAGGATTCAGCAAACATCAACAATTAGCTGACTAGTTAGTAAACTGAATCAAAACACATTCAACAGCAACTCAGCCCATTAAACTCATACAGATTGCTGTAGATCCAGCTTGTTCTGTGACCAAATCCCACACGGCACCTTTGCTGCTTGTTGAACTTAACCAAGACTGCAAAGTCCATCCAAACACCTGAACTCACCTTCCAGAGGGCAGAAAAGAGCAGCTCTGTTCTGAAGTTATGAATGCTTAGCACACTGTACCAGTTAGAAGCTTAAGAAGAGCAACATGTACATTAACTAGTAGCATTACAATGACCTGCAACCAATAAAACCACCTCGAAAGAGCAAAATTTTATGAAAAGGTCAAAATTTAAACCAAAAAACCAATCAATTAGTATGTGAGAAAGCCACACAAGGGTTGTCATTGTCAACAATTACCACCTGCCACTAGTCTAGCAGTCCCCAAACTGCAATAGGCACTCCTCTCCTCACAGAGGGCACAGAGAGGTTAGTAAGGGACAAGAGGGGACTTAAAACACTTGGGAAAATTATACCTGTGGTTTTTGTCCTACCTCTTTTCTCAATTAAAAGAAAAATAATTCTTTTATCTCTAGCTTTTACAGGAATACTGTTCCTTTACTTATGAATAAATGTCACATTGTAGACCTGGTCCATGATTAAAAACAGAATGGCTGTCACAGCTTCAAGGCTTCCCCTTCCAAACCATGAAAAATAGAAAAGAAGTGCCTTTCTTTGAGAAAACTTTATTAGCTTGACATTTCAAAACAATACAGCCTTTTAAAATCAAAGCTAAAGAGGTAGCACTCAATGTAGACTGGACTAAAATAATAAGATTTCTAACCCATGTACATATTCAACAAATGTAGAACCAGAAATTCTTCCATTTAAACAGGATCTAATGAGTCTTTTGAAGATGCCACATTAACCTGCTGAGAGCTCCAGATTTCCTTGAAGAACTTGCACAACAGAAAGCCTCAAAAGCAACAGTAACCATAGGAAAGAACCCCCTGCACTACAAGGAACTGCAGCACAGAAATACTGGGGATCAATATCATCCAGTCTTGACACACACATCTCTAGCAGTAACTTAACCTCAAACGGGTTTGTGTAAAAGAAAGGTGGTGCAACATATCCCAGTATCTTCACAGCTTTAGCAGTTTGTTACAGTTTATGCCCTGAATCAGGAGTGTACGGTACTCCTGGATTAAAAAAAAAAAAACAACCAAAAAAACACTATAGATTGTCAAATCTGAAAGAGCACCAAAAATGCAAATATCTCTGTTATAAAGGAGAAATCACACTCAAATAAATGCAAATTGTACAAATCTGAAGGATTTAGCTGGGTCACTGTAACAAGTAATTAGTGGTATACAGAGATCCATCCAAACAAGTATTTTCTCACTGCACTGCTCACCTGATCTTCGCAAAATGGTTGAGAACTTCCCAGAGGGTCTGTTGGCAGAGGAAGGCGTCTTGCAAACGGGAGCCATCATCTAGTTGTAATGCTATCCGAACCTGTAAGAACACCACAAAGAATTCATCTGAAAATTGAATGAAAGCTTATTTTTCTTCACAACTTTTAAAATATTTTAGTGCTTCTTGTTCATCTGTGCAGGCATTCTGGCCTGAATTCATTCGTTTGGATGAATGACTCCTAGGCATGGGGGAGGCCATCCTGGAATATTAACCAGCTTTCATGAGCCCCCTGCCCTATCTTGAACTGGAACATATTCAGAGAAAAGCCAATGCAAGCATCCCAAATAACGTACCATCGTGAGCAATGGAGATGTTCTGTTTTATACCAGATGAAACTTTACAGTAAGGGTTTTCACAGCTACATAAAACAAATTCCAATAACCCAGACATGATTGATGCAGCTGCACCATCTAAAACTCCAACACAGAGCTCTGTTGACTTCAGCATCATTTTGCAGAACAACTTCCCTGGGACAAACAGCTTACTTGCATATCCACACACAGAAACAATGAACACAGGTCCCATTTGTCCTAAACAACCAGTCCAAAGAAATTACATTTGTAACTTGCAACTCGCTAATGGTTCCTAACCATCACATTTTGACATACAATTTAAGTGTGAAGTAACAAAAAATCTCAACAATAAATCTGGTTGTTAAATTATGGAGTTCTTGAACACCTGCAGAAAAAGGCAAGGGCCAGCTAGTGACCGATTTTAACAGCATTCCAACCTGGAATGTGAATATCCACATACATTATTAGGCACCACACAGACTTTAGAGAATTGCTTTCCTGCCTCTCCCCCACAATAAATCAATCAATCAATCAATCAATCCATCCATCCAAGGCATTTCTAAAGTGAACGTATGCTGGGGTCGGTCATGAAGAAATTCAAACTCTTGATTGTCCCAAGGGAAAAGTTTAGCAGCTAACCAAGAGATAGAGAATGGCAGAGCACTTCAGGTGTTATCTTTACCTTTTAGAGAATATTCAGCCTTTTTCAGAATGTCTAACTCTTAAGTTTCCCCAGTTAGCTCACCTGTCTAAAGAAAAATCATAGAAAGTCCTGTAGCCACTAGATAGAACCTGGTTTCTCCAGTCAACTTTAGTTTTCAGAAGTCCACAAAAACTGACCTTATTCCAGAGCCTGAGAAGGACATTAGCCCAAGACACCCAAAGCCACTTTCCTTCATTCTGTGTTTTCTACTAACACTCTCAGTGCAGCCTCTCACTGAGTGCAAGGTCTCTGTGCAAGCATGAGGGCAGGGGCTACAGAGAGGTGGGAAAGAGACATCATACGTTCCAGCAATCCACTGTGATTTCCATGGAGGAATATGTTTGTCATCTGCCTTGGCTCCCACCAGTCCTCACAGGACTGCAAATGCTGATCTGCTGGAGACAGGAATTTTTCTACATAAAGGAAACAGTGGCATCATTAATAATGAGCCGACAGTACAATGTCGTTTCATCCCACCACTAACACAACATCCTGGTTTCTCCTACACGGGAGACAAGCCTTAGATTATCCTCAGCTACAGCAGAGCGATGACAGCTGACATCACCATTCTGTAAGAATCCAGACCAGAAATTCAGACTACCAGTTGCATCAGTTTTTGGGCAACAGTTCAAAGCTAAACATGTCACGAAAGTCCTATTCAGTCCATTAGAAAAATCTCTTTGAAAACCCCAGGGACTACATAAAATAATAGAGATCAGTGCCAATTATCATCTAAGTTTACAAACATTTAAACAAGAGGCTGACAACTTTAACACCAGAGCTGTACTGATGGTGCTCCTGCATCACCTGCCATCACAAAGGAAATTTGTTCCATTTTTCACTAAAGAACTGTCTTACAGGAAACAATGTTTTCCACATGCAAAGGCAAATCCAAAAGCCTTCTATTTTTAAAACATCAGATTTGCTGAACAAACTCGTGATTTATCAAAACCTGTACTCTGTCTCTAGGGTAATTGCTGTCACTACAGGAAAGTACACCTACTTCCACACGCATAATCTTAATAGAACGTGCAATAACAAAAGACACAGAATCAAATTCATCCCAACATTTCCGCAGCTAGTCGGCACAACTGAGTCTGCATCTCAACTGTCACTACACCCCAGTCACAGTCACCTGGCTGTTATAAAATTCCCTGGTTTTTAACACATACTCCCTGTGGCAGGGAATTCCTTTTAGTCAATTGTTCTGTACAAAGTCTTTTCTTACACTGTGAAATTCTCCCAAGTAAAATCTGCTCAAGTTTGAGGGGCAGGGACTCTGTTTAGACTCTACTCCTCACATGTGCATTTGCTGCATCTTCTTACCTTCATGACAGCTCAACCAGCACACCCAGGGAAGCCTCATTTCTGTGTTCTGCTGAACCACAACTAAATAGTAACAACTTACATTTCTATTAGCTCTTCTCTTTAGTGATCTAAAGTAATGATTCCACATTATAATCCCTCTCCTAACAGTGAACAGTCCTTCTTGCCCTTTCTCACAATATAACTTCAGGGAAAAAAAAATAAAATCATTGTTTTCCTTCAGTACCTCCCAAACTGGATGCAAACGTCAGACAGCCATCACTGCACCATTTCAAGAGAAATACTTTTCTCTGGAAGACAAACTCCATTCCACAGCAACATTTCACTGAAAATTCTAAGCAGATGCTACTGGTTTGTGGTATTTTTTTAAGTAAAGACGTCATTTGAAGCATAAATGTCTTTCTACCCCCAAATCAGAAAAAAGACATTAGTGCCAAAACAAACAACACGGAGGTTTTACAGACAAAAATATGAACATCAGGGACCCCCAAAACTACGTTACTCAGTGAACTAAAGCAGAGACTCCAAAGCCTTCTCACACCATAAAGTTCACTTCTCAATGTATCAGTTTCTCTCTGTGACAGCTAGAGCAACTTTAACAAACACCACTAAAACTGTTTGGCTGACAGACATTAAGGGACCAGCACCAATAGACCTGGAACTTACATGAAAATTGAGAAATTTCCTATGAGGAAGTTAACAAATAGCAAGATGACTGCTAGTAATAGCCAAATTTCCACTCCCAGGCTACTTAAGTAAGACCACACATCATTTTTACAACATGAAGAGTTCACTCTCAGTAACACCTGTCCATTGCTTGGGAAGTGAGGCCTATGGCCACAGCAATATGTATTGAAGATTTTTACACTCCTAAAAGTGGCCATAACTTCTAGAGAAAACAGCACTCATAATGCAAATAATATTAAATAGGGACATTTGGCCACTGATGAACACAGAACACGTTACGAAATACTCTAAAGCTGTGTAAACACATCATGAACACCAATTCTGAGAAAGCAGCAAAAGAGAATTCTGTAAGAATACAAGATTTAATCAAAATCCAGAGCTGGACAACAGCAACTGAAACAGAAGTTAGGAAAGGGAACTGAATTAGTCATCACTGATGTTTAACTTCTTAGCTATCCATGACTTCTAGTTTTTCAGCTCCCCAAACCGTCCCACTCTCCTCCAGTACAGCTGTACCCAATGTTCATGCAGACTAAGAAAAGACTTTCAGCTACTTAATTACCATTTTCGACTGCATTGCAAGCCATCTTCAGCTGGTCTCTCACATAGGCATTGGCCATGCTGGCCTGTGCTCTTGATCATTAGATCTAATGGGATCATATCAGCACAACTGGTAATTGAACAAATCAGGTCACATTGCATAAATGAACATACCGAGGTTCCAGCTCCTGCTCTGTTAGAGACTGGCACCATTTCCAGTTTGGCATTGTTGGGCAGCCTAGCAAATCTCCACTGTAAAGACAGGTCCAAAACATTCCTCTGAAATCTGAAGGAGAACAGAGCCTATGAGCAATACAAAGTCTAGGTATTGTGCAAGAGAATTCCCAGGAGGCTGACTAGAAGCCATAGAACATGATTCACTAATGAATAATTGATAATTATAAAAGCATCATCAACAAAAGCTAATCTGCACACCAAAACAGCTGCAGTTTGTAGAGGTCGCAGAGATGATACCCAAAACAATGTACTTCCTTTAAAGGTTTTAAAAAGATAAACAGCAACCAACTACATAACCAAGCCTGGTTAAATACTAATGTACTTTTTTTTTTTTTTTCCTTAGTGCTACTCAGATAAACGAGCTCTCAATTAAGACACCATAAAAGCAGAGGGTCAAACGCCCAGGTGAGAAGGGCGTTGCTGGTCTGTGGCCTGGATGAGGTGCACGCGTGGGTGTCCCGTGGCACTGACACAGGGCCTCGCCCCCTGTCCCAGCAGCGAAAGGAACGTGGCACAGGGACATCGGGACGAACCGACCCGAACAGAGTTCAGTGTGTGCCCCGGCCCCTCGCACTCCCACCGCCCGCCGCGGGCTCCGCCAGGCCCCGGACACCCCGCGGACGGGGCGCGGGCCCCAGCAGCGCCGGGCCCGGCGCGGAGAACGGCCGCGGGGGGGGCTCTCCCACGGCCACAGGCAGCCGGGCCCGGCCCCGCGGCGACACTCACTTCAGGCCGTACTCGCCAGGGCTGCCACCCTGCTTCTTGCAGACCTCCTCGAGGACCTGCGGAAAGAAGAGAGGCGTCACGGCTGGCCTGCGGCCCTGCCACCGTCGTCTCCTCAGCCCCCCTCCCCGCCGCGGACCCACCTGGAGCAGGACCGTGCCGGGCCCCACCCGCACCGTGACCCGCCGCCCGCTGGGCGCCAACACCGACACCGCGGCGCCGCCCCCGCCCGCCGCCGCCATCTTCCCCTGCCGTGCCAGCCCCGCGCGGCCGGGGCGGAGCCGGCCCGGGGCCGTCCTGCTGCGGGCCCGCCCCGGCCGCACTGGCGGGGAGGAGGACGGGGGCACTGGTCTGGCCCGACCCGGCCCGGCGGCTGCGGAAGCGAGCCGTCGTGGACAAGTCCCGGCCTGGCGGAGCCGGCCTGCGGCGGGACGGGCAGGCGGCTCTGAGGCAGGGGCGGAGCGGTTCGCCCGCTCCCTGGGTGCGAGGGGGGCTGGCGGCAGCGGCAGCAGCAGCCCTTGGACGGGGCAGACGGTGGGCGGCTCGGGCTGCTCCCCCGGCTCTGGGCGGGGGCTACCCCCGGCCCTGCCCGCTGGGCCGGGGTGGGGGCGGCTCCAGAGCCGCTACCGTCTCGCAGCTCCCCGGGGAGCGGGAGGCGAGCCAGCCGCACGTCCCGCTGTGGCTGACGGGGCTTGTGGTGTCCCTTGGGGTTCCAGTGTCGGGATCAGCTACCTCCTCCAGGGAAATAAAACATTTTCTCGTTGTACCGGGACCCTGCCCGGCAGCGCAGGCGGCGACCCCGAACCAAGGGCCGGCCAGCCCGGGCATCCCCAGGCAGCGCTGGTGGCCAGAAATCCCTCGGGCTGAAGGATTCGTGTCTCTCTCCCAAGCAGTGGTACTGAAAATCCCTGCGCGTACAGGGAAGGTTCTCCTGGGCCAAATAACAGCCCTGGCGAACGCCGCATGTCACAGGGGAATGGGGAGCATCCTGCCGCCTTCCCAGTGCCGCAGGAGTGGCACAGATCAGTGCCACTTCCCAGACAGTGTCACAATCGGGGCGCCGTTGGTCAGACAAAGTACAGCATCCTGCTGCCCCGAAAGCCATTTCTTCTGGCAAACAAAACAAAACAAAACAAAACAACAACAAAAAAAGAGAGAGAGAGAGAAAGTTGATTTGGAACCTCGTGGTCAGTGCTGCAAACTCAGATGGTCAGGAGAGATGGCTGCAGCCAGGGAACTGAAATTATCATACATTTCACAACACACAATTTCCCAGAGACTTTATTTCATTTATGGGTTTCCCCTTCAATCTCAGCATGGCCTCTGCATCAAAGGCGCTCTCAGATTTGATGACAGTCTGTTTAGTTTGCTATCATAAAAACAAAACAACTCACCAAAAAAAAAAAAAAAAAAAAAACCAACCCACCAAAACTTTTAGTTTGAGTAACCACTGGAATTTATTTCGCCTAAGTTGTAACCACATGCCAAATACTTTCTCTTTTCTCTACTTCTTCTATATTTATCCTATATGTTAAGCTTAAGTCTCCACCTCTACCCCCAGCACCCACAAAAATGTCTGGTTTGCTTGGCTTATAAAGGAAAAAGATCCTTTCAAGAAAAGACACTATCATAAAAGATAATGCTTGTGTTTACCATATCAGCAGTGTCAGAGAAGGGAGAAAAATGGGAATTTTAATGATGGAGAGACTTACCCTGGCTTATGCATGTGGATGCCTAAGTCCACCCAAGTCCATAACTGTTCAGTGAGTTGTAGAAAGAGTAATAAAGGATGTCCAGGTGTAAAATGTTTAAAACAATGCTTAAAAATGTCTTTACATTTTGTTCATTCCATTGGGCAGTATCATTGCTATCACATTTATAGAGCTACAGTTCAGGATATATAGCTTTCTGCCTTTTCAATTGCCTTTTGATGTAAATATACATGAAGAGGTTTGAGGACTTAAGGGCAAGATTTTTTGAAAGTTGACACACTTGTCAAAAAAAGTGTGCAACAAATATCTGATATTCAAGTACTTCTTAGACTTTAAAATAGGGAGAGATCCAAAGCCCTGCAACTATCTCACGCGTAATGAAGATATCCTGTTCTTCCACTAATTAATACTTTTGCTGGAGGAGAAGAAGAAATTAAGATGACTTTGTTAACTGCAGTGACTATCCCCCCACTCAGGCAGAGCAGCCATTCCAATTTAAAAGACACATTTTGGGTTTCACAGCCCAAAACACTGATCTCATTTCTGGATGGGGGATAGCTCCTATTTGATGTCTGAAGTAGGCAGCTGTTTCCTTTTTTGCATCTGGAAGTGACATATCCCTTAAAGAAACGTTGCTCCTGTTAAAAAGATACCAATGTAATTTGAGCTGAGCATTTCCAAGTTGTGAGATTAGAGGAGATTCTGGTCATTAATAGTATCTCAAAATCATGAAGTTGCATGGAGGTCACATTTCATACCCAGATCCACTTCCCAAATATTTATCTGAAATTAGAAGCATCAGGAGAGGAATGGGCAAGGTGACTACAACCTGGAGTCCGTTAAAGTGCCACAAAGAAAGAGGAACTCATTTGGGAATGGCTGAAAACACCCTTATATCTGATTCCTGCCACTGTCAGGCTGGAGGGTGTCTGGAGGATGCAAATCTACCAGGTGAACCCCAGCCAAACATCCTCCAAAAATTTGTCATAAATTGCATTTCTTTGGTAATTACAGTGAACACACCGCAGAACGACCTTCCCTAATCCCACTTTTCAGGGAGCTGGTGCCTGGCATTCAATACATAGCCCTGGCACTGTGCATCTGCATGATCACAGGCATACAGGGAATAATGCACATTTGCTTTTTCATAAAGCAGCAAAACCCCACCTGCTTTTATTTTTTATTTCTTCTTTCAAAATGAATAGGAAATCAGCTGTGAACATCTAGAAATATGTAGTAACGAGCTCCAAACCATGACACAGAACAAGCTGCTTATTACAGTAACAATAATTCTGGAGTGTTTCCTGCTGTCTGTACCAACATCACTGACCACAGAGTGTCCTGGGGATGTTCAAGAGATGGTTCCTACCAGAGCATCACCCAGCATGTCACATGTGTACCAGGCTTGAAGAGGGCTCTGCTGCTCTCCTGGAGTTCTCCACAAGCCCTGGCCTCAGGGTCAGAGGAGGCAGCAGTAGCATGACTGTGTGAAAGCAGGATTCTGTTGGTGAATAGTGCTGTATGGGGTAATTTACACACAACACAAGAGCCAAGCAATGAGCCAGGGAGCTTGGTCTGAGCCAGGGCTAAAGAGTGGCTCAGATCAGGAACAAGAGGTAGCTATGAATGGGAACCATACCTGTGGTAGGAGCCCTTACACAGAACCCAGGTGTAACCCTCCTGGTTCCTGGGCTTCCTTGGGAAATATCTAAAGGGCAAGTGCTGGGGCTGCCTTAATCCTGGAAGGGTATGAGGGAATTCAGAACTATCTCATAAGCTTTTGTACAGCATAGCCCAATATACTGAACATATAGGGATAGATCTTGGGACATAGTGGAACAGCTTATGCAGGCTGTTTTTTTTAATTTTTTTATTTCATTTAATACCCATTTTCAAGGGTATTAAATGAAAACAGTATCCCCCATAACATTATTCCCAATCATTAAAAGTCTCCTGCTTGCCTCCTATGTGACTCACTCCTACCAATAAAAATGCCAAATCTCCAGTGTCTGGAGCAGGACTCAATTCTTTCAGCTTTCTCTGAGCTTCTTTTTGTACTGAGGCCAATCTATTCAATGTAGGGAGGCTCTTATCAAAAGATTAAAACTCAGAGAACCTCTCGTATTATAAAATTATCTAAATTCTGTGTCACTTTGATGTTCAAGTTCAGTATGTCCAGGAGTTGAATGGTACCAGATTTCAAAGTTTAGAAATCAGAAAGGCTGTTATACCAGACCTACAGCCTTACATTCTTCCTCATAACCCCTTGCTCAGCCACGGAAAGTTATACATTTTACTGAATTTTGGAAGGATAGCAGGAGTGCTCTGAACAAACCCTCCCCTGAGTGACCTGAACCAGAGGTCAGAAAGCTGAAGAGAGCTCAGTAAAGCCAAGCCAGGCAAAACTTAAATTTCTTTGCTTCACTTCTTAGGACAAAGATCTGCAACTTTAACATGCATTCCTCTCTGCCATAAGATGCCTCCCTGGTGCATCATAATCAGTCATCCCTTAATGCGCCAGCTGGTTACCAAGCAAGGCATTACAGAGTGCAGGAACTCAGCCCTCTGTGGAGAGAAAGAGCAGGGACACCAGGAGGAATGCAAGCCTGGCAACGGGAGGCACAGCAGCCGTACTGTCAAGGATGGAGTTCAGCAATCTTACCCTTTCTGGTTTCTGGCTGTACCTAGTGAACTGTGAGGTCCCGAAGATGTTTATGCCATCTTTTCCAGGGATTCTGGAGCACTCTGAGGACTTACTGCTTCAGACTTTGCACTAACTGACCAGTTTCCAGATGAAGCTCTGCTCAGGCTGACTGACGAGTTCTTTCACTTGCTGTAACTAATCTCAGTGATCCATCGCTTGGACCTGGCACGGACAATGAGGAAGGGAGGTTTAGGCCAGCATAGAGAAAGATACAATGATGCAGAAATGTGCTGGGGCCAATAACTAGTCAGCGTGTGAATGTAGTGTAGTTGAGGAGGTGTACAGTCAACTGAGTAGCTTTTCTTGGCTTTAAAGATACTGTTGTCAGTATTAGCACTTAAAACATTTGGGGGTAAAAATCTGAGTGAGAACAGAGCAAGAACTGAGAGAACATAAGTGTAACCAAAAGATAAAAAAAAACCAACATGGCAAGCAAACCAAAACCACATGCTACGTGTGTAGGAAACATAGAGCTGAGCCTACGTTCAGAAAGTCCAAACACAGTAAGGTAAAAAATGTAGTTGCAGCAGTTGGACAGCCCTAATTCCAGCTTGACAAAAAAACCCCCTTCCAGGTGCTATTTTAAGATTACACTATTTTCACCTTTTCTGATCCCAGATAAGATTATATTTCCCGGTAAAGACAATCTTCCTGCTCCTTTCTGGAGGTCTGTTGAGGAGCGTGAGTTGTCCTATTTCGTATCTAAATTAATTATTCAAAGCGTGGCGTTTTCCCTGTTTTTTCCTAGTTTTTTAACTCCGAGGTCTGCGGTAAGGCCATTTCCAGGGAAATCCCCCTCTCTCGGATGACCGGCACTCTGGTGACAACAAGGCTTTTTCTCCAGGACTTTTCTTCCAATTCCTGGAAACGTCCGGGCCCCGGGGGAGAGCGGCCGGCGGTAAACCTCGCGAGCTGCGGAGAGCAACAGCGCTCAGCCTCTAAGGCGCGGAGACTCCGGCCCCCGGGAAACCCGCGCCGGCGGCCGGGGGCTGCAGCGGGGCCAGAACCGCCGCCTCCGGCCTGCAGTGACTCCGGCACGCCCGGGGCCTCCACGTCCCCTCCCGTTCCCGGCAGCAGCATCCTCCGGCCATGGGCGACCCGCCGCCGGCCCCGGTCACCCGCGGAAGCCAAGCAGACCGGACGCCGATGTCTGGGACCAAAGGAGCGCTTCCCGCTGCGCTCTGGGAGCCGGGGCCAGGCCGGAGCGCGGCACCGCGGGCCGCCCCCGGGACGGCGTGCGGGGTCCCGCACAAGAGCGATCGGGGGCCGCGGGGCTGAGCTCCGCCGGTGAAGCGGCGGCGGCACGTCCCGGGGCGGGGCGGGCAGTGCCGCCGACGCGGAGCCGGGGAGGAGCTGCCGTCGGGGCTGTGGGGGGAGAGGGGCGGATCGGGGGGCGCGGCGCGGGCCTGGGGCGCCGCCACGGGGGCTGCCACGTGCGGGGTCCCGCGCTCGGGCGGCCCGACCGCCCCCCCCGGCCCCGGAGAGAGGCCGCCCCGGGCCCCGCCGCCCTGCGGGCGAGGCTGTCGGGCGCCGCCGCCACCACCGCGGCCCCGGCGCCGGCAGGGGCGGCGATGGCGTCGCCGTCGAGCACGGGGCGCGCCCCGACGGAGCGGCCCACCGTGCCGGTGCGGTGCGGCGCGGCGCAGACCCCCCGCTCCCTCCGCCTCGCTCCGAGGGGGCGGAGGGCAGGGCAGGGCGGGGGCTGGCCGGCTGCTGCCCCACGCGGCGCCCGGGCTGGCGGCGCCCCCGGCGCGCTCCCCGCGCACTCCGTGCCCCTCTGTCATGCTCGCCGCCTGGGAGCGGGCGGCGGGCTCCTGTGCCGGCAGCCGCGCCGCCGAGCCCGCGCCGCCGGCGCTACCCTCTTCGCCCGCCGCCGACCCCCGTCCCCGCGGGGGGCGCGGCGGGGCGCGGCGGGAGCGCAGGCGGCGCTGCCCGCCGCCGGGGACTGGCTGCTGCCGCGGCGAGCGGCGGGTGGCGGCGGGCGGCGATGGGCACGGCAGCGGTGCACCTCCTGCTGCTGTTGGGGCTGCTGCACGCCGGGCCCGGCGGCGAGGGCAGGAAGGGCTGGCGGCGGCGAGGCCCGGCGGTCCGAGAGCGCGGCGAGGCGGCGGCGGCGGCGGCAGCGGCGGCAGCCGAGAGTTTCCCGCTGGACTTCACCGCCGTGGAGGGCAACATGGACAGCTTCATGGCGCAGGTCAAGAGCCTGGCGCAGTCGCTGTACCCCTGCTCGGCCCAGGCGCTGCCGCACGACCTGCGCCTGCACCTCCTGCACAACGCCTCGGTCACCTGCAACGACGGCAGCCCGGCCGGGTGAGTCCCCGCGCCGCGCCGGCCCCTCCGGGCGCCCCGGGGCTGCCCCGCGCGGCCGCAGCCGCTCCCCGCGGCCCCGGCCCCGAGGGCTGCGGCGCCACCGCGCGGCGGCGCGCGGCACCGGCGGCGACAGGTGCAGCGAGCGCCTCCCGGGCGGCGGCCCCGGCGTTTCCCCGGGCGGGCGCGAGCGGCGCCGCCGCCCGTGCTCGCCGCCTCGGCGTGGCCGCGGCCCGACCGGCACCGGAGCGTCGCTGCCGGGCCCGGCTCCCGCTGAGGCGCTGCCCCTTGTCTGTGCCCGCAGCTACTACCTGAAGGAGTCCAAAGGCAGTCGGCGATGGCTGCTGTTCCTGGAAGGTGAGCGCCGGCGCCCCCGACTTCCGCACCGGCGGCCACGAGCGGGGCGGCGACCCGAGGCTGCCCTCGGTGCCCCGGCCCCTGAGGGCCGCCGTCCCTCGCCCGCGAGCCTCCGGCCCTTCGGGGCGGCTGACCCCTGTCCCCTCGCCAGGAGGGTGGTACTGCTTCAACAGGGAGAACTGCGACACCCGCTACGACACCATGCGGCGGCTGATGAGCTCCCGGGAGTGGCCCGCGACCCGCGTGGGTGAGTCGCCCCCTCCACCCCGTGGGGCAGCCCCGAGGGACCGGCAGCGGGCTGAGGTAGCGCCCGCTGTCACCACCCTGGAAGGTGACTGGTCACTGCCCCGGGATGAGCCCGTGCCGCGGGGACGGTCGGGCGTTTGGGTGCGCAGGTATCGCCGGTAATGGGCGCTTCTCTCTTCGCTGTCTTCTCGTGCTGCAGCCTCCTGGGTGCCCAAACTTCCGTCACCACACAGAGCGTCTAACTGAGTATATTGGAATATACCTGCTAGGATTTGTCTTTTGGGGAGGTATTTAAATAGGCATCACAGGTCTTTTCTGTAGTACAAGAAGCTTCTAGACAGGCTTCATCTGTAGCATGAATCGAATTCTGAATGGCAAATCTGCCTAAGGGCAAATTTAGAAATGTTCCTTCCACTTCCCTTGCCAATGTTTTTCATCATGGATGTTTGTTTTCTGTGTGGTCAGAGGTCTTGCATGAGGCTCCTACGATTCCTCTGAAATCACAGACTGTCATCTGTATGTTTCTTGTTTCTTTGTGCCCATCTGCAGGAACTGGGATCCTGTCCTCTCAGCCAGAAGAAAATCCCCACTGGTGGAATGCAAACATGGTGTAAGGAGGGACAACGGAGGGAAATAGCTTTGTACTTAAACAGCATCTCCTGCCTTTTAGGCTAGAAAGAGTGCTGCAGAGACAGGTTAAGACTAACACTTGGAAAAGGAAATTGTGTGTTTCCTCATTTGCTGCAGTTCAGCTCTCTAACACATAGGGCTGACAAGGTCGAGAAACTCAAGTTCAATCTCCTTGGAGTTGTGGGGTAATCTAATGAAGAAAAACCGGGGATAGCTTGGAGAGCCTTCTCAAACAGCTGCAGTGGTGAATCCACCACTGTGGTGAGCTGATAGTGTGTTACACACCTGACAATTTGAGAAGAATGTGGAGTAGCTCTCCTAGTTCAAAGAAGAGAAATGAGAGCGACTGGTTTATATATGCATCTATACAGAAGGGATGTTAATTTGTCTTCTGCAAAACAGAGACATGGAAAGTTAATTCTTGCAAAAATCTCCAGTGATTGCAGTCAGCATTTACACTGCACTGACTAGAGCCTTCTCATTTTTCATGAGAAAAACTGAAGCATAGAGAGTTGCTCTGTGACAGGCCATCCACTGTGTTGGCAGAATAGCTGAGAGCAAAGTCATGCTCCATATTTTTGTCCACTGAGTTTAGTGGTTCAGTTAGACTGATAAAAGACATCTTATTTATTGATTTAACTCAGTAAAACTGTTAGCATTCAGGAGAAAATTCAAGACAATTACAGTTGTCACTTGGTGTGCAGTAAGGTAAGTTGTCAAACCAGAAAGAAACTCTTCCCTTTTCCCCTTCCCAGGATTTAATTTTCTTCTAGTTAGGTGACCCTATCCTCACCCTGTTATGCGTGTCAGAGGCACAGCAGGACTCACACAGCTCTCTCTTACAGATTCATCCCATATTGCTCAAGTGATGTTTGGAGCGGTGCCTCTTCCAAGTCTGAGAAAAGTGAGTGTTGCTGATGGACCGTTGCTGCTCCAGACATCACACATTAAAGGATGTGGCCAGACTTCTGTGAAACCACGTGGACGAGAAACAGGCTTTTTCTTGCTGAAGGGCAGGAAAGAATATCAAGCTACTTCCAGATAAAACATCCTGATCTCTTTAGCTCAGGCTGTTTTGACATAGTTCAGAGCCACTGCTTGAAGAGATGTTACACTGATGCAGTATGGAAGGATTAGAGGACCAAAATTCCTTTTAGATGAATCTCCAGGTTCCAGCATGTAGCAAATTAATTGCTGTAGCTGAGGGACCATGGACTGTTGCATGTAACTTTAGCATGAGAGGCAGGACTGTGAATTTAGTGTCAAACTTTTACCAGGAGGATATTTGGCCTTGGGCAGGAGCCATCATGTGTCCAGCTAAAGCTGTCTGCAGATTTCTTTGGAAAAGCATAGTTCATCTTAATATGTGCTGCATTGCCATCCGCTGTCATTCTGGTGCACATTTTGTACGAGGCGGGGGAGAATCTCTTGCTAGGTGTATTTTGTGTAGGTGGATAAAATGAGCCTGAGTTTAGGTTTGTAATCCCTTTGGATTGTTCTTTAGAACTTTGGAAAGTTTTAAGCGTTTTCAGAGAGGAAGTAAAAGTCTGAGCCTGGACAGGAAACAATTTTGTTGACACTGAGCTGTCTTCCAGATGAATATGCCTTCATGGGAGCACTGATCATACAGGAGGTTATAAAGGAGCTGCTGGGAAAAGGTCTGAGCACTGCGAAAGTATTGCTGCTAGCAGGGAGCAGGTAGGTATCCACAAGATTCTGTTTCGTGAAGACAGATTTCCACCGTAGAAAGCTGTTAAGGGAGGAGATCTCAGCAGCTCCTGAAACATTTCTTCTAGGAGTACAGTAGCACTAACACAGCAAACCCTGTATCTCTAGTCAGTTTTCTTGTGTAACTGGTACAGAAGGGGATGATACAATATTACTTCATCAGCTTCTGGTCCATATCCACTTAAGAGAAAAGCCAGAAAATAACAAAGCTGTGTGTTCTTGTCTGCACCAAGAATTCTGTTGCACCAAGAGTTCCTGTTGGCCCACATCATAAGACACACATCTCCTGTGAATTGATTCAGGACATCGAAATAAAAACCAAACTTGCCTCACACAGGTGCTCTGGATCATCCTGTGTTGCACAAAGCTCTGGTACACTCAGTGTATTACACAGGAGTGTAATAGAGAAGTTGCTAAGAGTGAATTTGTCTCACTTCAGATTCTTTTAGTTTTTGACTAGCCAACCCCCTTGGAAATGATACAGAGCACATGTATCTCCCAGGAAAGAAAATAACAACAGGACTTTGTTTCTGAGCTACCATATTATTTATTACTCAGCACTGGCTTTATTTCTGATTCTTGCAAAGCAAGGAAATAATGTGGGTTCTACAACGTTCATGGTGAATGATTGGGTAGCTCTGCTGTGGGTAGATTAAGGTGTTTATAGCATGTCACTGCTGAGGAAGGTGTATCTGCTAGCAAGGCCTGTCACACCTGTGTGTGCCCTGTGACTGCAGTGTTGATGTTGCTGTTGCAGTGCTGGGGGACAGGAGTGCTCCTGAACGTGGATCGAGTGGCTGAGCAGCTGGAGGAGATGGGTTATCAGGGGATTCAGGTTCGAGGCTTGGCAGACTCTGGATGGTTCCTGGATAACAAACAGTATCGCAGAACTGACTGTATTGATACCATAACGTGTGCTCCAACAGAGGCCATCAGAAGAGGAATAAGGTATAGTCAGATGCTCTAAACTACGCTACTGTAAGAGGTTAGAGTGTGGAAAAGATGTCCTCCTTTGCTGTGTTCCTTCATTTTTATACTTGAGGAGTATTTATTGTCTACATCAGTGGTTTTTCAATGATTTTATTGGAAAAGACAATGCAATCTAAATGTGCAAAAGAATGTGTACAGTTATTGATGCTGTAAAATGTGTTGATGGGACAGTGCTGCCAAGAGAGCTCTTCTGTCAGTTGAAATTCTAATCAGAACAGGAACTAGGATATGGGGAGGATTGTTAGAATTGCCATGTGCCTCCCATTCTGTTACTGCTTTGTCTTCTAGATACTGGAATGGCATTGTTCCCGAACGCTGTAAGCTGCAGTTTAAAGAGGGAGAGGAATGGAATTGTTTTTTTGGATATAAGATTTACCCCACTCTTCGATGTAAGTACCAAAGGAGAGAGATCAAGTGGATTTAGGATTTCCTCTGTATCTGTAACCAATCCCTTTTCCAAATTTTTTGTCTTTCTAGGCCCAGTCTTTGTTGTCCAATGGCTCTTTGATGAGGCCCAGCTTACTGTAGACAATGTACACCTAACTGGCCAGCCTGTTCAGGAGGGGCAGTGGCTCTACATCCAGAATTTGGGTAGAGAGCTGAGAAACACCTTGAAGGATGTGACGTAAGTGTTTCATTGAGGAAAACCTGGCACATTTGTTTCATTTTTGTGTAAAATTCCACCCTCTCCCTAGTCTGGGAAGGTTCAATTCAACAGGACTTACTTTGTCCTTCAAGATAATCCACGTTTCTTTTTTTCCTTTAGTGCAAGTTTTGCTCCTGCCTGTTTGTCCCACGAGATCATCACACGCAAGTAAGTGCTCGTGCAGATCCTGTGAGAGGTGAACAGGGATGTGGCTTGGGAATGAACCTGCCGTGGCAGCCTGACCCCTCTGATGTGATCTGTATGGTTTGTCTTTTCAGTCACTGGACTGACATCCAGGTGAAGGGGACATCGTTACCCCGCGCCCTGCACTGTTGGGATCGGAGCCTCCATGAGAGCAACAAAAATGGGAAGGCTCCTCTGAAAGGCTGCCCAATTCACCTGATTGACAGCTGTCCATGGCCTCACTGCAACCCCTCGTGCCCCACAATCAGGGACCAGTTCACAGGGCAGGAGATGAACGTGATCCAGTTCCTCATGCACATGGGTTTTGATGTTCAGAAGATGGCACAGCAGCAGGGCCTGGAGCCCAGTAAACTCCTGGGGATGCTCAGCAGTGGTAACTAGGGAGGGCTCATCAGAGGGGCAGAGATTAGATCAGGAGGAGAGAGACTGTCAGCCCTTCTCCCAAACTTTCTAATCTTCTTCCTTAATGTTCCTGCAGGCAGATACATGCTCATACACATGGCACGCTCACACCTGTGCTCTCACATGCTCCCACACTCTTGCACGCTTATGGTGTGTCAAGAAAAAAAAAAAGGCAAGCAGCAATTTCTTGCTTACACTGTTTGGCTGGAACTTGTTCCCTCCCTCCAAACTTCGGGGCTCAGTTTCAGCCGGACACATCCTCTTCCTGCATTACACAAGGCAATCAGATACAGGGAGTAGCAAAGCCATAAATAGCGGTGATGAGAACCTTCCCCAGATCTGGGACGTCTTCCCTTGGCATGAGTTTTATATCATAGACTCGTTACAAGTGGTGAAAAAAGCAAGCACTGGATTTCTTCTGTCCAACTAGAAGTGAAGGAATGATTACATTACTTCCTGGAGGTTAGCATCTCATGCTGAGTCACAGTATACAGACCCAGGACATGTGCTAGGGATGGACACTCTTGTACTCAATTTATTTGTATTATTTTATAAAATGACTTTTTAATTACTTTTTTAAACTAAGCAAGAAATATAAAGGATATTGTAACATATTTTTTTTAAATAACGAAGAAACCTCTTGCTACTTTGGCAACGTGGACATATTTATTTTAATATGTAAAACGCTATTTATAAGGGCTGACCAGAGAACCGTACCTATGTCTTTGTAAAGTTGTATATGCTGCTCATTTGGATGGGTTATCGTGATGGTCACTTGTGCCTGGGAGAGGGCTAAGGGTGGTGTTTTGTATTAATTAGATTTCTGTGTTCCCCTTGCCGTGTGCCTTGTCATTGTTTCTCTGATGAAGAGGTTGTAATATAAGGTTTAAGTACAGAGACTTTCACCCAGCACCTGATGTTTGCAGACTTTCACAGCAGTTTCGGCTGGCCTGTGATTCTTTAGGTAGTCCAAGGCAGATTGCATTGTAAGGCAGAGGGAGATCTGGCTGTGCTGCAAACACCTCTCTTGCAGTGAGGGAAATGTTTGATCAGAGCATCAGAAGCATTTGAAGCAGAAAAGGCGGAGAACGCAAGACAAGCACCAACATATTTCTCTTCTAATCGTTTGGGAACACACCCACCACAGCACAGAGAATCCCCTTTGATGGTAGTGGGAGGAGAACAAGGGAGGGATCGAGAATGTAAGACTGAGGCTGGAGAGGAGACGGTTCTTTGGGTTCTTTGGGTGGGAGCACGTGGGTGGCTGGAGCAGAGCCTCCCCCTGCGGCACAGTGCGGGGCGTGGGGAGACCTGCACGGGGAGCACAGCTGCACGTCCCTGCTGCACCAGCCCCTGGGACCAACTGTGTGTGCCTGCACTCGTGTACGCGTGCATGTCGGCCACTGAGGGTTTGGACCTGGTTTGGGAAAAATTCCCCGTACTTTCAAGACAGACCTTGACAGGTTAGAACAGTGGTGCTGCTTGTGAGGTCTCTTGTTCTGGGTAAGTAAACCCAAAAAATGAACCAAACTGTAGCCCTTTGGTTCCTTTTCTTGGACTTCAGGAAAGGTCTGGCAGGACCACACGCAGACCACCACAATCAGCTGTCCTGTTGGGCATGATGAGATTAATACAGACTGAAGATAAAGAAAAACTGAAGAGAAAATGGTTGGTGCTCCCAGTGAAACTGAAAAACAGGGCACCATCAGTGGAGTTTGCCTATGATCAGTTTGGAGATTACTGATATCCTTTGGTTTTTAATGACTTGGGTATAAAAGTAGAATTGTCCTGATTATGTTTTTCGTCTGTTTTCTGCTGTGCAGAAGCCAGTGACAAAAGGGCCAGACTGGAAGAATTCAGTACCATGTGTTTGTATTTTGACTAGGTAAGATCTTTTGACTAGATAAGGTTCTACTTTTCTGAGGGGAAAGTGTCCGTGGTCTATGTGGTGCACTGCTCCCCCAGTGTGATTTTTGGGGACCTTTGCTCTCTGCCAGCACTGACCCTGGTGCTGAGGGCTCTCCAGAGGGGCACCACTTCCCATGGGAAAGCAGAAGCTGAGCAGCAAGAGCAGCTCTGCCTTGAGCCCCACATCACTGATGGGGCAATGTGTCCCAGGTGGGCCCTGACATGGAGCGTCCCTGTGCTTTCTGCAGGTCCCTGGGCAGATGGGAAGTGATGCACCACAAAGTGCCACAATGCAGACAGTGACCCACTGCTAAAGAGGCCTGGAAAACTGCTAGAGGTAAAGGATTAATAGAGAGTCAGGTAGGGCAAGATTTCGGGATGAGAACCTGTTCACCTGGAGTTTCTTGGCTCTCCTGCTGCATTTCCTGGTTATTGTGATGTTAATGGTGCAACTTCCACCCCAAATGAATGCAGGCTTTTGTACTTTAAGCACCGGGGGCCTTTCAAAGGAAAATGGAAGGGACTTGAGATGAAGGAAAGAGACACTAGGGTTACAAGATGGTGACAAAGCTGAAGGCAGGCACATTTTATCATTATAGCCAAGAATTTGTACTGTTCCCAAGAGAGCCATTCCAGCAAATAAGTTTTTCTGCTTCCATACTGGGATAAGTACTGCAGGTGAGGAGTCAGCAATGCTGCTGTGGGGTAAGGGAGGAATTTTTCTGCTATGTTGTGGTGAAAACATGCACCCATTCCCATTCTGAAATTACAGCACAAATTTTGTTTGGGGCTTTTAGAGATGTAATTAAGAGACTTCTGGGTAGAGATGAAGTCTGGGGGGCACTGTATACCAGGAATGGCTTACTGTGAAAGCTTTGATCTCACAGGAGGGAGAGTTTGACACTGTTTATTGAAATATGTGTTCCAAAAGAGAGCTAAGAATATCAAAGCAATTTTTTTAAACAATTGTATTCAGTTATTGCATTCAGAGATACAAGAAAAACTGATTTCCACATAAAGAAAAGAGAGAAAGGAAAACATTTAAGGAAATACTGAGGATGGTGCTGTCACACAAAGCACAGCAGGTGAATGTATCACTGCTCCAGATCAACTGCAGCAAAGTGAGTCAGCTTTTATTCAGCCTCTGGCCTAAATCCTTTCTTTTATAGGGTTTGTGCTGCCTTTGGGCTTGTGCCCCCACTCAGGGGCTCTTAGGTCTGCAGGACTGAGCTCTTGTCCCTGCAGCACGGCTGGAACACAGCCCACTGCCACAGCCAGACACCTCCCCTCAGTGCGGGGGCTTGTGCGGGGAACAGCAGCATTCCAGCGACCCCAGAGCTTCTAGAAGAACGGCAGAAGGATAATCAAGAGCCTTTGATGGAGCTCGCAGTTTCAGTGTTAAATAACACCCGCTCCCAACAGCTGAGTGGGGGCAGGACTCATTCCAGAACTATTAATAAAGCCCCTATTTATACTCCAGGTTCCCGTGAACGGTGCAGCAGAAAGCTACAGCTGCAGAGCTAAAATGGAATAAATGTCAGCCTACAGTGAAAAGTACCATCCAGTGGGAAAGGAGACAGCCAAAGGACAGCACAGGGACAGGTTTCAGACCTGAGAAAGCAGAGAGTGAACGGCAGCACCCTGAGCTTACAGCCAGTGGGCAGAGCCAGCCAGACACCTCCCTGCAGCCGCAGGTCCGTGCAGAGCTGCCAGAGATGCAGCGTCAGAGGCAGCTCCCACTGATGTCAGCACAGACCAGCGGGATTTGAGCTGCCACTCCACTGAGTTGGGACCAGGTGTGACTCGGGGCAAAGGTGCAAGATCCAGAAAGGACATTTGAGGAGGCTTTGAATGCATTGTCTGCTGGACTGGAAAGATAATGGAGACCACAGGAGGGCCATATCTGAACACAGCTGCAGTGACTTCCCCTGTAGGAATAGCTCGACTGCTGCAGATGACCTTTGGATGCACCACGTTCAGCCTGGTTGCCCACCAAGGGGGGTTCAGTGCTGCCTACGGCACCTTCTGCATGTTTGTCTGGACCTTCTGCTTTGCCATCACGGTGTTCATCATCGCCTGTGAGTTCACACACCTGCACAGCTGCCTGAGCCTCTCCTGGGGAAACTTCACCGCTGCTTTTGCCATGCTTGCCACACTCATGTCCATCACGGCCGCAGTGATCTACCCGCTCTACTTCGTCCAGGTGGGCTGTTACCCCATCGGCTGTGAGGTGAGAGATTTCCGCATCGCAGCCAGCGTCTTCGCGGGCCTTCTCTTTGTCACATATGCCACTGAAGTGTTCTTAACCAGGGCAAAACCGGGACAAGTCACCAGCTACATGGCCACCATCTCTGGGCTCTTGAAAATCGTTCAGGCCTTTGTGGCCTGCATCATCTTTGGGGCACTGGTGAATGACAGCCAATATGGTAAATACGTGGCGACACAGTGGTGCGTGGCCGTCTACAGCTTTTGCTTTGTGGTCACAGTGGTGGTGGTGGCCTTCAGTGTCACAGGTAAGACTGCCTTGCTGTGGTTCCCTTTTGAGCGTTCTGTGGTCATCTACACCTTTGGGGCTGTGCTGCTCTACGCGAGTGCTGCGGTCATCTGGCCAGTGTTCTGCTTTGACAGCAAGTACGGCTCCCCGCAACGCCCTGGCCTCTGTGCCAAGGGCAAGTGCCCCTGGGACAGCCAGCTGGTGATTGCCATCTTCACCTATGTCAACCTGCTGCTCTACGTCTTGGACCTGGCGTACTCCCAGCGCATCCGCTTTGTCTCACACCTCTGAATTGTGGGTCGGCCTCTGTGGGGGCATCTCAGTGCTGTGAACCACTGCAGATGCAGGGGGACGGGGCGAGGGGCAGAGAGGCGCTGGGCAGGCATGCACACAACCCCATCACCCAGACTTCAAGGTGAGGACTGACCACACTAACGAATTAATGACCTGGAGCAGGTGGGCTGCAGCTGATGCGAAGCACAGCCCAACTCCCCCATGGTTCTGCCTCACCTGCCTGGTGCCAGCACGAAGGAATGACAGAGCTCCACGTGCATCTGCAGACAGCAGGAATGCTTGAAAGCCATAGCAGCAGGGCTGCAGGCTACCAGGTTACTGAGCCAAATATTAGGAAAGACATCAAGGATTTTGAAACTGTTAACCGGTGCTTAATGGTAACCAAGTGACTACTCAGGAAGTGGAAAAGTTAAAAGCTGCATGCAGGAACACCAGTTCAGGAGATGAAAATCAATCCCTTGGAGCTGGGTTGGTTTGGACTGTGTTGTGAGACGTGGAATGCCTACAAGTGTGGGCAGTTCCAGCCTGGGTGTTTTTGAGAGGAACATCACAGCCATAACAATATTTTGAAGGTTGCCAGTCTTTTCCCTTCCTCTGCTTCGCTGATTAGCACAGAAAAGGAATATCCTCAAGGGCACACCTTGGAGGAGGCCTATTTAATTTAATATTCCTATTTAGCAAACACTGAGTCACTACAGAAGTGAAGCTTTGTAAAGTTGGGGCTTTACTGCTGGGAATCAGGTTGCAGAGCAGAGCCAACCTGCAAAGTGACTCTGTGTGACCTGCCATCCTCACTTGAGCAGCACAGAAAATACCTTGCACGTGCTCCGTCTTGATTCATGGGCCACCATTTCCTTACGCTGGGGTCAAGGGTTTTTTGTTTTTTGGAGGACTGAAGATAAATTCTGGGGGCATGGGAAAGGGGAGGCAGAGACTAATTGATCTCACAATGCTGCACAAGAGACCAAATCAGGTGAGGAGGGGGCATGGACAGGACAGGACAGGACAGAACTTGCATACAGTACCCCAGAGCAGCTCAGGCACAGGATTCCTGAGCACGCTGCATCACTGAGTAACTGAATTTCTCAGACCCATCCCTGAAAAAACACCCACTTAAAAAAGTTCCACACTTCTTAGCTCAGATTTCAGGCCCCATAGGAATCTTCATTTGTTCCAAGGAGAAGCCAGAGTGTCCTTGTGCAGCACATGCAGACTTGAGTGCTTTGATTAAAATCTCCAGTAGCTGCCTGTCAGAAGCAAGATTTATTTTTTAACCAAAACAAAATAAAGCTGAATGGCAGATGTACGCTTGCATCTCCTGAGATCTCTGTATTGTCACCCTCCTCTCCACGCATTCATTGCAGCAGGCATGGCCCTTTCTGCATGAAAGCAGAGATCCCTTTATTTTGATGTACAAAACCTGAACAAAGGCCCAAAAAAGAACAGACACAACACAGCAAGACCTCTGAGTGGATTCTTTGCAGCAGAATGACTCAGGAATAAGGAAGGAAACTTACTTTTCATCAGTCCTTTTGTGGGGTTTGAAAAGCAAAGGGAAAACTTGTTGGGACAGATTATGTTGAATAATTCTGAGCAAGGACCAGCCCTTAGCAATGGGAAGCATTGGCCAGGAAATGGGACAAGAATTGGGATCCAGCACAGAGGAAAAGCCTTCCAAGGGGTTTTTCTCTTCTGAGAGTCCCAGTGAAGGGAAGGAAATCTGGAAGATGTGGTCCAAAAGGAGGTTGGTAGGGCAAGACCCAGGGCTATCTGCTATAGATATAAACCAGGAGCTTTATTTCTTGCCACCCAAACAAATTATGGGTTGTCCAAGTACAAAATGCTGACTTGGAAAAGGAAATCCACTTGTGTTGGAGGAGTCAATTTACAAGAGCCACTGTGTACAAAGGGACCTTGAGCATTTCTGATGTATTCCTCTTAAACCTATCAATATGGACAAATTAAGCTGTGTCACACTTGAAAATTAGTTATTGTTATTGCAGATCACTAAAAACCAAACAGGTGCCTGTGAAGGACCATGGCTTTTGTTATAAAATTCAATCCAGTGAGCCCAGGAACATTGCTTGAGGAAAGCCCCATCCTGGAGGCTCTGGTGTGGCTCTGGGAGACTGGGGGAGCTGGGGAAGGGGGTCAGCAGAGGCAAGAGCCCACAGGAGGGGGGACTGTCCCCAGGGATGACACTACCAGGCAATGGCAGCTGTTGGAAAGTTCCTTGGCTGATAGCATGGGGCTGAGCCAGACACTGCTGGCTTCCTGCTGGGAAGATTTTGCACCAAGTAGGAGCAAGAGCAGAAATATGGTAAAATCTGGCAATGCCACGAGTTGATGCAACTTACACTGAGCCAGGGTCAAAGGGCCAGAGAGAAACTGGTACTTGGGAAACAATGAGGGCAAAATCAAGTGCCTTCACAATAAGGGGAAAGAGAATTTAACATGGAAATCATGATCCCACTGACTGGAGGACTGGAAACACAAGTCATTGCCAAGAACAGTGTGTTCAGATTTAGCTTTCTCATCTGCCAGCCAAAGACTGAGCAAAAAATGTGAACATGGTCAAAATGGCAAAAAAAGATTGTGTGGACAATCCTCTCTTTTAGGAGAAAAAAAAAAATTTAAAAAATCAAAACCTCATGCTTCAGTGGTTAAAACACTCCCCAACCATTGGAAACTATGAGATTGCCCAATCCAGGACAGAGAACATCTGATATCTGCTCAGCAGGATTTACCAACCAGCTGTCATGATTCAGTTCACCAAAACCCCTTCATTTCCAGAGTGTATCTACCCCCTTAATTAATAGATGATGATCAAGTAGCTTGCCATGACCCAGGTTTCCCCAGTCACCAACCATTCCCAACCTCTTCTGGTAAACTAATGTTAGGATATATGTGTGTTCAGTAATTATCGACTTGTGGCTGCAGCCAATCTAGACAGTACCCAGAAGATTCCAGCATGAATAGATTCAAATCGGAATTGTTAACTGGGTTTGGTTTGGTTTTTTCTCTTCTTTTCTGGAAGCCGGGGGTTCAGTATCCCCAAAAGATCAGCGTTCAGAAACATTTATCAACAAAAAACCCACTGATTTATTTCTGTCAATAAAGCAAGAAAAAAAAAAAAATTAATCCAGTGAAGTAAGATGATACTTATGAAAAAAATCATTGTCTGCTGCCTGGGTTTTACAGGAACACTTCAGGCCGGCCTGGTCTCAACAGCCCAGGGCCGCAAGGCTCTGACGGAGGCCACCCCCGGTGATCGGGGCATGGCGGGAGCCCGGATGGGAACCGGGCGACGGAAACTCCCTCCCCATTCACGTGCAGGGAAATCCCTCGGGAAACCTACGGGCAATTGCCCGAGCACGAGGTGCCGCCGCTCCGGGACCGGCGGCCACTGGGCCGCTCTCCGCAGGACCCGCAGGGTCGCGTATGGGCCCGCCCGGGGAGGCGGCACCGGGCACCGGTACGTCCCGGGCCAGCCGAGGCGGAGGGAGACCAGAGCAGAGCAAACACACGGAGACCCTGAGTCCCTTCTGGCGCCCGCTGCTCTCTGGCCCCGCGGAGTCCCGCTCTCCACGGGGAGGGTAGCCGAGGACAGCCGGGCCCATGGAGGGCGGTGCTGGCGCGACAGTCCCGGGGGCGGCTGCCGGCGCTACCCGGGGACACCCGGCCCGGCCCGGCCCTCAGGGCTCTGGCGGGAGCACGGCGCCGCCTGGCGGCGGTGGGGGGGGGCACGGCCGGCGGCCCCTCAGGCGGAGAATGATGCAACACCGGGCGCCGGTTGCCCCAATCGCTGGCGAGCGCTGCGCCGCTGGCCCCGCCCCCGCCCGCTGAGTGGCGGAGCGCCGGCGTTGCCCCGCCCCGCCGCGCGCCGATTGGCTGCGCGCCCACGTCCCGCCGCGCGGCCACGCCTCCGTGCGCGCGCGGCCACGTGTACGGCGGCGGGGCCCGGTCTGGCGGGGCTCGGTCTGGCGGGGTCGCTCGGCACCGGGCATGAGTGTGGGGTTCATCGGCGCGGGGCAGCTCGCCTTCGCCCTGGCCCGCGGCTTCACGGCGGCAGGTGGGCAAGGGGCAGTTGGCCTTCGCTCCGGCCGGGGGTTCCATGGGGGCAGGTGGGCACGGGGCGGATGGTGCCGATGGCTCGGGCTGACGCGCGGTGTCGTTCGCAGGGGTCCTGGCCGCGCACAAGATCACGGCGAGCTCCCCGGACACTGACCTGCCCACCGTGAGCGGGCTGCGGGTGAGTGCGGCCGGGTAGCGGGGACCGGGTGGCGGCGCTCTCCTCCCGGGCCGTCCCCGGCCTGAGCGGTCCCGTTTCTCCCCAAACCGGTGCAGAAAATGGGAGTGAACTTCACGGTGAGCAACAAGGACACGGTGAAGAACAGCGATGTCCTCTTCCTGGCCGTGAAGCCACCCATCATCCCCTTCATCCTGGAGGAGGTGGGCCCCGACATCGAGGCCCGGCACATCGTGGTCTCCTGCGCGGCTGGCGTCACCATCAGCTCCATCGAGAAGGTGAGAGGGGACCGGGCCGTGCCGGGCCGGCCGTGAGCTGGTTCCACTTCTCTGACCCCAAGGAGCCCATGCAAGGAACAGACGTTACCTGTGCTACTCAGGACTAAAGTCACACAGAAGCAGCCAACTTGTTTTCGGTCACCTTTGCCTGTACTCATCAGCAAATGCTATTAGAGGTTTTTCCTCACGTGAGGTGCTGTCCGATCATGTTTCTTTTAACAGCAGTGGGTCATATTCCCCTGAATATCTGAAGATTTTATGCTATGATTTTAAGTGTCTGCAGGAGGTGTTTTGGAGATCTGTGGGTTGGTGTGGGATTGAGGCCTTTGGGATACTGTTTCCAACCTGGCTTTACCCAGCTCCTGCTTTGCTGGTAGTGAAGAAGGCTTCACACTCACGGATGGGCTGCTGTGACTCAAAGCAGGGCATTTGAGATATACAGGTCTCTCTTTCCCTTCTGCTTGTATTGTTCTTGCCCCTGGGGGGTCCTTTCCTGCACAGCCCATTGATGAAAAATACGCACTAAAGCTCATTTTTCTCCCTTCTTTCCTTTTTTCTTACTTTCTATCTTCAATGGTTTTTTCTTCCCTAAGAAACTCTCTACCTTCTGCCCTACACCCAAAGTGATCAGGTGCATGACCAACACCCCTGTGATAGTCCGGGAAGGTGCTACAGTCTATGCCACTGGAACTCATGCGGATGTGGAAGATGGGAAGCTTTTGGAACAACTGATGGCCAGCGTGGGCTTCTGCACCGAGGTGGAAGAGGACCTCATCGATGCTGTCACGGGGCTCAGTGGCAGTGGCCCTGCGTATGTATGTGCTGTTTCCTCAGCTAGTGGCACTCTTAGGAAGAGCAGTTGGCTTTGCCTGCCGTAACGTCTGTGGAACTTCAGCTTGTCTATTCTTTTTTCCATCACCTACATTTGCAATGGGACATGTATTCCAGTTTGGGACAGCGGGAAAATATTTTTACCAGTCAGATGAGTCTGAAATCCATAGCCAGTGTGCAGTGTCCACGTGTCCATGTTGCAAAACTTGGGCCTGTAGTTTGCATGATGCAAAAGCTGAATTTCTCCTATTCCTCCCACTCCTGTGCTGGAACTAGTGGGAGGGAAGCATGGCATAGCATCCATGAAGGAAAGGGGGAGGCTTTTGTCAAGTCTGTAAGTGATAGAAGTCACAGAACAGTCCTGAAGCCCTGGATTCTCTCCTCCCTGAGACTTGCCAGTCCTGGAGCAGAGTCTTTCAGTCACCTTCTTCCTCTCTCTGGTCTCAGGCATTCACTGCCCTGGATGCTCTTGCAGATGGAGGAGTGAAGATGGGCCTTCCCCGCAGGCTGGCAGTTCGACTCGGAGCACAGGCTTTGCTGGTCAGTGTTACCTCCTGCATAACAAATCTGAATCTGTGCCTGCTCTGTGCAGAGGAATCTACACATCACAGTTTGAAATTATCTCGCTCCTCTCACAGAATCTACTTTAAAGAATGTCTTTGGTTTGAATGCACCCAGGTTCCTGTGTTAGTTATTGTTACTGTAGGAAGTGTCCACAGAAATTTGCTGGCATGGGGGGTGGTGTGGGAGCTGGGACCTGGGAAACTCTGCTGCTTTGCAGGCTTCTTCAGCTCTGGAAAGTGTTTTGGCAGCTGCAGGAGCCCAGATTTGCCTGTTGTGTTGGTGCTGCTCTGTGCAGTGGAGAACAGGAGTGTGTGACAGTGGCTTCCTCAGTCAGAGCTCTGGCAGGTGTTTTCCTTGTTACAGGGCGCTGCCAAAATGCTGTTAGAATCTGAGCAGCATCCTGGTCAGCTGAAGGACAATGTCTGCTCGCCTGGGGGAGCCACCATCCATGCCCTGCACTTCCTGGAGAGTGGTGGCTTTCGCTCACTCCTCATCAATGCTGTAGAGGCTTCCTGTATCCGGACAAGGTGGGCACCTAGGAAGTCAAAAAAGCTTTCAAGTCTTGCCCCCCACCCTCCCCATCTTCATTTTTTCTATGTCCTCTTCTCCCACTACCCCATTGTAGGGAGCTGCAGCATTTGGCAGACCAAGAGGAGATTTCCCCAGCAGCCATAAAGAAAACTTTGCTGGACAAGGTAAAGCTGGAGTCTCCTTCCCTGTCTGTGGCATCTGCAAGCAAAGTCAGTCTGTTCACCAACAAGAGCAAGAAGAACTGACCAGACTGCTGTATTCTGGCAGTGCTGAATGTCAGTGTCCTGCTTGCAGCCAGGACAGAGTTAATTTTTGCAGCAGCCAGGAATGGCATGGCCAGGACCCTGGTTGTTCTACACAATCATGTGCGTGGGCAAAGGGAAGGGGGAGGGTTTGTGGCAGGGGAGAGGGGCTGAAGAGGGATGGGGAGAAGAGGTCCCAAAGGGAAGGGGGAGGGTTTGTGGCAGGGGAGAGGGGCTGAAGAGGGATGGGGAGACAAGGTACTTCTGATTGGTTCCATGAAGGGAGCGGTGGGAGTAACATCATGTTACGTGTGGAGCAATCGCCTGTGACTCCTTCACCTCTCTTCTACACTTTTTAATATTGTTGCTGTTATTATTTGTTTTCTTATCTCATTTCTGTTTCCAGTAAATTGTTCTTATAGCAAACCATGATCTTTACCTTTTGTGCCTCCAGTTCACCTCTCCAGCTCGCCACAGGGGGAGAGGGACAAGAGGGGAGTGAGTGAACAGCATGTGGTTTTGAGTATTTCAGTGGGAATGCCAATATGGGGAATACCATTCCTAAGCCACAACTGTTAGTATTCTCTGTGTTATTTCTATTTTGTCCAAGGAAAAACGCTCACTCTGCATATTGGTGTCCCTTGTACCAGGCCTGTGGCTTGCAGCAGCTGTGGGGCAGTGCTGTAGCAGAGAGTCTTTAACCTGTAGTGGGGTTGGTGTGAGTTGTGCCTGGCACTGCTGTTTTCTTGGGCAGGGGTGATACTCTCATCAGAGCTTTGTCAAGGAAATAATTAATCCAGAAGCCTTGGGTACTTCCAGGACTCAAGAAATGTTTGTGGTGTCCCATGCAGAATTTTTTTTAACAGAATTTTTTAAAGATGTTTCAGAACTTTTGGTTTCAAAGGTTTAATCTTCTCTGGCCTCATCTTGCATCTGCTGTCAGAGCTTATGTCCTGTCACTGCCGTTAAATTAGCTGGAGCAGATGCTGTCACACAAACACCGTGCTGCATGGTACATCAGGGTCTGGGCCCAAAATCACCTCTTGGAATGGACCAAGTGCCTCTCCCATCTCTTAGATGTATGGTGTGACAGATGTATGTGTCAGACCATGCTCCTTTTCTCTCCAGTGGCCGCCTCTTCTCTCTGCTCAGTCTAGTTTGGGGAACCATAACCTCTCACTGCCCCTTCTTTACTGCACGCCTTGCTTGAGTGGTTTGACAGGTGGAGGGGTAGTGAGTTTTTACATTTCCTGCTGCCTCTGCTGGTGATGGTAAAGTATTTTTAGTGTTAGGCTTTTGGCTGCCAGCAAGGTATGACCCTATAGGTGTGACAGATGTTTACTCCTCTTCCCTCTTTACATAAAAAATTGTTTCTCTGATGAGAACTGTGGCTAATCCAAACCGTTTTGACTGGGGGTATCGCTTGTCACTGGCAGTAGCCACTAGGTCAGGAGTCCTTGGGTGTCATATGTTCCTCCCTTTTCTGCTCAGGATCTGTAATACCTGTGCAGACAGGCCAAGCTGGAAGTCAGATGGATGAAGTACTGGCTGATGCAAAATGCAAGGGAGTGTTGTGGAAAGAGTTCTCGCTTGGCTGAAAAAGTGGGATGCAGAACGAATGGATGCCTGATCTTGAGCCCCTCTGCAGGGAGACGTAGAGGTTGCCCCTGAGTACTCCCAGAGAGACAGAGCTATAGATGAACTTCCTTTATGGTTACAGTCCTGTAACTGATCTGGCCACCACAGCAGACGGAAACCCAGCCTGTCGGGGCTACAAGGGCCCTGCAAGGCTTGTGGTCACATCCCCTGTGCACAGAGCAGAGAAGCGGTGCTGCTGCTGCATCCGAGCCCAGCCGAGCCCCCGCTGCTCCACGGAGCAGAGCTTCTCCTTAACCCGTCTGCCCACTTTCATTGCTGCACCTTCCACTTGCCCCTCGCCCTTCCCTGGTGTGCTCATCTTGTCCTCCCCGCTTTGCCTGTAGCATGGCAGCAAACAGTAGGCACAGTGTGTGTGTTATGGGCCCGGAGCTGTGGCAAAAGGGCTGGGAACGAGCCCGGCGTGCCCCGGGAAAGCAGCGTTTCGGAGCAGAGCAGCGGCCCCGGCCCGAACGCTGCAGGCAGGGCTCGGTGCACAAGGGCCCGTGCCGGGAGCCGCGGCACGGTCAGCGCAGGCAGAGCCGGTGGCTCGGAGGGGCTGCGGGCGCAGCTCAGGGGGAGCTCAGGGCTCTGCCGGTGCTCAGGGCCCTGGCGGTGCGGGCGGAGGGACCGCGCGCTCTGAAACGCGCGATGAGCACCGGGGAGACCCGCAGGAGGCCGGTGGCTGCTGCCAGAGATGGCGGGAGCTGATCCACGGCTGATCCCGTACTTTGGTGGAGCGGCAGCGCTCGCACCCGGACGGGAACTCGACCGCGGCGGCGGGAGCAGCCGGCACCGTGCGGAGCGGCGGGCGGGCCGGGCGGGGCGCGCCCCGCGCTGGCCCCGCTGCCCCCGGGAGCGCGCGGCCCCCTTAAGGCCCGGGGCGGTTGCGCCGGGCGCTTCATGAATGGAGCCACGTGACCCAAATATCACGTGACGAGTCCGTGAGCGGCGGCGGCGGCGGCGGCGGCGGCTCGTGAGTCCCGGTCCCTCCCAGCGCGGCCTCCCCGCCCCGCCTGGCCCGGCCCGGCCCGGCGGCCCCGGCAGGAGGTGAGCGCCACCGGCTGCGAGCGCGGGCGCGGCCCTGGCACGGGCCGGGGCGGGGCGGGCCGGTCCCCGGGGGCGGGCCGGGGCGGGGCGGGCGCGGCGGGCCCGGGATGGTGGCCGGGGCCGCCGCGGGGTCAGCAGGTGCCTAACGGGGCGGCCATCGCTGACTCACGGCGGGGCTTCGGGGTCGCGCCTCCCGGCCCCCGCCCCGCCCCGCCGTGTCCGGGCCCCGCTCGGTGGCCGAGCAACAGGTGCGCGGGGCGCTGGCCCGGGGCCTGTCCCCGGCCCCGCCCGCCGCCGCCCGGGTCCGCCCGCAGGCATCGCGGGCGCATCCGGCCCCTCCCTCCCGCGGCTGCCGACTGCCCCGATCGTGTTGCAGACCGGCTGCCCTCAGGCCGAGCCTACCCCTCCTAGCCCCGCCGCTCCTGCTGGCGCTCAGGCTCCGCCGGTACGGCTGCGACCTGGCCCCCGCCGGGGCCTCGAGTCCCCCCTCCCCGCCGGGTGGCCGCCCCCCGCCGCGGGTGTTCGCCGTGGTCCGTGATTCTTCTCCCGAGGACGAGAGGGCCGGGAGGGTGAGGAGCCATCGGAGCGGGCGTCTCGCCCAGTTCCCAGAGCAGAGGCTCGGCCGCGGGCGGGACAGCCGCGCTGCCTGCGCTCGGTACCGTGTCCTCGGGCTGCTCGGTGGCCGCAGACGTGCGGGTCGGAGCTTCTGGCCCCTGTTCCGTAGGGGCTGCCCAGTGCTTGGCGCTGCAATGTCCCCCGAGTGGAGCGGGTTTCCGCTCCCACGGGACTGCAGTGCCTGACCAGCACGGAGGGTCTGGATGTGTGTGCGTTGAGCACGGGTCGGTCACGCTGTTTGGAGCTGGGGACGTCTCTGGCTGTCCGGGATATGTGAGGCTCCAGCTCTGTGGTCGGAGGAGGGCACTGCCAAGGGTGCGAGGGAGTCTCTCAGAGCTGGCCCTTTGCTTTAGTAGTGTGAGCAGAGGTAAAACCAGCTGGGTGGGCAGATTCCTTGAGGGAAAAATGGGTGTGGAAGTGCTCAGGGTTGGATGACCTCACCAGGGGACCCCCAGGGTGGGGAACACAGGAGAGGCACTGTCTTGGCTACACAGGTAGTTTGGGGAGTTACTGGAAGAGACTGTGTGAGCTAATTTGCCAGCAAGCAAATAACCAGAGTATGAAATCCACCCTGGAGGAGAGTGTTTGCAGTGTGCCCCGTCACTGCTGACAAACCACACTCCTGTGCCTGCCAGTGCTGTGGAGCTGGTGGGGGAGCACAGCCCCTGCTGTGCCAGTGCTGGAGCAGGTGACGTCACCGTGTTTACACGGGGCTCGTGGCAGGTTCTGCATCAGGAGTGTGGAGAAGGGCCTGTGTTGGATCATGTGTGGTGCTGTCAGTTCCTGTGTGCTGCCGCTGAGCTGAGGGGAGAATTGGCTGTACTTGTGCTGAGTTCAGGCCTTTTGAGCTCTGGGGAAATGTGTTGAGGCTGCAGTTTCTTCACTGCAGCCATAGCGTTTGGCGCTTTTCAGTGTGATCTTTCTTCAGGAAGCTATCAAAAGCTGATCCATCAGCAGTCCGGAGAGTGAGATGAAGTTTGGTCTCTGATATGTTGCCGGTTCTCTGGGCGTCCTCTTTGTGAGCTGCCAAACAGCCCGGCTAAAACAGGACCCAGGAAACTCTTTGGGCTGTTCTTCCCATTCTACTGACTGCCTTGTGTGTTGCTGCACCTCAGAGAGGTGGGATCACCAGGTTTTTGGGGACAGTCCTGTTGCAGTTCTGATGGCTGTTGTGAGAGGCTCCTGCCCGAGAGGGTGTTGTGTTAGAGAGTGCAGATGCAGGAATGAGTAGCTGCCTCTGCTGTGTCAAGCTCTGCCAGCGCCAGCCTTTCCCCAGCCTGCTGAGGAGCACTCTTCCCAGTGCCCAGCCTGATGCAGCATGCATGTGCTCTGTTTGTTTCCCTTTCGGTCTGCTGTAATGAAGGCAGCCCGTGTGCTTGCCAGGCAGCTGTAAATTCTTTAGTGCCACAGGGCAAGCTCACTCCTGTGGTCCCACTGACCATACCTGCCCTTGATGCCTTCCACTTGCAAGAGGATGGGGCACGGAGGTGCTGCAGGGACATGCACATTGGTCTCTCCAGCTAGTCCCTTTTCCTTTCCCCTTTTCCCAGCAGACATGTTTTTTACCAGGTAGGAACAGAAGGAATAAACAGCCATCTGGGCAGGAGGGAAGAATTGATTTTGTGCAGCAGTTGCTCCTGTGCTGCCTGTCCTGCCTCATTGCAGCTGCCTTCCCTGGGCAGCAAATGACTGTGCCTATGCCAGTGTGGTCGGGTGTAGCAGACATCTTGTTGGAAGGAGCATTGTCCTCTAGGTATATATAAATAGCTTGGCTCCTGGCAAGCTGCAGGCTTCAGGAATATCTCTGGTGGTGTTCTGGGGACTGCGAGTCCTGTTCACCTCCCGTAGGTTGTAGAGGCACTGTAGAGAGCCTGTGCCACAGCTGCTGGAAGAGCACAGAGTCATATTTGCTGATGTGTGCATTTGGTTCTGGTCTGTAACTGGACATCAGTGCTGCTGGGAGTAAAGCAGGGCAAACAAAATTGTTGTTTGACACCTGTGAGATGAAAGGGGCAGAGGCACCTGTAGGCTGCACAGGAATACTGGCCAGGGCTGAGTGAGCGCAGTCTGGGCTGAGACAGGAGCAGAGTTTGGGCTGTTTGAGGCACAGCCATGTCTGTCAGGTAGTATCTGACAGATCAATTCCTTGGGCAGTGTAGTAGCAGTCTGAACTGAAAAGCCTGAGGGGAAGAGGTATGAGGGGAAAGAAGAAGGGGCATGGGTATAAAAGTCTCTGTAAAAGCAGGCCTGAGAATTGCTCTTACCAGTTCTGAAGTCTTGTCTTCCATGGCAGGGAAGGAGTCTGCTCTGCTCTGTTTTTCGGCACCTTTAATCTTTGTTTTCTTGTGAGCACACCTTGGCTCTGAAGACAAGGAGGAAGAAGGTGTCTCTGGGCCCTGGCATGCCAGGGATTGACAGGTACTTTCTCATAGAAAAGACCTACAACTGGGGTCAGTTGCGTGATTGGGAGAGGTGAAGGCTCCTGAGGCATCAGCCCAAATTTGTGGAATTCCAGTGTGTCCAAGGCTTGCCCTGTACTCCTTGCTCAGGGTTTTATCTTATTGAACCATACTGGCTGCATCCTGGGGGGATCTGGAGTTTGGTAGGACTGGGGAGCTTCTCTGAGCTGTGCTTGGGCACCTGTTGGAGGGCATGTTAAGCTAACCTGCCCTGCTCGGTAGTGACAAAGATGAGGCTGGGAGCAAGTGGTGCAGAGTGCCAGCCTGCTGAGTCAGCATGACTGGCCTGGAGCAGCCATGCTCTGGACCCTGCCTGCTGCTTGCAAGGCTATTTTTAAAAATGTGGCTTCCATGTATTCTGACTCCTCCTAGTTTTTTAATTTCCCCCACCATAAAGAAAAAACCAGCATTGCCACAAAGTCTCCACGGGAGCAGAGGTGTGGAAGGGCAGCAGTTTCTGCTCAGGGACAGAGTCTGCTCTTTGTGAGTCCAGCTCAGCTGGCTGCTTGTTGAGTGTCTTCCAAGGTGGGGGTGAGTGGGGAACACCACGGGGCGCTGCTGCTGGACCCTGCCAGATGAATCCTGTGGGCTCTGCTGTGTCCCAGCTGCTAATTTGACCTTCTTTCCCTTCCAGAACTCAGCTGACAAGGCTGTCGTGTTATGACGACCCCCAACAAAGGAAACAAGGCCTTGAAGGTAATGTGGGTGGAGGAGAGGGGTGCAGGGGTGGGTGTAGATGTCCACCTCAGGTTTCACAAGAGTGTGCTGCCCTCTCTCCCAGGTGAAGAGGGAGCCAGGCGAGAATGGGACCAGCTTGACAGATGAGGAGCTGGTGACCATGTCTGTGCGAGAGCTGAACCAGCATCTACGGGGCCTGTCGAAAGAGGAGATCATCCAGCTGAAGCAGCGTCGGCGCACGCTGAAGAACCGGGGTTACGCAGCCAGCTGCAGAGTGAAGCGTGTTACCCAGAAGGAGGAACTGGAGAAGCAGAAGGCAGAGCTGCAGCAAGAAGTGGAGAAGCTGGCCACAGAGAACGCCAGCATGAAAATGGAACTTGATGCTCTCCGCTCCAAATACGAGGCTCTCCAGAACTTCGCCAGAACCGTGGCCCGGAGCCCCGTGACCCCTGCACGGGGGCCTCTCACTTCCAGTATGGGGCCCCTCGTCCCTGGCAAGGTTGCTACTACTAGTGTCATCACAATAGTGAAATCCAAAACGGACGCCCGGTCTTAGTGAAGCGAGCGTTGCCTGAGCTTGTCTGTGCAGGGCAGTTAGGCACAAAACCAGCCTGGAATCCCCAAAGCACAAACCCTCCCCACATGGGTCCGGGTTCTTTGACTTGGCCCAGGACTGGCCCGCTGATCGCTCCAGTTTATTTTGTTGTGTCCAGATTGGTATGAGCAGTGGTGATGCATCCCTTGTCCTGTGCAGACAGATCTTCCCACCCAGCAGTCTGTAGCCCTCGGGTGCCCTGGGGACAGACTGAGATTTTGGTTTTCTACCCAAAGAAAATCTGCAGCGAGGCTGACAGAAGGGTGGAGGAGTGGCCCGAGGAAAGCTTTCTTCCTGGGGGCTGGGAACCCTAATTTTCGGTCACTTCCAAAGGCTTTATTTCATGACTCTTCCAGGTGGTGCATCTCAGCGCCTGAACCTGCTGCTTTTGTCTCCTTTGGTACCTGTAGTTACAGTTGGGGTGTTCTGTGTCATAGGTTTTTATTCCTTTCTAGGTGTGCCTCTGTGCCCTAACCGTGGGTTTCCCTCAGACGTCCATGACGTTAGCTGTGTAAACTGGCAGTGGTGGAAGGACGATGCTGCTGTGCCCTGCCGCTGTGGTCCTGAGGCCCTGCAGGGCCCAGCACCTTGGGAGGGAAGAAGGGAGCAGTGGTACTGTGTTGACTGCAGGCCGGTTTTGTGCCTAATGTGTTGCACTGAACAAGACCAAAATCACTAGTTGTTCCCGTGTTTTGAGGGTATCAAGTGTCTCTAGTGTGATGGTTTACACAACCAGTTTATGTGGTTAAATAGCCCTTTATTTAAAGAGAGAAACATCATTTTAAGAGTTATTAAATTATCTAAGTTTAAAATTGGACAGAAGAGAGAGCGTATTTATAGTCAGCTTTTTTACCTGAGAAGGCGAGAATATTTGACCATATGAGTGGGGAAATATTCTCAGAGACTTTGCTAGTTAAAAGTTAATAAAGAAATAATTTTAAAGTTTCTCATGAACCTCCCGCAAACTGTTTGTGGCTCTGAGGTTAGTTTTTATAAAGAGTTATCAGACTTTATTTATAAAACTTAGAAAAAGACAAAAAAAGAGGCAAGTCCTGTTTGATATCTTTTTGCAATTGTACCAAAAGTGACTTATTCTTGACCTTGCTAGTTTCTGTCGTGTCCCCTTGTGTTGGGCGCTCTGCTACCCAAGCTCTCGTGCAGCACTGTGGTGTGCTGGTGCCTTTGCCGTGTGCTGTCATTTCACACTGTTGTTGTTTTGCCTAAACTCGACTGACAGATTGAGTTGGAATCTCTCTGAATTCTCCAGAAGGGTTCTGCTGCACAGGCAAAGGTGCTGCTGTTTTTGAAGACAAGAATGGCTGGCTGGTGCAGCGAGGTAGTGACACCTGCCCAGAGGTGTGGGATGGGAGCACAGGCTCCTGCTCCTGCTGAGCAACCAACACCAGGTTAGCTTGGTTTTCTGGAGAGGAAAAACGCTGCACTTTCCTTCCTGCAGCAAACCTGTCAGAGAAGTAATATGAGGGAGACTTGTCCAGGTTTAGGAGAAGACTGATGTGATTTAGCTCTGGAATTAGATCCTGTGGTCAGAACTTGTGTTGTGCTCATACCTCACCTGAACAAGAGGGGCAAGTCTGCAGCAAGAGGGGCAACATGGGACGGGCTAGTCCCTGGTGTCTGCACATTGCTGGCCAGAGAGCTGTGGCAGGGTCACTGTCCTTCCTGGGGCAGCTTCTGCCCAGGGGGTTACAAGAGTGCTCAGACTCACAGCTGTGATGCAGCTGAGAAGCTGTTTGTGGCTAGGCTCCATTTCCACAAACACTTTGACTCCCCTCTCCCCTACCCAAAGATTTGAGCTGATTTACTGAGTTTTAGCGAAGCAGGACATGAGGGGGAAGCCCCATGATCTGGCTGCTGAAAATCTGAGTGGAGGGGGCAGATTGGGATAACACAAGTGAAGCCACAGTCTCATGGGGGAGGTATGGCCATCCTGGATAGGTTTTGGGCATGTTTCTCATTGCTGAACTGATACTGCTGTCCCTAAGTGGAGGAGCAGGTCAGCCTGAGAAGAGCTGCAATGTGGCAGGAAAGAGGAGATAGCTGATGGGCATTTCCTGCTGGAGGAGATCACCTTTGCTCTGATTGATAGGGAGTTTAGGGAGTTGTTTGGGATGCTTTTCCCAATAAACTTCCTAAAGGAAGAGCAGGTTAGAGCATTGCCTCCAGACTTCCCCCTTCCAGCCCTGGACTTACTCTTGTCTGAGCTGAAGTGTCTGATGTGCCACTTCCAGCCATTCACCACACAGGCCACACACTGCACAGCACTCAGCAGCCTCTGGTCTTCCAGCTGGTTGTGTGGTGACTGAAAGAAGTGAGATTTTACAGGACACAGAGGCGTCCAGTTGTCGTGGGGTGTCATTCCCAACCCTGTCCCTCCTAGACCCAGCCTGAATCAGCCAGAGCCCTTTGGAACACAGCTGAGTCCTGATCTGGGCCGGAGGAGCAGGCAAGGTGTGTATGAGGCTGGTTAGGATCTTGGTTCCACAGCGGGAGCCTCTGGTGTGAGGAGAGCTCCCCAACACAGCAGGCAACGATGGGCAACCCTGCAGCCGCGGAGAACTTGCTTTTTGTTGTACTCTGTGGCGGGAGCGTCCAGTCCCTCCCCACCTGCCGGGGGCAGCCGCGCCGCTGCCGCTCAGGGGCTGCTGCTGCTCTGCCGTGAGGTGCGGCAGGGCTGGCAGCGGTGCTGACCGCACCGGACGGCGTTCCTCCTCCCCTGCACTGTCCCTGCTTGCTGGGAGCCCGGGTCTGCTCCACACGAAGTGAATTGTGTGTTCAGTGAGGACAGGTCGTGCAGGGAAGAGCAGGTGCAAGGCCGTGACTGAAGGGTGCCGCTGTGCTGAACAAGCTCTGCGGGTGCCGGGCTGGATGTCAGCGAGGCCACGGTCCCCTGAGTGTAGCTTCCCTATGGTTTTGGTTATGTTCTCAGTGAAGTGTAGCACCCCGAGTGATGTGTTTCCGCAGTGTCCGAGGAGCCTCCTGCCTGGCTCCGGGGGATCCTGTGTCCTGCCACCCGACTGCCTGAGCCCGTGCGAGGCCACCCTTGCCCGAGCCGTCACGCCGATCTCTCTCTCGTATATAGTGTTCTGGAGTGTGACAATTCTTGTTCCTGAGGTGCTCGTCCGTTTGGTTTCCTGCTGTGAAGGGTGTCGTGTTCCCTTTCTCCTTTTCCTGGTGCCGTTCCGGGGCGTTGGGGAGGGGTCCTGCGCCAGCCCGGCTGGGGAGCGTCCCCGGCCCCCCCGGGATTTGTGTATCTTGTGAATTGTGTACGGTCTCTCCCGGCCGGAGCCGGGGCTGGCGGACAGAAGGGTCACCCAGAGGGCTCCGGGCTCGGTCGGTGCAGGCGGTATTTATTGCTAAGTTATTGCCGTTATTTATTCTGTACAGTGTCCGCCGCCTTTGTACGCGACAATAAACCGCTTCAACAGCCGCCGCCTGCGCGTCCTTGGGGGGCCGCCCGGCACCAGGGGGCGCTGCCGCGCGGGGGGCGGTGCCGGAAGCGGCGCGCGGGCGCTCTGACCGGAAGGCGGAAGCGGCGGAGCCGAGCCCGGTGGCGGCGGAGGCGCGGCGGGTCCGGAGCGATGGCGGCGGGCGGCAGCCTGAGCCGTTCCGAGCGGAAAGCGGCGGCGCGCGCCGAGATCCTGCTGCAGGAGGAGCAGCGGGACCGCCGGAGACAGGTACGGTACGACGCCGCCCGACCCGTTCCACCTCGGCGCTGCGGGCCGCCGTGACCACGCGTGTGCACCGGGCAGGTATCCCGCATCTGGAGGAAGCCGCCGGCGGAGCGGAGCCCCGAGGAGTGCCAGGTGCTGAATGAGAGCGAAGACATCGTCAGGGAGCTGGAGCGGCGCCGCAAGCGGCGCGAACGACTGCGGCGGCGGCAGGAGGAGGTGGGCGGCGGGGGGGCGGCGGGAGCGGGGAAGCCGAGCCGGTGGTGGCAGGGAGCGGGGAAGCCGAGCCGGTGGTGGCAGGGAGCGGCCCCAGCCGCGGAGAGGCGGGGACCGCCGGGCTGGCTGCTGCCAAGCTCTGCAGCCGCAGCAGGCCTCGGTGAACAACTGCTGTGCCCCAGTACCGGGAACGCGTCTGCCCTCCGGGAACTGCCCGGTGTTTGTCTCCGGTGAGCCGTGCTGCCAGGCGCGTGTGGCTGCCTGGGCAGGTCTCCCAAGAGGGTGGTTCAGCAGCTTCTGGTCTCCAGGAAGCTTTTTCTCGTGATCCTTCTACGAACAACGCCCATGTGCTTTTCATTTGGAAACCGCTGTTGATGTTGTGTTTGTGTTGCTTTTCCTGGTTGGCCCCAGCCCATCTTCAAATTTTCGGGGAGATCTCTGCTTTTTCTGACTCAGTGGTGCAGTGTATATCTGGTCCATGTGAACCTGCTGAGGTGTGTTTTTCAGGTGTGTGATGAACCAGAGGAGCTGAAACGAAAGGTGGCAGAGCTGGCAGCAGCTGTGCGGGGCGCCAGGCACCTCGTCATCTACACAGGCGCTGGGATCAGCACGGTGGGTTTGGGGCAGCCCCTGCAGGGGGCCGTGTTCTGTGGACTGTTGCCTGAATGACCACTACGTGTGGGATGAGCCTGGGATGCTGCCTGAGTCCTGCAGCCAGCACAGGTTCCAGGCTGTATCTGAGGTCATTCCTGCTGCCCAGGAGATTCTGCAGCTGCATTGCCTCTGACGGCCTGCAAGATGCACAGCCTGAGTGAGGGGACACTGGACTTGCCTCACTCAAGTCTCCTCAATGACTTGGTGTAAAACCTCAAGCCAGTTAGCTCAGGAATGTTATATGTACTGTCATACATGCAAAGACAGCTGGGGATTACTGGAACTTATAAACAGCAGTTTGAGAATTGTTTTGTTGCAGCGGCCTGGGGCAAAGCAGCTGTCTGGTTCTGCTTCTTCTAATATGAGATCTGTCATCTTTCTGTGAGCTCTGTCACTCCATTCTCTGCTGAAATGGAGCATGACTCAGGGCAGGGGGCTGAGTGCTTGTGTCACCTGCATGTTTGCTAGAGATGCTGAGTGTGAGGCTCTAGAAACAGTCCAGGGAAAATGAGAAAAGGCTCAAGAATGGAGCTCTGTGTAGGGTAATGGGAAGTACCAAGGATGAAAAAGAGTTCCAGAGGGATTCCATAATGGTAAAATTGGAGAAAGCTAAAACTGGAAAATGAGCTGAAAATGAGAGCTGAAATGTAGAAGAGAGAGAGAAGACATATGAGGAGGTTTCCCTGTGTTTAGGGAACAGCTATGCTGGAAAATTCGGAGTGAATGGATGGAGGTGTCTGTGGTTATCCTGGGTGGGCCTGGGTTGGTTGTGTTTGTGCAAGAGCTGTGACAACCCCGCCCCCATCAGGCCTGGTTTTCTCTCCTGATGACAGGCAGCTTCGATCCCAGACTACAGAGGCCCCAATGGCATTTGGACACTGCTGCAGAAGGGCAGGAGCATCAGGTGAGGAGCCAAATTCTGAACAGAAAGCTGATACTGGAAGAGGTTAATGGCAATTCCAACTTTTTTTTCCCCCCTTGCTTCTTGTCAGGGCTGCAGACCTGAGTGAGGCAGAGCCCACACTCACTCATATGAGCATTGCCTGCCTGCACAAGCACAACCTGGTAAGATATTTTTTCCTCACCTCACTCATGTTCTTCTGCCTAAGAATGATAAACCCAGCAGAGAAGAGAAAGCTTTTCAGAATATTGCCTGACTACGCTTTTGGCTCAGGTGGCTGCATATCCATGTAGGAATATGTGTCCAAGCCTTCCTCAGTGAGCTGCAGGCTGCAACAGTGGCAGATTTTTCCCTGGTGCCTTTTCTTTTACGTGTTGTATTTGCACCTGGTGAGGCTGGTCTGGGGAACTGGTCACAAATCAGCCAACCCTAGAAATGTTCTGTTTAGCAGGAGGAGGTTTTCCATTTAGCTTTCACTGTGCCTTTCCCCTGTGGGTCCTGCTCTGATGTACGGGCTGTTGGTGCAATTTGGGACACATGCATCACCCACTTAGAGGGATACCTGTGTGATCTGTAGGAGCTCAGTGTTTTTGTTCCCTTCAAGGTGCAGCATGTGGTGTCTCAGAACTGTGATGGGCTGCACCTGCGGAGCGGGTTACCCCGAGCTGCAATATCTGAGCTCCATGGGAATATGTACATAGAGGTGAGTGGCCAGAGCAGGAAAAAGTCAATGTTAAAAAAAGAGAATGTAAACTCTTGATCTGCCACTAGCTCAGAAGGAATTAGTACAAGGGCTCAGCCTGTGTGCAGTTCCTGTCTTCAGACCGTCAGGTTTGGGGTGAACTACTTAGAAAGTACCAAACTCTAAGAAATATCAGCTCTGTAGCTCTTCCTCTGTATGTGCTGGAGCCCTTTGCTTCTGACATCTCTTCCTCAGCCCTTCTCTGAAATCCCTCCCAGCATGTAGCCAAAGGCTGCGTGTGGCTCCACTTGCTGGTTTTCAAAAAAACCCTGAGGTTTTCCAAGTTAGCATCTGATCCCTCATGCTTCTGTCTACAGCTTCTGCGTTGTCCCCAAAAATGCTTTTCTTCCAAGAGAAGAGGCTTGCTCCTGGCCTCTGGTGGCTGGGATGCTGATGATGTGACAGAGTTTCTGCTTTTGTCCTGCACCAGGTCTGCACTTCCTGTACACCCAACAGAGAGTACGTGCGAGTGTTTGATGTGACGGAGCGCACAGCCCTGCACAGGCATCACACGGGCAGGATGTGCCACAAGTGTGGGACACAGTTGAGAGATACAATCGTCCACTTTGGGGAGAAGGGGACATTGAGACAGCCCCTGAACTGGGAAGCAGCAACAGAAGCTGCGAGCAAAGCAGATGTGATTCTTTGTCTGGGTTCCAGCTTAAAGGTAACTTTAGAGACTCGGTGAAGATTGTTAGCAGCATTCCCTCTTGGTGATACACCTTGGTGCTGAGCAGTCTCCTCCCAAACAGACAACTGTAAACTCTGGTGTCAGGATTCGCCCAACATCTGTGATAGTCTCTCTTCCTCCCTCTTTCCCCTCCTGGTAATACATTCCTTTTCCTCTCGCTGATACGGTTCACGGCTGCGTGTGCCTGTGGCTGTGCTGATCCTCTGTACTTTGTGGCAGGTTTTGAAAAAATACCCACGGCTCTGGTGCATGAGCAAGCCCCCCACGCGCCGGCCCAAGCTGTATATTGTGAACCTGCAGGTGAGACGGAGCCCTTGGCGCTGGGTTGGCCGGCCAAGGGGCTGCGGATGTGCGGGGCCGAGCCCCGGCCAGGCCCCGGCAGGAGCCCCCGCTGCCGCCGCGGGGAGCCGCCTGCAGCCGCCTCTTGTGTCGCTCGCAGTGGACGCCGAAGGACGACCTGGCCGCCCTGAAGCTGCACGGCCGCTGCGACGACGTGATGCGGCTGCTGATGGCGGAGCTGGGGCTGGAAATCCCGCGCTACGACCGGTGAGCGTCCCGGGCCCTGTGCGGCGGCAGCCCCCGGCCCGGGGCCGCCTCCAGCGCCCACCGCCGCTCTCTCCTTCCCTCGGCAGGGCGCGGGACCCCATCTTCGCGCTGGCCGAGCCGCTGCGCCCCGGCGAGGAGGGCACGCACTCGCGGAAACCGGTGGCGCCGCCCTGGGAGCGGGAGGAGCCCCGGCAGCAGGAGCAGCCCCGGGAGCGGGCGGAGGCGGCGGCCGGGCGCCCCGGGGGGTGGCTGGGCCGCGGCTGCGCCAAGGGCGCCCGGCGCAGGAAGAGCCGCTGAGCGCGGGGCGGGCCGGGGCGGGGCCGCCGCTGACAGCGCGGCCATGCTGCGCAACGGGGCGGCGGGCGGCGGCGGGGCCGCGGCGGGCGGCGGCGGCCACCGGCCCGTGCGCGTCTGGTGCGATGGATGGTGAGTGGGGCGGGCGCGGGGCCGGGCGATGTCGTGGCGCCGCAGAAATAAACCGTGTGAGCTACGCCGGTGCCTCCGCCTCCTCTGTCACCGCCCGGGCCCGCGGGAGAGCGGCGCTCTCCGCGCGGAGCTGCCTCGGAGAGCCGGGCGAGCGGGAGCGAACGGGGCCGCTCCGGAGGCGGGAGCGCCCTTGGGATCGGCCGCCTGACGGGCGTCGGTGGGGCCGGTCCGTTCCTGCCGGGCTGCAGCCGGCACCTGCCGGGCAGGTGCGGGGAGGGACCGAGCCCTGTGGCACCGGGGCCCGCTCGCTGCGGTGGGAGGAAGCGCTGCTGCGGGCCCTGGTGGCCGGGCCATACCGGCACAGCTCTGCCCGGCAGCGGAGAGACGTTCAGCCCCGGAGCCTGGGGCGTATTGCCCGCAGCTTCCAAGGAAGCGTGTCCCGGTGTGCCCGGGCTGACCCGGCCCTTCTCTTTCCAGCTATGACATGGTGCACTATGGCCACTCGAACCAGCTGCGCCAGGCGCGGGCCATGGGCGATTACCTGATCGTTGGGGTCCACACGGATGGTAAGAGGTTTTGCCAGGTTTCTTCTCCCGCAGTCCCTCAAATTGCCCAGCAGCATTAGCCCCAGGAGAGCCAAGAGATCCTGATAAGGTCAGGCTTCATCCTGCATCTGCTCCAGGATCAGTAGCCTCCAAGAGAAAAATGTCCCTTTTCTGGTAGTGGAGTTACCCCTGTTACACTTTGGGACTGAGCATTAGATGGGTCAGATCGTGCAGTCTCTGAAGGTTAGTCTGCGTTCTCTGCTATGAAACCAGTTGAAACAGCTGAAAATCAGTCTGCTTTTGCTGGTAGGAGCTGCAGAACTTACATTCCAAAACAAGTTACCTTGTGGAGAAAACTAATTTCAAGACCATCTGGAAATTAAGTGCCAGAAACAAGTTCTGGCATGTGAAGATGTTTGGGTTTGTGGGTTTATGGATGCAGGATTTCCAGTATGAACCAGGTGCAGTATGAGGTTACTGTTTAAGAGGGAAATTTCTCCTAGGGGGATGCCAGGAGACCCAGCTCATCCCCTCAGGAAGAAGTATCTGGGTACAGGGAAACACTGAGACCTTTTGTCCTCTGAGTGAATTCCAGGGCCCTTGTTCAATGCTTAGGAAATTCAACTAAATCAGAATATTTTCTAATCTATCTGGGGCTTCCTTTGCTACCACAGACTGATCCAAAGCTGAGGATAAGCCTGCAGTGAAGTTCACCTGCCTATGAAATGAGTGAAGCAGTGACTGAGAGTCACTATAGCTGTAGGACATGCTTTTAACTGGAATTTTGTTTCTCCCCCAGAGGAGATTGCCAAGCACAAGGGTCCTCCCGTCTTTACACAGGAGGAGAGGTACAAAATGGTGCAGGCCATCAAGTGGGTGGATGAGATTGCTCCTGGAGCTCCTTATGTCACCACGCTGGAAACCCTGGACAAGTACAGCTGTGACTTCTGCGTGCACGGGGGTGAGTGGTGGTTGAGGCAGTGGCTGTGCTCACATGGGCCCTGGGGGCTGTGTGCTCCAGGTGCCCTGCAGCAAACTGAGCAGTGTCCTGGCTGGTGCAGGGGTCAGGGATTCCTGGTGTGTGCAGAGCTCTGCTTCCTCAACACCTGCACTGGGCAGCACAGCTGCTTCTGGTCTCGTGGTCTGGAGAAACATGTCAGCATGCTCAAAATCTTGAGAGTGGCCAGGGCCCTTGGTTTTAACTTACAAAGGTGGAATGTGTCATTTAAAGTTATCCTGAGGTTGCCCTTAGCACCAGCAGAAATTTGTGCAAAGGGGAAGCCATTTACAAAACTTAAGTGTGAAAAACGCTCTTGAAAAGGAAAGCATACAGAAATACAATCATGTTTATATCTACTTATCCTGGGACAAGGTTAGATCTGAAAAGCTTCTCTCTTTATCCAGCTGATAAGCTGTTCAGTGGCTCAGCTGACTGTGTGGCCAGAGACCTAGTTCTTAGTGTGAACACTTTTTGGTGTACAGTTGCTGCAGAGAGAGTTGCTACAGTTCCTGCAGTGTTTAAGGAAATGTTCTTGTTCTGGGACTCTGTCCCTTCCCGGGCTGCTGCTGTGCTCATTAAGCCTCAGCCCTTCCTCCCTGCCCCTCTGAAGGAATTTTGTTAGTTTGACCAGGAGTAGTCTTTGCACTCATTTAGGGTATCTCTCATCTGATCCCAGCCGCCTGCTGTTGATAAGCCAAGTATTTCACTAAGTGTAAATAAATCCTTAATCTTTAGAAGATAAATATGCTTTTTTCACGTGGATGGGGTGGTTATCGAATTCCTCATTAACTTCATTGCCTGCCCTGAACGTGTTTGGTGTACGTGACCCCTTACAGGGCTTGTGACAGTAGAGGAGAGCTTGTGGCCTCTGCTCCAGCTGCTTGCATTTGTCCCCTGTGCCACGTCACTCCGTGTTTCTCCTGAGCAACACGCCTGCACCAGCGGTTTGGCCAGGTTGTGTCTGTGCAAAAGCTGAGTTTGGAAATAGCTGAGCTTGCTGGAGACAGTGATGGTAACCCTGTTGTTTGTGCCTCTCCTGGCGTGCCAAGTTGTGCTGGCAGTGTGTGCCCTCCTGTTCCTGTGCTCTAGCGGGAGGGTGTGGGGTTTTAGGAGAACTGAGCAGGACTGAGGCACCCCAGTGTGTGGGCACACTCATGGGCTGCCCTCTGACTGCTTTGGCAGAGGGAAACCGGCTTAGCTCTTGCCTGTGAAGGCTTTGTACCATCACTGAAAGTGTGTGAGAGGTGTTTTTGCAGAGGGAGTTGGGAGCCATGTGCCAGAAATGAACCTGAATGGCCTCTTTAGAAGGGTTGCTGGATGTCACTGTGGAAGTGACACATTGAGAGGAATTGAGAGGAAGAACTTTCCATTGGATGAACTGTTACATTGACTGAAAACTTGTAACATGAATCAAGGGTTAAAACCAGTCCCAGAAGAGCTAAAAGGTTATTTTTTAAACATTGATACAGATAGTGCTTGTTTATTGTCATTCAGACAATAATCTGCTATGCCTGCTGCTGCAGGGGTAATGGGAAATGGTGTTTAGTATCCAGGAGTATCCTTGTCTCCACAGACACAGTGGTATTAAAAACCCCTGACATTTTTATGGGGCACAGGACATGTCCCCTGTGTATGCACAGGGATTTGGATTGCAGAGTTCCAGTCTGGCTCTAGGTGTGTAGGACCTGCACAGCTGCTACTTTTGTGCAGGAGAGCTTGGGTGCAGTTCTGAAGCTTTTCTCTCTCTGCAGATGACATCACCTTAACTATCGATGGCAAGGACACCTATGAGGAAGTAAAGACAGCAGGACGATACAGGTAACCTCTTGCTGCTTGCTTACCTGTTAATCTTGTTTTGGGCAGAGTTTCTGGGAATTTGTGCCTTGAAGGGAAGTCAGATGAAACATGCCAGTCTTCAGGTCACACCTGAATTTCGCTGTATGTGTGTCAGAGCTTCAATTGCTCCCAGCATTTTGGCTTCAGTGAAGCGGGGCAGACATTCCTGCCCAGTGGGGCTGTCTGGTTCCTGGCAGATGCTGGTTCTGGTTTTAAAGCCTCGCCAAGAGCTGGCTCTGTTGGGAAGTCTGAGTGAGGGAAGTGTTCACATGAGCAGTTCCTGTGGTGTGAGGACGATGCAGAGGCTCTGCAAATAAATGCAACGCCTGGGAAGGAAAGCTTCCTTAGGACAGGCCCTGGTTTGGATTTATCAGGTGTCACAGGCATTCCTGTGGTAATGGTGGGAAGACAGAGGCGTGAGCTCCTGTGGCTTCTGCTTCATCCTTTGCTTGTCTCCCGCAGGGAATGCAAACGCACTCAAGGCGTGTCCACCACTGACCTTGTTGGCCGCATGCTGCTCATGACTAAGGCTCACCACAGCAACATAGTGAGTCAGAGGGCTTTGGGTGGGAGGTGGAGTACAGGGCATGTGCCATCTCTTCCCTTCTGCTGCCCCAAAAGGAGTAGGGCAGAGGAGTAGAGCTCCTGAGCCTGGCTGCCAGGTGCATGGAGAAACGGGCAGTGGCAGCAAAACAACCTGCTTATGTTTGCTTCAACATGTCTGAGGTCACAGTGTGATGGGACAAAGATTCTGATGCCTCATGATCAATGTGGGCCTTGGGAATGTTAGGGGAACTGCAGGCAAGCCCATGACTTCTCCCAGGGTGAAGCAACACAGTGCAGGCACATTGATCTGCAAGGTGCTGCCAGAGTTGGAAACTCCTGTCCCTTCCCACTGAGCTTCATGCTTCTGCCTTCTGTTGTCTCTAGTCTGATCAGACCTTTCTTGAGTCTCCTCAGCTCACTCTCTGGTTGGGAGCTAACCTAACCAGGGAAAAGCAGTGTCAGTGGTTTTATGTCAGGTAATGAGTTGAATTTAGTGAGTAATGAAGGAATCTATGAATAACATCACCTGGATAACTGCAGAAACAAGTGACCCACAGGCGCATTCAGAGACAGAGGGAGATGTTTTGGTGTGCTGAGCTGTTAAACTGGCTTAGCTATAACACATGAGTTCACACAGAGATCTGCCCAGTGCTGCTGGCTGCTGCAGACACCTAAGCCTGCCTCTGGTGAGGGTCTTTGGCAGGAGAAGGGATCTGTCCTGTCAGGGGCTTGCTGGGCTGAGGGAGGATGCAGCTGTGCAGCACTCTTGGGGCTGCAAGTTGGGCAAGAACCACCTTTGCTGGTGGTGCCAAGCTGGGATCAGATAAGGACACATTTCCTCTGACTCATGCTGGGGTAGGACTCTGGTTTAGGTATTAACCAGTTTGTCAGCATTCAGTGCCCCGGATCCCTGGCGTGCGTTTTGAGCCTGGCCTTCCCAGCACTTCCCACACACCGTCATGTCTTGGTTGGATGAGCTGTGCAAGTGCTTAAACATTTTGACTCTTTATCTCCCTTCAGGATGAGGACCTAGACTATCGGAAGCACACTGACAACTTTGGGAAGGTAATGTGAGTTCTGGTCGTGGACGTCTGGTTGTTGTCCTGCCTGAGAAGGATTCCCAGTGTGCTTTCTGGCCTGTTGCAGGCTTGTTTGTCCTGCCACATGTAGCAGTAATGTCTCAGTGAATGTCTGCTGTCCCTGTTTGGCAGCACCTGCAGTGGGTGTGATGGGCAGGTGTGGACAGGGCAGTGCACGAGCTGTCCTTCAGCGGGACCACAGGGCTGCTGTCCCCACTGAGCCTGTGCTGGGTTCCTTCCTTGCTCGTAAATTCCTTCCTGCCACTTCCCTTAGGGCCCAAGTGCACATGGCTCCAGCCTGGGGACAGCATCTGTGGATGCTCCTCTCAGTGCTTGTGTTGTTTTGAAGATGTTGTATTAGGTTTGGGAGGTGTAGACACAGCAGGTGCGTGGCCACACTGTGTTGCAGAGCTCGAGGGCAGTGCAGCCCTCTCAGTGTTCCAGCTGCCAGGCCCAGCCTGTGGCTTGCACTGCTTCTAAAGAGCCGTCAGCCCTGTTTATTTCCTTGGCAGCTGGATTGTCCCTGCTTCATGAGCTGCACCAGCAGCTTGAGCAAGTCTTTTTTACTCACAGGGGATTTGCTGACCTGTCTGAATCATCCTTAGTTCCCCACTATGTGGGAGGTTTTGAGTAGGTGTTTTGGGGCATATTGCTCCAGCATGGCTGTTTCCAGGGGCTTGGATCTGGGTAGAATGGATCAGGGCACTGGATACCCTACGTGACCCTGACAGCTGAGCTGTCTGCGTGCTGCCCTTTGCAGGGCCTGCTCTGGCCTCAGCTGCAGTGGCTGTGTCCTGCCAAGTCCCGTGGAGCAGCTTTGGGTGGCACAGCAGGTGGCTTGGTGGCTGTTTGCACAGCTACCACGTGGTGGGGAGCGAGCTCTGTCCTCAGAGCTGGGGGGCCACACAGGTGCCCAGAGGCTTGGCAGAGCGTAGGTTGGTCTCGTGTTGTCTCCCTGAGCACATCTTGCTTCTCGTGGAAATTCAAACCTGCCCTGTTGTCTTCTTCCTTCCTGAGCTTTCCTCTTGGCATCTCCTGAGCTGGCTGCTGAGGCGATGATTTAGACAGAGCATAAAGGGCTTTTGTGAAATTGCCTAAATACTTGATGCCGGGAATGTAGAGAGTCCAAGGTGCTGGGAGTTGTTACTGTTGCCAGCAAATTCAGATGAGCAGATTGCCTAGCACTTTGCTCTCTGTTGTCCAAACCCCCTCACAGAGCCTGAAAAGAAGCTGTGTCTGGTGTATGTTTCCACAGGGGCCCAAAGGTCACAGTCCCTGGACTGGCGTCTCACAGTTCCTACAGACATCCCAGAAGATCATCCAGTTTGCATCAGGGAAGGAGCCGCAGCCAGGAGACACCATCATCTATGTGGCTGGAGCCTTCGACCTGTTCCGTATCCTTGACTCTCTTTGGTTGCAGCAGTGGTCTTTCTTTGATGTTCTTATGTTGGGAGGCACCAGACTGGATATTTGTCTTTTTTTTTTTTTCTTTATTTTTTTTCTTTTTTTTCTTCTTTTTTTTCTTTTCTGTTAGCTGCATGTGAGGGAGGAGTCAGGAGTGAGAGGAGTGAGTTCTTCCTGGCAGTTTCTTAATCACAGGATGCTGAGAAAGAAGCTACAGCTCCTCTGTGGAGTGACCTGTGGCTGTTGGATTTCAGGAAGACAGATACTCTCAACACTAATGATTGTGGTGAAGACTGGGTGCCATAGCATCTGGAGCTGACCCGCTGTTCCTGGGACAGGGTTTGAGGCTTTTTGCCAGGACCTATGGAACAAGTAGAAATTCTGGATAGAGGCAAGCTGAGTCCATGTAAGGTGGAGTGGAAAAAGCCTCTGGCTTTTGCCCAGAACTGGTGGAACCTGAGGAGGGAGGCAGCAACTGTTCTTGGAAATAGGCAATTAGTAGTGCAAGAATAAAATCCTAGGGATTCCTGTCTCCCACTGTCGTTTTTGAGTAACTCTATTTCTGTCTTCCTTCGTCTATTTTCCATGTGAGCTTCAATTCCTTAAACAGATCTGCAGATGTTGGTCATGTGGATTTCCTGGAGAAGGTTCACCAGTTGGCAGAGAAACCCTATATCATTGCTGGGCTGCATTTTGATCAGGTCCGTGTAGAACCTGTCCAAAGGCAGAGCAGCTGGGGCCTGTTCTCTGAACCAGGCAGGCTGTGCTCCGGGAGACAGGACAGGGATGTATTGACCAATATGGGAATTCCATTTTGGGAGAGAGCAAGGGGGAAGGGAGTTCCTGTGTCTCTCTTGACTGTGCCTGGTGCTTTGCCGTAGGAGGTGAATCGCTACAAAGGGAAGAACTATCCCATCATGAACATCCACGAGCGAACCCTCAGCGTCCTGGCCTGCAGGGTGAGTGGGTGTCTCTGCACTGTTCTGGAAATTGCCTGGAGCCTGGTGGTGTTCACTTGTGCTCAGTGATCTTGCATGAGTTCCTTGGGCTGCCCTGAGAAGACAGGCACGATGAATCACTTGAGGCTGCCAGAGGTGCTGATGAACTCTTGGGAGGCTCTGCCAGGCTCTTTTGCCTTCCTGGCTGATCCAAGCTGGTGACCCATCCAGCTGCTCTGCAGCAGTGACAGGGCTGGTGCTATCTAGGGAGCTGTGTGGCTCTGTGTAGTCAGACATATGCCACTAGAAAACTGCTCCCTGCAGCAGGGGAGAAAATGCCAAATGGGACAAAATTGTAGGGATCCCCAGAAATGTGTGCCTGGAACAATTAACTTTTGGATTTGCTCTATATGCACAGAAAGGACATTCTGTTGAGGAACAAAAAGCTGTTGTGTGACAAGCAGTTGCTGCTGAACGCATTCTCTGTTCCCTTATTTGAACTTCTGATTCTATAGCCAGGTGACCTGCTCAGGTCTCTTTAAGAAGCAGCTGGCTTCTGGCTTGGGATTGGGTTTTGGGGTTTTTTTGGATGGGATTTTTTCCAAATCTGGACTCTATCTGGTTCCTTTTATAGTATGTCTCAGAGGTGGTGATTGGAGCTCCCTATGCCGTCACTGCTGATCTGTTGGATCACTTCAGGGTGAGTCCTTGCATAGGATGGACATGAAGATGCTGGTGGGTGATGTGTGTTGGGAGCTAAAGTGGTGTAGAACAACACAGGGGTGCAAGGAGGAAGTGTCCTGCTCAGCCTGGGATTGCCAGGCTGCTGCAGGAGGGTGGCTTTGCTGGTCTCCAGACTGTGCTCAGTGGGAGTAGTGACAGGAAATGTCCCTGTCATCTTTTGGATCTTGTCAGTGTCTCTTGTGTCCTTCTCCAGGTAACACTTGTTTGTCATGGGATGACTGAGGTGGTGCCAGACAAGGACGGTTCTGATCCATATGAGGTAAAGTACCAGGTGCTTTGTCAGCATTTGATAGACAGAGCCTGGCTCTGGTTGTGTTCCTGGACTGAGAAGGTGTATTGCAGAGGATACCTGGGTATAGCTTTGGCAGGTGATGCAGCTTTTCTTCCACCCCTGAGGACAGCTATGTGGAGCAGTCAGTAAATCATTCCAAACAGCTCCACTCTCCCAAGCATTGGTTTGCTCTGCCTGTTTCTGATGCCTTCATGGCAGGGTGAGAAATCCTGTGTGCTTTGCTCTCTGTCCTGGGCAGCTCCCGTGAATGTGGAGCTTTGCTTTCAGCAAGTGTTTGTTCTGCCTCCGAGGAGATCACTGTGCACCCTGCCTGTCTGGCTGCCACAGGAGCTGCCACAGCTCAGCTCAGCTGTCACTGCTGAGCTGCACACCCAGGTCCCACAGTGCTGTGTCTGTTTGCAGGAACCGAAGCAACGCGGCATTTTCCAGCTGGTGGACAGTGGCAGCAATCTCACCACAGATCTAATTGTGCAAAGAATCATCAAGAACAGGTTGGATTTCTTTGTCTCCCAGTTCTGTCACAGAGTGTCTGGGGACTGATTAATGGGAGAAAATAGGGAGAGAAGGTGTTACCTAAAGGCATAGAGTCAGCAAACTTGTCCTTCCTCTTTCATGGCTTGGCCAGACTGTAAATGTGGTTGTACCAATCTGTAGAGGGAAAGGAACAGCTGAACTCTGCTGTGTCAATGTGCTGCACAGCACATTTATTGGTTTTTCTCCTTTAATGATAAATTTTCTTTGCTGTATCATGGAGGAAAGAGCATGTTGCTTCTTTCAGAGCTTTGGTCTTTTAGGCCTGAGTCCTTCATTTTCAGCACTTCGGCTCACATCAGTGATAAACTTGATTTTGGTGTTACAACACTCAGGACAGCCCAAGAATGGAATAGCAGCTTCTTCCACAGAAAGAGAAAGAAGTCGTGCTACCAGTGTGGGAGTCCAGGACAGCAGAGTGCTGGCAACAGCCATGGAAAGCTCTGGGAGAGACTCCGGAGCAGTCTGGGGGTCCTGGGGAGTTTCTGAAGTGCTCTCAGAATAGAGCAGCATAGAAGGCAGTGCTTTCCTGCTCCAGGTGCTTTTGTCTGCAAGAGGTATGCATGAATGAGAATCTCATGGCATTGTGTGGTTTTTGCAGGCTGGAGTTTGAAGCTCGCAACCAGAAGAAAGAAGCAAAAGAGCTGGCTGTGCTGGAGGCCATGAGAAGGCTGGAGGAGGAGAAGCACTAGGCTGCAGAGCATGGATGTGTGAGCCACAGAGTGCTGTAACTTCACCCTCTGGTAGAGCAACTGCTCTTCAGGAAAGGACCCCTGAAGGGGGGCAGCACTGCTGGCACGCAGGACGTGCTGTCCTACCCTCTGCTGTCCTAGCCCCTCCTGCACTAATTATGCAGACGTAACGAGTTGGGATTCCGCTGCCTAGTTTTATCTCCGTTAATCAGTCCCCGTCCCTTTACCCGGGAGGAGATTTGACAAAAAAAAAGGTTTTAATTATAACTAATATTTTAACATGTTGATGTGCTTTTACCTTCTGCCATTTCTGGCTCGTAGTAGGAGGGAAGTGGAGGAGCTGCCCATGCCCCCTGGCCCTGCCAGACTCGGCTGTCCTGATCAGGGTCTGCATCCCAGAGCAGCCCCTTGGGCAGTGGTGTGGGTGGCTGGACACAGTGAGAGCAGCCTTGGGGACAAGACAGGGCTCATGTGGTCCCTCCTGCAGCTTTTGCTTAGGAATAAGGGGCTGGCTGCCAGAGGTGGTGCTGGGCTCTGGGGTTCACTGTGCTGCCTCTTCTCAGCTCCTGCCCCTGCACAGACCCAGAGCTACTCTGGGTTGAGCTGGATAAAGGTAAATCCATTGCTGCCCAGTACCAGGCTGCAGGTGGCAGCTGCTGAAGGGACAGGTGGTGCTAGGATGCTGGGTCATGGCTTTTCTCCGCATGAGGCATAGGGATCCTGGAGCCTTTTCCCAAAGGCTCTTCCATTTGCCAGGCTGCAGGACCCGATGCCTCGTGTGGATTGTGCTCAGAGCCCCCTCATTGCTGTGCCAGAGCCCACCTTGTACCTGATGGCTTACCTGAGGGTGGGACCTGGCCAGTTTTAAGGTTTTCTGATGGCTGACATGCAGCATGCCTGCCTCTAAGGGGAGATGCAGGGCTGGGAGAACGGGTCCTGAGCTGTGAGCCCCTTTTGCCTCTTACATTCCAGGATACTGTGGTGGGTATCCTGAGCAGCTCACTGCACTGTGCCAGGCTGTGTCTGGTGTCTTCTCTCTTGTAAACTTCTGTTGCTGATCATTAATAAAATGTTGAAGAGTTGTGCATTGGTCTTTTTGGGGCTTAAGCCCAGGTAGCAGAAAGAGGGCATAGGGAATGTGTGCACTGGTGATAGATACACCACTGTCCCTGGCACAATGACTCTGTCCTGCCAGCCTCTTCCTGGGCTCTGCCAGCTGCGTGCAGGGATTCCCCCTCTGCAGCTGTGGGCCCCTCCCATGGGCATTGCAGAGGAGTTTGTCCTTGAGGACAGAGACCTCAGCCTTGGTGATGCACCTGCCCTGTGCTGAGCACATTGCTGAGCTGCCTCCAGGACATGGACGGGTACCACTGTTATTAAAAAATAACAGAAGCATTTTATTGCTGCTCTTGCTGGTCTAGCTCCACTGGTTCAGCCACGGCACAGTGGAGATGCTGTTCCTTAGGGCCTTGAGAGCTGCTGCTGGGTTTATTCTGAAAACTTTGGCATATGATCTTCCTTTCTCCCAGTGCCTCTGGGCCCTTCTGGTGAGTGGTTTACTGACAAGGTGTGAGTCCCAGGGCACAACTGAGTGTAGAGTTAAAACAGGGGGCAGCTCTGTGCCCTGCAGCAGTTGGTGGCCTCAGTGTCACTGAGGTTCCTGGGCAGGTGCAGGCAGCAGCACCCTCTACCTGGGTGGGCTGTGCCAAGGATGGCACAGCAGGTCAGGTCCATGGCATGCCAGAGCTGCAGCCAGGGGTGCTGGTGGAACAGGGGGGGACTCTTTGGCTTTTTTCTTAATGAGCACAGTAGCCACTGGTGCCAGGCAGGGCCCTGGGCACCCCCACTGGGATGGGGACTGCAGCCAGACTGGGTGCTGTGTTCCTGGACTCACCCCTGTGGAGGAGGTGGCAGCCCTAGGTACCTGTGCAGGGGTGCCCCTGCCAGGGAACAGCTGGGGTTGGGGGGCTGCTGCCACCCCACTGTCATCACCAAGACTGTATCCTGCTGCCAGAGCTGCCCCAGGACGGGGCAGAGGCTGTGCCAGATCTCCTGCAGCACAAGGAGGAGCAGGGCCTTTCTGTTTCGGGGAGACAGGGACAGGAACCCCACGCCTACAGTCACGTACTGGATCATCCAGCACAGGCCCTTGGCCCCTGCTGTCCCTGCAGCTCCCACAGGAACTGAGCCATCCTCGAGCCTAAGGGATTTTGTTCTGCTGGGTATCTCAGCCACCTCAGCACCACAGGAGGGCCCAGCAGCCCAGAGCTCCCTGCATCTGGGTGGGCTCCCCCATTGCCCCTCCCTACCCAAGGACAGACAAGACAGCCACGCCAAGCACGTTTATTGTCACCTCAGAGCCACCAGCCCAGGCATCCACACACTCCATGGGGGTCCAAGGATGTGGTCACACCTGCCTTACACCAGAGGGGCTCCTGGCAGCCCACAGCCCCACCTGCCACACACAGCACCTGTAGGAGACACGGTCATAGGGTGTGGAGGCTGTGGCAGTGCAGCACTGGCTAGCAGGGATGGGGACCCCGCTGGAGCTGCGAACTGCAGAGCACCGCGGGGGTGAGGGGGCTCCGGAACCTGCCGTGGGAGCACGGACCGTGCCCAGCCTCCCTTGGGGCGGCCCCGGTACTCACCGCGGTGCGGAGCCCCGAGGGCGGGTGGGCCGTGCACAGCACAGTGAGATCGGGTTCGGCAGTGTGGGAGCGGCCGGCGTGCACAGGTCAGAGAGCAGCCCCGGGGTTCTGCCCACCGAGCAGTGGCGGGGCCGGGCCGTCTGCAGGTACCAGGGCTCGGCGGGGCGGCACAGGACGAGCAGCCCCAGGCAGCGAGCAGCGCGCACGGTGCCGGGGCTGCCGCCTTTACAGACGGCGGGAGTCCCGCCTCGCCCGTTCCCGCCGCAGCGGCGCGACTCGGCTTCGGGGCGGCGGAGCCCGCGGGGCGCCCGGCGGAGTCACTGTCCGCCCCCCGGCTCCGCGCACCGAACACCGGACACAGACACGGACACGCGGCTGGCGTCCGCACATTTATTGAGTGGGCCCGGGGCGGGCCGCGGCCCGTCCCCGTGCCCGGTGCCGCCCTCACTCCCGGAACTTCCACTCCTGGCGGCACATGGGACAGTGCTGCTGCACTTGCTGCGAGTTCAGCCACTTGAGGATGCAGTGCATGTGGAAGCAGTGCGAGCACTGTCCCCACACCAACGGGCAGTCGTCGCCGGGAACCTTACCTGCGGCACGGACACACCGTCAGCCCCGCCCAGTGCGCGGCGCCCGGTGTCGGTGCCGGTCCCGCACTCACAGTCGGGGCAGCAGCCGTTGAAGGCCATCCGGCAGATGCCGCAGTTCTCGTCGTTCGCCACCCACAGCCAGGACGCGACTCCGTGCCAGCTCCGCACGCGCACCCGCATCTCCCGCTCCCGGTGCGACCCCGCCGGAAACGCCGCCCGCCCCACAGAGCTTCGCGCGCCCGCCGCGCCTCAGCCCCGCCTCTTCCGCTTCCGGCGCGGGCGCAGCGCGGCCGGAAGTGCGGGTGGGAGCGGTGCCGCCATCATGGCCGACAAGATGGACATGTCCCTGGACGACATCATTAAGCTGAACCGGAGCCAGCGCGGGGCCGGCCGGGGCGGCCGAGGCGGCCGAGGCCGGGGCGGCACCGCACGCGGGGGCGGGCCCGGCCGGGGCGGCGTGGGCGGCGGGCGCGCGGGCGGCGGCCCCGTGCGGAACCGGCCGGTGATGGCCCGGGGCGGCGGTAGGAACCGGCCCGCGCCCTACAGCCGGGTACGGACCGGGCAGGCGGAGCTCGGGCCGCGGCGGCGCGGCGGGCTGGGGTGGAGGGTCTGCGCGGGGCGGGGACGCGGACGCGGGCGGCCCTTTGTCCACTCCCGGCGCGGCCGCGGGCTGCGAGGCCCCTGCGCCGGTCAGCGAGGTCCCGGTCTCGTTGCAGCCGAAGCAACTCCCCGAGAAGTGGCAGCACGACCTGTTCGACAGCGGCTTCGGGGCGGGGGCCGGCGTGGAGACCGGCGGAAAGCTGCTCGTCTCCAACTTGGACTTCGGCGTTTCGGATGCGGACATCCAGGTGGGGCTCGGGGAGGCGCCGCGGGGGAGCGGGACCCTCATTCATTGCGCCTGGGTCGGGTGCCCGCGGGAACCCGCCGGCTCTACTCCGGCTTGCGCTCGGGGCCGAGGATTCCCAGGTGAATCCCTAGTGACGGGGTTTTGTAGTACGTGTGCCTGCTTTGCTGCCATCGTGGTGGTCTCCAGGGGGCTGGAAAATTCGGTTTATGGCGGTGCACGGCGGACGGGGAACAATGCTGTGGCTGCTGGATCATGCTGTGATTGGAGAACTCACTGTGAACTCTAAGAGCTCCTCTGCACAGCTGTAGCTGTCCCTCATGATGCCGTGGGCTCTGGTGCTTTGTCAAATCACATTCTGTTGGCTGTCAAGGGGCTCCCAAGGATGCACCCATCAGTGTGACTGGGTAGCCGTTTGTCACGGGAACAGCTCCCCTCTGCTGCTGCCTTGGTGCCCTGTCCTCCACCTGTTGTGGCCATGCCCCGTTTGGGCTGGTCAGAGCCCTCAGTGCCTGCAGTGGGGTGCTTGGTGCCCCTGCCTCAGGGCTGGAGGCTGAGGGGTGTCACAGGGTCATGAGTGGGCTGTGAGCTGTGCAGGAATCAAGTGCCACGTGCGTCCCTGGCCGGTCCCCTGCACCACAGAGCTTTGCCATCACCCAGGCCTCTGGCTCTCATTGCTCAGCAGGGAAAACCAAACCTCAGCTGTCAGACTTTCCTTCTCGGTTCATTCATTCCAGCCTCTCTATGCACCAATCTGGCTGTGCCTGGGGAATTGGAAAGGAGCTCTGTCAGGTCTCATACTCACTGGGTAGTGTGCTGCACACCACCTCTTTTCCTCGTGTAAGTTCAGATTGGGTTTAAGTAAGTTCCTGTTTGTTGCAGTGAGGCTGCAGTGTGTAAAACCTGGCCCCTGTGCCTTGTGTGCAGCCAGGACTCACCTTGCTGCTGCACACAAGCTCCCATCGGGGTTTGCTGAGCAGCGGGGCTGACTCAATGGCTTTGGCCCCCAGCCCCATAATTTAGTGTTGCCTCAGATGTGGGATTGGTTTTGTTCCTGTGCTAATGCCTCTTTATGTGGTGTGAGAGGCTGAAGGTGCTCTGGTCACAAAGGCTGTGCAGCGTTGCTCTTTGTGTTCTCTGAAGCAGGAGCAGCTGACCTCCGGCTCTGGGCAAAGCTGACACAGCCTTGCTTGCCACATTATGTCCAGAAGGCATCTGCCAGGTGCCCTTTGCAGTTCTCCTTCAGCAGCCCTGCTGAGAGCCCTGTTGTGACTCAGGAGCAGGTGGATACTGGCAGTGCAGTAACCTTGTTGACTTCCCAAATGTAGTGCCTGAGAAACAAAATTGCTGGCTCTGTTGCTGCCTCTTTATTTCCAGCCTTTTTGGCAGCAAAGGACAGACCTCAGCAGAAGACTTTGTTGGTCTCCATTTTTGGGGTATGTTCCTAATGAGCACAAGTCCAGCACAGCAGAAGTGTCATTGTCTTGTGGATCCCTGCACTCACATGGTCATTCTCCTCTGTGAGAAAGGTGTCTGGAGTATTTTCAGTAGTTGCTGCTTTGACTCATCTTCAGCAAAGACCCCCCAGTTCCCCTGGGGAAAAAAAAAAACAGGTCAGCATCCCTTGAATCTGCTTCACTGGCTGTAAATGTGCCTTCTGCAGGACAGGAACATGGAGTCCTGCTTGGTTTTGCCACTTGTGACAACTCCCTGAAATCTTCTTGATGGGGTGTGCTCCCCTCTGGCATTGGGTGTTTTTCCAGGTCGTGTGTGGTGGTTGGACAAGCACTGATGCTGGCCGAGTGTGTCTGTGGGGTGCTGCAGTGTTTGCAGCACTGATGGATGGGCATGCTCCTTTCTCTCTCATTCTCAGGAGCTCTTTGCGGAGTTTGGGACCTTGAAGAAGGCAGCTGTGCACTATGACAGATCTGGCCGCAGTCTAGGGACGGCAGATGTGCATTTTGAGAGGAAGGCTGATGCGCTGAAGGCGATGAAGCAGTACAACGGGGTCCCCTTGGACGGTGAGTCTGCGTGGCCCATCTCCGTGGCTCTTTCCGTAGCTGGAGTGGAGCAGCCCCCACATCCATGTCCCTCCTCACGTGCCCATTTCCCCCACAGCCCCACGTCCCTCTTGCCCATCCGTGTCCCTTCCTCCCACTGTGCCTGTCCTGCACAGACTCAGGGCTGCTCTCCCTCCCTCCAGGGCGCCCCATGAACATCCAGCTGGTGACGTCACAGATTGACACGCAGCGGAGACCGGCACAGAGGTGGGGAACAGGGGGGTGGGAAGGTGCAGGGCCCCTCCCCGGCGGGGAACTTGGGTCCTGTCTGGGTGCACTGATGGCACTAAAACAGTTGCTTTTAAAACTTGCAGTGTAAACAGAGGTGGCATGACCAGAAACCGCGGGGTCTCGGGGGGATTTGGAGGTGGAGGCAACAGGCGAGGGACTCGTGGCGGGAACAGAGGGAGAGGCAGAGGAGCTGGAAGAACTTCCAAACAGCAGCTCTCTGCAGAAGAACTAGATGCACAGCTGGATGCTTACAATGCCAGGGTAAGTGCTGCTTGGGCATGGTCATGGGCTCCTCACAGCATCTCATCCTGGAGAGCACTAACAGTCTGGAGCTGGCAGAGAAGGGAAAGCATTTTCCAGGTCCTTGGACTGAAGCAGTCTCTCTCTGAAGCTGAGCCTTGGCTTGGGCCTCAGCTTTGCTTTCCAGAACACTTTGTCGCCTGTTCCTGATGGCTGAGGAACAGCCTCTGCTCTTGCCAGGCTCCATAGCTGGAATAGCCTATGAGCAGCATCTGCAGAACAAAACTCACAGAGCTGATAGGTTGCAGGAATGGGAAAACAGAAGGGAAAATCTCACGTGGAAGAACTGTGTGGTGTGCTGTGGGGGGAAGGGTGTAACGTTGGTGGCAGAAATGAGCCCCAGCCTGGGGAGCCACGGGCAGGTTGCAGCTGTACCTGGAATTTGTTCAGCCTGTGCCACAGCTGGGTCAGGATCCCAACAAAGCTGAGACCACAAGGACACCGTGACAGTGGAGTTGGTGGTTCAGGACTGGGATAAGGCAGGGCAAGAGCATGGAAGAAGTGGGACGAGCAGGATTCTAGAAGAAGCCCTGGAGCAGTGTAGGGGTGTGCTCTGCTGTCCTGCTCAGCATGGTGTGCTGTGGCTTGGGCTGCCTGTCCCTGTCCCCCAGCACTTGGGGGTTCACCAGGGCCTGGCTGCCTGCAAAGCAGTGGGTGGGTTTGGGTGCAGGGGGTGCTACAAGGTGCCAGGGCTGCTGTGGGGCACGTGGTGACCGTTCCTCCCCTCTCTTGCAGATGGACACCAGCTAAAGCGGCAGCAGCGGGCGCAGGGAAGGACTCCAATCTTGCTCCACACTCCCGGCAGGGGCTGCGGCTGTGGCTACTACTACCGAGGATGGGATTTGTTTTACTTTTACGTTCTGGGATAGGTTTTAACTCCTGTAAAGGTTTTTTTTAATTCTCAGCAGACCTGTTTTGTACCGAGTTATTTTTGGGATAAATTTTTCTGGTTGCCTGTTGGGCCAAGGTGGCTTTTTCACCTTTGCCGTAATAAAATAGAACCATGTCTAGAGCTGTGGCTGCTGCCTTTCCGCGCTGGGCCCCGTTCCCCGTCCCGCTCCCACACATACCGTGATGCTCGGTGCCACTCTGCCGTGTACACGTCCCGCCCCGCCGGTCTCGTTCCTGGTCCCGGACCGCTCTCCCGGTCCCGATCCCGCTGCGCCCCGCCCTGCCGGTCCCCCCGCGCTCCGCCTCGGTCCCGCCCATCCGGTCCGCCCCGCCCCGTCCGTGCGCGCCCCCCCGGGCCAATCAGTGCGCGGTCAGCGGCCGGAAGCGCGGCGGCGGCGCGGCGGCGACTAACGGGAAGTGCCGGGCGTGTCCCGGAAGTGCGGGGGGCGCGCGGGGCCTGGGCGGATCCGCGGCGTTGGCAGCGCAGCGCGGAGCAAGCGAGACCGGTACGGCGGGAGCGGGCGGGAGCGGCGGGACCGGGCGGGTGGGCGGTGAGGTGCGGCGGGAAGGGCCGGGCCGGGCGCGTCCGCTGGCTCCGGGCCGCGGGAAGGGCCCGGCGCGGCCGAGGGGCGGGCGCGGGGCTGCGGGTGCCCTTGCGCGACCTTCCGAAGGCCGGGGGAGCCGCCGCCCCCGGTGGGGCCGTCCCGGAGCGGAGCGCGTGGGGCGGGGGCGGAGCGCGGTGTGCGGGCGGCCCGGGCGGCCGCGTTCCCCTGAGGGGCTGTGGGGCAGCTCCCGGCGGGCTCTGCCCGGTGCTCGGTCTGAGGGGCGGCGAGGGGATCGCCGGGCCCGACACGTGCCGGGGTCGGCGGTGCCTCTGGCGCATACGAATTGTCCATAAATGGCCGCTCGGTACGGAATGAGGAACTGGGAGACAGTACCAGAGTCGGGCTGCTCCCTGTCGAGGCAGGGCCCTTCCACCCCGAACGCCGCGGGCCGGGTGCGCTTCGGGCCCCGGCGGGGGCTTTGCACAGGAGCCGCAATTCCTGCGCTCCCCTGCCGGCACGACCACCGGGAGCAGCGGCGTTTTCCCGAGAGCCGGTCTGAGAGCCGTGACCGTCGTTTGTTTGTGGTGAGAAAAGCCCCCGGCCGCGCTTGGTTCCCCTGAGGGTTTCGGGTCCGCTTTTGTTGCTCCGGCTGCTGACACGGATGGGTCACAGTCGCAGCTCCAGGTACCCACGGTGCTGGTTTGCATCCCTGGCGTAGGTAGCACTGCCAGTGGCCTTCTGCCACTGCCGTCTAGAGCTGTTTGTGCGCCCTCAGTCTGGCTCTGCACAGTTTAGGTGAACGACAGGTCAGGGATATGTCAGAGCGGAAAGAAAAAAAATCCTCCATCCTCAGGCTGCTGAGTCCCCACTGGGCAGCAGCGTGTCCTGTTCCCCGAATCCATCCTGCCTGGGGCTGTGAGACAGCCGAGGGGATCAGGTGGGATGGGAATTCCCTCAGATGCTCTTACAAAGCGACTGGTGCAGCAGTGGTACCTGGATATGCCCTGGCAGCGCCCGACCTCAGGAAGTGCCAGCCAGGCTCCTGTCCCTTCTGTGCTACTGGTGTCCCCCCCGCTGCCCTGGGAACCATCTGAGCTGTTCGTGCGGAGCAGCCAGGCCAGGTGGGGCTGCTCTGGCTCCCCGTCCTGGCAGAGCAGACTGGGACAGGGCCCTGTAGAAGCACTTATTGCTGGGTCACATTCCAGCCAAGTTCTCCGGGTGGCTGTGCAGGCTTTCCCTGCGCGCGGGAAGGAGGAAGGGTGGGGACTCCTGGAACTGGCACTGCTGCGTCCACGGCTGCGCTGAGGCCTGATGGATGTCGGAAGCTGATTAGCTCATCTGAAGATACTCTGACTAATGCTGGGCTCGCTGGTGCCATGGGATCGGGATTCCAGGGGATGGAGTCAATGGTTCCCGCTGTCCGCTTGGACGCGAGCAGGGACATTCCTGCCAGTGTTTCTGCCTGGCAGGAGGTGGGGCTCTTGCGTTAGCTGCTGCAGCTGTTCTGTCCTGCACAAAACATGCTGAGAATCTGGAAGAAACTGCTGGTTTGAGGGAGCAGTGAAGGCAGAGTGCAAATTCCTAGGTGGGGATTCAACCTCCTGCTGCCTTCTACAGTCTGCTGTGATCCTGAGGATCTGCAGGGAGCCAGGGTCTGTTTCTGAAGATCCCGGAGTCCTCCTGTACTCTTCTTCCAGCACTGGGTGGGGTCTCTTCCTGTGGCTGGGGCAGTTCCTGGGGAGCTGTGCTGTTCCACAGAGCAGTGGGATCCCCAGGATCTGTGGGTAAAGCTGATAGGAAAGGTGAGGGCTGTTTCCCCAGAGCCAAGCCCAGCCTGGCCTGCAGTGCTGACTGGAATCATGCTGGCTCTTGTCCACAGGGATGTTTTCAGTCCTGGTGGGCTCCTGTCACCTTAGAAATCCTGAGAGGGTTGAGGTGGGTCATGATTAATGTATATGATGGTGTACGTGATTCTTTAGCTCTGGATCACAGAAGTCAGGCTGGAACACAGGAACATGACCAAAGAGCTGGGGATTTGGGCTTTCTTCTGTGCCATGTGTGTCGTGGTTGTTGCTAAATACCAGTTTGTGGGAGGGGTTCCTCATGGGTCTGGTGGAGATGGAGCTAATGATGCATGGGAGAAAACAGTCACCACGTGTGTTACACCGGGGGGTCAAGGGTGGCAGCTCTATGCTGACACCAAACTAGTGCACTTCCAAACGGCCCAGGAGAGAATTCTGGATCTTGGAGGTGAGCAGCTGGTGGCAGTCAGGGGTGTGAACACCAAGATTGTTCCCAGCCATGGGAGCTGTGCTGGGACTGGTATTGTTGTTCACAGAGCACTGGCTCCAAGAGCTTCAGGTGCTGGAGCAGAGGCTGCTTCATGGTTCCTGCCGTCACTGATCCGGCTATCTGTGAGAGATTTTGTCTCTGCTTCGTCTGAAAATTGGAAGGTGGAGGATGGCCGTGGATGCTCATGCACAGAGGTGTACCCACCACTGTTGGAGATAGGTGTGTGGATGCTAGTGGATCTTCTGGCAGGTGTGATTACTGTGCTTTCACAGAAGGCTCAGTCACAGAATTTGGGAGTCACCACAAGTTTGGGACCTTGGTTCTGTAAAGCTGAAATTCTGTTGCTTCCACTCCTAGAAGCTGCAGATGTCCTCAGAGTAAGGTGTGAGTGAGAATGAACTGCAGACTGGGAGGTATAATCTAGCTCAGAGGCGAGCCAAAGGGCATGAGGAGGGGATTGGGCAGGATGCAGGGAGGAGATGGAGCAGTGCAGGGTGTGTGAGTGAGCGTTTTGCTCAGCGCTTCTGGGAGTCCTCAGGCCTGGCAGCTGTCTGGGAGAAGCAAGGGACTGGGTTTGATATGGAGACACTGGCATGAAATCTCACCAGATGTTCATCTGTAACATGAGACTAAATGTCCTTTTGAAGACAAATTTCCACATCATTCAGTGTGAGAATGTTGGAGGATGCCATGTGGAAGGGCCAGCTGTTTGCTGTGCTGTGCAGGTACAACAGGAAAAGCTCCTGGCACAGATGCTTGTGCCACACAAGGCCAGAGCCCTGGTATAGCCCCATGGTGTCCCATCATCCCCCAATGCCTTTCTAAAGCTGTGCCCAGGGTGTTTGGGTCTTTAGAGAGTCCAAGTTGATATTTGCTGTAGGATAACCCTTCAGACAACGTGCCCTGTGGAACACCAAGAACTCCTGAATGTGTCATTGGCTTTTACTGAGGATTTTAATGGGGTGTTGGCATCACCTTTGCCCAGCCTGTGGTGCAGCTGGGCACTTCCTGGGCAGAGTCCTGGGCAGCTGGGCCAGGCTCCACATCTTGTTTATTTGATTGCCTGTTTCCCTGGTTGTGTGTGCCACAGATCTTTGCAAAGGGCTGAGCCAGGGGTCTCATGCCACTCTGCCAAGGCACCTGGCACAGAGCAGTGACCTGAGTTACAAAATGTGAGCACCAGACCCCAGCAGAGGCTCCTGGCATTCATGCCAGTGGTGAGACAGAGGCCTATTCTTAGCTGAAATCCTGTTGTGGAGAGCAGAACTGGGTTTATTCTGGGCTCTGGTTATTCCAATTGAAAGCCTCACCTGGTGGATCTTGTGGAGGAGAATATCTTCCCTATGGTTTTGGGGTATTTATATTACAAGCAAAGCACTGAGGTTGAATTTTTTTCTCACTCTTGCCTGGGCCTCTGCGGGCTGAAGATGAGACCTGGCTGCTGGAGGGTTCTGCAGGGACTGGGGGCCCTTGGCAGGGTTGTGTCTCCCAGGCAGCAGTGTGAAGGGCCCCCGTGAGAGTGGGAGCCTGCAGAGTCACAGTAGAGCAGTGCTGGAGAACCCTGCTGCTGGTGTGGTTGGCTGGGGCAGTCACACCTCTCCTCTCTACTTCAGTGTGGGTCACGTGTGTGAGGATGGCGGAGCAGGAGCCAACAGCAGAGCAGCTGGCCCAGATTGCAGCTGAGAATGAGGAGGATGAACACTCTGTCAACTATAAGCCACCTGCCCAGAAGAGCATCCAGGAGATCCAGGAGCTGGACAAGGATGATGAGAGCCTGCGCAAGTACAAGGAGGCACTGCTGGGCGCCGTCACCGTGAGTGCAGGTGAGTCCTGGGCTGTGTTGGTTCCTTCTGGCCTTGCCTCTGCTCCCACCTGGGAGCTGTTCTCCCAGCTCTGTGTTTGGGCAGGAGCACAGCCCAGAGCACAGAGCTGTGTCTGTGCTCCCCCATGCCCATCGCTGGCCTGCAGGAGGGTCACTTGTCAAGTTCAATGACTGAGGGGGGTGGCACTCTGCCTTCGTGGAGGGCTCTGGGCTGGGCCCAGTGCAGTGGAAACCCTGAGCCTTAGAGTCAGAGGCTGTTTTTGCTGATTTTTGTGCTCTTTCAAGAAGTTCACTGAAAGGAAAAGGACTGTGCTGACCAGTGTTAGGGGTGAGTATTTAACAGCTTTTTCTCTTGTCTCTAGATCCCAACGCTCCAAATGTGGTGGTGACCAAACTGACCTTGGTCTGTGCTACTGCTCCAGGCCCCCTGGAGCTGGACCTGACAGGTGAGCTGGGAGGGAATTCCAGCCCTGCTCCTGGGCAGAGCTGGCAGGAGCACTGCTGGCAAGGTGGGTGAACCTTCCTGTGTCAGAAGTGCTGGAGGCACAGCACAGTGCGTGGGCCCCAGTGGGTTCTGTACCTGGAGCCCAGCAGCAGTTCTGTCACACCTGGGTGTTTTGTAGAGGTATGAGGGACCTGATGGGGCAGGCAGATTGTTCCAGCCTGCACGGTGACATTCATGGCAGCTTTGATATGGTGACAGCCTTGGGGCAAACATCTGCAAAGAAACAGTATGGAATTAATTGCATGGTTGTGCTGCAATGTTGCAGGGCATTGCTTTCCTGGCCCGACAGCATAGAGGACCCTGTAGCTAGAGCCATTCCCTGCCCCGGCAGCTCCTGTCCCAGTTGCTCATGCCACAGAAATTCACCCCAGAGCACAGCACAAAGGAGCTCTGAGCAATCCTCTCCCATCTCTGTAGGTGATCTGGAAAGCTACAAGAAGCAAGCATTTGTGCTGAAGGAGGGCGTGGAATACCGGATAAAAATCTCCTTTAGGGTAAGGATTCTGATCTGGAAGTGGAACAAACGGAACACAGACTGCTGTGGTCCTGGCTTGGGGAATGCCTGTGCCCTGAAAGTGGGGTTCTGCTGAAGGAATGGGCCCTTCCTGCAGGTGGGGTGGGCAGCCTGAATGGAGACGTCCTGCTCAGTCCCTGCTCCTCTCCCTGCAGGTAAACAGGGAGATTGTGTCAGGATTGAAGTACATCCAACACACGTTCCGGAAAGGTGTGAAAAGTAAGTGCTTCTCTGTGACTTGGTGCTGCTCTGTGTGAGTACTTCCTGCTCATCTTGCTGCTGTGACGGGGCTGCCCAGCAGCTCCTCAAGGGAGGGAACAGTCCTCAGTGCCACTGGGCCCATGGTCCTGGCTGCACAGCCTGTGATCCTGATCCCCCTGGAGCACATTTCCCCTTTGAGCCTGGCAGGAAGCAGATCACAGCTGACAGCATTGCCAGGTCACTCTCCACAGGAGGGGCCTATTCCTGGGGGGGAAGGGAGCTCTGAACTGGGTGAGATTCCTATTAGAGCTGCTGTATGGATTGTTGTAACAGTAACAGGCCTTTCCTTTTCTGTAGCCTTGCCCAAATGCAGGGGAGGCTCCTGAACAGCCTCCAAACACTTCTTTCTGTCCTTCTAGTTGACAAGACTGAATACATGGTGGGGAGCTATGGCCCCCGAGCAGAGGAGTACGAGTTTCTAACCCCCATGGAAGAGGCCCCAAAGGGCATGCTGGCCAGGGGCAGCTACAACATCAAATCCAAGTTCACAGATGATGATAAGACTGACCACCTGTCCTGGGAGTGGAACCTGACCATCAAGAAGGATTGGAAGGACTAGCCCTTCCCGAGGCCAAACCCCCAGAGAGCGTGAATCAGACAGTGGCTACCGTAGAATTCCCCCCCGTACCAAAGTGCTGACATTGGAACCCTCTTACCTGTCACCCCCATTATCATTTGACCAGAGAGCTCAGTTTTTTATGTGCCCCCTCCCCAGAGAATTGCTGAGTGCATTGACCAAACCATGCTGTCTGCATCTGGTCTCCAGCTGCCCGTCCTGGGGCTGTGCTGCCCCAGCACTGAGGGGAGTGCCCACTCCCTTGCCAGGCCCTTTCTTGCTTCCCACCTTCCTTTGTCTAGGAGGTGCCAAAGGGGAGGAACCCCGTTAGGATCTTGTGCTTGGCTTTCCTGCGCACAGCTCAGGGTAGCTACTGCCTCCAAGTAGCTGAAGAATTTTGGTGCCAGGCAGCTGTCAAATCAGTTTATTGGCTCAAGTGTTGTCTGCCTGCCCTTACCGCCCCATCAGTGTCCTGGGCAGCTTCATTTGTGGATGTTCCCTGTAACCATGATGCCTTAAATGTGTAACATGTATCCTCTAGGGAGGGGGTCCTGCCCCTGTTACACTTTTTAAACGCCACCTGCCCTCCCTGTCTGTTGGCATGGGCTCAGCTTGGTCATGCTCCTCATGTGTTATTAGGAAAGATTCACAACTTCCCACTTCACTGCTGGTCCATTCCTCACCTGAGACAGGACATCTCCCGAGGAGAGAGGGTGTGACATCCTGGGTGACGCCTGGCTGCCCTTCCTGGCACCCCAAGCACCGGCCTGGCTGGACCCCAGCCTTGCCTGCACAGAGCCCCGAGCTCTCTGGGTGCCCCTGCGGCACAGAGGGGGCTGAAGGGCAGGGCGGTGCAGGGGTCACCAGTGTTGCCATCACCTCGCACTTCTCATTGCAGCCCAGGTAGCTGCAAAGCACTGAAATTCCAGGACAGTATCTGCCCTCCTGGCTGTTTTGGGCTGAGGATGGACAAGTCTGTCTCTGCAGCTGCTCCTGATGCGATCAACAAAGAGCTTGCGATGGACAAGTGTTCTGAAGCGGTTAATGCCTTATGTATCTGTTCTGCCTTTAAAATCTGTGCCTGGCCTGTCAGTAGTTATTGCCTTGACACTCGGCCCCCCGTGCCTGCCGCAGACCCGCAGCATGCCGGCCTCCACCCCTGGCTGCACAGCTGCAGCTCCTGGGGCAAAGCAGCCCCAGGGGCCCCCTGCGAGACCCGGGGGGCCGGGCAGGCATGTGCCACCTCTGCAGCTCTGCAGCCCTCCGATTTGGATCTACCACATTGAGGTTACAACTGGGACCAAGTACATGTGGCTTCCTTGTAGCTACGTCTTTGCCTCTAACTCCCCTCGCCCTGCCCCTAGAGAGTTTTTTGTTGATTTGGTGCGTATTGTCTGTAAGTCCTAGACCCAGGTTAACAGGTTTGGAATCATCGTCTGCTTCTCCTTTTATGACAGTTAAATAAAATCTTTGAACTGACCGTGTACTGTCCATGCTGGATCTTCAGCATGAAGTGGCTGAACAGGAGTTCTGCAAACACCTAGGGTGGGAGAAGACCAGGATCTCTGGGCTTGCTAGACTGTGAAATGGGATCTGGGACAGCCCTTGCCAGAGAAGGAGAGGCCTCGTGTGCAGGATCTGTCCCTTGCTGTTTGTCCTGTTCTGCACTGCCCACAGTGTGAGGGGTGGGAATATGTGGGGCAGTGAAAACAGGGATTTCCAAGGGGGAGTCTCCTGCCAGCAGAGGAGCAGGCAAGCTGCAAGCACGACTGCTCCAGCTGCACACACAAAGGGAAATTCCTGTGCAGTCACAGGAATGAGGGAGGCGATCAGGGAACACAGTCCTGGAGAGGCAGCATGATAAGAGCCTGCGGATGTTTACAGAGCATTGTGGCATGTTTGTGTTAAGGATAAGGAAAGTGTGGCTATGAAAAGGTTTTTACAGAATCCATGGTGTGAGAGAACCTGGAGGAGGGGGCTCACCTCTGCTCTTGGTCAAAGACTCACAAAGGCAACTGAGAACTCCATAGGCTCCCTCTTGTATTTGGAGCTCACAGCACAGGCCCCTTCCCCAGGCCTTGGAAAACTGCTAAAGGAGATGATGGGACTTGGAAAGGACAAGGCTGAAGGCAACAGTGGGGGCTAGGCAGGAGCTGGCACGTGGCCAGTGCCGACTGCAGCAGGCACTTGTCACTCGTGCTGCTTGCTATGGAGAGCAGTGCCCAGCTATGACCCCCCAGCACTCCGCACAGTGTGGGGCCATGGAGGGCAGTGTGGGGACTGGAGTAGGGAACAGGCTTCACTCTCAATGTGTCAGTTAGAGCCCAGATATGCCTGATAGTGTGAACAAAGGCTCCCCTGTGCTGGCCCCCAACAGCCACTCTGCGGGCAGGGTCAGATGAGCACCCAGCTGATGCAACCCCAGCGCTTTGGCAAGAGTTTCCACACCCAGGGTGTGGAGGCTCCTGTTAGATCGTTTTACCATGGTGGGAGGCCTGGAGGGGCAGGACAGCTGTGCTATGCTTCAGCTCTGGGGATTTTCTGCCTCTCTTCTCTGGCACATCTTCCTGTGGAGTGAGAGCTGGGCTCTTGTGGTGCATGCCGTGAGTGCACTTGGGTATGGGTGGCTCCAGTCACAGCTGGGTGGGACAGATCACTTGCATAAATTTTGTTTCCCAAAGTAAAGCCTCAGCCCCTTCCAGGTGATGCACCTTAAGAACCTTGGCCAGAAGTTGTGCAGGAGCAGCCCAGGTTGTTTCCCTTTTCCAGTGCTGCAGCAGCTCCCTCTGACACCACAGCTCTGTGAGTGTAGCAGCCAGAGTCGGAGCAAGAGTGCTCATGCAGAACTACCCCGGGGCAAGGTCGGCCCTTTTAGCAGACATCGCTGCAGGGCCCTCTGGCAGAGCAAGGAGCCGGGGCTCTCCGGGCAATGGCTTCCAGCCGTGGAACCAGACAGGCTTCGAGGTGGCCTGGACTAATGCAGCCGCTGATTGCCTCCCTGCCAGACCAACGTGCCTGCTGGCCCTGGGTGGCCGCTGTGCCCTCACCGTGTGCTCAGCTTTGTCTTCCAAAACCTCGCTGGACTCTCCGGGCCTGACAAAAGCGTCTGGTTCAGCACCGGCCGCAGCTCCTGAACAGCTCCTGGCAGGACTCGGGGCAGTTGGATTCTCTGCGGGGAATGCTGAGCTCCTCGCTCCTCACGCACTGGCCCAGGGCGCCGGGCGTGGCGCCTTGCCCCGAGCAAAGAGCAGCGGCTCCGCAGCAGCGCAGGCTGGCAATGCCCCGGGCGCGGCCGGGAGCCCGGAGTCTGCCCCCGCTCCGGCACATCACGGCGTGCGCAGGAGCGGCCCAGAACAGGGGCGCCGGGACCCCGGCACGGGCAGCGGCCGGCGGGCCTTCCCCGCCCAGCGCACACCCGGCTTCCAGCGGCTTCTACCGGCTCGGCGGTACCGGGCAGACCTGAGCGAACGGGATTTTCCCCTGCCGCGGTCACCAGGCTCTCAGTGCCGGGTCTCTCCGCAGGCTCTGACCTGGAGCCTCAACGGGCCCTGCTCGGCCGGGGGGACACGAGGAGCCCCCGCGCCTGCTCCGTGAGGCCGCGTGTGCAGAGAGGCCCCGCGAACCCCGCGGGGAACCAGCGCCGCCTGAGCTCCCCCGGCCCATCTCCGTGACTGGCGAGCTTGCAGCAAAGCGAAACGGGCCGTCCCAAGCCGCAGCCAGGCCGGTGCCCTGCCCGGTCGGAGCCCAGCGCCAGGGGACAGACAGACAGGGTCGGTGGGGCAGCGCTGCCGCCGTGACCCCGAGTAGCTGTCGGAGCAGCGCCGGGCCGGTGCCTGAGGGGAAGCCGTTAAGGGGAGGGGGAACGGAACGGACGCGGCCACCGGGCCCGAACCGCGGCTGCACCGGGGCGGGGCGGGCCTCGCGCGCCGGGCTGATCACGTGGGGCGCGCGGCCCAGTCCCGATCCACCACGCGCTCGTGGCCATGCGCACGCGCAGTGCCGCCCGGCGGCGCTTCCCGAGTGCCACGTTCGAGGGCAGGGGCCACGCGCGACGGCGGCGCCGACCAATCGCGAGCGGCATTGCCGGGAAAGGGGCCAATGGTGACCTGCGGGCGGAGAGCGGGGCCGACGGCCAACCCGAGGCGGCGGGCGAGAGGCATGCCCAGAACGCTAGCCAATGGGAGGCGCGCAGTGGCCGGGGCAGGGGGGGCCGACCAATGGGAGGCGGGCGGCGGGACCAATAGCGCGCGGCAGCGACCGGCGGGGCGGGTTTATAAGGGGAGGCGGCGCCGCGGTCGCGCGCTCGTCCCAGCTTGTCCCGAAGGCCGCCATCAGCCATGGCGGGGTTGCGCGCTCTGCTCCCGCTGCTCTGCACGGCCCTGCTGCTGCCCGCCCGCGCCGCCGCGACGGAGGAGGAGGATGGCGTCCTGGTGCTGCGCGCCAACTCCTTCGAGCAGGCGCTGGCCGAGCATCGATACCTGCTCGTCGAGTTCTGTGAGCGCGGCGGGGCCGGGCCGGGCCGGGGGAAACAGGCGGGCGGGGGCCGAGGGCGCGGCTGGGACACGGAAGGGTCGGGCCGGGGAGAGGCGCTGAGGGACGGGCCCCGCCGGGCGGGTGTGGGGCTGGGCTGGGGCGGGGGGTCTGCGCGGCCCCCCTGGCCCGCCCCACCCCGGGGCTCCGTGAGTCCAGGCGGGCCTCGGTCCGCCCGGGAGTGGAGTCGGGGGCGCCCGGCCCGCGCTGACGCCCCATCCCGCAGACGCCCCGTGGTGCGGGCATTGCAAAGCGCTGGCGCCCGAGTATGCGAAGGCAGCGGCGAAGCTGAAGGCGGAGGGCTCGGAAATCCGGCTGGCGAAGGTGGACGCCACGGAGGAGTCGGAGCTGGCGCAGCAGTTCGGCGTACGCGGGTATCCCACCATCAAGTTCTTCAAGAACGGCGACAAAACTGCGCCCAAGGAGTACACGGGTGAGGAGGGGCAGGACGGGGTCAGGGGGCAGGACACAGGTGATCCGAGTCTGGATGTACCGCCAGGGTGCAGAGGGCAGCAACGTGGCGCCGGGTCCCAGCACATGGCCCCGTGCTGGAGCTGCTGTGCCTGGACAAGGTCCAGTGTGACAGCAACCTGGGAATGGTGCTGGGCTGATGGGGAGCTGGCCAACCTTTAATGGCCTCCCTCTGGAGAGAGCCCTACAGTCAGCTAGAGTGGGGGAGTTGCTTCTGTATAGGAAGGCAAAGCGACCTGAGCTTGGTTTGTTGTGTGGCTTGACTTGACTCAAGCACTGCAGTACCCAGAACTGGAAACATGTTGAGTGAAGAGGCAAACACGGGGTGTGAGAGAGCTGCAAGGAAGGCCAAGACAGAATTCAGCTAAGCCAGGCCACACCGTGGTGGTAGCACAGGGTAACATCCAGAATAAAGGTCTTGGAAGGAAAAGGTGCTGTAATAACATAAGTAATACTGAGGTCCTGGTGAATTGCTGCATTGCTGGTCAAAGTTTAAGGACAGGGGCAGGAGGTGAGAGAAGAATGGATTCCTGGGAGCCCCTTGTACCTTGACTTATCAATTAGGGATTAGCTTAATTACACTATGAGTGAAAGGGAAAGAGTTGCGTAAATGATATCTTGAGTCTTGCTGGTCTCTTGACCAGCTGCTGAAAGGTCTTCTCTCTCAAAGCTTGAGGCTTTTCTGGTCTTGGACTTTGTTGAGGGAGAAAGTGACTCGTTGTTATCTCCTGGTGTAGCTGGCAGGGAAGCAGATGACATCGTCAGCTGGCTGAGGAAGCGCACGGGCCCAGCTGCTGCCACCCTGGCTGATGTGGCTGCTGCGGAGGCACTGGTGGACTCCAGTGAAGTGGTGGTGATTGGTTTCTTCAAGGTAGAGTTTGTCTTTCCACTGGAGATGCCCTTGTGTGTGTCCAGGGCCCTCCTTGCTTCCTCCTGGCTGGGCAAGGCTCTGTGCCTTATGCAGTACCTGCTGTCTTGCCTTACCTGATCTTCCAGTTTCTTGGGCTGAGCCCTGGGATGTGAATGCTTCAGGTGATGTGGCCCCTCTGAGACACCTTTCTTTACTCTCCAGGATTTGACATCAGAGGCAGCAAAGGAGTTCCTCCTGGCAGCAGAAGCTGTGGATGATATTCCTTTCGGGATTTCCTCCAGTGCTGATGTCTTCACCAAGTACCAGATTAGTAAGGACAGTGTCATCCTCTTCAAGAAGGTACTGTCTGGTGCCAGGCCTGAGCACTACATGGGGGTCTGCTGTCTCTTTCCTTTTCTTTAATTAGTCAAACTCCAGCAAGGTCAGCCCTGGACAAAACAGCAGAGGCCCCATGCTGTCAGTGTAGCTGTTCTTGGGCCTCAGAGCCTGGGGAAGGAAGAGTAGGGCCCATGGCCCTTTGTGGGGTGGGGGAGCCTCAGGGACCCACAGTGTGCAGCTGTGTCAGTCTTCCAGCCCTGTGCTGTTCTCCCAGAGCTGCTGGGCTTTGGGTGCAGGTTGTTCCTTCACTCACTTCCCTGTTCCTCAGCTCTCTGCAGTGCAGCAGGGGTCACTCAGTCGTGGACAGGCCCAAGAGAACAGTAGATGAGCTCTCTGGCTGTTTGGTCGTGTCTTAGAGTTGCTTCTTGTTGTTCACTGCTGGCCTCTGCTGCTCTCACTCCCTGCTGTGTCCAGGAGCTGCTCTGTCTCACTGCTGTGTGTTCTGCAGTGCAGGGATTCCAAAGAAGCTCCTAAGAGGATTTGCAGTTCCAGCTGACTGGGCTGGGGCAGTGGATTATGTGCAGAGGGATGCTGACTACCTACAGAATCACAAACGTGCTAATGGAGGCATGAGAATGCCCATGACTGGGATGGATTTCCAAGTTTGAGCAGACAAGAAGAGGTTCTTCAGGCTTGGTGGCTCCTCACCCAGAGGTGCTATGAGGCAGGACAGTTTTGGGTTCAGACTTACTAAATCTGTCATTTCATTAATTGTGAAACTGCCCAGCCTGACCTAACACAAGACTTTCTTTTTGTTCACCTGAAATAATTGTTTTGTTCTACTATACCTTTGACACTAGGTTTTTTTATGGTGATAGAAGCTTGTAGACTTAAATTCTGAATCAGAGCCCTTCAGGTCAGTGTAGCTGAGAGAATATCTGACTAATGAGCTCAAAATGCATTAGCAAAATGGGGGGAGAAGGGAGGAGTGTTTTGTTCTTGTCTCATTTGGTAGCTGTGCTATTGTGTGAGTAGCTTTGTATGTCAGCTTTGTGTGCCCCACTCTGGGTATTGCTGTGCTGGGCAGAGTTCTGGGCCTGGCAACCTTTTCTGTTTGTGGGGAATGGGAGTAGCCAGGCTGGGATGGGGCAGGAGTGCTCAGCTCTGTGGAGGAAGCAGCCTAGATCTGTCCAACCATTGGGGTTCCTCCCTGTTTCTGTGCAATAGCATGGCAGTGCCATGGGAGCTCTTGGGTATATTTACTCTAAATCAAGGAGAAAAGGAGCACCCACAGTAATCAAATACCAGGGCAGCAGAACTTGATGGCCTGTTTTGAGCTTTGGCTCCATACCATTAGTTGTGTCTGAACTGAGAGGGTTTGGCTCATTGTTTTTCTCTTACTCTTTGTGAGTTGTCCAGACTTGCACAGCTGTCCTGATGGCGCTGAGGGAATCTGCAAAACTCAAAGTGTTTGCAAAGTTATTTTCTGATGCTAAATGTTTTCCTTGGCTTTTCCACTGAGGCTGGTGTGCCTCCCCTAGCAGAAGGTTGTCTGAGTCCACACTTGTCCTTTTGTCAGCAGCTCAAGTATGGCCTTGCCAGGGCACTGCTGTGCCCTTCTGCACAGCCCCCCTCTAAGCTTGGTGGGCCCTGTGTAGCTGTTTCTGTTTCAGGCTGCCAGAATCCTGCTCAGGGATGATACGGTGATGGCCCTGTAGAACAGGACCTGGCACCTCTGGTCTGATGTGCAACACATGCAGTTGTCCCTAACAGAGATGAGGAAGTCACTTCTGCTGCAGGCTTTGCTGTCAGACGTTCCCAGCACTGTGTGGCTGCAGCGTCTGCTCTGACCATTGATTGCTGCAGGGCTGGAAGCACCTGCTCAGGGTCCTTCCTGGTGACTTGCACCATGGATTTCACAGTGGTGCAGAGCAAGGCTGAGAACAAACCTGGTTGTTGCTCCTTACCTTCTGATGGGGGGTGATTTAAAGCTTTGATTGCAAGGAAGGTGGACACCTTGATCCAGATTTTATGTGGAGATGTGGTAACCTTGTTGAGATGGAATTCTGCTCTGAATGAGTGCAGCTGAGATCCCTTGGGGCAGTGACGGGTGTGAAGGCACTGTGAGATTTGTGTGGGATGCACAAATATTCTAATAAAGAATGTCTGCTCTTGCAGTTCGATGAAGGCCAGAACAACTTTGAAGGGGATCTCACAAAAGATAATCTGCTCAACTTCATCAAGTCTAATTCATTGCCTCTGGTCATTGAGTTCACTGAGCAGGTGGGTCTTTAGGTATCTGACAAGGCCTTTCCCATGGCTGCTGCAAAAATATAGCAAAGGTCCAGTTGTAGATCCCATGGGCACGTTTTATTGTGGAACTGACACTGGGGGTATGGAGGAGTGGGAAGGACAGGATAAAGGAGGTGTGGGCTTGCTGTGCAGAGCAGTCCTGCAGTATTGGAGGCTGCTGTGGGCTGGTCAGCATAACGGAGTTAAACTAGTCTGGATAGTGATTTGCCTCTTTTTGAAAAATAAAATTTGTTTTTTACTCCTCAGACTGCTCCTAAAATATTTGGAGGCGAGATCAAGACTCATATTCTGCTTTTCCTACCAAAAAGTGTGTCTGACTATCAAGGGAAGCTGGACAACTTCAAGAGTGCAGCTGGGAACTTCAAAGGGAAGGTGAGATGGATTTCTTGGGTCATAAGCTAAGAGACCACCCACCTCCTGCAGAGATGTGTAGCACTGTCTTTATCCGTGGAGCAGGACTTTAAGCCAGCTCTCTCCTCTGGGACAGGGGAGGAAAAGAACCAAGAACACTTGGTGCAAGCATGCGTGTGAAGTGTCAGTAGCCACAAGATACTCATGTTCACCTCCTGCCTTTCACTTTTTTCCTCCCAAGATCCTGTTCATCTTCATAGACAGTGACCACAGTGACAACCAGAGGATTTTGGAATTCTTTGGCCTAAAGAAGGAAGAGTGCCCAGCTGTACGTCTGATCACCCTGGAGGAAGAAATGACCAAATACAAACCTGAATCTGATGAGCTCACAGCAGACAAAATCAAAGAGTTCTGTGACAAGTTCCTGGCGGGCAAGATCAAGGTATGTGGACAAACAGTACTGGTGGTGAATGAGTAGCTGAGAGGGAACAGAAATGCTCCCTCTGAGGGGCTGGAGAGCCAGCTGGAGAAGCACCTCCATCTTCTGCATGGAGCATACCATGGGCTTTGTGATTAGGAATAAAAGGCAAAGCTGCTGGGGCTTGGAGGAGAGTGAGCCAAGCAGAGGGACTTGGGCATGGCCAAGCAGTTGTGCTCTCCCTGTGGGGACTGTACTGTTTATCCCGTTACTCCTTCTGCCAGCAGTCTGTGGAAGGTGTGAATTCTGTGGCACGGGGAAAAGAGCTGTCAGCTCTCATCTGCTGGAGGGGCTGTGTGTGGCTCACCCAGCAGTGAGGGTACAGCAAAGCCCAGTCAGTCCTCTGGGAATGGGGCTGTCAGCAGTGCTGCTTCCCTCCTGCAGAGCTCTGTTGTCATTCTCTCTGCACAACAGCACCTGCTATTCCTGCTGGGTTAGGGTGGGAAGGAGACTCTCTGTGGGAGAAGAAGAGGGGACCAATTAATCTGATTGCTTACAGCCTGTGACTGAGGCACCAGATGAAAATCTGGGTTTTTCAGGGTATGTGATTGCATGTTCAGCCCAAGCAGCTATGTAGCAGTTTGTCTGAATTTCACTTTTTATTCCAGCCCCACCTAATGAGTCAGGATCTTCCTGAAGACTGGGACAAGCAGCCTGTCAAAGTTCTGGTTGGAAAGAACTTTGAAGAAGTTGCTTTTGATGAGAATAAGAATGTCTTTGTGGAGTTCTGTGAGTATCTTTCTACAGCTGATTCCAAGTACTGGTGTGAAAGGATTGCCAAAACACTGCATAACCAGGGTTAGAGGAAAAGCTTTTTGCAGCCTGGGCCCCAAAAGCAGTGCCTTGGTTGCAAAGATGTGTGAGAACTGTCTGGTTGGGGAGGAGTGGTCCCTCGTTAGATTGTTGGTGCAACTCTGTCTCTGTAATTAACAGATGCCCCATGGTGTGGTCACTGCAAGCAGCTGGCCCCAATCTGGGACAAGCTGGGAGAAACCTACAGGGACCATGAGAACATTGTCATTGCCAAGATGGACTCGACAGCTAACGAAGTGGAGGCAGTGAAAATCCACAGCTTCCCCACACTCAAGTTCTTCCCTGCAGGACCTGGCAGAAATGTAAGTGGGCAGCTGGGCTGGTACAGCCACGTAGCCAGAGGGAGCAGGGGAGTGCTCAGCTGCTTGCTCGAGTGGTTTTGGACAACACCTTTGGGAGGGGTCTGCATTCTGTTGGGATGGAACACAGCAAGTCTACAGGACACCCAACACCCTCTGTGGGGTCTGGGCTGTAGGAAAGAGTTTGGGGGGCAGTGGGAAGTGGGAATGGGGAAAAGAGGGAGCGTAGAGGACAGTGTGCTCATCTGCAGGCTATTCTTTCCTCGCAGTGATCTCTGAAGTCTAGTGGCTGAGCTGTTTTCCTTCGTCTCATATGGGTGAAGGTGAATTTTTAAATTCCCTTTTGCTTGGCATGTTCACTGTTGCTCAGAAAGAGAATTCTCCTCTGCAGGGGTGTAGGTCTGTAGTACCCATAACCAGCATCCTTATGTTTTCCCTGTGTAGGTAATTGATTATAATGGAGAGAGGACACTAGAAGGCTTCAAAAAATTCCTGGAGAGTGGAGGTCAGGATGGGGCAGCAGCTGATGATGTGAGTAATGTGAATGGAGTACTCTGGGCCTTTGGGAACGGGGAGCATGGGTCGGATCTGGTTCTGTGCCTGAATCCTCAGTCCTAAACAAGATCCTGTTTTGTTACATATCTGGAGAACATATTGCTGGTGAACAAAGTGCCCACATCCATCAGTGTGATCTGTTCAGGTGCAGCCTGGCTGGCTTTGGGCCTGCAATGGGCTCCTTTTCTGGAGAACACCCTGTGTGTGTACAGGAGCAGTGCTGTGGTTGTGCACTGCTGGGACACTCAGCACCTGGAACTGGGCTGTGTGATCAATGCCACGGATCTGTAGATCCACTTGGAAGCTCTCACCTGCTGGGGGGGGAGGAGGGTGTGTGGGGGCTATTACAGGTGTACAGGTACCAGCTCTAGGGGTTCCTAATCCTTAATGCCCTGAATCTGAAGCTCTTGATGGAAGGCTCTGGATGTTTTGTTAGCATGGCAGCAGAGGGCAGTGACCCAGATGAGGGCTGCTGCTCAGTGCTTGGTTCTAGGCTTGCTTTGTGCCAGAAACCAGGAGTTGTCTGTAACCTTCACAGGATCTGGAGGACTTGGAGATGGATGAAGAAACGGAACTTGAGGAAGGTGATGAGGATGAGCAGAAACTCCAAAAGGATGAATTGTAAAGAGAAGACTGATCTACATCACCCAAAAAATCAGACACTAAATTGGCTGCTGTGATGCAGCCCAGTGAGTCAGAAACCCATTAAGATTTAAAGCAGAAGGTAAATGACTGGAAATCCAGGGATTGGCTTCTAAAGTAACGCTTTACCCTCACTTGTCTGTACACTTACCTTTTCTTTCTTTTGGCTTTTGAAAAGGGAACTGTCATTAGGGAGCCAGCCCAGCCAGCTGGGCTCTTTTTTCTATTGTGATGTACTTTTTTTGTACACAGCTTTTGTCTGGAGAATCTGTTCTTCTGGGTTAGCAGGAGGTTGTAAGGTGGCACCAGGAGTTCAGTGGCCTGACAATCTGGAGCCTTGCCACTAACATCTTCCAAGACAGCTTTTTTCTATTTTTCTTTTAAAACTAAAGCCCCTAATTGATTTCTGCACCTGGCAGGGTCCCTAATGGTGTGTCAGCTGTTCTTCCCTGGGGCTGGCCTTCAGTATATATAGGGGCAGAGGGCTGATGGCTTCCTGGGGAAAGGTGTATGTGAAGGTGCTTCTCTTCACACTAGCCAGATGTTTCCTTTCCCTTCTCCTTTAAGACACCTGGAGATGACTATTCCAAACTCCTGGAGGGGTGGAATACTGTGTGCACTGGCTGTGGCAGGCTCTGAGGGTGGAGGTGGCTGCTGGCTCACCAGCTATGTTGACATCCTTTTGATCAAAGACAAGAGTTGCAATCCCTTTCCATGAATTATTTTGAGTGGGTTGACCCGGCAGGTGGGTGGTGGGGGAGGGCCTGAGAAACAGATCAAACAGGACATTTGCAATTACTGGGGTTTGGGAATGTGACTGAGGGAGTGCCTCACAGGCCTGAGCTGCATCAGGCTGGTTCTTAGCATTCTGCTACAATAACATTGGTACTGAATTTGATGGCCAAATAAAGTTGAGATTTTAATACTATTATGTTTTTGTCTTTATCAGAGTGTAGAATATTTGAACCTACCCTGGAAGGGGAGATCAGAGCTGCAGGATGATTCTCAAGGGACTCCACTGCAGTGGGGTGTGTGTCACTTTCTCCACGTAATTTGTAAAGGAAAAGAACATCCCAAAGCTCATGTCCTGTCCGAGTCCTAGGGGCTCATGCAAGTGCTCTGTTAGGAGTGAGCAGGCCGTGGCTTGGCTCTGAGAGTGCCCAGCCCCTGGGCCAGCTGGCTGGGCTGAGGGGACATTGCTCTGGAATAGTGAATCAGGGCACGCCAGGGCTGCTGTGGCTCTGCTAGTCAGGCTCACATGACCCCGTGAGCCACGCTGCTATTTCCAAACCTGCTGCTTGCTGCTGAAGGTATTTTGGTTAGAAAATATGCTATAAATGTCGCAGGGAGGGCACGGTGAGGCTAGAGGACAACTGGGGGCACCTCTGCCTCTCAGCAAGTGGGATGTGTCCTGGAGCACAGGGGTGTTGGACAACATTTGTCTCTGTCTTCAGCTCCAGCTTTCTCCTGCTGTGCCCTGGGAGCTGAGCCCCAGCAGAGTCCTGATCTGGTGTCCCCAAGCTTTGGGCACAGCAGCACCAGGGCTGAGGCAGAGCAGGCACCCACTCCCCAAGGGATCAGGAAGGATTGTCCTTGACAGAACAGCAGCCAGGTGTGTGTGAGACCTGTACTTGCAGTTATACGGAGGAGGATCTTTGAAGACACCTCTGTCCAGGGCTGTGCCCCCACATGACTGAGGGTGGGCAGTGGCCACTGCTGCTCCCCAATAAACCCAGCAGTGTTGGTGGCCTGGGCTGGTTGGTGACAGCCACTTTGTCTTTTGGGATGGGGGGAAAGAGAATCTGACTAGTAAGGTTTCACTGGAAGATGCTGTTTAGTGTCTGACTCTAACAGGTCCATTTTGTACAGCCAGTTCAACTGTGACCAAGTCTGAGCTCTGCAGTGGTTCTCCTCTGTTCCTGGGCAGAGACCTGCTGTGCTCAGCTTAGAGGAGGTGCCTCTCCTAGCCCAAGGCTCCCTGTGGCAGAGCAGGAGCTTAGCAGCCATCTGCTGTACATGCCTAATTGCTGTTCCAAGAAAGAAGGCTGGAAGTGTTCTGTCCCCAGTGCTGAGCTTGGATGCCCCGTGCCGTGTTCAGGCTCATCTAACCACAAGCAGATGCTTGGCCAAGAGATCGATGCATTTGCCAGCAGATGAACAAGTGCAGGAGTTTGAAGGTGTGTGGCTGGCTGTGCTGCTGGGGTCAGGGCAAGGGTCTGCAACAGGAGGGGCAGAGTGAAGTCCCCGATTCCTAAAGCAGCACAGGGATTTTTTCTGACACACCCGCCTGGACAATCAGCATGACAGAGTACAAGACACTTAAGTGTCTCACATGCCCAAACTTTGATGGGAGAAAATAGTGGTTGCTTAAACCCTTGATGGACCTGAATGATTCCTGTGGCAGATGGTTCTGGTTTAGGTCATGACAGTACAGCTGGAGAGTAGCAGAGGCAGGAGTTGTCTGGTGGTGCTGCTGTTATTCTGCTGTTCTCTAAGGCTGCTTGCAGTAGCCTGCCCTCAGCAGCAGCTGCTTCCCTGTCTCAAGCAGACACCAGGGACCAGCAGTGCAGGGTTCTGTCTTGGGATCACCAGCAGCACCTCTGTCCTTGCAAGGGCACAGGGGACATCCACCACTCAGGTTGTGTTTCCGTGCTGGGCTGTGTGCTGTCACAGCTGTGCCAGGCTGCTCGGCTCCTCCTGCTCCTTTCAAGTTGTCCCCTGCAGCTACAGGAGGGTGACAGCTCTGGACATTGACCACAGCCCTGGCACATCCACACTGCACTGGCCAGCTGGGACACGAGCGGCCAGTTCCCTGTGTTGCTGGTTGTGCCCGTGCCCCTTCCCCCAGTAGGGCTTGATGTTGGAAAATTGCTTCCAGGCTTCCCTGAAGGGCTACCCATGCAAGAGTAGATTTGACCCCTTGGATGGGCACATCAACAGGTGGGTGGTAAGATGAGACACCAACTTCTGCCCAAAAGTGGGAGGCTGCAGGCCTGGGCGGCTCGATTACGAAGCATCATGGCAAATAGCATGAGCTGCATGTCCCCAAAATAGCCCAGGGGAGCCTTTATAATGTGGTGCTCCCAGAGAATCATCAGTCCTGGGCCAAGGGCCTGTAGGTGAGCTGCAAGTGCCAGGTGCCACCTCCTGCATGCGACTCAGGGAGTGCACAGCACGGTGGCTGCCACTTCCCTGCAGCAAGGGGACACGAACACGGCCCGGGGTACGGCAGGAGCGCAGCAGTGCGGGGCCAGCACAGATCTGTAGTGAGGAGGGCTCCTGACAGGCCGAAGAGGAGACAGCAGTGCAGCGAGGGGCTGGGCTGAGCGCTGAGCACCCCCCATGCCGCTGTGCCTGAAGGCTCCCGCCAGCATGAGGGACCATTGCCCCTTGTCGGTGCCGCGCTGTGGCCGGTACGCGCTGAGGGCCTCGCGCACTGTGCACTTCCCCAACGACGTCGTCTTTCAGGACCACATCAAGCAGGGGGACCTGGAGCAGGTGGGCAGGTTCATACGAGCCAGGAAGGTGACACTGGACACCATCTACCCCTCTGGTGAGTGCTGCTGGTCGGCAGAGCTGGGGGAGAGCAGCAGCACAGCTTGGCGGGGCTGTGAGGGACACCGGAGCTGGGCTGTGGGCCACCTTCAGCAGGACTGGAGCAAGCCATGTCCCTCCCTAGCAAGGAGCAGTGCCCAGCAGGGCCCAAGAGCCCCAGGCTGGGGCCCAACATCTCCCCTCAACAGCACATGCTGCGGAAAGAGGGAGCTTGGCCTCTGGGTCCCTGTAAGGCACAACTGAGCACCTACAGTGTGGTGGGACCCCAAAGAGCAGCAGCAAGCATAGGCCAGGCTCTGAGCTCTGGGCAGGACCCTGGGGCTCCTGCCTTTTCCCCGGATTGGGGAATCTGCATTTGTTCCTAGCTCTGCCTGTTTCTCACAGGCACTGCTCCCTCTTGTGTGTCTGACTCTGGGGACTCACGGGGAAAGCTTCGTGTTCTGTTTGCACAGCCTCACCAGCAACTGTTTATGGAATGCCTTGATCTGTACAGGCTGGTGCAGAGCCCAAATTTGTCCTTTTCTTGTGCTTAGCTTCAGCTTCTGCTCTCATAAGGCCATGGAGGCAGAAGCTCAAATGACCATGGGCTTCTTTCTGTCCATACTGATTCTTCATTAGTGAGGAACTTCTGAAACTCGGGCAGAGCAGGACGCCAGAGACTTTTCTCATCTCTGTGTGAGTCCTGTCCAGGACTCAGCAGCTGCTCTAAGGGGCAGTTCCTCCTCCCTCCCTCTGTCATGCCTGGCTGGGGCAATGGGTGCTGTACCATTTCAGACAGGGTATTTATGTTGCAGAAGAGCAACAGGAATCCACAGCAGCTCCTCTGGCTTTCTTTGTTTCTTTCCCCACAGTCCTCTCCCTGAGGAGAGCTCCTGCACCCCTTTCCTAAGCTGTGCACAAGTTGTGAGTTCAGCGTGGAGAGCCCTTCCCCAGGCCAGGGCTAACACCTCCTGTCCCTTCAGGCATGGCAGCCCTCCACGAAGCCGTGCTGACGGGAAACCTGGACTGTGTCAAGCTCCTGGTGAAATACGGCGCTGACATCCACCAGAGAGATGAGAACGGGTGGACGCCCCTGCACATGGCCTGCAGCGACGGCTACGCTGACATAGCCAGGTAAGGGGCTGTGAGGGCCTGCCGGCGCTGCAAAGCCCGACAGCACCGGGCTGGAGCAGAGTCTGTGCGGCTCCTTCGGGGGCTGCCCGGTCCCTGCGCTGCGGCTGCTCGGGCCGTGCCGCTCCCGGTGCTGCCCGGCCCGGCGGCTCAGCTCCGCGTCCTGCAGGTACCTCCTGTCCCTTGGGGCCAGCCTGGAGGCCACCACTGATGACGGCGAGAAACCCTCGGACCTCATCGACCCCGAATACGAGGACCTGGTGCAGCTCTTGGGAGCCACGGCGCTGCGCTGAGCCGGGCACGGCCAAGCGGGACCCCGAGAGCCTCGGGGCCGGGCCGCGGGGCTGCGCCCGCCCGACCGCCGGGGCTGCGCCTGGGCTGGGCCCGGGCGGCGGCCGGGCAGCGGCGCTCGGTACTGCGAGTCGGGAACCACTTTGTACTTTTGCAATAAAGCATTTCTGTTACCACCTTCGGTTACCGCCGGGCACGGGCCGGGAGCGGGGCCGGGCCGGGCCGGGCGGGGCCTGCGCGGGGGGCGTGACTCCGCCGGGAGGGGGCGGGGCTGCGCCTGCGCGCTGCGGCGCTTCCGTCTGTGCGGCTGGCGCAGGCGGGAGGGCCCAGGTGAGGGGCGCGCGTTGCCCGGCGACGGGCGGGGGGCGCCGCGCGGCCTATCCCGGCCTCGCGCCTCGCCTTCCTCTCGCGGCCCCGCCGAGCCCCTTCCGGCCCCGCCGAGCCCCGCCGAGCGCCGCTGCCGCCATGGCCAGGTGAGCCCCGCCCGGCCCCGGGCCCAGCGCGGCCCCGGGCCCGGCTCAGTTCCCCCCTCTCCGCGCTCCGCTTGCAGCTCCCCCGTGTCGCGGGTGGTGTACAACGGAAAGCGGAGCGGCGGCCCGCGCTCCCCCGGCGCCGGCAGCGAGATCTTCACGCCGGCCCACGAGGAGAACGTGCGCTTCATCTACGAGGGTGAGCGGGGCGGTGGCCGCTGGGTGGGGGGCGCGGGAGGCTCGGGGCGGCCGAGGCGAGCGGCCCCTGTCCCTGTCCCTGCAGCCTGGCAGTGCGTGGAGCGCGACCTGCGCAGCCAGATGGGCTCCGAGCGCGGCCTGGTCGAGGAGTACGTGGAGAAAATGCCGAACCCCAGCCTGAAAGGTGCGGGGGACGGGGGCGCCGCGCCGGCTGTGCCGGCCCGGGGGTTGCGCGCGCCGGGCGGGGGCTGTGCTGCCTCTGCCCCCAAAGTCTCTCCTGTCTCCCTTGCAGCGTTTAAACCCGTCGACCTGGGTGATCTGAAGAGGAGGAACACACAGGATGCAAAGAAGTCCTAAAGCGGATCCTCCGTGTGGATCGGCTGCTCTCCTGAGGTCCTCAAGCAGATTTAATTTGAGATTTTGTGTTGATTTCCTCCTCTGGTCTGTCCTTCTAAAAGCCCGCGGGAGAGCCAGTCAGCTTTGGGGCTGGCTCTGAAGCTGCCTAAGGTCGAGGATGCTCAGGGCCTCACCGAGACTGCCCAGAGCCTGTTGGAAAGGATTCCAGCCCCCCGCTCATAGCTTTCTCTGGCCTCAAACTGTCCTTCCCCACTTCATGCTGAGCAACCCGATCCCTTGTTCCCCTCCTGTCGCTGCCCTCTGTGCTAGGCTGGGCAGGGCCGAGGCAGATGCGCTGTTGGATCGGGCAGCACAGGGTCTCGCTTTCCCCTGTGCACCGAGGCTCCACAGCTGCTGGGGCTGGCCGAGGGCAGGAGGCACAGTCGAGTCTGCTCCTGTGCCTCCAGACGCAGGGGCAACCCCTGTCCAGCCCTGCTGTGCAGCTGACGCTGGGCAGACCATAGCCAGGCTCCTCCCAGTTCCGCTGTGGCAGCAAGTTGCTGCCTGGGCTGCTTGCTGCCAGAGCACGTGGGCTGCATCTGAGGCCACATTTTCTACCTGCTTAGATCAGGCCTGGTCCCTGTGGTGCTGGAGGGGAAGCTGTTCCTCTCCCTACAGATGGAGAGGTGGAGTGTCAGCACCAGCCCCAGGCTCCTGAGAGGTGCTCAGAGGGACCTGGGCCACCTGCAGCCCCACAGGAGACAGTGGCTGTGGGGGCAGCTGTGGGGCTGCACGGAGCAAGGCTCAGGAGCTCCTTGCCCTGGCAACGCTGCAGTTTTGTACTAACACCATTTTCCAGATACCCACCCTTGGAAGACACCTGGCCCCTCAGCTCGTCCTGGGTGGCCGTGGGTGGCAGAACCACGCCAGGGGCACTTCCTTAAGCCACTCGCTCCTGGCACTGTGTGGATGGTTCCTGTGTCCTTGCCTGAGCTAGAGTGAGTGACTGTGTCAACTTTGCCCCGTGGGGAGGGTTGGCAGCCCCCTGCCCACCTGTGCTCCGAGCGGGCGGGGATGGGGCTGCCAGGCCTGCCCAGTGCCAGTGGCTGCGGGGAGGGCTGCAGGGTCTTGGGGCTGCCAATACCTTTCCTTTGTTGAGTCCTTGAGTTGTACTGTACCCTTTCCTTTCTGTGGTATGTCACTTGAGGAGTGTTGTAAATAAACTCTGGTGTCCTTTTGGGGCTGCCTTGGTGTGGTGCTGCAGCCTGGCCCAGCTCTGGGGTGTGGACGAGGGGCAGAGAGCAGGAGCTGTGTTTATTTTTCGCACAGGGGCCTTGGCCTTGCACTTGCTGGGGCTGTTGATTTCCCTGCAGGCAGGTGCAGCGTGTCGGTGGCACGGTGCCCGTGGGCTCGGGCAGTGCTCTGGGCAGCCAGCATCCCAGGAGCTGTAGCAGCACCCAGGATTTAAATGTTGAGACTATTAATATGCTGTATCCTCTTCCCTCTCCTGCTTTAGTGGCATGTAGGCTATACTTAGCATTGCTAGAATTTCTGCTTGAGTGCATCTTGACACTTGCCATGACCTTGCTTACCTCCCATCACCAAAACATTCCTGCTGCTTGGTTCTGGCACAGCAAGATGGGAACTCAGCCTCTGTTCCCTCCTGAGCCATCCCAGGCCCTGCATCCCTGCAGTGGGAGACAGACAGGGAGTGATGGTTGTCACTGTCATGGCCCCTCTCCTCTGACTCTTCTGGTGGGATGGGCCCTGTGGTGTGTTCAGAGAGCCTGACAGGCTGGTGAGGCTGCTCTGGCTCGAAGCCCTTGGCATGTCCAGAGCCATGTCTTGTGTCCAGGCAGGCTGCTGTTCAGGTGCCATGGAGCCCAGCACTGTCCCCCCATCTGGGCACCCATCTGGGGCCATCCCAGGTCTGCAAGATCCCCACGTGCCCCTGGGCATGAGGGCCCCCCTGCAGCCCCACCAGCCTCTGCCTTGCTTTCCTCTCTGCTCGGGCACAGTAAAGCCAGAGGCAAAGCAGCTGCTTAAGCTCTAATGAAATGTACAAAAAACATTCTATAAGCAAGTGATTTTTATAAAGATTGATGCCAAATTGCAGGGCAAGGATGGAGAGGTGGTAGGGGGAAGTGGTGGGTGTTAGGGGTTTGAGGAGTGAGGCCACAGGCCAGAGAAATCAGGCTGTTTACCTATAAAAATCGGCCTCATCAGGGTTTATTTCCCTGTGCCTTGGACACAGTGCTTTTCATTAGATTAAAGGGTGGGAGGAGGAGAGGAACGTGTTTGTCATCAAATTAGGTGGTGGGAAGAGGCCTGGCAGCAGGCAGAATCGACTTAGGAGACCAATTTGTGGTGCTCAATTCCCTTGATAAAGTGTGAGTTTTCCTGCGAGGCGCCGTGCCCAGGGGTGCCTGGCTGTGCTGGGGTGGGGGCACTGCCCGCCGTGCCTGGCTGTGTCAGGAGGGCACTGGCTGGGAACACGGCCCGGGCCACCAGTTCGGGGGTGAGGAACTGCTTCAGCCCCATTCCACGCCTTGGAATGAACTCCACAGCCAGGGACTGGCACCAGGGCTTCTCTATGGTGTCTGCAGAGGAGTCTCTTTGCTTAAGGCAATGAACTACTGGCATGGGCTGCCTGGAAAGGCGGTGGGTGCTTGGGTGCTCCATCCCTGGAAACACTCAGCGCCAGGCTGGAAGGGGCTTTGAGCAATCTAGTCTGGTGCAAGTATCCCTGCTCACTGCAGGGGCTGGGCCAGGGGACATTTAAAGGTTTCTTCCCACCCAAACCATCCTGCAAGTCTGGCCAGGCTGCTGTCAGCACCTTCATCCCGCTGGATACCAGGAACGAGCAGCTCCCATAGGGCAGCTGAGGGCAGCGCCTGCCTGTGTGTGTGTACACGTGAGTATGTGAGCACACGTGTGTGTGTATGTGTGTGTGCACGTGTGTGTGTATGTGTGTGTGTATGTGTGTGTGCACGTGTGTGTGTGTGTGTAGCTCTGTGTGCAGTGTACCTGTGCACATGTGTGTGTATGTGTATGTATACATGTGCACGTGTGTGTGCAGCTCTGTGGTGTACGTGTGTGCACGTGTGTGTGTATGAACACGTGCATGTGTGTGTGCAGCTCTGTGTGGTGTATGTGTGTGCATGTGTGTGTGTATGCGTATGTACACGTGCACATGTATGTGCAGCTCTGTGTGTGTGGTGTATGTGTGTGTGTATGTGTATGTACACATCTGCACATATGTGTGCAGCTGTGTGTGGTGTACGTGTGTGCATGTGTGTGTATGTACACATGTGCACGTGTGTGTGTATGTGTATGTACACGTGCACGTGTGTGCAGCTCTGTGTGTGGTGTATGTGTGTGTATGTACACATGTGCACGTGTGTGTATGTGTATGTACACATGTGCACATGTGTGTGCAGCTCTGTGTGTGGTGTATGTGTGTGCATATGTGTGTGTATGTGCACATGTGCACGTGTGTGTATGTGTGTATGTACACATGTGCACATGTGTGTGTACCTCAATGTGCGGTGTACGTGTGTGCATACGTGTGCAGGCTGTGCTGCCTGAGCTGTTCCTCGGGGTGGGGGTGCCCCCGAGCGCTGGCAGGTTGGACACGGGTGACACCACTGCTGGCAGTGCCAGGCCAAGGCAGGTCGGGGCGCTGTTCCAGCAGCTCTGCAGTGATGGGGAAGGATGGTGCTGCAGTCCCGCAGGAGCTGTGTCCTTGGGCTGGGGCCAGCCCCTCTTCCAGGGAGGTCTCAGGAGCGGTGTTGCCTCCCCACCCAGCTGTCCTGGGGGGGCAGTAGTTACCGTGGTTATCGGGGAGCTGCTGGCCAGGTCATGTGGCTCTGTGGGAGTTGGAGGTGACCAGGGCTGCAGACAGCCCTAGAGCACAGGCAGTGCCCAGCTCTGGGACACACCTGGCTGGCACACGTGCTGTGGGACATGCCCTGGTGCAGGCAGACATCGTGTGCTTGCACAGGGCTCCTGGGCACCAGCAGACACCATCCTTCCTTGGGGCTGTTGGGCAGTGGGAGTTGTGAGACATGGAGCAGTGCTGGGGGCTGCCCCTTAGCGCCAGGGAACATGGGACATTTCCACAGGGCACCCATGGGCTGGGGCTGGCTTGAGGTCCCTGAAGGGTCCCCATCATTTTGTGGCACACAAAGGGCCACCCTTGCTGGGCAAGGTCTGGGGACCAGCCTGGCCCCGGTGGGGTTGAGGGTCCACAGTGGGGTGTTGCCACAGCAACGCTGGAGCAACAGGCGCAGGGCACAGCCCCGTGCCATGACCATATTTACCTTCCCAGAAACTGCTTCGTGCTTCAGCAATTTGCCTCAATTAGGCTCGTTACCACGTCAGGAAGGCCGCAGTGACGGCAGCGGCTGTAGGGCCGTTGGCTCCGCGGGGGCTGCCTGGGCTGCTCTGGCACCATGGCTGTGAGCAGGGTGATCCCTGTCCCGCTCTCTATTCCTATCCCCATTCCTGCACTTGGGGGCCTGGGCAGACCCCTAGCCCTGTGCTCCCCTCCCCTCGCCCGTTCTGCCGGTCCCCGTGTCCTCACGGCCCCACGGTGCTGCTGCCACTGCCCCACAAGCCCGAGCCCCGCAGCCCAGACCCTCTGTCCCCTGTCTCTGCTGTTCCCATCCCCACTGCTAGCGCTGCACTGGCTCTTGGGCGCCGGGTCCTGCTCGGCCAGGGCAGACAGCAAGTTGTCGAGTAAACAGAGGAAAATTACTGCGTGCTGGGCTGGGCTCTGCTGCCGGAGCCAAGCTCTGCGTGGCCTGGGCCATTGCTTCTTTCGCCGTGCCCCGTCAGCCCGGCTGTGGTGTGGGACCGCGCCGCCCGCAGCAGACAGCGCGGCTCCTGACGGCTGGCGTGGGTGTCAGGGCCGCGTCCGTGCGGTGCGGGTGATGCTGCAAAAGGGTGGGATTTACCGAGGGTAAACCCGCCTGCCCAGGGTTTACTGCGTGGGACTGCCGGGGCGCAGCTCCGACTCTCGCCCCCTGCTCAGCACGTCCCTGTGCCGGGCTGTGTGCGGGACTTGGACAACCGGGGACCGTCACCCGCTCGGGGCCAGGTGCGGCGGAGCGATGGGTGATGGGCAGAGCCCATGGCCAGGTCCGTGGGCGGTGGGGGTCACGGCGGGGCGCTGTCCGTCCCGCCACCACCCCTCGGGCAGGGTGAACCCAGCCGGGGAGCAGCACCGGCCTAATCCCCACACACCAGGCGATTGTGGTGCCCAAAGCTGCGGCATCCGGGCTTAGCGCTCATGTGCGCAGCACAAGCCTCTTAGGCCAGCGCTGTGAGCCCGCCCCGGCCAGCCCGGCTTGTCGGCACAGGGGTCTCGCAACCCCACACCCCGCTGCTGCTCACGGAGTTCAGCGCTGCCGGCGGCTGATGCCCGGCCTCGGCCTGGGCCAGCTACCAGGAGAGCGGGGGTGCCGCGGGCAGAGCCAAATGATTTAATTAAGGGCTCCTGGCAGCGAGAGGACAGAGCCGATTAGCGGCCAAAGGAAAGCGCGTGCTGGGGGAGCTGGAGCCCCGGCCGGCAGCGCCACAGCGGCTGCTGCTGCACGTCTGCCCCTCTCACTTGTGCAGCACTGTGGGGCAGCAGGGCTGCTGGGCCGGGGGTCAGGCAGTGGGGCGGTCAGTTGGGCTGGTGCAGCCCACCCCTGCCAGGTGACTCAGCTCCCCATCCATGGCCGTGGCTTGGGAGCACCCACGGGGTGATTGTCCAATGTCCCCAGTGTCCCCAGTCCCACACAGCCCACAGAGAGGCACACACGGAGCTGGCCCTGCAGCCCGGCACAGGCCCACACCTATTTACAGATATGACAGATAAATTACAGCACTGCGCACAGGGACTCGAAGGTGCACAAGGGCAGCACCACAGGACAAACTCCCACCCCCACAGATCCCCCTGGCCCCACAGTTCCCCCTTCCAGAGGTCCAGGTTCCACTTGCCTGCCTCACTGTGTCCATTGTCCATGTGCCCAGCACAGCACCCTCACCAGGGTGTCAGGTCCCAGTGCCCGCCAGCACCCGGCGGCGATGGGGCAGGGAACGGCGGCATCCCAGCGGTTCAGGACAGCCCTCCCACCTGGCTGCGGGCTCAGAAGTGGCTCTCGGCTGTGGTCTCAGGAAACTCATAGCAGTGGTGATGGCCCCCCAGGGCGAGGTGCTCGGCAGTGCTGCGCCCACTCCTCTCCAGGCGTTGGGAGCTGGGGTGGGGGGCCAGGCTGCGCCCCAGCCCGTTGGCGCAGCCACTCACCAGCTGGTGCTTCTCGCAGGTGCTGCCGGCGCCGTTGCGGGCACTGGGTGCGTGGCTGTAGGTGTGCTTGTACTCCTCAGCCAGGTCCTTCCCCAGCTTCCAGCGCTGCCACCGCTTCAGCAGCTCTGCCTGCACCTGTGGGCAGCAGCTGTCAGTGTCACCCCGTGCCCCTGCCGCCCGCGGCCCCAGTGTCCTGCTCACCTCCTTGTTGACGAAGCAGTAGAGAATGGCCACCAGCATCCCCTGGGAGGAGGGAGGAGAGGTGTGAAGTCCACAACCAGACCTCAGTCTAGTCCCTCCTGACTGAGTCTCCCCATGGAGGGCTGGTCCTGTGAGGGTTGGGCTCACCTGAAAGGAGCTCAGGAAGAGGTCAAAGAAGAGTTTGACATATCGCAGTGTGCCCTGGGCGTGCTCGTCTGTGATGAAGGCGAAGACCACCTCGTGGATGCCCAGCAGCGGGATCAGCGTCAGTGTGGACTTGGCCAGCCTGTGGGACGGGGGTCACCGAGTGGACACACACGCGTGTGCACCGTGGCAACACAGGCTGAGCCATGTCCAGCACTCACCTGAACTTGTAGTCAGTGTAGCGCATCTGGTGTGCACGGAGCTTGGAAACAAGGATCTGAATGATGCGGATGAAGATGAAGAAGTTGATCTGCAATGGAATGGAGTGAGCCATCAGAGGCACAGGCAGAGCTAGAGGCAGGGGCAGGTAGGACACCTCTGTTCCCCTGCTCTCAGCAGCCCCTCTCACAGCCATCATGGGGCCTGTGAGAGAGATGTTGAGCAAGGGGCTGCAGTGGGCTCACCAGGATGGCCAGGAACACGGGGAAGCGAAGGATCCACCAGAAGCCCATGTTGTTGTTCGTGGACCAGCACCTGCAGAATGGAGGGATGGGGACTGCCAAGAAGTCGCTTGACCAGGCAGCTGCTGAAGTCTGGCATGGCATTGGCAGCCTGAAGCAAGCAAGCACTCAGGCCCAGCATCCTGCTCTGTGCATGGGCAATGGTGTGGAGTCTCTCCAGGGCCATCACAATGTCCCTACAGTCCCACATGCACCTACCTGTGCCCTGTGCCCCCTCCAGCCAGCAGCTGGAGCTGGTACTCACTGTATGTTCTCGTAGAGGAACTTCACGATGACCCAGGGAATGAGGAACAGCATGGGCGCCCCTGAGGGGAGGTGAGCAGAGGACAGGTGAGGCACAGCGGGGGACAGGGTCAGGGGGACCAGGCACCCACACTCACCCCAGCCGATGCACAGGTAGAGGGTGAAGTAGCTCCTCTCGGAGAAGACGGCCACCACCAGCAGGTTATGCAGGTAGATGCCTTCCACCAGCAGCCAGCAGTAGTTGGCCACGATGCCGTACTGCATGAAGACCGTGGCTGCCCGGCAGCCTGCGGCTGCCTGTGGGCAGGGGTCAGGGCTGCAGCACTGTGTGTGCGGGCCTGTGCCCACCACTGCCACCAGACCCCAGTCTCACCAGTGTCCCCAGACCAGCCAACCCCCAGCCCCACCAGCACTGCCCATCCCTGTCCTTGTCCCTGCCAGTGCCACACTGACCTCGTCACTCAGCCAGACTTGCACGTTGTAGCCATCGATCTTGTCACTGTAGTGGGTCTTGAGCAGGGCGTCGATGACCAGCACAGAGACACCCTTCAAGATGAAGGAGGCGAAGAGGTTCATGTGGATGTAGTTCCTCATGCAGTGCAGCTTGCTGTGGATTTGGGGACCATTGTCAATGCCCGCGCATGGACCCCCAGCCTCCACCTGCCCAGCCTGTGCACAGCCATGCCCAAACTCCCACCTGAAGCCCAGCAGCAGGGCCAGGGCAAGCAGCAGTGCACACAGGGACACAGAATAGCCCACAGTGTACATCACCTTGAAGCTGCCATAGGTCTTGGCAAATATTTCCTGGAAGAGGAGGGAGCAAGTGAGGGCAGGGGCAGGTGGGGGGCTAGCAGGGGGGCAGGCAGGGACCACCACACCCCTGCTGCCCAGGTCTGCCCACCTGCGCCTTTAGGTCCTCGTCATCCTGCTCACACTGTGTGGCATCGCGCAGGGACTGTCCCCGTGGCCCTGTCACCCACTGTCCATCTGGCCCACAGGTCTTGAAGACGTGTTTGTGCTTCACTGTGAGGGGAGGGGATGGTGGGGTATGCCAGCCCCAACGCCCCCAAGGGCAGCGTGCACTGGCCCAGGTGTGACTGCCAGCAGCAGCACACAGAGCACAGAGGTGTCCCCAGTACACGTGTGAACACACTGCACAGGTGCACACACGTGTGAACACACTGCACAAGTGCACACACATGTGAACATACTGCACAAGTGCATACACGTGTGACCACACTGCCCAGCTGCATGTGCACACGCGCCTCCCCACTGTTACCTTTCTGGTACCAGGGCAGGAACCAGGGGCAGGGCACACTGGCTGTGCTGTTGGGCATCGTGTCGGGCCAGCACGAGAACTTGTCGAAGGTGCGGTTACAGACCAGCTCTGCAGAAGGACAGGAGCTGGTGGCGCTTTGGCCTCACCCTCTCTCTGGGTGCCAGGACTTCCACTGGCCCCTCTGTTCTGTCCCCCACCCTGCTGGGACCCTATGTTGGCTCCTCTGCCCCATCCCCATCTCAACAGGACCCTGTCCCCACCCCATCCCACCCGAGCCCCACTGGACCCCCCGGAGGCTCTGACCTGTGGGCGCAGGCATGCGGCTCATGTTGCGCTGGCACTCTTCGCTGTACTCCTTCCATCTCTCAACAACATTATCTGTGATCTGGGCAGAGGGACCCTGCGGGCACCAGGGAACATCACCCATCACATGGGTCCTGCTTGCAGCGGCCACCATGCTGTGCCAGGCAGTGACCCCAGCTTGGGGACAGCCACAGGCGAGTGCAGGCTAACATGTTATGCCATTCTGTGCCATGCCATGCCATTCTGTGCCGTGCCATGCCATGTCTTGTGAATAGCAGGGGAGGCAGAAAGGGGCATCAGCTGCTGTACCACATGCCATGGTGAGGGGATGCAGTGGGATGGGGTGGATTGGTGGCAGTCCTGCGTGGGTAGCGGGCTGAGCATGGGGCAGAGCACCCTTGTGTGCAACAGCCCATCCTTACCTGGCAGCAGAGCAGCAGCACCAGGAGAGTGAGGAGACGTGGCTGGAACATCCCTCCTCTGGACCACATGCATGGGACACGGCGCAGGGCACACGGCTTCCTACTGGCCCTCAGTAGCTTCTCCACCCTGGTGGTGACGGCCCTGGCATGTGGGCAACCCTGTGCAAGATGCCTGGTCACAGGGACTCCTGGGACAGAGCTGGGGGACATGGGGCTGGGGGCAGGTGGGGTTGGAGACAGCCACTCTGGCACAGAGCCAGCCACAGTCATGGTGCCTCACTCCTGTCCCCACCCTCACCCGGCCCTGCTTGCTGTTTACATTCAGCTATTTGTTTGCTCAGTTTTGCACCAAGTGCCTCTATTATCCTCCCCAGGATGGCACTGGGACAGTGACCATGCAGGTTCTCTGCCCACCAAGCCAATTTCAGCCCCTGTGAAAAACTGGGGCTCGTGCCACCCCACTCTGCTGCTGGGACCCAGCTGTGCATCGTTGCTAAGTCCTGAGAATGCAGGACCCCCATGATAGAAGGGACCCCTCCTCACACCTGAGCACCCTCTCAGGCAGAGAGACTGGCACCTGGGCTCTCCCTGTCTCCATGATTCTCATGCCTGGGCCGCTAACACTCAGCCATGGTCTGGCAGCAGCACCCACTATGGATGGCAGTGGCCAGGGAGCCACGGAGAGCACAGGGGCCAGCAGAGATGTGGGGACACTGGCCATTAACCCACAGGGATCCTGGCTCGTGGGGCTGCTGTGGCTCTAGGACAAGTTCAGCTGGGTTGTGCGCCTGTGGGTCCATCACCCCCAGGTCCAGCCAGCCTGACATGGCGTCCGGGTGCTCACGAGGTGCCATAATTCCCTCCATCCCCCTAAGCCGGTTATGGGGCTCCTGAGCAGGATTTTGGCTCTTCCCACAAGGGCCCATTATGGCAGCAGCCCCATGGCAGGGCCGGCTGTGTGGGGTGAGGGCAGCCAAGCTGGGGGGGATGGGATGGACAGCAGTGCCCGTGCCACCACAGGCACTATGGCATCACCCCCAGCCCCTGGGCTCCGCCTGGGCACCAGTCAGAGCGTCGTGCTTCCCGATCAGTTCTGCTCCCAGGGCTCGCTGCTCTGCCTGTGCCTATTTTTATCCCTGGGAAAGTCGTGTTTCCTCCATCCGTGCAGACCCACTTGCCATGCCGCAAGTGGCTGCTGGAGAAGCTCATTAATCAGTGCATGGGGCTCCAGATGCAGCTTGGGGAGCAGGACCTGCCATGGCCTTATTTAGCCAGTCCCAGGACAGAGGGAACTGTCTCCTGGGACAGCCCTCACTGGGTGGGCTCTGTGAATAGGGACCTTTGCTGGGTGCCCAGTGGCAACCTTACCATTCCAGAATTCCTGTTTTTGTCATCACCCCAGCCCCACCTCATCAACACTGCTGCCCCACCAGTATCCCTGTCCTAGTCCTTCTCCCATCCCACCTCAGGATCCCTGTCTCTTTCCTCCCACACCCCCATGCCAGCATCCCTGTCCTTGTCCCCCTGCTAGCCTGATCCCACCATCCCTGTGCCCCCCTCCAGCCCCACATCATCCCTACCTGTCCCATCCCACTGCCGCCTATGTCCCAGTCCCACGGGAAGATCCCAGTGCCTGTCCCTGGCCAAGCATCAGTCCCTGCCCTGGTTGGGAATGCTCCTCCAGGTCCCTGGTTCACAGTGAGTTGCTGTCAGCCCCTCCGCGCAGCCGGGGAGCAACTTTGGGGCAGAGGTGTCGCTATTTTTAGTTGCTGCAGTGGGATTTAGCAGCAGGGAGGCCTCTGCCCTGGACTCCCCCCATCTGGCAGCCGCTCCCAGCCCTGGCCCCACTGTGGCCAAGCCGGGCAGACTGCACTGGGTGAGGGGTCCTGGCACGAGGGCCAGTCATGCTCCCCGCCCCAGCACGGGTCTTCCCCCTCACCCTGCCCAGGCCCTTTGCCCCAGCTGCCTGTGGCGCTGCACAGCCGTGGCACCAGCCGGATCCCACTACCCGCAGGATGAGGGGTCCCTGCTACCCACCCACAGACAGGGGCTGTTTCCAGCAGAGACGTGGGTGTGCAGAAGCAGCCATGGACCAGCTCTCTCTGGTCTGGTGCCAGTGGGCAGTGACAGAGAGGGAGCAGTGGTTCTGTGTGGTAGAACTGCAAGCTCTGGGGTGGCCGGGACCACTGGCAGCACAAGCACCTCCCCGGAGCTGGCACTGCCCAGCAGCAGTGCCTGCAGTGCCTTGGGTAGCTGCTCCACCAGCTGCACGTGCTGCAGCCCCTCTCAGCTGTGCCCGGGGTGCCAGAGGCAGCACTGCACAAGGGACCTGGCCCCATATCCTCACCACCTCCTCTCATTCTGCTGTGTCCAGCTGGCTCTCAGTGCCACATTCCCTGCCCTGGCACCTCATCCCCAGGCCAGGATTTGGGGGATCCCCCACCACATCAAGTCATAAGAAGTGGGTGGGGAGTGCCTGGCTTGTGAATTGGTGCCTCTGAGGGGCTGCAGTGCATGACAGCGGGTGTCCAGGGGACTTTTGCCCCATGCTGGTGTTGGACAATGCAGTAAGTTCCTGTGTCATGGTTCTGTGGCTGCTGACCTTCATGGAGCCCAGGCTACAAACACCCAGTATGGTGCCACTCGGAGCCACAGCTGTGAAGAAGAGACTTTGTGCTGGGAGAGCAGGAACAACAAGCCAACACTGGGGTGGCTATGTGCAACAGCACTGGTGGTAGCCCCAGTGCTGGGGATCAGAGGGATCAGACACAGGCACCACCATCTGCCCTCCAGAGTGGGGCTGTTACTGGCATCGGTATTTGCCTTTCCCAAGCCAGCAGTGCCACCCCTGCAGCCACAGGGGCAAAGCAAGGACTCCCGTTCCCCTTGACTGATGCCCCTGCGGCCCCCAGCTGACCTGCAGCTCATGGCAGCTGCCCTTGGCCCCAGGGTGGTCAGGAGGCAGGGGCCAGCCCGGGCAGGGTGCAGGGCAGATTGAGGACCTGAGTGCACTGCTGCCATGGCATTGCACCAAAACATAGGGAATGGATGGGAAAAGGCCTGCATTAGGATTTTGCTCCCCACTGATGGGTGTGCAGCCTCCACGCTACCCTGCAGCAGCTCTGTACCAGCATGGACCCTCACTGGTGGCTGAGTGCCCAGCCCTGCCTAGGAAGGGCTCTCTCCTCATCCCGTCGTGGTCAGTTTCCCCTGGAGATTTTGCCACCCTGGCCCCTCTAGCTTTGTTGCCATTGCACGTGTGAGAGAATGAGCTCCACATCTGGGATCACTGCAGCCAATAGTCATGTGGATCAGTGGCTTGGTAAAGTCTCCATAGGACAGTCATGGGCATGTGCAACGTGACCTGGGAGCACCCTGGCACAGCCACAGCCCTGCACGAGTGCTGTGAGGCTGGCACAGCCCCCCCAGAGCCTGGTCCCACAGGACTTGCCTCCCCGGTGGGGTGGGCACCTGGCCTTCAGTGAGCACAGCCCTGCACCCAGCACAGCCCTGTCGGCTTGGAGGCAGCTGTGGGGGCTGTGCAGCCTCTGGACACAGGGATTAGCCCCCCGTGCGCTAATGCGGTGCTTTCCACGGCTGGCTTGGCTTTGAGCTTGGAGCTACATGCCAGCACGGCAGGGGCTTGGGCACTTGGCAGGGGAGGGGACGGTGCTGGGCCAGAGCTGATGCAATGCCAATGCCAGCCTGGCCCTGCAGATGCTGCTCCATTTTCCACCCAGGACCACGGCAAGCGGGGCAAGGCTAGGGGAGATGGCCATGGCAGGGAGGCCCAGGAGATCTGTCCTGCACCCTCCCTGCCCTGTGTCCATGCCGGAAGCTCGAGGATGTTTCCAACTCCCCTTCTCCATTCTTTCCTTGAGAACTAAGTACAAGGAACTTTGGCAGCAGAGGAGCAGCTGAGCAGCCCGGAACAGTCCTTGTGCTGCAAGGCTGTGACTTGTTTGCACAGAGCTGCATGACTGTGGAAGCCCTGAGCAGCAGCACATGGAGAGAGCCGACGTCACCAGGCAGTGGTGATGTTGGATTCTGTCTCACCTTGGACCAAAAAAACCCAAACCAGCCCTGACAGTGTTTTCATCAACAGCAGCATAGGATGCAAAGAGGACAAACGCTCTTTGCATCACCTCCACTACCACCTGGCCACCACAAGGCATGGTCAGGGGCACTTGCACAGCTGCCCTGTACCAAAGAGGGACCATGATACAGCCTAGCAGCAGCCAAATTACCTTGCTGCCCAGCTGGCTCTGGCAAGGGGATGCTGAGCCACACAGCACCTCATCCCTGGCTCAAGAAAAGGGGTGTTTTTGTTCATCACGTTGCAAGAAAACCTATGAAACACAGAAGGAAGGCACAGGAGGCATGGTGTGACACGTGTGGTTAGCATGTCACAGGGGAGGCACAGGGCTGGGAAAAGCCTAGGAAAAGGTCAGTGCAGACAGGCTAGTGCGCACACTCCCCTGCACTGGGAGCTCCACACCCGCCTACCCGACCAGCAGATCTGCAGCCCCGGGTACGGCCAGACGCCAGCCCCAGCAAGGAAGGGGGTGCTGCGGGGGCCACACATGCCCGGCCGTCCACTGGCACCTGCTGTGCACAGGCATGTGCCTCGACCCCAGTGCTGGGGTAGATAAACAAGGATATGGGGATGCAGGACAAAGCAGGATGCGGTGGTGGAGCAAAAGGGGATGGAGCTGAGCAGCCATCCCATCTCCCTTGCGTCCGGCTTCCCCTGCCCCTGTCCTTGCCTGGAGATGCTGTGCTCAGTGGCTGGTTTTAGCCCTGTGCTGCTGATCAGGGCTTGTGGTCACATTTTTTCATTAACTATTTTTAATCCACATTTTGCCTATTCTCTATTCAGCCTTTTCTCTTTTCCCCTCTCTAGGCAACAGAACATAAAAAAAAAATGCACCGCAGTGTGCGGAAAGGAGCAGGATTGGTGGGAAGCCATAGGAGCTGGCAGCTGGGGCAGCACTAACATGCTGACGAGGGGTCCTGCAGGCCCTAAATTTTCTTGCTGATGCACAGACAAAATCGCAGGGGCAATCACTGAATTTGGTGTGGGTCAGGACACCCGCGGCAGGCGCTGCATGGGGCAGGGTGTTGAGCCGCGGGATGCACGGCCAGGGCTGAGCAGAGCAGATGCTCCGTCCTCAGGCCATCCTGTGCGAGGGGAGCAGGCTCCCTGCGGTTCCTGCTTCCCTCATCACCCCGAGGGGGGTGCAGTGCCGGGCAGAGGGGACCCGCAGCAGATTTGGAGATGCACTTGCAACCAGGAGGACGGCAAGGTCACATACCCGACATGTCCTGGTTAAACAAAGCCATTTACCAACACCGTGTTGACACAGCAGAGCTCAGGACAGAGTCACAAAGGGCACTCGCACCAGGCCCCCGTAATACCCAGCGAGCTTGGGGAGAGCCGAGAGCTGGCAGAGTGTCCCCTGCTTCGGCCCCTCGGCAGGAGAACTACGGGCACTGCTGTGCCCACAGCAAGGAGACCCCGCGCGTCCCACCCCGACTAAGGGCTGCTCCGGGAATTAATCCCAACGCGACCGAGTTCAGCTGGAATCGCTGGCCAGGGGCTCACCGCAGCCAGGGCAGAGCCCAGGGGTGCTGTGAGTCTGGCGGCAGCGCCCCTGCCCAGGGACGGCAGCGGCAGCGGTCGGACGGGAAGCGTGCGCAGCCCTGCTGCGACCCCAGTCCCAGAACACCCGTCACCCAGGGGCTCATTTTCCCTGGGGCTGGCGCCCAGCATCGGGGCGGCTCTGGGAACTGCTGCTCTGGGGTCCCGGGGTTCAATTCGTGGCCCCAGGGTTGCGCAGCCGTCACTTGAATTCACGTCCCCGCGACGGGACGTGCGACATCCCGAGCTCCGAGACCGCGGCTACGGGCGCTCCCTGCCCTCCTCCCTCCGCCGTACCTGTCGGGGCTGGGCTCGCGGCGGCTCCCGAACGCATCTCGGGACCGGCGGGGACCGGGTCCGGCGCGCTCGGCGAAAACTTTAGCGGAGCCGCGACGGCAGCGGCTGTGGCGACTCAGGGGGAGGGACCGGCTCGGGGGGAGGGACCACGGGCGCGGAGCCGCGTCCCGCCGCCCCGCTCCTCCCGTCGGCACCAGGGGGGCACAGCCGGGTGCCCCAGCCCCGCCCGAGTGCTTGGCGCTGCCCCCCGCATCACCGGCGGTCGTTCCCGGGAGCTGCGGGAGCGCCGCCGCTTGTCCCTGCCCCGCCCCGCTCCCGGGCACCGGCTCGGCTCGGCGGCGGGGACGGGCGGTGCGGCGGGGGCAGCCGGACCGCGCCAGCTCCGAGGGAGCGGGCCGGGGGTCCCGGATCCCAGCTCGCCGCCCGCTCCTGCCGTGCCCCAAGGCGGGAGCGCGGGCTGCTCGGACCCTCAGGGACCCGGACGGATCTCGGCCGCGCCGCCGCCAGCCGCCTCGACACCCGCACTCCGGCCGCCGCCGGCGGTGACGGGTCAGCGTTGGCCGCCGCTGTCCCGCTGCAGGTAAACACAGCCCAGAAAGAGCCAATCACCGGGACCGGCTGGCTGGGGTTGAAGAGGGATCCGGAGGAGCCCACGGCCTGGGGGTGCCCTGTCCCAGCCTCCCGGCAGGAGCACATTTAAATGCGCAGGAGGTGTGGGCCGTGCCGGCCATGGCAGCGCTGGTACAGCCAGCATGTACCCCGGTAACCCACTCAGCCCAGCCTCGGACCCCCCAGAGCTGCCTCCCTCGGGGTCCCACTCTACACGGCCGCTGCTGGCTGGAAGTCCCCGTGGGTGTGGGCAGAGGAGCCCGGGGACAAGCTGGGGCCTGCATTGCCACGGGGATTGGACCCACGGCTGCCCCCCTGGAGATGGCCCTGGCACCATTCCAGGCCAGGATGGGGGCTCTGGGGAGGACTGACAGAGCCCAGCCCTACCTGGTGGGGGGAGAGACGTGCCCTGGGGGAGCCCCTGCAGGTAGAGGCCAGGGTGGGACCGGGGAGCAGCCAGCACAGGCACAGCCACAGGCTGCTGCCAGCCCCGTGTTCTCTGCTGCTCAAGAGATAAGTGGTGCCCTCACACTGCAGCTGTGGGCGCTGTGCTCGCGGCTGTGTCTGGCACATGCTGTCCTGACAGTGCGACTGCTGCAGTTCGGCTGCCACAAGGATGTGGCTGGTGAGAGGGTACGAGCACACCGGGAGTGCAGGGCCGGTGCAGCTGGTGGGACCACAGCCCAGCTGGAATGTCCCTGCCACTGGCCGTCAGGGGCTGAGCAGGCCGCTGTGCTGCTGGGCCCCATGGGGCTCCATCGCCTTCCTGCTTCGTGCTGGCCCTTTGCATGACAGAGCAGCACCCGTGGGCCCCAGGAGCAGTGCTGCAGGACGTGGGGGATGAGGAAGCACAGCCTGCCAGGGCAGCCCCCAGCTATTTGTGAGAAGAGGGCCCAGCTCCCTGAGTGCTCACCTGCCCATGGCCTCTGCTGCGGCTGGGCAATAGCCCAGAGTGGTGATGCCAGTTAGCATCATTAGGCCTTGTTAAGGTGACAAGCTTTCACTGCTCTGCTGTGCCAGTCTGCCTCTGTTCAGTCTGCCGGAGCCCAATTAGTGTCACATCCAGGAGGCAGCTCCCGCAGAGGTGACGGGCGCCCTTGGCACAGCCCTACCCTGGAGCTGCTGTCCAGCTGAGACCGGGCACAGCTTGGCGCAGGCCTGGCTGTGGGGCCTGCCCACAGCTCCCTCTGCACACAGGGCCAGGGCTGCTGGGCACAGAGTGGGGTGAAGACCCCCTGCATGGCACAGTGCCAGGGGCCAAGCCTTGTTACCTTCTCTCAGCACTGGGGGGGCTCAGCTCCAAGCCCATGCCCTCAACCATGAAAATGGGGTGCAGCATCTCTCCCTTCCTAACAGGACAGCAGGCCCTGTGCCACCTTCACTCTTTATTATACATTAAGGTCTCAGATCTTCCAGTTCTTTGATTCCTTGGGGCCAGCACACACGAGGGTGCACATAGCAGAGGGGCTGGTGCTCACAGCCCCCACACACTGGGCAGTGTGGGGTGAGGTCTGCCCAGCCCCAGGGTGAGTGAGGCCGCAGAGTGATGGTGGGGGATGTCCACAGAGGCCGGATCCAGTGTGGGGTAGGTGCACGGTGGTGAGTTCTGGGCCTCCGAGCAGGCATTACCAGGCCCTGCCAGAGCAAGGCCATGTTCCCCACCATCATTGGTATGAGGCACAATCCCTGAAGAGCCCAGCAGCCAGCAGTGCTGAGGAGTTTTGGCCAAGGAGAAGCAGAGGGTGAGAGGCCAGGAGCAGGGCAGGAGGTTTGCACTGGGGTTAGGGAGGAGCACGGGGACTAAAGGCAGAGAGAGGACAGGCCTCACACACACTGCCCCAAGCTCCAGCCCCACAGCTGCGGGGTCAGCAGCCCTCCCAGCCCCATGGGCTCTGTGATGAGGTACAGAGCCAGGCATCTGATCTCCCTACTCCCTGAGATAGCACAGTCCTGCTTCTGGGGCACATCAGGGACAAGGCTGAGCCAGGGAAAGAACTCAGAGCCAGTAGAGAAGTGGGAAGACAGAACCCCCCCCCGAGAAAAACCCCCAGAAGCAGTAATGCAGAGGTGGAGGTGCTGAGAATGGGGGTGAGAGGTTTGCAAGGAGGGAGTTGGCCACAGGTGTTGGCAAGGCACAGGAGTAGAGTTGAGAGGAGGGGGAATGGCATTGGCCCCAGAGAGCAGAGAGGGGTTCTGGGATCTTGGGGGTGACCCACACGCTCACCCCCCCGGGGCAAGGCAGGGTCCAGTCCCTCAGACTCAGGTGGTCACTATGATCCCAAAATTTTTGCGCAGTTGCTCCAGGAAGATAAAAGTGAGAATGGTCTGAGGAACGAGCCGGACAGCAGCAGGAACGAAGCCCTGGGACAGCAAGAAGGGCAAGAATCACTTGTGTGCCTGCCACTGGTTGTCCCAGCAGCCCAACCCTCGCAGCAGCATGAGTGGGCAGGCGTGAGTCAGCACTGTCTGGGCTGTGGAGCAAGCACAGTCACACCACGGCCACCACGGTGCACACAGGTCTCAGCACCATGTGCTAACCCCCCTGGCACCTGCACTGCTGTTTGGGAGCTTGATGGGTACAACAGGGCCACAGCTGTGGTGCCTGGGCCCAGGCTGAGTCCCATTGAGGCCAGGGCTTGCAATACTTCGGGGCCAAGCCTGGGCTGGGCAGACAAAGGCCTGATGCAGGAAGCAGCTGGGCTGCCACAGCAGAACCTGGAAGGTCCCTTGCCCCAGGACTGTTCTGGACCACAGCCTTTGCTCCCAGCTCAGCCCAGCCTACCCCACCCCATGCACCCCCAGCCAGGTACCTTGTAGAAGGCAAGTGGCCCAAGCTTGGCAGTTTCCATGGCACAGTGGACGACACCCTGGAGTGAGAGGGTGAGAGATGAGGTGGGAGGGGCTGGGAGGCAAAAGCTGGCACATACAGCACACAGAGATGGGAGGACAGACAGCAGTGAGGTGGGCGACTCACCCGGTACTCTCCGTGGGAGTTCATGAGGCGGGTCTTGACCACATCCAGGGGCTGGCACAGGAATGTGGCACATATGCCCTGCAGAGAGTCAGCCAAGTCAGGAGACCTCAGGGCCAGCAACTGCTGTGGTCACTGGAGAGACTCAGAACCACGCTGGGACCCGACCTCAGGCCAGGAGCCTCCTGGAGCCACGGTGCCTGTCCCTGCTCTGCCGAGCACAGAGTGGCAGCTCTGGCAGCCCCAGCCTGACACTCTGAACCTGGCTGCAGGCAAACCCAGTCCCAGCTCTGTCCCCTGCACCCCAGCCCTACTCACAGCGATGAAGCTGGACAGGAAGTGAGTGAAGATATTGTCTGACAGCAATCCAGTTGCAAGAACTAGCTGCTTGGCCTGGTCATAACAGGAAAGCTGCAGAGACATGGTGAATCAGTGACATGTTCCCCCTTTCTTGCCACACCAGGGACCATCCTACTGCCCAGCAGAGCTGTCCTACCTGCCCAACAGTTACAAGGGCCCCGCGGGCTGAAGCCACTGTTGCTCCTGAGAAGAGTTTCTTCGGGCCCTCTGTGGGCAGACAGATTTGGATCAGCACAGTTCTCTGCCATCACTCACACTCCATTACCCCAGGAGCCTCCTTCCACGCCCAGTCTGCATCCCCAACTCCTCACACAGCCTTGCGTGAAGCACACCATAGGAAACAGGCTGAAGGAGTGGGGAGTCCTTCAAAAGAGCATGACCTCCTCCCTGCCTCTGCTCATCTTCTGTTCCACCTGCTCCACCCTCCTGCGCTTTTCTGTTGCAGCTTCCAGCAGGTCACCCTTTCCCACCAGGTGCGTGCAGGCTGCCAGGCTCTGCCAGACTTTGCCCAGCCCTGCTTCAGCCAGACGATGCAGACATGCCAGACCCTGTGCTCTCCTGGACTCCCCCAGCCCCTCTCCCTGCCTCGGCTGAGAACTTCCAGGGTAAGCCCTGATCCGGCACCTGCTAGGACACCGGAGCAGGCTCACCCACTCGGCTGGCACGGCCTCACCTTCCCGGAAGACACGGTACATGCCATCCAGGGCATGGGAATAACTGGAAGGAGCGAGAGGGGAAGAGGTCAGGGCCCGAGGCTCCTCAGCGCGGCGGCAGCCCCGCCGCTCCCCCCGGGCACCGGCAGCCCCGGCCCCGACCCCCCGACCCTCGGCGCGGCGCTCGGGCCGTGCCGCCGATGCGGTGCTGCCCCCCCGCGGCCACGCCGCCCCCGGGAGCGCCGATCCCTTCCCTTCAGCCCCCGGCCCCTCCAGGCCTCCCCTCCCCTCCGCCCCAGCGCCCCTCGCCCTGGCCCCTCACTCACTTGCGCCGCTGATCCGGCGGCTGCTTCATGTCGTTCTGCATCCTAAAAGGCAGAGCACTGCAGGTGAGGGGGAGCCGGTACCCCACTGTCCCCTGCAGCACAGGGCAGTGGAATTGTGTTGCTCATTTACAAAGGGCCAAGAAAGTTGCCTTTGGTCCCACTCCCCCTGAGGGTCACACACGGCTGGGTGCTGTCACTAAAAGGCAGAACAGCTCTGGCCATCCTGGGCACAGAGCTCCTGGCCCACTGACCACAGGGCAGGCTGGCCAGGAGAGATGTCGGGAGCATCCCAGCACTACCCACCACCCCAAATGCTGTTCTGCACGGGCCAAAAGCCCCAGTTGTGCAGACAGAACTGACCTGACGTTCACCATGTCCGCCGGGGTCCCTATAAACCCGCCAGTGAAACCTGTGGCCAAAGAGTTGGGTCAGGGGCTTATCCATTCTGAGGGAGCCAGGCCAAGGTCCCCACTGCCTGGCTCACCTCCTGCTGCAGCCACGAGCACTTTCTGGTAGAAGGGGGGAGGCCCCTGCTTGCCCTGGCCCAGGTAGTTCTTCGCGGTCTCATAGATGCCAAAGCGAGTCAAGGAATACGTCATCTGGATGAGGGGGAAATGAGCGGCTGTGTCCCCGGCACAGGGCAGCTCCTCAGCTGCAGCACGGTGTGCAGGAGCTCCACGCACTCACCTGCCGACACAGTGAGGCACTGAGCCCGTTGTAGAGCGCCAGGAAGCCGTCGGTGCGGATCACGTGCATCGCCATCCCCATCATCCGCATCTTCACCTCCTGCTGCGTCTGCAGGTGCACCTGGGGCAGAGCGCAGCAGTGTCAGCCCAGCACCGGGCTGGGCAGGGATAGAAGCACACTGAACAGGTGTGCATTTGAGCGTGTGGCAGGTTGACAGCAATTGCACAGGAGCCAACAGCTCCAGACGCCTCACACCAGACTGGCCCAGCCTGGCACCAGAGGGGTGGAGGCAGCGAGGGAGGGAGGAGTCCCCAGGCAGGTGCCGGCAGCACCTCCCAGGCCCTGCCCTCATCAGCCGGCCCCAAGGTGAAGGGTGGCGCCTGCTCTTCCGGGCCACCTCAGGGTGCAAGGGGTGTGTGTACGTCCAGCAGTACGTGAGTGGGCGAGTGCCCAGGATGGGTTTGCTCAAGGGGATGCAGCTGGGCTGGTGAAATCACGGCCATGCAATGAGGCAGGCCTCCGGAATCACTTCCCCTCCTGTCCCGTGCAGGAATCACATGGGCAGGAAGAGAACCCCACAGCTGGCCAGGTGCTCCCCTTCCTGCCTGTAGCAGCCCAACGCTTCCCACCATCACCAGGGGCGACGGCAACAGGCAGTGAAGCTGGCTGGGGCAGGGGAGCTGTGTCAGCTGGTGCTGGAGCATGCTCTGAGTGCTGCAGAGACCACATGTGGGTGAAAGGCCCCAGGAGATAAGGAGAGCAAAGGGCTGCTGTCAGGGGATCAGGCCCAGCTCCCACTACAGAAGTCGTGGCACAGCTGGGTCGTGGGACACACTGCAGGACGCTGGGAACAGCCTCTGTCTCCCACATAGGGCAGCAGCAGGGGTGCAGGGGTCTGCTTGTGATCCCCACAGCTGGATTTTGGACGTCAGGGACCAGAGCTTGTGGCTGTTCACAGCCTGGGGCAGATGAAGTGGGCAGGGCAGGCAGAGCCATGCAGGGACACGGTCCACTGCCTGCAGTCCCAGGTTTGCCGGAAGGGCAGGCAGGCACGGCATGGGCTGGCCAAGCTGTGGTCACTGCTGGTCACTGTAGGGCCAGCAGCCCCTGAGTGGCCAGCGGCTGCACAGAGTTGGCCTAAGGCCACAAGCACTCTGCAGGCGGGCTGGCCAGGGCCTCTCCGTGGGGCCAAGGTCCAGTGGTGTGATGAAGTGCCCTTCGTCCCCTGCCCTGCGAAAGCCTGAGGCCCCTTGTGCCTCCCCAAGCCTGGCACCGGCCTTTGCTGTGGGGGAACTCTTGGCCAAAGGCAGGTCTGTATTCAATAATCTGGTGCGAACCTTCCGACAAAAACAGCTGGCTAGGCTGTGCTGCTCTGCAGGAATGCAGGAGCTGCACATCCACAGGACAGCATGGGGATGCAGCCCAAACATCACAGCCATTATTCTGGCTCAGAGACAGACCTAGAGGCAGGTGCCAGACTAATTCCCTTTCTTAGCACCTTGCCAGGGCATCCCACACAAGCTCCCACGGGCTGGCAGCCACCTCCACTGGGCAGACAGGGCCAGTTGGACACGGCAACAGGCCGAGCACTGGGGAGGTGGCATTGCCCTGCCAGGGCTGGCTCCTCTCCTGGGCCTGTGCCTGGAACATCTTCCTCTCCCTCCCTGCCACGGGGTGGGAAGGGGCTGTCTGTCCCAGCCTCACCCTCAGGCATGGCCCTGGGAAGGGCAGGCCTTGTCCTGGGCTGCCTCTTCCCTCCCCCTGCGCAGCCTGCTCCGCTGCCAGGCTCGTCGCCACTTGGCTGGCGCACAAGGCTCTGGGCAGCGCTGGCATTTGCCCCATCCGTGGGTGCTGGCAGCGCAGGGCTGCGCGCGGCGCCCTTTGTGCAGGAGCAGGCATGCCAGGTCATCTGCGGCGCCTAGGTGACATCTTGGCCGGAGGGCTCAGAGCCCAGTGGGACAGCGTCCAACACTGCCCGGCCCCGGAGTCACTGCCGTATCCAGGCAGGGCTGGCCGAGGCACCCTCCACAGCTCATAGAGCTGGCACCCTGAGCTCCCCAGACCCCTCAGCCCCTGGGCTGGACCTTGTAACCTCTCAGCCGTGTCCCTGCACAGCCACGGATCAGCTCCTCAGAACTGACCCCCAGCAGCTGTTTCCCCTACAGCTGTTCTTCAGCTCCCTTAGTTGCTCTGGGACCCTCACAGCCATTCCCTGCCCCTTCACAACCCTTCCAGGACCCTCAAGCCTGCTTCCCAGAACCCCAGAGCAGATCCTCATCCCCTCAAAGTTGCTCCAGGACCCTCACAGCCACCCTCCCCCCTCTTCAGGCAGCCATTCCCCAGTACCTCAGAGTCCTTCAGCTGCTCCGGGATCCTCAGAGCAGCTCCTCACCCCTCGCAGCCACTCCAGGACTCTCACAGTCACTCTGAGTCCCCCCCAAGCCATTTCCTATCCCCTCAAAGCTGCTCTGGGACCCTTTCAGCCGCAATCCCCACATCCAGGTCCCTCACAACCGGTCCGCAGCCATTCCGGGACCCTCAGAACCGCCCCCGTCCCCTCACAGCTGCCCAGTCCCCTACAGCCGGTCCCGGGACCCTCGGAGCGTCTCCCCATCCCTCTACAGCCACTTCCAATCCCCCCAGCCCGCTCCAGGACCCTCAGACCGACTCCCCGCTCCATCGCAGAATCTCCAGGACCCCTACAGCCATTCCCAACTCCCCCTGACCTCCTCCCCATCCTCTCACACCCTCTCCGGGACCCTCACAACCACCACCGGCCCCATAACCGGCCCCCATAACCGTCCCCCCAACTCCTGACCGCTACCGGTGCCCCGTAACCGCCTCCCCATCCCCTCAGGGCCCCCCCAAAGCTCCGCAATCATTCACAGCTCCTCACACTCGCCCTCCATCCCCCCGAACGGCCTCCCCACGCCGCCAGAGCCGCCCCTCGGCGCGTCCCCGCCTCACCTTCAGCAGATCCAAGGGGTGGGTGCAGCAGGCGGCCCCGGACGACGCGAGGCCGCCGAAGTACCAGCGCGAAACGCGCTGCTCCGCCATGGGCGCCGCTTCTGCCACAGGCCACGCCCTCACCGGGACCAGGCCACGCCCCCGCCCGTTAAACCACGCCCTCCCCCGGTACCGGAAGGAGGCGGGGCGGGCTCGGGGCTCGCATCTCCGAGCCCGCGGCGAACGCGGCAACCACAGGCTCCGGAATCCTCGTTCCCACCCCACACACATCCCCATCCCCATCCCGGGGAAGGGGCTGTTCCCGTTATAAGTACCAAGGATTAATTAATCTGGAGGTGAAGCCATCAGCAAAACGCAGAGTGAAGAGGTGGGAGAGGCACAGGTACAAACGGCAGCGTTACCAGCGTGCACACACTGAGCGCAGGGATAATCAGCAGCTCCAGAATACCTTCCCACCCCGCACACATCTCCACAACCTGTGCAAGTGTGTTCTTCTCATTAATAATCAACAGACAGGGGAGACCATCAGCAAAAGGCAGTGTAAGGAGGTGGGTGATGTGCTGGTACAAACTTCCAGTACCTGAAGGGAGCCTACAAGAAAGATGGAGAGAGACTATTTACAAGGACATGTAGTGACAGGACAAGGGTTAATGGCTTCAAACTCAGAGTACATTTAGATTAGATATTAAGAAGAAATTTTGGCTGTGAGGGTAGTGAGGCCTGGCACAGGCTGCCCAGAGAAGCTGTGGCTGCCCCACCCCTGGAAGAGTTCAAGGCCAGGCTGGACAGGGCTTGGAGCAACCTTAGTTGAAGGTGTCCCTGCCCATGGCAGGGCTGGAATGAGATGATCTTTCAAGGTCACTTCCACCCTAAACCATTCCGATTCCATGAAATGGGGAGCATGGGGATAATCGGCACTTGAGAAAGATGAATCATTTTACAGGTTTTTTTGATATTTATAAGGTAGAGTTCATGGTGATGGCAGGAAGTAGCAGCCCTGCCAAACCGTACAACATTCTTCAGGAGAGTCCTCCCAGTGTGCCACACGCACTCGGAAGGGTCCGGAGCCCGGCCTGGGCAGCAGCTGTAGCACCAGTCTCTCCATGGTGAGACTACTCCAGAACAACAGTCCCTCCTGCTGCCTCTAGCGCTGCTTTGATCTTCTCTGCTTCCTCCTTGGAGGCGTTCGCCTTGATCTCCTGCGGAAGGGACTCCACCAGCTTCTTTGCCTGGAGAGGGACAAAGTACAAGGCTTGTAAACTGGCTTTCACTAACTGGATTATTGGATTTAGAGCCATGATCCTGACCTCTGCTTAAGCCAACCGTGGAAACTCACTGACCAGCACAAACCCCGTGACTTAGACTTGAACTACGGCACATCCCACCAGAAGGCAGCTGAACCTGACTGCAAGCGATGACAAATCTGCTGGGAAACCTTCTCCTGTGATTCACTGCTCTTCAATTCTTCCACAGGGTGCACGGTGCTCCCAGATGTGCCCCCCAGCCTGCACGGGTGTGGGTGCAGGCAGAGCCCTGTGCAGTGACCTGCTGAGGCAGCATCCGCCCGGCGCTGGGCTGGCTCTGCTCAGTGACAATGTTTTGGTTCACATACTTGTACCAGCAGGAGGGGAGGCCACTGCAGGGTTTGGACACAGCTGCACTGGCTAGAACAGAGCTCCAGCACAGACTACTTGACAACACAGTATTTTGACATTTTAGGGACTTCTAAAGCAAAGCTACCAGTACTAAGCAGCACTGCAATACTTAAGGCATGCTGAAAAACTGTTGAGCTAATTTAAAGAATTTACTGCAGTGCTGCTATAAGTGAGCCCAGGGGGACAAGCCCCTGCTGCTCTTACACAGCAGCAGTTCTCTGCCACAGCACTGTGGGGGTTTAGCACCCACTGGACTGGCCACTGTGCTGGCAGAAAAGCTTTGTCCCTTGGATTCCTGCTGGGTTCAATGCCTATGTATCTGTGGTGGCAAATATTTTTTTGTCAGGGTTAGAAGGCACAGATGTGTGGGCAGTGCTCGGTGGGGCAGGAATGCCTTTGCTCACCAGGACAGTATTTGGACAGGAGCCTGTTCAGGCTCACTGCAATGAGGACAGGCAACACAACACACGTTATTAATTTCTGAACCCTGCCCAGCAAGGTGTGATTCCATTCTAAAGCAGTCCTGGTCAAAAGAAGCAGCTGCTCCTGGTGTTCAGTGGGAAGAAGAGCAGAGCCCAGGCCAAGGGGCACCCATGTGGCATGGGGCAGAGGCAGCACGCTCCCAATCCAGATAGAGCCCAGGGCTGGTGGTGACAGAGTGCAAACATCTACTGGGCAGCTCCCAATGAGCTTCCTGAGGTGCAGCCAGCCTTGGTCTGGTGCGTGCTCATCATGCAGCTGTTGCCACAGGACTGATGTCTGGGTCCCAACAGTGCCCCAAGTAATCACTGTATGTGCTTCCCTCCATACTACCAGCAGCCCCACAGGCCATGGGGAGATCCCCCTGCAAACCTTGTAAAAAACACCTTGACTGGATGGCAGAAAAATTTACAATAAACAGGCTTTGCCTCCACTTTGAACACAACCTCTGCAGGTAGAACCTCCACAACTGTTTGTGTTGTGTGTGTGTTTCACCCTAAGAGCTGGGCCTGGATACATCACACTTGAGTTTGCCTGCAAAAAGTGACATCTACGAACGTTGATATGACACATACAACATTGGCTCATCCAGCAGGTGCCACATGCAAAGCCAAGCTCACTTGGCATCAGCTCTCCAGTCAGTTATCTGCTGACTGTGTCCATTTTCATGTTTGCTTGGGACCAGTAATAGATGAACAGCTTGCAGAGGAACCATGCTGACAGTCAGGTAATTATCCCCATGGGACAGCCAAACTTGTACCTGTGCCACTGACTTTCTCTGCTGGCTTTGCAATGCAGCAACAAGAATGGGTTAGAAGATTATCTGCAAACACCTTTGCTGGGCTACAATAGGAACACACACTGCAATGCTCAAGGTTGCAGCTGGAATACTGGAAAGTGCTGCTATTGACCCCAGGATATGAAAGCATCACTGTGGAGAAGTGCAGCACATTACATGCTTCAGCAGTAGCAGCTTCATCGCCCAACATGCTGAGCCCACATCCCACGTCAAGGCCTGAGCTCAGACACTGCCCAGGGCTGAAGCCTGTCTTCTCCAAGGCAAGAAGCAGCACCACCTATAAAATGAAAGGCCCTAAAAAGAGCTGAAAGCCTGGATTGCTAGATGTGTGAATTAGAGGAGCTCGTTTAACTTCGGAAATACATTGGCTTTGGGAAAGGCAAGCCAAACCCAGCTGTAGCAAGAGATGCTGGCTACTTCTGAGTTCTGCAAGAAACTTCACAGCAGCTCTCAGGTTTGGAGAAGCTGAAGCTGTCACAGACATCTCTGACTCTTTTTCTCTGAGCCTCCTCCTACATCCCCCTGCTTCTGACAAGGGAAAATGCCAGACAGAGGTGCAAACAAATCCTGTTCCCCACGTGTCTGCAGCACTGAGATGCACACAGGCAGACTGTGCTTCTGAATGCACAAATCCAGACTCCCTTTGAACAGAGAGCCGAGGCTGCTGGACCTGGGAGCAGCACACCAGAGCCTGGGGCAGCACCTCCTCACCTGCACGAGGTTCACTCCTGGCACCCAGTTCTTCACCTCCTTGATCAGCTTCACCTTGTCAGTGGCCTTCAGCTCCGTCAGCCGGACGGTGAAATGAGTTTTCTCTTTCTTGAGCGGGACCACCTCCTCCTCCTCCTGCAAGCAGCCGGAGCGCGGTGAAGCCCCGCGGCCTCGCCCACCGGCCTCGCCCGCCCCGCGCCCGCGGTCCCTGGGGCCCCGCTCCCGCCCGTCCCGGAGCGCCCGGTACCTGCGGAGCCGCCTGGGCGGGCATCATGGAGGCGGCGGCCGCCGCGGGCATCACCCCCACGTCCGGGATCTTCAGCGTCTCCTGCGGGAAGAGCAGCGGCACCAGCGGGCCGGTCAGGCGGCGCACGCGGCCGGGCCGGGACAAGCCGGGACGAGCCGGGTCAGGCCGGGCCGCCCCCGCACCCACCTTGAGCAGCGCGTTGAGATCGGCCACCTCCAGCAGCGTCAGCCCCGCGATGTCCCGCACCAGCTGCCGCACCTTGGGCGAGTACTCCTTGGCGGCCGTGTCCAGCGGCGCCCCGGCCAGCGCCTCCGAGCGCCGCGCGGGGCCGGTGCCGAGCGCCCGCAGCCCGGCGGGGACCCCGCGGGGCACGGGGCGCGGAGGGCGCGGCGGCAGCGGGCGCGGCGGCAGCGGGAGCAGCGCCCGGCGGGCGGCGGGCAGCGCGGCGGGCAGCATGGCGGCCCGAGGACACCGGAGGCTGCGCCCCGCGCTCCCGGCGGGCCCCGCGCCGCCACTCGGTACCGACGGGGAGCCAATAGTGACGGGGGGGAGCGGAGCAATGCACGATGGGAGATGTAGGCAAAACTGGGGCAATAGAACAGCAACATCAACCCTCACAAATCCATTACTATTGATCGCTTCGAAATAAGAGTAGAAACAGAAATTATTTCATCCCCGGAATGTTTGGAAGGAGAATTGGTTATATTTCTACACCGTACACCATAGTTAATGGTAAAATTGAAGCATAATGAATGCAAATTAAAAGAAACACAAGTCTGAAAGCCTTGTCATTTTACTTTTTTGACTTTCACTAATTGCAGTAATACATTCTAATGCTCCTTTAAAGCTTAATAATTTAGGACTATGCATCTACAACATAGAAACATTCTAGACACTGTAGGGAGGAAATTAATGTGGCCAAAGCTCAATTTGAGCTGAAGCTGACCAGTACTGCGGGGGATGTATAGAGGGATCTGCGCCCCTGAGCTGCTGCCACCCCTTGGCAGCCCTTTGCCCCATTCGCTGCCGGGATGCCCCGGTGGGACCAGCACACGAGGCCGCGGTTCATTCCAACACTTTATTGTCACCGATAGCGCTCGGTCTCCGCCCAGAGCGGCGGGGACGGGGACAGGCCCGGCCCAGCGAAGGGCCCCGGGCCCGTGAGGGCGCTGCAGGGAGCGGGGCTCAGCGGGGATGGGGCAAAGCTGGCGCCGGGGACTGGGCAGGGCTGGAGCGCTGCGCCCTTGGGGCCTGTGCCACAAGCCCCGGGGCAAGGACAGGGGCAGGCTGAGCTCCCGCCCGGCCCCGGGGGCTGCCAGCTGCCCAGGGTGGGTGGGTGAGCTGGGGAGGGCTGCACGCCTGCCCCTTGGTCCCCAAAGCCGGCAGTAGGAGCCTATGGCCCCACCGCCCCTGGGACACGGGGCCGGGGGACAGGACGAGTAGTCAAAGTACAGAGTGATTTTGGATGAAGAGTAGTGTTACACTGGACCCATGGGACCCCCAAGATTCCTGTGCCCTGTGGCCACCATCAGTCAAACGAGATGAGCTGGGCCTCTCCGCTGCCTGGGGGCTGCTGCCCGGGGGCAGGCGCTGGTGGGGGCTGCTGCTGGGGGGGTCCCCCAGCTGGGGCCACCTGGAGGAGAGGAAACAGCTTTGTTAGCATGTGGCTTCGTTAGCATACGTGCCCCACTGGGCCCTGACCCCCTGGGCTGGCAGCACTCACCTGTTGGTAGAGGGGCTGCTGCCCGGGCAGGTAGGACTGCTGGGCTGGCAGGCTGCTCAAAGCTGTGTCCTGGCCTGGCAGGGCAGACATGAGACCCTATGGGAATGAGGGGGTGGGTGTCAGAGGGGCTGGGGTACATGCAGCACCCACAGGGCAGTGGTGACTGCCTCCAGCCTCCACCAGACCTCCCCCAGGATGGCTCCATGGGCTGGAGCCCACCCATGCCTTGTCCCCCCATGCCCAAGCAGGGAGTGCTCACCTGCATGCTGTAGGGCTGGTAGCCCATGGAGACAGACTGGCTGCCCATGTAGCCCATGGTGCCCGACTGGGGTGCCTGGGAGATGGCTGGGATGCTCTGCGACTGTGAGGCTGCAGTCTGTGGGGAGAGGCTGGTCAGAGGTGGTGCAGGCACCAATGGCTCACATCTCCAGACAAGGCCCTTGAGCCCAGAACTGGATCTAACTCCAGTCCACTTCCACAGCAAGAGCAGCAGATCTGGAACCAATCAGCTTGTCCTCCTCCTGCTCAGAGATCTCACTGCTGAGTTTGGGTATACTGCCCAGCCCCACAGAACCCCCCAGAGCCCTTGTCCCAGCTGGCTGCAGGCTCGCTGCCTCACTTGCCTGGTAGCCCTGTGTGGGTGTGGGCTGGTAGGATGAATATGCAGGGGTGGTGGTGGGCACCGCTGGCCCCTGCTGCGGCCCCTGCCCACTGCTGGTGCCCGGCTGGTACATGTAGGCATTCACCATGCTGGGATCTGGGTGGAGAGAGCACAGGTTGGAGCAACCACCTTGGGCTCACCCCTGCCCCACAGGCGGAGCTGCCCAACGTACCAGTCCCAGTGACAGGCATGGCAGTGTAGGGCGCGGTTCCCCCCTGCGCAGCCTGGTTCATGTACACGCTGTGCATGGGAGAGCCCTCCACGGAGCCAGCTGGGCTGAAGGTGCCAGGGAAGCTGGTGGGCCCAGAGGGCTGGTAGATCACCCCACTGGCTGCGGGCATGGCCTGGAGCTGGTGGGAGAAGGAAAGCCAGCTTAAAGCCGCAGTCCCTGGAACCTGGCAGGGGGAGCCTACCCCAGCAGCTGTACCTGGGCGTAAGGCAGTGAGAAAGCTGGCATCTGGGCTCTCATCTGGATGGTCTGCTTCTGCTGCTCCAGGCGCAGCTGCCTCTCCTTCTCCTGCTCCTGCAGTCGCTGGATGGCCAACTGACGCTGCATCTCCAGATACTCCTGTGGGAACAGGGCTGTGGTGGCTGGGAGCCATGACACCACACAACCCCTCCTACCAGGGCAGCCATCCCTGCCAGCCCTGAGCTGCGCCACACTGCAGGCAGGCCTGGAATACCCTGGACATGCTTCCCTGCCTCACCTGCTTCTTCTGCCTCATGATCTCCAGCTTCTGTGCCAGCTGGATCTGGCGCTGCCGCTCTGCCTCCTCTGCTGCACGGCGCAGCTTCTCCTGGTGCTCCTCCCGCAGCGCGTTCAGAGCCCCACGCGCATCCCGGATCTGGGCCAGCTTGTCCTGCAGGCCTTCATAGTACACTGGGGAGGGAAGGGACAGCCTCAGGAACACGGGGACAGAGCACCTGCACTGCCCCTGCACTCCACACTAGATTCTCTCCAGTGAGACTGCGTCATGGGAACGCTGAACCCCGACACCGTGGAAGCCCTGGCTGCCGCCCACCCCTGCCCAGGACCAGCAGCTCCCCCAGCTCCCACGCACGCCTGCGCTCGTCCAGCTGGTTGAGCAGCTCCAGCAGCTGCGGGTGCATGTTGTTGATGGACTGGAAGAGGGACAACACGGCAGAGTCGTTGGTGATGCTGCGGCCTCGCATGTGGTTGCTCTTCATGCGGTTGACGAACGTGGTGACCGCGTTCTGCAGCGCCTTCAGGAACTGCTCGTGGTTCTCCTCGGACTCACCATTTTGGTACTGCTGCTGGAAGGAAGGATGAGGCAGCCAGTCAGCTGTGACTTCCCAGTGCCAAGAACCAGCAGCCAGCCTGCAGAGCCCAAGAGTCGGGTGCTTCTTGCCCCTCGGGAGGTGCCAGACACAGGCCCAGGCCCCCTCTTACCTCAACCACCCCAAGAGGGGCAGGGTGGGCTTCCCCAGGCTGCACAGCTGGCTCTGTCAGGGACAGGGGTGCTGACGGTGTGGGGCTCTTGCGAACCTCCTCCTGTTTCTTCTCCCAGTAGTTGCGGTTCAGGTACCGGGCCAGCTGCCAGGAAGAGAAGGAAGATGAGCATCACTGCCTTGCAGGAGCAAACAGGTGCTGCAGACTAGCAGGGCCAGGATCCTTACCTCTGGGTCAATGTCCTCGGCCAAGGGAGCAGAGGAATTCTGGAAAGAGACAAATGGAGAAATGCAGTTCAGCAAAACCAGAGATCCCCAGGTCCCACATAGATGTTCAGCTTGGACCTGGCCATGTATGACCGTGAGTGCTGAGGACCAGTGAGAGCCTCAAAGGGGACACAAGCTGGGAGGCAGTGGAAGCACCTAAGTCCTGGCTGAGAATACACCTTCTTGCTCAAAACACAGTGAATGAGCAAGAATGGGGCAAATATTTTCCCTCAGTACGGGATTAAATTGGACACAATCAGACTTGGGCTCAGGAAGTGGCCTGTGTCCAGCACTTCACGAACAGGAGCTGCCAGGGACGTACCACAGGCGGGGAGTACAGCGTGCTGACCGGGGGAGCCGAGGACGTGACAGGCGTGGGCTCAGCCTTAGGGTACATGGAGTACGTTGTTTTCTGCCTCTGCAAGAGAGAAAATTGCCAACTCAGGGAGAGTCCAGGCTTCTCCAAACCAACCAGAACACAGCCTGTGCCTGGCTCTGCTTTCACCCTCTTACTGCACAGGCTTTGAGCCTTGCTCACACCAGGACATGTCCAGAGATCTATTATGGCCCAGCTCAGCTGAAGAGCAACAACCCCTCCCAGTTCCTAGCAGCAAACAAACCATTCTCTCCTTCTCCTCAGCCTCTGACTGAGACAAGGCAATAGCCAGCTGGAGCTCCTCTTCCTCTTGCAGAGCTGTCTCATCGCGCTTTGGAGGCAGCTGGAAGTGGAAAGATGAGGAGGTGGTCAGTAATGGGATCAACAAACAGGTCAGGATCACCAGATCACCTCTGGGGCAGCCACTCACCTGGGACTGCTGAGAGAGGGGGCTGGTCAGGTACTCAGGGGGCAGTTCGGAGGTGGCAGCAGCTTTACCCTCAGTTTTCCTGCAGTGACAGGTGATAGTATGGACTGAATGCTCCCTTCTCCACATCAGAGCATAGTTTTGCACTATGTTCCAGCAGCAAACCCCACTCCCAGGAAGGAAGAGGGCCCAGCCCAGCCTGTACAGTCTGGGAAGCCCTGGTTGTGCTCTGCAGGGAGCTGGCTCCACACCATGCTTCCCCCTCAAAGTCCCAGCTGTTGCAGGCAAAGAAACCCACCACGAAGGGTACTGACTTGTTGAGATGCTCGTAGCAGGGCTCACAGACTCTCACTTCCTTCTCAATCCCAAACTTGGGGATAGTGGAATACTTGGAGGAGCATTTTCCACAGAAGATCTGCCCACAGGCCCGGCAGTGATGCTGTGAAGGACAGGAGACATGAGTGGGGTGGCAAGACATTCCTTCTCCTTTAGCCAACATCAATCAGACACTCCTGCCATTTCCCTGCCAGCAGCCAAGAAACACGGTGTGTCCCCAACACACTTCCACACACTTCCAAGTCCTGCAGGGAGTTCTGCAAGTCCCAAGGGCTGTGCAGAGCAGGGAACCCAGAGGGGCAGGAGCAGCACCCACCTTCCGCGTCACAACGCCGAACTGCACTCGGCACCTGTGACACTCCTCTGCATCCACCCAGTCTGGAGCCTGTAGGGGTCAAGGGAAATTGCATCAGGAGGGAGGAGTGCATTGGCACTATGCCTTTCAGGAGTTCTGATGGCTAACGGGGCTCTCAGGTCTCGTGGGAGAGACTGGAGCCATTTGCAGCTCAACAGGAAATATTTAGGAAAACCCTAATCCCCGCAAGTTATCTCCCCTTGTGTTCTTCAGAGACTGTGGTGCTTTCCCAGTCAGTACAAGATTTGCTAGGAAACTCTCTGCACAGCAATCACTTCAGCAATGCCCTGCTGCCATGTCCAGCCTGCCAAGCTGCTGCAAGGCCAGTGAGCAGGAAGAATGATGGGTCTGATTCCCTGTCCTGATCAGTTCTACCAGCAAGGTCCCCAGTTCGCACAAAATGGAGGAATGCACGACCTGCAGGTTTGGCAGGAAGGGGATGGGAAAGCAGGTCTGCCCCACAGTGGCAGCTGCTGCCCCCACCACAGAGCTCACCCTCTCTGCAGCAAACATGGCGTCGCTCTCCTTGAACTCCGGGAAGACGTGACCTGCAGGGGAAGAAATGGAGTCCCGTTGTGAGAGGAATCCTCTGGCACAGGGAGGCCACGTGCCTGCAAGCTCATGCTACAGGTGCCAGCTCAGCACCACCTCTTGTCTTGACCAGTACCTCCCTCTGACACACCAGAAGCAGGCTCCCCTCAGCCATGGTCTGAGGACAATCCCCAGTTATTTCCCTTACACACCCGAAAAGGACATTACAGGTCTCTGGGTAAGGCTTATTATTTCTCAGTACTTTGAACTGAGGGGGATAAAAAGCCCACTGGATGGGCAGGCAGGGCTGTGAGTTTCAGCCCTTGAAGGGCCAGAGTTTGACAACACCAGCTGAGGATGGTGGACTGACCCTCCAAGCTTGTGCCACTGCCTGCAGAGTTTCTGGTGCGCAGAAGGAAGCAGAGGCAGCAATGTGTCCCTGCCCTTGACCTGGACACTGCTGTCCTGGCACAGAAGGGAAAATGTCTCACCAACACTTTATTAGCAAGTGTGGGAGTGTGGGCCCATCCTGGGAGCAGGAACAAATGCCTGTGAGGAAGGAACTGCCCCACAGCAACTTCCTCCCAGGGAACACGACTTGCTGCCAGTCTCCCCAAGAACAGTTGCAGCTCCTGCTTTTCAGGTCTCCCTGCCAGCCCTGAGGCACTGGCTGGGCTGGAGGCCCAGAGCGAGGCTGCCCTGGTCCTGGGACCACTGGACTGTCCCACATCTGCAGCAGGATTTAGTCACCCTAGAAGGGTTCAATGGACATTGGGAACCAAGGAAGAGCTCAGTGCTACAAGTCCAAGTTTTGCTCACACCAGGCAGGGAACTGCCAAGGCTCCCGCAGAGCGGAGCTGCTTCACCAGGTGTCCCCTCACCTGTGGCCACAGTCCTCACCTTCAACCTTCATTATCTGATAGGTGTCCTGCACCACCTTGTACTTGGGCTCGTTGCGGAAGGCGTGAGCCCAGGCCTGGATGAGGTATAGGATCTTACTGCGGACACTTGTCTCCACTTGCCTCTGCACAGGAAGGGAGGAGAAAAACTATCTCAGAAAATGTCCCTGAAACCTGAAAAAGCTCAACAACCTCCTGTTGAACCCCCTGAAGAGAAGCCAGAAATACCACTCAGGAAAGAGAGACTTTAGAGTACTCAGGAGAGGTAAGAGCTGTCAGAAACCTGCAGTAAGGACAATGCACAGCACAGACGACAGACCCCTTCAGCTGCCCCACTGCCCCCTCCAGCACAACCAACAAAATGTCCTTCAGAGCAGCACAGACCAACTGAACAGAGCTGTGGCCTTGATGCTTAGAGCAAATGCCCAGCAGCTCTGTCCAGCCCCTGACCAGAGCCACCCCTCCCGCACTCAGAACACGGTGGGAGCCCCAGCTGCCCAGCCCACCTTGCCTGCCCACTGACAGTGGTGGGGGTGCCTGGAGGGTGTCAGCACCTCCACTCCAGGAGTACTCAAAGCCATCTCAGGATGTGACACAGTGAGGACAGCTGAGACAGCTGCCCTTTGGAGGCAGGGGCAACTGCATCACACTTCAAGGAACTGGAGAAAAGTTGGCAAGCCTGTTCTGACCTCAGCCAGCCTCAGAGCCGCCGCGTCATCAGCTGCCCAAGCGATCACATCCACATGACTGGCGGTTCCAGAAATCCCCAGGAAGCACAGGAGCACTGTCAAGTTCTGATATTAGCCAAGACCTTGGCCCACACAGCATCACTTACTGACAATTCCTGGAGCTCCAACTTGTAGAACATTTGGCAAAACCCTGCATTCCATACATGTCACAGCCCTGAACCTCATCAGAACTTGGACTGTTTTACCAGCACTGGGTGCTAACAAGCAGCAAAGTTCCAAGTGTGGGAGGAGAATGGGGCAGTTGTGAAACTCCTGAGGCAGGCAAGGACTGAGAGAACCACAAAATCCCCGGATCTGATTCAATCTCCTCAGCCCTTGGAGTGGCTGTACTACCACACCTGGCTGTCATGCTATTGCAGTGCTCCTGCCTCAGAGAAGATCCTGCATGGAGACTGAGTCAGCCCTAACAGGAAGGTGACAGGAGAGACACCCTGAGAGGTGTTTGAGGTGACAGGACTCACACAGATCATCCTCCAAGGATCTGGGTCACCTGTTTGTTCATGTCTTTCTGGTGGAAAACAAAAGCTGTAAGGAAGGAGCAGTATGATGCTAATAAGCTCTTGTCTGGGCATTGCTGTTCTGAGTTGGGAGCTGGACACAGGAGTTCTCATTTCCACTTCACTAATGGAATTCCCCAGTCCAAGGACAAAGGAAGCTCCAGCAGGCACCAGACCAGTGATAGCTTGTAACAACAACTTGTCAGTGCCAGCAGCCACGGTCACATCCTGCAGAGCTCCTGAACAACCCGACACACCAATGAAACTGCTGTGACACAGGCAGCTCCCGTTGGTTCTTCCTTTGTTGCTTTACCTGCCTATGTGTCTCACATTGTTCCACAAGAGGGAATTCACCTTGCTGCCCAGGTCCTTGGTACAGGTGCCGGGCCATCATCTGTTTTCCTTTGCTGTCTCAACCCAAGTGTTGCATCCAGGAGTATTTCCATGGAATGGCCTAGGCCTCTGCAGCACATTCCTGCCATTTCACAGTAGACAAACCTCTGCTCCCGCCACATCTCCTCCTCCCAGAAGCCGTCCTTCACTGCCTACACTCACCCTTTCACACCATATGACAGTTTGCTTTTTTCTGAAGTGCATTTTCAGTTTCCCTTCTGCTCCTTACCCAAAGAGGACACAACAGAGGACACACACATTTCCTCCTCCTGCTGCTGCTTTTTCATAGGAGAAAAAAAAAAGACAGTAAAATAAATCTATTTACCTTGAGTATTTCCTTCAGCTCCTCCATGGTCTGTTTATTGGCCACCTCGTCATGGACTGTTTGGCCACAGTTTTTAACCACTGACTCCATGACCTGCAAGGGCCAAGACAACATCAGCCCACAGCTACCTGCCTCCTCGGCAACTTGTGGGGGTCCCAGCACACATTACAGGCTGAACATGGGGCACTACTTAAGCAATCAGTTGTGTTGGTGCCATGTCAATCCACTCCCTGCACTGGGAGCCAGCTGTCCTTCACCTCCATGGAGGGGCTAGGGGTCTTCTGCTCTGTGCAAACCAACCCTGGGGAGAGCAGCCCACGTCTCAGCTTTGCCTGTTCCAAAGCCAAGATGGAACTAAAGCATGAAGGCCCTGGCCTGATCACTCCAAAACCTCTGTGGCAGAGTCAGGAAGAGGCTGGCTCCACGCTGTGCTGCAGGAAGCTGTGCAGCCTGAAGGAAGGTTGTGAGAAGCCCCCACCCTGCTCCCAGCCAGGTGCAGTTACCTCCAGCGCATACAGGGCCACGTGGGGATTCTTGTCATTCACTTTCTTCTTGATGGCGTTGACGGCGTATTTCGCTCTGGGTGGGGAAGAGGGGACGTGTCAGGGGATCAAGGATCTGAGGGGAGATCCCATCTGCAGCTGACAACCCACCAATCCCCACTCTGACGCGAGGGGCACAGTTAGCGCAGAGGTACATGATTCACTGAGTGAAACTGGGAAGGAATAAGCACATTCAAGCTTGAGTTTCCCTAAGGATTTCAGGCTGGGGTAATCTGCAGCTCCCAGGGTCTGGGAGGCAGGCCAGCACATCAGGGTGTGCTGCACAGCCCCCTTTGATGCTCTTACGGAAGGGCATAATGAGACATGTGTTACCACGGGCTGGCAGGTCCGAGACCCTCGAAGGGTCTCCTTCCTTGTGCAGACAGGAGAGCTGTGCCCACAGCACGGCCAAACGCCCAGCAGCACTTACTGGGTGTCTCCCTGACGGATCATGTCGCAGATCTGCAGGATGGATTCCCAGTCTGTCTCCAGCAGGAGTTGGCTTGTGGCCTTATCTGCAATGAACAAACCCACCAGGCCGCCGTGAGCCCCGCTGCTGCCCGCGGCTCCGCTCCGCCACCGACGTGTCCCTGGCAGCGCTCCGGGCGTGGCGCTGCCCCGAGGCTCGGGGATAAAGCCCCGATGTCACCCGGAACGCACCGACCCTCCCGCCTCAGGGCCCCCCGGTAACCTTGGCCCCGCCGCCGCCGCTCCTCGCGGGCGGCACCGCAACCCGACCCGGCCCAACCAGCGCCGCGCTCTGGGCCCGCCGCTCCCGGGGCCGAGCGCTGCGGACCCCGGCCCAGCCGAGCGGCGCGCCCCGCGCCGGTTCCCGTCCCGCCCGCCGAGGGGGCCGCGCCGGTACCGAGGAGCCGCTCGAAGGTGCCGCCGCCGCGCCCATGGTGTCCGCCGTCCGCCCGCCGCCGGCCGCCGGCCCGGCCCGATCGCTCCGGCCCGGTCTGTCCCCCGCCCCGCCCCGGCGCGGCCCTTCCGCTTCCGGCTTCCGCCGGGGCGGGGCCGGTCCCGGGGGCGGCTCCGAGATGGCCGCGGGCCGCTCCCCGCCCACCTGCCTGCTGCTGGGGGCGGCGGGCGGCGGGAAGAGCCTCCTGGTGCGGCGGCTGCGCCATATCCGTGGGCACGGGGGCACCGGGGCGGTGGGGAGGGTCGGGCCGGGCCGGGCCGGCGGGGGGCGGGCGGAGCGCTCCGTTCCCGGAGCCGCCGTGTCCTTAACGCGAGGCACAGCTGAGCGCCGAGGAGCCCGCGGAGCTGGGCGAGCCCCCGGCCACGCTGCCCACGGTAGGTGCGGCCCGGCGGGGCCGAGGGGCTCCGGGCCGGCCGGGGGGCTCCGGGGCACGGCCGCACCCAGCCGTCCTGTCCCGCAGGTGGGCACCAACCTGACGGACCTGCGGCTGCCGCAGAAGGTGACGGTGCGGGAGCTGGGCGGCTGCATGGGCCCCATCTGGCCCAGCTACTACAGCGAGTGCAGCGCTCTCCTGGTGAGCGGCGCTGGGAGCCCGGCCCGGGGCCGCGGTCCCGAGGGACGGACGCGGGCGCGGGGAGAGGGGCGTCCGGGGCTGGGGTCCGTCGGTCCCCTCGGTTTGGCCCCGTGGTGGGATTCCCCTCCTCCGAGCCCTGCTCTGGCCCGGCCCGGCCCGGGGCTGCTGTTGGCACACCCGCACCCCGCTTTCCCTTCTTCTCTCTAGTTCGTGGTGGATGCCTCCAACCCCGCCCAGGTCTCCTCGTCCTGCATCCAGCTGCTCTCTGTCCTCTCTGCAGAGCCGCTCGCCTCTGTGCCCGTGCTGGTCCTCTTCAACAAGATGTGAGCAGGAGAGTCACCCGAAGGGTGGGGGTACCGGGGAGCAGCGGCTGTGCTTTGCTGCACTTCCCTGGCTGGAGACCCCTGAGCTGGGGCTGGGACAGGCAGGGGAGCCCTCGAGGTTGGCTGATGCAGCTCTCCTCTCCCCACTGCAGTGACCTGCCCTGCTACATGTCACTGGTGGAGATGAAGTCACTGTTCCGCATGCAGGACATCGTGTCCTGTGCTACACAGCCCATCACCATGCTGGAGACCAGCGCCCGCGATGGCACCGGCCTGGCCGAGGTCCTGCAATGGCTTCGGACCGCCCTCAAAGACCCCTGCTGACCCCACCCTGCTGACCCCAACCCTGCTGACCCCAACCCTGCTGACCCCAGCCCTGCCAGGTGCCTGTGGCAGCCCAGGACAATCCTGGCATGGAAGAAGGTGGCGAAGGAGCAGCTGCCCTGCCTAGGGCTGGGAGCAGAGCCCAGGACAGTGCCTTGGGCTGTTGATGGACTGGATCCCTGTGGGACTTCACAGTAAAACTCCCAGCAAACTGTCCAGGCTGGTGGCTGCCCTGTGCTTGGGGGGAAACCCTGGGCTTTTGGGGAAGGGACAAGCAGATGCCACAGAAGCCTGATTGTGCTGGCAGCTCCAGGCACAGGAGGGGTTCCTGCAGTGGGGCTGGAGGCTGCAGCAGCACCTGAGGCTGAGCTAAGCATGGCAGGGGTGGGTAAGGCCCCCTGGGTTTAAGACTGAATGCACGTGGGGCCCAGGCACAGTGGGGTGACCTTAAGGAAGGACTGGGTGGGTGTCAGGAGCTAGGGCAAGGCCTAGGGATGGGGTGCTTCACTCAGGGACGTCTCACAAGCTACAGCAAGTGCCAGCTCACAGCTGTTCTCCAGCACCCACCCGGGCTCAGGCAATCTCAGAATGGGTCAAGTTGGAAGGGACCACAGTGGGTCATCTGGTCCAACCTCTCTGGTCAAGCAAGGGCTGTCCCAGAGGACATGGCACAGGTTTGCATCCAGACAGCTCTGGACTATCTCCAGTGAGGAAGATGCCACACCCTCTCTGTTTCAGTGTGCTGTCACTGCACAGGCAAGTTCTAATAGAATATCTCAGAATACTGGAGGGGACTCATCAAGATTATATTCAGGTGGAAGTTTCTGTGAAATCAGTTTCTGCCTGTTGCTTCTTGTTCCATTGCTGGGCACCATGGAGCAGAGCCTGGTCCATCCTGACACCTCCCTGCTGACAGACAATGAGGTCCCTTGTCAGTTGTCTCTCCTCAAGGCTGAACAGGCCCAGCTCCTGGAGCCTGTTCTCATTGGAGAGATGCTTCAGTCCCTTCAGTGTCTCCATAGCCTCTGCTGGACCTGCTCCAGGAGTCCCACGTCCCTCTTGTCCTGAGGAGCCCAGAACCGGACACAGCACTGCAGCTGTAGCCTCACCAGGGCTGAGCAGAGGGGCAGGATCCCCTCCCTTGACCTGCTAGCACTGCTTTTCATAATGCATCCCAGGAAGAGTTGGGGCTGCACACAGAAGCTGCCCTGTGCCCACACCCCTAAGCAGTGTCTGTCCGTGCTGGAAACTCACCCTGTGCCCACGCTGATGGCCCAGCCACTGGGCAGGCAGCTGCCAGCCCTGGTGCCCAGTCATCAGGTACTGGTGGCTGCCCGTGCCTGGCACTTGCCACAGCACACCATGCCCTGGGGCTGTCGCTGCTGTGGCACCGGGGCAGCTGCCATCCCAGGGCCTGGAGCTGCCAACAATGACACAGAGGGCAGTGGCTCTTGGTGCTGGGGGCTGCAGCTATTGCACCGTGATGGTGAGTGGCAAGTGGGGTGGCAGTGGCCTTGGCTCCAGCAGTGTGGGCTGAACTGGGCTCTGCCCCAGGCAGCCCCCTGGAAAGCAGGTGGTGCCAAGGAGCCCGAGCACACCCTGACACTGCTGCTGAGTCACCACCACGAACAGCACTGACACAGCAGCCCCACCTCCCTGCTTCCAGCCCAACAGGTCCAGACAGCAGCCAGAGCACTCCTGCACGGCAGCGCTTTAATGGGCCAGGTCAGCTTGAGCCCACAGGGTCCCTGCTCAGCCCAGCACTCAGCATCTCTGTGATTCTTCCATGTCCATCCCATCAGCCAGTGCAGTGGGTGCAGGGTGCTGGGGGTGGCCCAGTGACCTTGTCTGTGGGACTGGAGTCAGCCAGCTGCTCTCCGGTGAGCCAGGCACTGAGATGGAGCTGGGTCCATGCCTCGCAGCTCCTGGCTCCAGGCTTGCTGTCCTTAGGCAGTGTGAAGGTGGTTGTGGAGAAAGCTCCATGGTCCCCAAAGGATTCTGAAAACAGCCCAGGGCACACTGGCAGGAGGGAGAGCTGAAGAACTGTTCTCTGCAAGTAGTGAGCCCCCATGGAGCAGGGTTGTGCTGGTGAGGCAGTCCTGCATGGAGCTGTGCCCTGGGGTGTGACAGCAGTCCTGGTCCTGTACCTCCTGCATGCCAGCAGCTCCAGGCAGCAGGAGCACCTGCATCCCTGCGATGCAGCATTCCCAGTGATGTGCCCCAATAGGTCCTTGGCCATGGCAAGAGGGGAGGATCTTCCCCAGCACTCCATGGTCCCCCAGCTTCCAGCAGTGTGTTGTGATGGACAGATTCAGTCCCAGCTGCAAGCAGAGTCTGGTCCATCCCATTCCTTCCTGTGGAGTTTGACACTAAAAGGACAGAGTCCCTGAGATCCCATATGGAAGAGGGGACTCATCTCTCCCCGGGTTCTCATCCCAGACCTGCCTCCATTCTCTTCCCCGTCCCTGGGCCTCAGTAACACCAAGGGCTGTGCATGCTTTGGGACAGGCAGAGCACATGGCTGAGCTCTGGGTGCCCTGGCAGCCCCTCCCCACTGCCCTCCATGCTGGCCTCACCTGGGACTCAGGAACGTCTGTGTCTCTGCTCGTAAACGGAGTGAAGCTTCTGAATGAGAAATACTTTATCTTCCCCTTCCTGCAACACCAGAGACAGTGCAGTGAGCAGCAGTGGGGTGGCTGAGTGGCAGCACTGCTGGGGCCAGAGCCTGAATTGGCAGTCCTGGGGCTGGACCAGGCTGTGAAGCAGCGGGGATGGGCAGGGGCAGCGCTCACGCACGTTGGCAATCTGCTCCTGGAGCAGGCAGATGACTCTGTGGTGGCCTCTCACCACCTGGATGTTGAAGTAGATCACAGCTCTGCAATGACAGCAGGATGGGAAGCTGTCAATGGCAGCCAGGCAGGAAGCCGAGGGACACTCTGCTCTTGGCACTGGGATGGGGCACAGGGCTCTGGAGTGACACCTAGGCTCCCAGCCCCACTCCCTGTGACAGCAGGACCCTCAAAGTGAGGGCCTGGGGTTCAGCCTTGGGCTCTGGCCCATACTCACATCACGGCCACAGACGTGAAGAACAGGAGGCAGGTGTTCTCCAAGAGGTGCTGGTAGACCCAGGCAAACCAGGTGATGTTGGGGTTGGACTCCTCCAGCACTAGCACCCACTTCTTCCCTGACTTGTAGATGGTTTCCAGCCCCCGGAAGGGACCACAGGTTTCTGATGGCTGCACCCTGAGCAAACAGACCAACAGGGCATTCAGAGCAATGGGCAGCTCAGTAACTACTGGCTCCAGCCCAGGGCACTGCTTGTCTCAGATGTCCAGCCCTCCAGGGACCCAGCCTCACTGTCCCCAGCATCCCCAGGGCTGGACAAGGGAGTCCTCATCCCTGCCTCCTGCAGCATGTTTGGAACAGCTGGAGGCCAGCAGCTGGGAGGCACCTCCCTTGCCTGGGGCAGCACCTCACAGCCTGCAGCTGGGGGATGCCAGGGACAGGGGCCATGGTCTCCCCAGCCCCTCCATCTCCAGGCAGCCGGTGGTCCTGTGCCCTGAGCCGTGGGTACTCACGACCAGATGGTGTAGGAGAGGAAGGCAGCTGCACCCAGGAAGGAGGGGAAGCACAGCAGAGTGATGAACACGGTGCTCATGCGTGATGCATGCCAGGGCTTGCTGGGGGACTGGCAGTTCCGCATCAGGCTGGTCTGTGGAGAGGGAGCAGTGTCCCATGGGCTGCCAACTCCTGGAGAGCAGTCCCCACCCTGCTGTCCCCTGCCTCCCACCCACTGGGAGCTGAGTGAGCTCGGGGATATCCTGTCCCCAGAACCCCCCACTGAGTTCCACAAGGATGAGGCTGCCCCATGCGGCACCACTGCAGGCTGACAGTGACAGGTCACTGCAGTTTCACCCCAAGGAGAGCTGCAGGGGGTGGGGGGAATCACACCTTTTTGATATAGAACAACAGCAGCAGCTTCAGCATCTGCACAGCTGGCAGGAGCGGAGCGAAGAGAATGCCCAGCCTGGGAGCAGGGGAAAGATGAGCTTGGCTGGATCTGAGCCCCAGGGGAGACAGTGGTGGGCACAGCTGCAGCACCCACAGGGCTCTGGGGGACTACAAGGCATTTGCCAGCAGAGGAAGGAGCCATACCAGGCAGAAACATCTCACCAGGTCAGGGTCTGCCCATAGATCAGCTCCAGCACATTTCGGGCAATATCAAACTCTGGCCTCTGCTTTATCTTCAGCCTCTTCTCCAGGATTAGCCTGGGTGGAAGTGGAACTCTGCTCCCACACTGCCTGGGAGGACTTCACACCCCACCTTCCCCCTCTGATGGCAGCAGAGCCTGGGTGCACCAGAGAGCTGGGACCATGGAGGGATGCCACACTGGTGGGGGGACATGTCTTGGGGTACGTTACCTCCAGATCAGCTCCCCGAAGAGCGTATCCAGCAAGGTGAACATGAAATCCATCACCATGAAGCGATACAGGTCCTGCCCCACGCAGGTCTCCCAGCACTGGGGAGACAATCAAGTGTGGCACAGAATCACAGAATGGTTTGGGTGGGGAGGAACCCTAAAGCTCATCTCTTTCCCCATCCTGCCATGGGCAGAGACACCCTTCCACTAGACCAGGTTGCTCTGAGTCCTGTCCAACCTGGCTTTTAACAGTTCCAGGGATGGGGCACCCCAGCTTCTCTGAGAACCTACGTCAGAACCTCACCACCCTCACAGGGAAGAATGTTTTCCTGATATCTGATAGAGAAGATGACACCAGCTCCTTGCACAACCCCATGCTCAGCCCAGCCCTCCATGGCCCCGAGGCAGGGGTGCTGACCTCCTCTGTCGAGCAGGTAACGCTCCGGCTGAGCCACTGGTAGCACAGGAGGATGACAACCGCCATCTTCAGGATGAGGTTCCTGGGGAGCAGGATCAGTGGCAGAAGTTCCTGAGCCCAGGGGAGGGACAGGCCGAGTCCCACAGATGGAGTGCCTGGCCCCACAGCCTCCCTGCCTGCAGAACGTTCCCTCCACCACAGCCCCAGCCAGCTCACCTGGCCATTGCCACGTAGACCTGTGTTGCTGGGGTGTCCTGCTTCTCCCACATCGCCAAAAAGTTGAAAAGGTGGGGCATCAAGGCATTGAGGAGGGACACCACAAGGGGCAGGACCAGCAGAATGGCTTCTTGCTGCCATCTGCCACCGTCCTGCACTTGTTGCTCCTGCTGAGGTGAGTGCACAGCTGTAGGCAGCCAAGTGTGGTGTCCCTGGGGAGAGCAGCAAATGCCCAGGCCAGGAACAGAGCTGCAATGGGCTTGTCCCTGCCTCTCTCCCCAGTAACCCAACCCCAGGGCAGGGATCCCAGGGCGAGAGGGGGCACTCACCACGTGCATGTACTGCGAGAAGTAGTGCACAGCCAGCACGCAGCCTGACACCGCGCCCAGTGCCAGGACCCAGGCCAGCAGCGTGACCACGCAGTGCCCCAGGCGCTGGCAGCAGCTCTGGGAGCGGGAGCGGGAGCGGTGCTCCACCAGCAGCTCCTGGAAGAGAGCAGTGGCAGAGCTGCCAGATCTGCTTTGGGTCCAGAGCAAGGTTTTGTCCCGCTGCACCGCAGCAGGACCCAGAGGGGTGACGGGCAAAGCATCAGGGTTGGGTTCTGGGGTGTTTTGCATTGCCCAGCTCCTCCACCTTCAACTGGGTGCAGATGTTCTCACACTGCAGCTTCACTGAGCGCCTCTGGATCACCTTGAAGTCCCAGCTGCAGAAGACTTTGATGGCCAACGCCCCTGTGGAGCTTCTCACACTCTCCCGAAAAGAGCGGGACACACTGCAGCGAGGTGAAGGGCATCAGGGATTGAGGCTGGTTGAAGGGGAAGGCTGGCAGTGCCACAGGTGTTGCTGACCCACCTGTACACCAGCACGATGCAGGTGACAAGGAAGGAGACCCCAACACTGAACAGGTAGGCCAGTGGCAAGTTGTACGGGAGCAGGGGGGCTGCGAAGGGGCACACACTGTCCTTAGGGCTGGAGCAGGGGTCATTTAGGGTGACATTGTTGTAGTAGCCGTAGTACAGCAGCGAGTGTGTGAAGGAGCCCTGCAGGAAAGCAAACGATGGGCCCCACGGTGATCTCAGCAGTGCTCGCAGCTTCCTGCTTAGCCTGGCACCTCTGTGCCAGCCTCAGGGACTCAGAGCCTGGGGCTGGGGCAGCACCACCTTGTGCACCCACAGCACTGGTGGTCCTGGGGCCCAGGCTGTGTGAGGGCAAGAACTGGGGTATTATTACAGTGGGAAAGTGGGGCTGCACCTGGGGGTGCCTGGGCCACGCTTACCGCTCCTGTGAGGAGCTCGAGGCCAGTGAAGGGCTGGGGGCTGACCAATGCAGGGGGGTACACAGCCTGCTGGACCACCACGAAGGTCAGCAAGATGAAGAATGAAATGCAGTTCAACATAAGGAGTGTCTTGAGGAAGAGGAAGTAGGAGAGGACACTGGAGCCAAAGCGGCCACCAATCTGCTTCAGGGCATAGTGCCAGGGCTGTGCAGCACAGAGCAGGGAAAGGAGCCTGGACCAGAGACCTCGGCAGCCCTGGGGAGAGGAAGATGGGGAGAGCAGTGGGGCTGGAGCCCACACTGGACCCCTCACAGCCTCTGTGCAGACCTGTGCCCCTGACTTACGAGGACGACGCAGACCTTGGACCAACCACAGGGTGAGGAGGGGGCCCAGTGATGGGTGTGCTGCCTCAGTGGGTCCCTCTGCCCGCTCAGCTCCCACCTGCCCAGAAGAGAGGGCTGTCAGAGGGTACCACAGGTCCTGGGACAGCTCTGGCTGTGGGAGTCCTGCCTAGCTGGTGCTGATGGAAGGGGTCCTACCGGAGGCTGCGTTTCTCCGCCAGGCTGAGGGGCATGGTGAGCAGCGTGTGGTTGCACTGGCTGGGTGGGAGGCTCAGCAGCTCCTTCACCAGCAGGCGCCGCTTCTCTGGGGCACAAGGGGCTCAGTGGGACAGGCTGGCCAGGTCACGGCACGCCTGTCCCTAACCCGGTGTACAGAGAGTGGCCAGCGCTGCCTTCTCACAGTGTGGGGGACCCTCACCTTCCAGCGTGGCCCTGGTGGGGTCAGTCTCCAGGTCGTACTGGCGCAGGCTGGGCCGTGCCGTGCGGCAGAGCTGCTGCAGGGGTGGGCGGCTGCTCCGGCGCCGCAGCCGCGCCGTGCGGTTGCAGTACTGGGAGATGATGGCCCCGAGGTTGCGTCCTGTGGAGCAGAGCAGAGCAGGGGTTGGGAGGCCATGGGAGAGCAGGGCAGGCGTGAGAGCTCTCCAAGGGGCTCTGGGACCCGGGGAAGGGAAAGTGGGTGGCACCTACCGATGGTGCGGCTGGGCATGTTGGCCAAGATCTGCAGGCAGGCAGAGGAGTAGCAGGGGTGCTCCTCACCTTGCCCGGGCTCTAGCCAGGCCATGGCACAGGCATCTGCAGTAGCCAGGCAGGCTGGGGACTCTGGAAGGGGGAAGGCAGGATGCAGAGAGACCATGGCTCATCCCGGCATCCCTGCTGCTCTGCTCCAGCACAGACGCTAGATGTGTGCTCTTCCCAGAGTATCCCCTTCTCCAGGGATGCTTTCTGAGTCCCCAGGATCTGGTCTGCCCTGGACTGCCCTGCTCTGCACTGGCCAAGGCATCAGCAGGCTCCTATGAATGCTTTGGCCACAGCATCGACATGTGACACAGCTGGCCCAAGCAGAGGGATGGCCCTGGGCACACACACTGTCCCCAGCCTGCCCCAGCTGAGGCTGCAGCGCTTTACCTCTGCCCCTCTCCTGCAACTCCAGCTCCAGACCTGCCTCGATCAAGCTGCTCTGCTCCAGGATGAGCTCGTGGAATGAGGTGTGCAGGGCTCTCTCGTTGTCCGGGCTGGGCTCCTGGCTGCAGGAACACAGGGATACGGTGGCACGGACACCTGGTGCCTGCAGGGCGCAATCCTGGGACGCGGGTCCCAGGGCACGGCAGGGCAGCGAGGGGGGGATCGTCACACTCACCCATCGCTCTCGGAGCCCTCGGGGACGTGGAGGGTGATGGAGGGCAGCTGCGACATCCTGCCAAGCCGAGAGGGTCGCTCCTACACGGGCCCCGCCGTGGTGAGCAGACGGGCGCACTGGTTCCGGCCCCCACCACCCCCGCTTACCACGGCTCCTTCCCCGGTTTCCGCGGCTCCCAGGCCCCGGGGATGGAGCCGGAGCCGCTGCGTGCGAGGTCGGGGGCAGGGCGGAGCGCGGGGTCCGCTGGACTAACCCGGGACTAACCCTAGACGCAGCCCAAGCAGGCGTCAGGAAGGAAGAGAGAGCGGATGGGGCGGTACCGCCGTCGAGCGGTTCCGTCCGCCGTCCCGGGACCCTTCGGGGCAGGCACGAAGCCTCCGAGCGGCGGTGCCGGAGCTCGGCTCGGGAAGGGCCCGGACTGGCCCCAAGAAGACACATCGGAGCAAAGACCCCCGTGCCCCGCACCGTGTTCCCCCACCCAGTGCCGCCTCCTCCGTCCCCTGCTCTCCCTCCTCCACCGCCCTCGGGCTCCGCAGGCCCCCCGGGGCGGGCTAAGGCTGCTTGGCCGCCCCGGGCTCCCCGTCAGGTCCCGCTCGCCCCGATACCGGGAACCGACGGAACCGACTGTCCAGGCCGTGGCTCGCGTGGGTGCAGACCTGCGGGGAGGGCGGGGGCTACCGAGCCCTGTCCGTCCCGTCCCTCTTGCCGCCTCCCGGTACCGGGTGGGGGCGGCGGGAACCCCCCAAAAGCCCCCGTTTCCCCTCGGCTGCGCTCACCGGGGCCCGTCGGCGGCCGAGGCGTGGGGCCGGCGCTCCCCGCCCCCCGTTACACCGGGGCGGAAGGAGGGACGGAGCGGGACACCGGGATACGGTGCGGGACCGGCGCGGCGCTCTCTGCCCGGGCGGGGGAGCCCCTGTCCCTCCGGACCTCGCCCGCCCGCCCCGCCCCGGCCCGCAAGGGCCGGCCCTCCCGGGGCGGTGCCGCGCAGCAGCGGCGGCGGAACGCGATGGAGGGCGGCGGAGGCGCTTACGGGGCGGCCAAGGCCGGCGGTACCTTCGACCTGGTCCGCTTCGTGCAGCAGCCGCAGGTGCTGGCGCGGATCGTCAGCGCGGTGAGTCGGGGCGGGCCGGGCCGGGCCGGGAGAGCTGCGGAGCGGCGCCCCGAGCCCGCCAGGACGGGCAGCCCCCGAAGGGCTCCCCCAGGCCTCGGTGCCGCCCACCGGACATCGGCTCCGCCCCGCAGGTCTTCGCCCTGATCGTGTTCGCCTGCCTGGTCGGGGACGGCTACACGAGCGTGCCCGATGACCCCAAGCTCTTCTGCATCTTCAACCACAACGAGGACGCGTGTCGCTACGGCATCGGCATCGGCGTCCTGGCCTTCCTCGCCTGCATCTTTTTCTTCATGGTGGACGTCTATTTCCCCCAGATCAGCAACACTACCGACCGCAAGTACCTGGTCCTGGCCGACCTCGGCTTCTCAGGTACCGGGGCCGCGGGGCAGGGCTGTGCCTGCTGTCGCCGCCACAATGGCCGCCTTGTCCCGTGACGTGGCTGCCGGTGCCTGGCGAAGGGAGTCGCTCCCATCTGGCGTTCTGCCCGCGGGCCACGCGCTGCTGCTGCTGCTGCTGCTGCTGAGTGCCCCGAGGAGTGGCTGCCCCTGGCCGGGTGCCTGCGCCAGCCTGCGCGGTGGAGCAGCGTCTGGCCCGGGGACTGCCCAGGAGCAGCAGGACCAGCCCTGGCCCCTCATGCCACTTTCCTCCCACAGGTCTCTGGACCTTCCTGTGGTTCATCGGCTTCTGTTTCTTGACCAACCAGTGGTCCTGGACACGGTCTGAGGAGGTGTACATCGGAGCAGACTCTGCCCGTGCTGCCATCACCTTCAGCTTCTTCTCCATCTTCTCCTGGGTGAGTGAACCACTCTGCCCCACCTGGGGGGAGCACAGAGGGGACCCCTGCACTCCACAGCCTGGAATGGCCTTAATGCTGCTGCCCCGTTCTCTCTGCAGGGACTCCTACTCACCTTTGCTTACAAGAGGTACAAAATGGGGGTGGAGGACTTTGTTCAAAGCTATGCCGACCCCAGCCCGGAGGTTTCGACTCCCTACTCCAGCTATCCCAACATCAGCCATGACAGCTACCAGCAGCCACCCTTCACACACACAGCAGAGGCCCCGGAGGGGTATCAGCCACCACCAGTGTACTGAGCCCTGGCTGGCACCCGTGGGACGGCTGTACCAGTGCAATTCCTTCTGCGGGGTGGGAGGGAGGGATCTGTGACTTGGAGGGGACAGTGGGGCGGGAGGGTGATGGCTGCTTTGTTTGAGGTTGATTGGGCCTCTTCATGGGGTGCATGAGGGGCTTCTGCCTGGTCTCAGAGCTGAGATCCTCTTTGGAGAGTCCAGAGCCCAGTGTGTGGTGGATGATCTGGCACACGATGATTTGTAGCTGCTGGGTGCTGCAGGAGGTTGGGTGTGTGGGCAGCCCTGGCACGTACGAACCTCTGCTTTTGCTGTGGTGCCTTGGTGGTGGGGTGCAGTTCACACCCCCTGACCCTGGCCAGGCTCTGCCCCTGTGACTGTTGCCCTGGCCCATCCTGTCTCTGGTGCCTTTCAGCCCTGCTGGCTGCATTCCCCCAAGTGCCATCCCTCGCTGCCCCAGCACAGCCAGGCCCAGCTCCTGCCTGTGCTTCCTGTGCCTTCCCCTATCGGCTGCTTCTGGGTGAGCTATTGCCAAAGCCCCCTCTTCTCTCGTCTCTAATGCCGTGCTGTGCCTTCCCCCAGCCTGCACTAGAGCTGCTGGTGCTTGGGTGATGCGTTTTGGGGTCTGTGGGAGTAGTGAGCACTGAGAGCCCTCAGCAGGGCCATGGCTGAGGACAGTCTTGGAGCTCTTTCTTTCCTGTGCGTGCCTGCCCGAGTGCTGCCTCTGCAAGGCCGAGCTCCTGCACCCTGCCCGCGGCTCCTGCCTGCACTCCAGCCACACCAGGTGCCTGTGGGCCCTTGTCTCAGGTTGTTTGCTGCTGCTGTGCTGTGGTAAAGCTGTTCCCAGCAGCCATGTGGGCCATCACTGCTGGGGCCAGTGGTCAAGTAGTTGTCACTGTAGGGTTGGAATAAACTTTTTCACCAAGCCACCATGTGAGCCATCATGTGCTTTTTGTCTCAGCTGCTGCCTTCCCCCCTCAAGGGCTGGGGATGTCAGGCGGGGCAGTGCAGCCCCTGCCAACTGCTGTGCTGCAAACAGCACACTCATGCTGGTGGCTATTTTTAGGCCACCCTCCCTCATGCTCCCTGGACTGAGCAGAGCTCCACCACCAGGCGTGTGAGCAGCCCTCCCACTCTGTGACTGCTGCTGTGAGCAGCCCATGCTGTCTCAGTGGTCACAGCCAGCATTTTCTGGTAGAAAATACACACAGAGGTTCATTAAATTATTTATTAACATAAAACAGCAGCAGCGCCTTCCCCAGCCGTGGTAATTGAGTGCTTGCAAGCACGATTATTCTCCCCTGTGATATGGGGTGTTCGACCAGCTCTTTGAGCCTTCCAGGGCACAGGCAAACAGCAGCCCTGGACTCAGATGCAGAGGTCTGGCCTGGCCAGAACAAAGAACTGCTCGGAGCCTGTGGATGCTGGCTTTCAGGGAAAGCCCCTTGTGCAGAGAATAAGGAAGCAACAACCTTTCAGAATCTGAGTCAAAGAAAGAGGGAAGAGGATCCTTTGTTCTGCTTAGAGCAGACTACGAGTCAGCCTCAAGAACTTTGGGAGGCTGAGGAGGGTGCAAGAGACACGACTTGAGTGGAGAAGAAGCTCCTCAGAGGAGACCCCCCTTTACCAAGCAGCTGGATCTTCCCTGGAATAATTATCCAAATCTTGGTAGATGAAACTCTGAGCCTCCAAACCCCTCACAGGTAAAATAGCACCAAAGTGTCAGCACCAACCTCGAACTTGAGAAAAACTGCCCTGAATTTGGAGGAGGCTATTCCCAGGACCAGTTCCTCCAAAGGAGTCTGTCACAGCCTGCTAGAGCACAGCCAGCTCTTTAAGCTCAGACGAGTCAGCTGCTAGGCCTCCTTTACCTTCTTCTGTTTCAACAATAATTGACAAGGCAGTAACACCAGCATGCTGGCAGAGAGGCTGGGGGCCTGCCCAGGGCTGGGCTGACATGTCAGTTTAAAAGCTGTGTCACAGCACTGTGACAAGTTACCTCAGACTGTTAAGAAATGAAACTAAAAATTGCATTTAAAATACTAACGGCTGTACGTTGTCTTGAGAAACCTGGAATTTAGCAACAGTGCGCAAGAGAGAAGGGCTGCATTCACAGGCACCAGAAGCAGCACCAGTGGAGCCTGAGCACACTTAGACACCTCTGAGAGCTGGCCAGAGCCACAGTGAGCACTGGAAGTGTTGCAGCCTGGCTCGATGTGCAGTGCCCCCGAGCCTGTGTGTAGCAGCATCAGTAACTGTGCTTGTCTCTCTGTTCTGAGATGGGAGTTCACTCTAGCCAAGCCTTTGCTTCATCTTCTACCAGCATCAGGCTTGGTGGATCCTCAGTTGTGGCACTTGGTGCAGGGAGGTTGGGCAGGGAGGGCTGAGGCACTGAACAGTTTGCTAAAGCAGAGAGGCAGACCCGGTGCCTGTGAGCCATGGCACTGAGCTCCCTTCCCCTGCGTTTTCCTGGCAGTCAAATGAGGATCTTCCGAGAGACAGCTGTCTCCAGCTGCCTCAGGCCCAGGGGCACGTTCTCCTTGTTCTCTGGCCCGACCTGCTGGGATCGCTTGCGGAAGTAGCAGGCTCGGCACACGGAGTGGTACTTGTCAGCTCCTCCAATCACTTCAACCTGGCAGGGACGTTTGGGGAGTGACTGCAGAGCCCAGCTCCCTGGAGGGAGTCTCTCCCTACCAGCAGGACTGGCAAGGTGAAGCAGTTCCTGTTCCAAGGTGACTCACCTCCTGCTCTGCTCCCAGCCTCTTGGTGTAGGAGGCCTCCCGGAAGCACTCCATGCACACGGCGTTCAGCTTCACCACGCTCTCCGCCAGTGGCACCAGGTTCAGGATGCTCCCAAAGGCCTGGGTGAGACGAAGGGAAGATGCTGCTGGGTGGGTTCCACAAGGGCCCCAAAGCAGCTGCTGTACCAAAATGACTGTTCTACCTTTCTCTGGAAAGTCCCATCCAGAGCAGCGACAATGACAGTTTTCCCGGTGTTGGCCATTGTCTCGCAGAACTCCACAATGTCTGGGAACTGGAGGGGGTACAGGCATAGGCACATTGTAAAGAAGGATGGGGGGCAGCACTTGGCTCCAGATCCCACAGTGCACGCCCAAGCAGCACCAGGAGCAAGGAAAATCAGAGCCATGTGCCCTGTCTGTGAAATGGGCTCCAGTCCCAGCAGGGACTAGAGGGAAGGAGGGTTTTATCATAAGCTCAGGCCACAAGAATCAAACTGCTCCAGGGCATTATTTCCCACCCTCTCCTACAAAGGACACAGACCTTGGTCTGCACAGGGTGCACCGAGGGGTCTGTGTCCTGCAGAGCCCAGCAAACCCAGCCCAGCCATGCACTTACAAACTGGCCCTCATCGATGCCAATGACGGCGGCACCCAGCGCCTCCTGGTAAACGTCCTGGAGGAGCCCGGCGGGCAGGGCCTCCATGGTGCTCCTGTGGGCAGCGAGGGAGTGAGCCGGGCAGGCCAGGCCCCGTGGAGGTGGGGTGTCCTCCTGCCCCGGGAACTCACTTGTCGTGTGTGGAGACCCCGGTGGAGCTGTACCGCGTGTCCTTGGCGTACTTCACCAGCAGGCACCGGTACTGGGCCAGCTGGAACCGTCGCACTCTCCGCATGAGTTCCGTGCTGCAAGACGCGGTGTCAGCGGGCCTCAGCCTCAGCCCGCCGCCTTCCCGCGCCCCCCCGCCCTGCGCCTCCCGCTCCGCTCCTACCTCTTCCCGGAGAACATGGGCCCGAAGATCACCTAAGGGCAGAACCGTGCGGTCAGAACAGCAGTCAACGGGAGGCCCCGGCTGCACCCAGTGCCGGTGCAGCCCCCCGGCCCCGCAGCCCCCTCAGCCCGGTGGCGCGGAGCGGCTCCTCTATCCGCCCCGCAGCCCCTGCCCGGGGCAGTACCGTACCCGTGTCTGTCCTACAGCCCGATGCACGACAGCGTTACCGTACCTGCATCTGCTCCCACACCGGTGCCCCAAGGTGGCACCTGTATCTGCCCCCCAGCCCGTGCCCCGCGGCGGCACCGTACCTGTATCTGCCCGCGGGGCCGGCTGGGGGAGCCGGGGTGGACACCGGGCACCGTCAGGCAGTTCATGGCGGAATGCCGGCTCGAGCCCGCGCTCGCCGCTCCGGCGCGGCCGCGTCAGCCAATTGGACAAGGCCTCTCGCCGCGCGCGGCGCGCTAGCCAATCGCCAAAGGGCCTGCGCCACCTCCCGGCAGCGCTGCCCAATGGGGGCAAGGGCGCCAAAATTTTTTATTTTACTCTTCCCGCCGGTTCCGCCCCCCGGCCCCGAGTGGCCAATGGGAGGCGGCCCCGCCCCCGGGCTCTGGCCTCGCCTCCGCGGTCTGGCCCTGCCCCCGGACTCGGGCCTCTCCTCCGGGGCTGCCAATGGGAGCGGGCCGGCCCGCCCCCGCCCGGGCCCCGCCCCTCGGCGGGCAGGCGGCACCGGGAGCGGCACCGGGAGCGGCACCGGGAGCGGCACCGGGAGCGGCACCGGGAGCGGCACCGGGAGCGGCACCGGGAGCGGCACCGGGAGCGGCACCGGGAGCGGCACCGGGAGCACCATGGGCGGGTGGCGGGATATGTCCGCGGAGGTAGGGGCCCCAAGGCAGTGCTCGCGGGTGGGCAGAGCGCGGTTCCCGTCCGTGCCGCCGGTTGAGGGCTTTCGCGTGGCTCCCTCCGCCCCGGCGGTGCTGACCCCGCCGCAGCTCCGTTGCCTCCCCGCAGGCGCTGGAGGACCAGTACTCTCCCAGTCGCTGGTCCCGCCGCCTGGACCGGGACACCATCATCGACGTCCACTTCGAGGTGATGGCGGCAGGTGGGGAACGTGCGGCGCCGGGAGCGGGGCTGCGCTCGGTGTCACGGCCCCGTGGTCCACCGCCTCGTCCCCCGCAGGAACCGAACGGGCCCGGGCCAGCGCGCAGACCTTGCTGCACGTCCCCTATGGCAACGGGGACGGGGAGAAGCTGGACATCTATTTTCCCACGAACCCTTCTGAAAGTGAGTGACGGGGGTGGCGGGGAAGGGAGCGGGCAGGGTGGACACCCGGCTCATCGCCCACTGTGCTGCTCAGCCTTCCCGGTGCTGGTCTACATCCATGGCGGATACTGGCAGTGCTTGAGGTGAGGTGGGCTGTCGGTGACGGATTCCTCGGGAAGGGACCCCCTCACCAACTCTTGCTGACTGCTTCTCCTGACGCTGGGACTTGCTCTGGGTACACGGGGTCTGACTAGTCCCCTGCAGCCCATGGCTCCCACAGCCTGTCAGCATCTCTCTCCCCCAGTAAGGACCATTCGGGGTTTGCAGCCCCCCCGCTGGTGTCGCAGGGCGTGGCAGTGGTGGCAGTGGGGTACGACATAGCCCCTAAAGGTAGGTGCTGCCCCGCAGAGGCTGCAGCTGCCTGCATAGCCCAGCCCCCTCCAACCCTGCCCTTTGTCCTGTGCTTAGGCCACATGGACACCATGGTGCTGCAGGTGCGCCGCAGCCTCGTCTTCCTGATGGAGCAATACCCCAGGATCAGGTGGGCAGTGTCGGGGTCAGGGGTTGGTCTGTGAAAGTGCCTGGGAAGGCAAACAAGGCCCGCAGTGGGACAAAGGCTTTGGCACCTTGGTCCAAGCACTGGGCAGTGCCTCTGGCCACATCCCCGTCACTGCACAAGGCAGTAGTTGATGGATTGGGAAACATCTGAGCTGACACATTCAGGCTGTGCCACCTCCTCTGCACAGAGCAAAGCGTGCCTGGGTGTCCCTAGGTGCCCCTCTCAGTCTCTCCCTCCTACTGGCTCACTGCTCCCTCCTTCCAGGGGCATTTACTTGTGCGGACACTCGGCAGGGGCCCACCTGGCAGCCATGGTGCTGGCCACAGACTGGACAGAATTCCAAGTGGTGCCAGATATCAAAGGTAGCGTTGCCATGTTCCAGAACAGGGTCGGGAGGAGAACTGGTCTCTATACCTGGGACAAGGCTGCAGGGCTGTGGAGCCCCAGCTAAATGATTGTGAAGTCCCCGGGGCTGTGGGAGCCACCCAGGCTGCAGCTCCTCACCTGCCAGTGCCTCTGCCTCTAGGAGCGGTGCTGGTGAGCGGCGTGTATGACCTGGAGCCCATCCTGCACACCTACGTGAATGATGCTCTAAACATGAGCCGGTGAGGATGCTGTGGGGACAGCCATGGGGACAGAGCTCAGGCAGGGGAACGCTGGTGGCTCTGCAGCCACTCTGCCCCCACGCCTGCCCCAGCTCTTGGATGCTCTTGGAGCGAGGGGCTGCATCAGCTGCCACCGGCATGACTCCTGCAGGGAGGTGGCCCAGAGGAACAGCCCCATGAGACTTGTCACCCCGGCAGAGCCAGCAGCCTGTGAGGTGCTCGTGGCTGTGGCCCAGCATGACTCCCCAGAGTTTCGCCGGCAGTCACAGGAGTACAGCCAGGTGAGCGCCAGGCGGTCACAGGAGCACGGCCAGGTGAGCTCCAGCAGCACCCTGCTCAGCTCTGGTGGGGATACTGCTCCAGGCAACCCGCACCAGCTTGCTCAGCTGGGAAGAAGAGCTTCTGTGCTGAACCAGAGCAGTTTCTGGCTCACTGGAGGACACCAGTCCTTGCCAAGATATTATTCCTGCTGGTTGTGCAGGGCAAGTGGAGTCTGGGGTCCATCCTGCCAGCACCGCTCTCTCCACAGGCCCTGCGTGCAGCAGGCTGGTCTGTCTCTCTGCTGGATCTGGCTGGTGTGGATCACTTTAACATCATTGAGAAGCTGTCAGAGGACAGCTACGTCCTCACTCAGGTAGGTAGGAGGGCTGTGCCAAGGTGGATCAGGTGGGCTGCCAGGGAGGAGAAGGGGCAGGGGCTTTTCACAGGGTTTGGTTCCTCATCCCAGGTGATTCTGAACATGATTTCAAGAGCATGATGGCATCTCAGGAGTAAACAGACGAGGACCATGGCCCTGTGTGGTGGCAATGGGCATGTGGCATCCCCCTGCCTGCTGCCTCCTCAGTCTAACACAGGGCACTCACTGTCTCAGACCCACACTGTGCCCTCTCCACTCAGCCCAGCCCAGGCTGGTTCCCCTTCCCTGGGGTGTTCCTGCCCGCTGGAGTGCAGGGCACTGCAGGCTGCAAGGCTCTGTCTGGGCAGCTGGATCATGAAGTTTATTCCCTCAGTGTCCTTTAAACTGCACATTGGCAATACAAAATAAAATGGGAATTATTGCTGCCTGGGGTAGTGCTTCCCAGGGAGCCAGTGAGTGCACACCCAAAGCAACTGCTGGTGAGAGAATCCCTTGTTCCAGTGCAGAGTTCTGGGACTTGCTGACCCAGAACATGTCAGGGAAGCCTGGGGAGCCCACCTGCTGCTGTGGTACAGGATGACATATCCCCATGTGTGGATGGGAGTGACAGAGCCATCCAGGCCAGGCTGGGCTCATGCTCCTGGGACAGTCCTGGCCAGACACAAACCTTGGTGTTGCTGTGCAGCGCTCCTGGTCCTGTGGCTGAGATGCTTCCATGTCCTCAGGAGCATTTGTCCCTCCACGGGGACCTTGGCTGTGATGATGTCCCTGCTGCAGAGCAAGGAAAAAAGCACATTTGAGAGAAAACACCCTGCACATCTACAGTACTACCAAAACCTGTTTATTTTGTGCACTGACTGCCTCAAGGGTTGGAGTCTCCGCTAGGCTGGGCTCACATTGGTTTGTCAGGCTGCCTGTGAGGGCTGATGTCAAGTTTCAGATGGCCAGGAACACATCTGGAGCACAAAGGGGCTGGTTCCAGTCCTCGCTTTGGACTGCCCAACCGCTGCAGTTGCGGGGCTGGCAGAATGCTCAGGCTCCCCCAGTGCCTGGAGGGGTTGGATGTAGTCCCAAGGCCAATTCCTCCTGGCACTTCCTGGCCACAAATTCCAGCTTTCTCCTTGCGAGCTCAGTGTCACGGGCCGAGACGTCGCGGTGCCAGACGGCGCGCACAGCCCGTGCGGACCAGGGGAGCAGCAGGACGCTGACAGCCTGCCCAGTCTCAGCCACCTCCTCCTCGCTGACGGCACGCAGGCGGTCGCAGAGCTCAGTAGGGGACGGCCAGGCCCCCTGGACATCTATCATCACAATGTTGGTCTCCACTGCTGCCAGGTTGATGGACCACAGGGGAGAGTCCAGCACATGGATACCTGCGGGAAGCCGAGGTGGTGCAAGCCCACTGCCCAGCTACCTGGCAAGGCTGCCTGCCCCAGCCTGCCCCAGGTTCTGCATGAAGGAGAGCCCATTCTCCCCCCACGTGGTACCATGGTCACTGAGCACAGCACAGGGACATTCATGGCACGATCCTGGCACTCCAGCCAGCTGAGGATCCCAGCAGCATCCTCACTTGGCTGGAGACCCAGTGTGGCCATGCAGGGATGGTGCCCAAGCCACCAGCACCGCGGTACTGCGGGGCAGTGCCAGGTGTGCTGTTACCTCCCAGCCCCTCAGGGGCCCTGAGGTACCTTCCGCAAAGCTGCGGGCGTTGCCGTGGTCCTGGCGCAGCGTGGCCTCCGCCTGCTGCAGCCCCAGGAGGGCGGCGGCCGCCAGCACTCCCACCTGCCGCATGCCCCCGCCCAGCAGCTTCCGCACTCGCCAGGCCTCGGTGACAAACTCACTGCACCCCGCCAGCACCGCACCAGCCGGGGCGCCCAGGCCCTGCAGAACCGCCAGCGGGGTCACTCCAGCCTGCCAGGTGTGTTCTTAGCCCAACACCTGCAAACGAGGGCCAGGCTCCAGCTTGTGCTGGCCCCTGCCTGCCCTGGGGACCCCTCCCCACACAAGCAGACCTTGGAGAAGCAGAGGGAGACAGAGTCACAGTGCTGGGCAATCTGAGCCGGCTGCACACCCTGGGCCACTGCTGCATTCATCAGTCGTGCGCCGTCCATGTGCACCCGCAGCCCATAACGGTCTGCAAGCCCACGGACCTGGGAGTCAGAGGGACAGCTGGTTTGGGAGGGACAGCTGGTTTGGGAGGGACCCCGGGGCATCTAGGGCCACCACGAGCCATGCTCTGAGCTCCTGTGTCCCCGCAGTGCCATTGTGCAGGACCCAGCTGCCCACGCCAGGCAGGATTGTGCCAGCAGCATCTGTGGGCTCTCACCTGCCTGAGATAGGTGAGGGGCAGTGCCCGGCCCCCCGCCGAGCTGTGCGTGTTCTCCAGGCAGATGAGCTCGGGACGCGGGTGGTACCGGCTGCCGTGGGCCTCACGGATGGTCAGCTCCAGCTGCTCCAGGTCGAATGTGCCGTTCGGCAGATCTGGCAGTGCCTGGGAGTGCACACCGGCGACCTGTGCCCAGGGCAGGGGAGAGCATGGAGCCGACAGGGGACAGTGATGGTGCACGGGGGCTCCAGCCCTCTGTCCCCTCCATCGGGTGTGTACAGCCCCCACTCGTGCTGCAGCCCACGGCCTGGGACAATAATCCCGGCGATGCTGTGGCAGAGGATCCTCGGCTGGCCCTGGCAGCCAGAGGAGGGCAGCAAGCGGCCGCCCTCCCGCCCTGCGTGCGCCGCCACCGGTGCCGCCGTGCCCGCCGCCGTGCCCGCCGCTCACCTGCGCGGCCCCGCCGTGCTCGTAGAGGTGCAGGTGGGTGTCCCGGCCCAGGAAGAGCTGAGCCCCCCTGCGCTGGCAGTGGCACATCACTGGGAGAGAACGGCCGTGAGGGAGGGGGCCAAGGGCAGCATCCCACAGCCCGGGGGCACGAGGGGCTGCGAGTGCAGCCCCGGACTCACCGGCGATGAGGTTGGCCATGGTGGCCGTGGGCACGAACAGAGCCGATTCCGTCCCCAGAATGGCCGCGGCCCGGCGCTGCAGCTCTGCGGAGGAACACGGCTGTGCTGGGGGGCTGGCGCTGGCGGGCCAGGGGCTTGGGGACCCCACAGGTCACGGCTGCCCCCGCAGCCCCGTTCGGGCCCCACATCCGCTGCCCCCGCGTCGGGGCCTTGCAGGCAGGGACCCCACGGGAGCCCCGTCCCCTCCGCCCACCGTTCACCGCCGGGTCCTCCCCGTAGTCGTCGTCGCCCACGGCGGCGCGGGCCATGGCGCGGCGCATCCCCGCGCACGGCCGGGTCACCGTGTCGCTCCGCAGGTCCACGGCGAGCGGCGGGGCCGCGGCGGGACCCCGGGGCTGCGCCCCCCGCGGGAACCCCCCCGGCCCGAGCAGCCGCCCCCGCCGCAGCACCGCCCGCATCGCCGGGACCGCCCCCCGCAAGGGCTCCCGGGCGGGGGCGGGATCGCCCGTCCCGGGAATGGGGCCCGGACACACGGGCCGGGAACGGGGCAGCGGCTCCCGCACGGGCACCGCGCGCATTCCGGGGCTGCCTGGAAACGCCGTCCCTTCCAGCCCCCATCCCTCCATCCCCCACCGCACTGGCGCTGCGGGACGCGCTGGGGGCTGTCCCCGCCCTGCACTCTCCCTTTGCCAGGATCCCCATCCTGGGTGTCCGACGGGAGGGAGCGCCAGGGGGATCGGCCAGAGGCTTTCCATGGCTGAGCAGGAATTGCTCCCGCCCCGCTGCGCCCGCTGCCAGCAAGGCTGGCACGGACGGGGTCGTCTGGCTGCTGAGACCTGGCTCCGGCTGTGTCTGCCCTGGCAGCAGCCGCCGCGCAGTGCGATGGCACCGCAGGTGGGCTGGCACTGCAGCCGTGCTCTGGGACCTCTGGGCAGCTTCACGGATCTCGGCACTCTCTGCCTGGGCTGAGAGGACCCACCGGCCTCTTGGCAGAAATGCCCACTGCGCCTCAGCAGGAGGGGATGTGTCCAAAGCAAGACCCCCTCACCTTCCCCCGCCGGGCTGGACCAGCCGGGCCACGGTCCTGCTGCTGCCACGGTGGGGGCACCACTCCGCAGCACCCAGCGCCCCTCCCGGCATTTGCAGGGGATCAAGAGGGCAGGTGCATTAAGGTGCCTCTTCCCCTCAGCCCCTGCCCACCTGTCTGTGTGCTGTGCTCCAGCCACCTGTGCCATGCTGCTGCCTTCTCCCTCCCTCTGCCACGTGCCCCCCCCAGCCTTGGCTGCCCCAGGTCCCCTATCCTGAGCCCCCTGCAGCCGCCCTGCTGGTGCCCACTCTGCCCACACCCCTGCCTGTGCCCCTGTCCGTGGAGCCCCCTCCCTCACTACTGCCAGTTGCCCCCCCGCGCTGTCAGCCCCGCAGATGAGTGAGCCATAAACAGTCCTTCATGAGACGTTTTTCACACGCAGGGCCACATGTTAACAGTTTTTCTTTATTTACTGCCTCCATTTCCTCTTTGTTCCAGGAACTTGTCCTCCAACTTCAAGCTGCTCATGATTAGGCAAAAAGGCCTCTAATCTCCCCGATCTGATTTACCGTCACTGAGAGCAGACGCTTCCCGTTACTGGCCCTGGACCCGGGAGCACGGACAGCTGAGCTGTGCCGGCTGCTGAGCCCAGCTGAGCCTCCCCAAAGCTGCCCCGCCACACGCCGCCTTCCCGGCAGCTTCCTCTTCCAGTAAGCGCCGGGCAGAGCCGCCGGTCACGCCGCAGGTGAAGGGCTGGGGGAAGAGCAGCTGAGGGGCCCAGGCCAGGGGTCCCCCCCTCCACCCGGGGCGGCTGCTGTAGGGCAGGGCAGGCTCTGGAGCCGCTTTCTCTGCTTGGAAGGGCTGGATGGCCGGAGCATCCCTCAGCGTGGCCTTCCCAGCTGCTCACCCATCCACTCCCATGGCACCTGATGGGGTGGCTGATTGCCCTGGTGTGTCCGAAGCTGAAGGGCAGCTCAGGGGTCTAATGTGGGCAGCCCCCCCAGCCCAGTCAGGGTCTGCAGCCAAGCAAGGGCTCCTTCACTGGGCAGCAGCCACAACTCCTGCAGGGCTGTGCAGTGTGGCTGCGTGTCTGACGCAGAGCCCCTTGTGCCTTTCCCTGGGACTTCGGTCTGGGACCTGCCTTGGGGTCCCCCCTTGCTACCAGCACCCACAGAGCTACCCCTGCATGTGACCCAGCAGGGCCACGGTGGGGCTTGGTGTGGCCAGCACTGGGACCATGGAAGCGCTTGTTGCCTCATGTGGAGCGGCTGAACTGAGGCCACCGGAGCTGGGCAGAGGGTGGGCAGTGCCAGCGTCCGGCCAGGGGCTTGGCTGGCAGCTGGGGATTAGTGGGGGGCTCACCCACGACCACGCTGCACCACAGGACTGCAGTGACCACCTGCCCACACCAGCTCCTGTGGTGGGCTAAGCCCCTGCCCTGCTGGGCTCAGCTCCCGCTCCAGTCGTGCCTCCCCAGGGCTAAAATTAGCAGCTGAGGCCCGACTGGGGAGCCGGGAGTGGAGCCCAGATCCCACCGCGGAGGATCGGGTTTCCCCCCTCCCTACCACAGGCCTGGCAACCACTGGGGCCGATTCCCGGAGCTGGCCCCCCCTGCCACCAGCCCCACTGGCAGCCCCGTCCCAGCCCTGCCAGGCCCAGCCGTTTGATCTGCACGTCCCCAGGACTGAGCCCTGGCGCGTCCCGGCTGCAGGAGGCTCAGGAGGGGCTGTGGGATGGGGAGAGCACGGTGCTGTAGCTCCCGGGGCATCACCGGGCTGGGGCTGAGCCCTTTGCCCCGGCACACACGGGACAGGCCCCAGGACAGGCTGGCAATGGGCTCTGCTCCCAACCTCCTCAGCGGAGCGGTGGCTGTGGCCGTGGAGCTGTCAGTGGCCCAGGCAATGCGCCGGGGGTCTTGTCCTGAGAGCCAAGGGCTGACTCAGGACCTGGCATGCTCACCACGAGCTCGGGGTGTTTTCCTGTCCGGCTGCCTTATCCCTGTGGCCACACTGTCCATGCTGCCCGTGGTGCTCATCCCTGTCTGCCCTTTGGGCTCTTCCCCATGGGGCGGCACCGGTGCTGCCCGTTCTGCAGGGCCCCGGTCCCGCCGGGGCCGAGGCAGCTGCCGTCCACCGCCCCCGAGGGACCTGAGCCACGAAGCCGAGCAGTTTCCTGCTGCTGAGAACGGCAGGGATGTCCGGGAGCGCCGGGAGCGCCGGCTCCAGGCTCAGCAGGGTCGGGTCGGGCCCTCACCCGCGGCACTCCCGGGGTCCCGGTGCCGGTGACACGACCCGAGCTGCCGCACACGGCGGCCGCCGCTCGCGCGCGGCACGGGCCGAGCTTCGGACGGGGCCAGAGCCCCGACGGACGCAGTCCCGGAGCTGCCGCGGCCGTGCCCGGTGCGGGAGCCGCGGGCTGCCCCGGGGAGTCTCCGTCGGAGCCCCGTCCGGGCCGGAGCCCGGTGGCCGCGCGGTCCCGGCCGGTGCCCCGTCCCCAGCCTGCGGGGGCCGCGGGTGCCCCCCCTCCGCCGGCAGCGACTTTTCCAGTAAAACCGCCGCAGAGATCCCGGCTTCCCGACAGGCCCGGCCTCCGCGCCGGGGGGGCGCCGGCCGCCCTTAACCCTTCCCCGCCCGGCCGGCCGCGCGTTGCCGGCCCGACCCGGGTCTGCCCGCCCGGCCCGGCTCGGGGGCTCCGGGACCCGCCGGGACTCTGCGCGCCTGGCCCAGGGCGGCGACGGCCGCGGGGTCTCGGAGGCGCCAGTGCGGGGCAGCCTGACCCGCCGTGCACCGGGACAGACCCGGCCCCGGGAGGCCTCTGCGGCCGCAGCCCTCGGGGCCTCCGGCCGTGCCGGGGGGGCCCCCAGCCCATCGTGCCCCCCATGCCGAGGGTTTCCCTCCTCGGGGAGCACCTGAACAGGGGCTGTTCTGCGGAGCAGATGGAACATCCCGAGGGCCAAGGAGCCGCAGAACCGTCGGGGAAAAAGCCCCTCTGCACGGGATACCCCAGTGCCGGCTGCCTGGGGGCTGTGGGAGGGAGCAGCCGGGGGTCCCTGGGTGCTGGGGGAGCTCTGGGGCACCCTGGGAGAGCGCTGGAGCCGGTCACGGCTAAAGGCTGGTGGCTGTGCCGGCTCCACATCCCTGCTCCCAGCGGGGATGCTCTGGCCGGGTGGGCAGAGCCGGGGATGGCCAGGCACCGGGGGTCCGTGCCGAGAGCTGTGCCGGGCCCTTCCCGCTGTGCCCTGCCTGCCACCAGCTGCTACACTGGCTGAGCCAGGGCTGAGGTAAGTGCTCTAATTGTTTTCTCTGTGGCCCGAGATGAATAATTGAGAGGTCTTTGAGGAGAATTAATTAGCCCGTTTATTGGCAGTAAATGCTTTTCTCCAGATGATGAAATAGATCCTGAGCCACACGTGGGGCAGGCAGATGCAGGCCATTGATGCTTCTCTGGAGCATGCCGGTGCCAGGCCCACAGGCCAGCCCTGCTGCTGTCCCATCCCCACTGTGGACAGGCACACTGGTTCTGGCTCCCACAGCCCCCCATGCTGCCCGGCTTGCCCAGAGCTCACTGCAGCCACGGCCAGCACGTTGTGGGGGGAACCTGGTGTTGGTGGGAGCAGGGGGCACTGAGGGGCAGGCAGGTTCTGCAGCAGAGTGGAAGCCCTGTGCCCCCATCATGCCCATGTAGCTTCCTGCTTCCCCCGGCTCACTTCCCATCCTGGGGGCTGCCTGCCTGTGCAGGCTCTCATATGTCCCTTTGTGTCTCCTTCTTGGTTCTCCTGAATGCCAGGGTGGTGCCAGTTCGGAGCTTGCAGCCTGCACCTCCTCCTCACCTCCTCCTCTACCTCCTTCTCCCCTGGGTATGGGGTGAAGGGCCTTGCACGGCCAGAACTGCTTAAACAAGGATTTCCTTGTTGCTGCATGAGCTGTTTGCCTTCTCCCGGGCCAGCCGTTAATGAGGTTTGGCAGGAGGCACCGTCAGCCCCAGCCATTGGATTTCTATAAATCAGCCTGGAGCTCATGTGTGGGGCTGGGATGGAGCTGCTCGATCTTGGTGCGTGGGACTTCAGCTTGTGGGTCCTGGCAGCCCCTCTGGGAGGGGGACATCCTGGCATGGTGCAGAGGGGCAGGGGCTGAGTGGGACAAGGGGGCTGCTTCCCACCAGGCAGGTCAGGGCGGCCACTTCACGCATTTCCAGGAACAGCAGAAAGTGCAAAGCAAAAAATAAAGTGGCTTCTTACTTCTGAGGTGCTTTGTCCTGTTCTTTCTCACATTCCCACCTTTTTTGCCAAGACCCAGAGAGGCTGCTGGGTGCTCTGAACTTGGGTGATGATCCTGCCCTGCCTTGGGGTGGGGGGCTGTGGTTATGTGTCCCTGGCAGCCTCAGGCATACAAAGTGGGGCAGACAAATCATCCAGGCCCCTGGGAAGCATTTGCTGCTTCCTCCTGCTGGGAAGCAATGCCACAGGGGCAGGACTGGGCCCTTTGTGCTGAGGCCATGGTGGCAGAAGCTGTGGCTGTCCCTGGCCCAGGGACACTGCCAGGGCTGCAGGCCCTGTGGGCTGCCAGGCTACCCCATCCACTGGGGGACATGAGCTGTGCCCATGCAGGGATGCCTGAAGTGTAGCAGGGATCAGGTTCCCATTGCAAAGGGTCTCCAGGGAATGGCTGCTCCTGGCAGCCCAGGAAGGGAGATGCTGGGAAGTGGGACCCTCATCTCTGGTTTCCCACAGCCATTTGCTCTGCTCCCCTCACCTGTGGGATGCTTTGTTTGGGAGCCAGCACAACCCATCTGTGCTGTGCCAGGCTGAGAGGAGCCACAAGTCTCAAAGGTGATGTTTCATTTCCTGCTCTGAGTGTGCTTCCCCCTTCTCCAAAACCACCTCTGCTCTCACTCAGTTCTCACAGAGTTTCTGCTGTGTGTGGAAACTGGGAGAATCCCCAATCCCAGCATGGCTGCAGGGCTCCTCGGGGTCACCAGTCTGCTGGGAAAGCCCTGGCCCCCTTCTCACCTTCTCCCTAGTGGCCTGGCCCAAGGTGGGGCAGCCCCTGGGCCCGTGGTGTCCTCCTACAGCAGGACAGCACCAGGCTGGTGGCAGGATGGTTTTCCAGGAGCAGCCTCATGCCTCCACCCTGCCAGGGTTCCCCGTGCTCCTCAGCCTAGGGAAGCCTCAGCCCTAACGGGGGTGGGATGTGCCTGGTGGCAGCAGAGGGAAGAGCCCCCACTGCAGCTGACACGCTGCACTTTCCCCCTGTTTGCCCCCGCCCGTGGGTGCGAGTGCAGCTGGAGGCTCCAAGCTGCAGCCTGGGACGCCGCAGAGTGAGCGTGGGCGGCCCTGGGGGCCCTTGGCCCCGTGGGGACAAACTGGGGACAGGGGAGGCTTTGTGGGGCACCGGGGTGCGCAGCTCTGCGGGCGGGCAGCTGCGTCACGCTGCCAGCCCGGGCTGCTCCCTGCCCTGTCGCCTCTGTCGTGCCGCGGGCAGGGACCCTCTGCGCTGGGACCCCCTGCGCTGGGACCCTCTGCGCTGGGACCCCCTGCGCTGGGACCCTCTGCGCTGGGACCCTCTGCGCTGGGACCCCCGTGCTCAGCGGCTGCTGCGGCTGCAAAGCCGGGGCCGGGAACAGCAACCCCGGCGAGAGGTTGTGCAAGAAGGGGGGACCCGGGAGGGCAGGGCCAGTGTTGAAATTCCATGCTCTTACAGAAAAGCCCCCGGGCAGAATTCCTGACAGGGGTGATTCATCCCCCACTGGAAGCGATGACTTTGCCTCTCCAGTAAACACTCCTCAGTTCAGCGGGGTGCCACTGCTCCGTCCTGCCACCCGCCCTGGGGTGAAGGGCTGCCCTGAGCACCGCAGGCAGCCCCGGGGGTGCTGAGGAGGGCCAGGGGGCAGCGGGCGACTGGGGGCCAACTGCTGGGCAGCACAGCGGTGGGCACCAAGGGCAAAACTGAATCCTTGGCTCCCTGCCCCGCCTGCCCCCCAAACCCAGTGCAGGCCATTGCTGTTGCCAGGTGCTTTGGGGGCCCCATCTCCCGCTGGTGAGGGCACACGGGACAGCCTTTTCCAGGAAGCACACGAGGGGAGCCAGGCTGTGGAGTTCCCGACAGCAGCTCTGGTTTTAATAACAGCAAATCAATGTGCTTCCTCCCTGGCCCCCTCCAGTGGCTTCCCCATAAGGAAAAACAACCCATGTGAGAGCCCCAGCTCTGGCCATAGTACATGGGGTTCTGAGTGCTGATGGCCCACGCCTGCCTGCCCTGCGTGCTGCAGAGTGTTCCTGCATGCTGCCTGCACCCCAGCCCCACTACAGAGAGGGAAGGTTGGGGTCCTCAGTGCCCCTGTCCACCTCTGCGGTGCCCACCCCCTACTCAGGAGGTTGCTGCCTGCAGGGCTGCTCGATGGCTGGGCATTCCCAGCTGCTCCAGTGCCTTGCCTCCCTAGTCCAGCCCCGTGCTGTGATTCTGCCTCCTCCCCGTGGGTTTGCACAAACCTCGCGCTTGCTTTGTGCTTGTTTTGAGAACAGATTAGTCATGGCTCTGAGCTGGCTTCCAGCAAATGCACAACAGCACCATGGAAAAACGAGAACAGTGAAGTGATGACTCAGCAGGGCTCCCACTCCGTCCCTGGGGTGCCAACTGTCCCTGCTCCTGACTGGCCCCGAGCACCAGTGAAGACCACCCGGGGATGCCACAGCTGAGCCAGGGTGGGTGGGTGATGGCAGGAAAGAGCCAGAGGCAGCGCCTGCCTGGCTGCCTGGAAGCTGCAATAGTGCTGGCCGGGTGGGACGGCAGGTCCTTGGGGGTGACAGGCAGCCTCCCCCCCTCCCCTGTCCCCTCCTGCACCTGGTGGGTGGGGACCCCCCTCCGGCCTGCTGGCACTTTGCTGCCCCAAACCCCCACTGCACGTGTGGCTGGAACATCCTGCTGCTGGCAGCTCCAGCTCTGCCCAGCAGGCCTGGTGGGTTCTGGGGATGCCACAATGATGGGTGGCTGCTAGGATCCTGCCAGGACCTCAGTGGGCTGGGGATCCCCCACTGTGTGGGCTCAGCAGTCAACCCCGGACACCAGGGCCCTCCTGGCCGCCACCTGTGTGCCGGTGGTGACGGGAACTCCCGGGGCGGGCCCTTACCGTACCTCACACCTTGCTCGGCAGCCCTTCCCTGCCCTGCCCTGGCTGGCTGCCCGGCAGCACAGCGTGTTGCCAAGCCTCATTGCCAGGTGGCTTATCGTGATCCCATGGCGCTGGACACCAACTGGTGTCGGCTGCCAAGGATGAACAATGTAATTACTGGAATTACAGTAAAGCGCTCCCATTCCCACTCATTAAATGCTGAGACAGGGCGCCTGGGTCCTTCTGGGGAGCATCTGCTCCAGCTGTGCCCTCTGCCAGCCACACACCCCATTGTCACCCAAGTGGTGCCGCTGGCACCCTCACCCCTCGCCCAGCTGGTGTGGCCGGAGCTGCTCTCTGCTGACGGCCACCAGAGCCACGGGATGGGCAGAGCCCACCAGGCTGGTGGGGATCTTCACTGTGCACTGGTGAGGAGGGGGCTGGCGAGGAGGGCAGGGCTGGATGGCAGACACAGGGCCCCTCATCCGAGAGCCTCATCCCCAGCCGCATGTGTGGCTCTGTCACTGCTGGCTCCTGTGCCGCGGCCGAGGCCAGGACTGATGTGAGGCCAAGGGATGCTCCAGGGCTTGGGTTTGGCACCTGCCCACGGCTGCTCTGCCAGGGTCATCTGAGGACTCTGCACCGTGCTGGGCAAGCACAGCCCAGGCAGCTGGCAGCTCGCTGGCGGAGCACCCAGAGGCACCTCCTGTGCCCTGCCGTGTGCCCAGGAGTGACCACAGCCAGTGCTTGGCACGTCACTGCTCCCTGTGAGTGCAGGTGCAAGAGCAGCACAGCCCTGGGCCCGGGTCTCTGCCAGGGAGCAGAGAGCTGGGCCGGGGGGGCTGGGGCAGAGCAGCTCGCGTAGCTGCTGATGGAAGGAGTGAGGAATCCACAGCTGCTGCCTCCCTGGAGCTGGCCGCGGGTCTGGCTGAGGAAGCAGCAACAAAGTAGGGTTTCCATGGGGATGTACACAGCCTGCTGGGCTCAGCTGCATCCTGAAATACTTCCTGGCCCGGGCATGGGGTCCTGCTGCCACCCCCTGCTCCCTGCCTGCTAAAAGCCCGAGCCAGGGCCAAGCCAGCCCCCACAGCTCTCCCAGTCACCAAGGCTCTGCGCCAGGTCACTGGCAGCTGAGCTGCTACCAGGACAGTGACTTGGTGCAGTATCTTGAGGGGAGAGGCCCAAGATGAGGGGCAGTTGTGGAACTGAGGGGCTCTGGGGACATAGAGCTGCAGCCCTGCTCCTCCTCCAGCCCAAGCAGCTGTGTCTTGTCCTGGGCCTGCAGCTGGGACCACCACTGCCAGCCCTGGGCTCTGCCACAGAGCTCGTGCTTGTGCTTCCCGGCAGCTCACTGGGAGCAGATGTCCCAGCCCCTGTTCCCAAGTGTCCCCTTGGCCCTGGCCTGCAGAGGAATTGCCACGTAAGGAGCAGGTGGTGCCATTTACAGTAAGTCCCCAGCTGCTGCACAGCCCTTTCCTGCATTCTACTGGGAAACGTAGTGGTGGATGTGGGAATGTCCTGGCGCTGCAGAGCCAAGCAGGAAGGAGTGCGTGAGGGGAGTGCCGCGAGGTCGGGGTGTTCACGGCAAACTCCCTGCCTGGCTCTGCCGCCCCGGGGACCTCTGGTGCTGTGTCCACTGCCGCCTTCCTTGGGGTCCTGGTGTGGGTCTGGGAGCCTTCATGGGTCTGTCCTGCTTCCCTGTGACCAGTGTGATTTTCTGCATGGTTGGTGTAGCCACAACAGAGCTGGGGGGCTGGCTGACCCTCTGCTGCTGTGCCGGGGCTCGCTGCCCGCAGCAATCTCCGGCTGCGGTGGTTTCCTGTTTTGGCTCTGCAGAGGCTGGTACACACCAGAGCAGGTTTCCTGCACCCCTGACCCCACAGGGTTCGGGTTCACCATCCCAGCGGACACTTCCTTCTTGTGCCAGTAATGAGCCAGCAGTGTGATGGGAAGCATTGGTGGCTACCCTGCACCCCATGGGGAGGCCAGGCTGAGGCAGGACGGGGGGTTGGGGGGGCTGTGGGGCAGCAGCCTGCCCCTGCCTGACCACCCTTCTGTGCCCCAGCACCTTGTTGGGCTCTCGTTGGGCCTGGTGCTCTCACCCTGCTCTGCGTGGCCACCATCACAGCATAGAGGAACTGATGGGCATGCACTGGGGGCATGCACTTAGAGCTGCTCTGGGTTCTGCTGGTGCTGCTTGGTGCCCAGCCCCAGGAGATCTGGGGTGTGGAGAGCTGCAAGACCCCAATGTCCCAGCCCTGCTTCTGGAACCTGTGCAAATTCCATCTGGCTCCTGGCCCCATCACATGGTGCAGCCACCCTGATAATATCTTCCCCATCCAGGAACCCTCCCAGGGGGAGCTCAGCTGCCCCAGCCCTGGAGAAGGGCAGAGGGGAGCTGGCTGTGGGACATGCTTGATAGTGTGCTTACGAAACACAGGGCCAAGTCCGCTCAGCTGCTCTGGAGCAGAGAGAGATTTGTGAAACCTTCAGCAGGGATTTGCCCACTGGCCGCCGCGTCACCGCTGCCACGAGCTTGGCTGTATTCCAAGAAACCCGCGGGGCTGGCGGAGCTTCCCGGATTCTTGATTCAGCTGCGGGTTGCAGCACCGTGAGGGAAGAGGCCCTTGGTTGGCAATGCCAGGGCCCTTCTGGGAAGTGAAGAAGCTGGGGCTGTTCCCACAGAGATGGGAAGGCTGGGGTCTGGCTGGGCAGGGTCACTGTGGGCAGCCTGGCTGCCGTCCCTGGGGGCAGCTGCCCACTCTGCCCCACCATGGGGTGCTGTGAACCCCTTGCTCTGCCAGGAGGGCTGGGTGTGCTCATAAACCCCCAGGGCCCTGTTTTTCATCCCGATCCGCCTCATCCTCCCTGGGGGAGTGGTGATGCTCCTGCCAGCTGGGGGCTGCTGTGCCTGCAGCGCTGCTCCACTCCTTCACTGGCATGGGGCCGGGAGTCACCGGTGCAGCTGGGAGCCCTAAACTCAGGGATGTGCCTCGGCAGGGCCTGGCAGGCGGCCACCCCTGCGCGTGGACATTCCTTGCATAGCTGTTGCAGTGCCTGGGCAGGCCATGGCACTTCCAGGCAGCACGTGTGCCACAGCCCCACATAGCAGCCCCAAAATAGTCACTGGGACTGTGCCATGCCCACAGCCTGGACCGGCACACTCACCATCCCTCTGGTCCAGGCTGATTCCTAAGGAAATCCTTTCCCAGCAGCCAGGGTTCCCTGGGGAGGCGGGAGCACTGCTCATGATGCCAGGCATAATGCCTACAGTGTGGAGATGCAGACTGGGGCCTGGGCAAAAAGCACCTGGGCACAGCCTGCTCCTCACAGACAGGGGTTCTGGGGGAGTTCTGGGGGGCTGACCTGCTCCCCAGGGATCACCCACAGCCCTGGATTCAGCTCTTCAGCCAGGCACTACACTGCACACCAGCCAGACGGAGCTGCAGGTTTATCCCTGCACCCACTTCATGCCCCGAGCAGCAGGGGAGAGGTGCTTCTGGGGACAAGGACATCCCCAGGAGAACTGAATCCTCCCCCTCGGGCATCTGTGCCTGGCCAGGGTTCTGCACAGGACAGAGCTTTTCTCTCTGTGCTGGGGGGTGACAGTATCTTGGCAGCTCTCACCCTGAGCCCACTACACTCCCAGAGGGAGCCCCTGCAGACCCTTTCCTACCCAAGCCTCTCAGTGCCCTGTTCCTGCAGCTCCTCATCCTGGCACGTGCCAAAACAGGGCTGGGGGAAGGCAGGACTTGCTCGGCCCTTCACGAGCACCGCACTGGGGCTGTGCCACAGGCCAGCCTTGGCCACCGGCTCAGCCCCTCCTGTGCCCAGGGCCGTGTCCTCCTGTGCCCAGGGCCGTATCTGCTGTCCTGTGGTTGCACCATGTGCGCAAGCCGGGAGCAGATCCCATCCTCGTGGTTTGGCCGGCGGGGCGACGTCGCAGGGCTCAGACATACCTGAGTGCTGGGGCAGAGCTTACGCACGCCGGGCTGAGTCACCGCGGCGGGATCGCCCGGCACGGACAGCGGCTCCAGGAAACGCCGCTTACGTGGTGTAAACACATCCCAGCATTGTGCCGGGGCCAGGCGGCCTCGGGGGTGCGAGAGAGAAATCAAACCAGATCTGATGTTTTTCATTAAAAAATAGTGCTCTTTATTATAAATTATGGAAACATTTTCTTTCTGAATATAAATATAAATATGTGCAAAGTTTCATCTGAGTTTGGTTTTGGTTGAATTTTCAAGCATTTGTTTTGCTCAGCCCTCAAGGCTGGAGGTGAAGATGGAATCTTTATAAAAGACAGTGATTCACGTTGGCCTGTAAACATCCCTTCGGTTAAAAAAATAAGAATAAAAATTAAAAAAAGCCAGAAAACCCAACCACTTCTCTGGGTGGACGCAGAAAAGCACTCACGAGATGACACGCTCCAGGGGATTGTCCTGCTGCATTCCTGCAGGAATTGGTGCCCTACAGAGCAGCACAGCCGGGGTCTGTGGGAGTGGCTGGGCAGAGGTGGGGTGTGACTGTAGGGAGTAAGGGCCCAGCGTCCTCGGGGTGATCCTTGCAGATGCGGTTGCATGGGACTCAGCAGCATCGGGACGCGACGCTTCCCCTCCGGCTTCACAGCACATCAGCAGGACCGGCACTGCGCAGCGTCACCAGCTGGCGTGCACTAACCCAGACCGCGGGGCAGGGAGGATATTAAGGCTTAGTCCCCTGGAAAATGGTAACGCAGGGCAAAGGCATCGATCTCTTAGTCCGGGGCTTGGTGTGAAAGGAGCTTTCACCCACAAGGAGGCAGCAAGAGGTACAGTATGGGCAAAAAACACCTTCCCCTTAAAACTGAGGAAAAGTGATCAGGCACTCCTGGGCTCCAGTGCTTTCCATTTCTGAGGGTGGAAGGGGCTCTCGCCAGGACACCCCCAGGATGGGGCTGGCGGGGCACATTCACCCGTGCTGTGGGAGCTGTCCTGGCTGCCCAAGGCCACAGGGGCTTTGCCGATGGGTTCACTGTAACATCCACAGTCTGGTCGGAGCCATCTCCTTCCCTGTGGAGAGGAGGTGTCACACTTGCTTGAGGAGTCCCCCAGCACCAAGGGTGCCCAGCTATGCTGGCCACAGCCCTGAGCCCATGGCAGCTTGCCCCAGTTCCCCCTCTCTCCTTCCCAGATGGAGAGGCTCAGCATGCCCTGCCAGCTCCTGTGCCAGTGGGGCATTGTGCCTGTCCCCTGTTCTTGTGCTTGTAGCATGTGACCTTGCTCCGCTGGCTCCTTAGAGAGGGGCATCGTACTGGTCCAGGAACTCCTTGATGGGGGCTGGCAGCTGAGTCATCTTCTCGTAGGAGTCCAGGTGCCCGTTGACGGTCTTGCGGCAGAGGTGCTGCAGGGTGGAGACACTAGAGGAGAGCGGGCGGCTCAGCACCAGGGGGATCTTCTCGCCTCCTGAGTAGATGTAGTAGGTGCGCTTGGGGTGCAGGGCCCCTCCAGGCTGCTCAGGGACGGCGCAGGGTGTGGGTGGCATGTAGTGATGGACCAGCTTGAGCACGCAGTCAAAGCGGGGCACGGGCTGGCTGCTGTGGGGGTCACTCTGCAGGGAGAAGCTGCCGCCCTCGCACTGGATGCGCAGGTTCTTGGTGCCCGACTCCGTCTTGACGCTGAGGGTGAAGAAGTGCCTCTGGTCTGAGCTGTCCCTGATGAGGAAGGTGCCGGCCGGCTCGGTGCTCAGCAGCAGGTTGGCTTCACCACCTGTCACCGTGCTCCAGTAGAAGCCGCTCTCCTGCAGCTTTCGTACGGTGTTCACCACCAGCTGGTACTCGCTCTTGGAGCTGAACGTCTTGAGGCGCAGGCTGGTGTCGAGGGGGCGGCTCATCCCGGCGGCGGGGAACTTGCTGTGGGTGACCATGGCGCAGGGAGCCAGCTTCGTGTGCTCTGGATGCTGCTGCCAGCAGCAGCCGCTGCTACACCATCACCTGCGGCAGAGAGAGCGGTGAGCCCCGGCATTCCGGTCCCCGACTCTCCCTTCCCGGGATCACCGGCACCGCCGGTCCCTGGCTGTTATCCTCCCGCAGCAACAGCGCTCCCGGTCCCCGGCAATGCCCTTCCCCAGCTCTCATTTCCCAGAAAAACCGGCAGCCTCCTGCCCAGCTCTCTCTTCCCGGGAACCGGCAGCACTCATCCCTGGCTCTCCCTTCCCGTGGGAACCGGCAGCCCCCGTTCCCGGCTGTCCTCCCGCGGCAGCGGCAGCCCCGTCCCCAGCTCGTCGTTCCCGGGAGCCGCGGCACACCTGCGCTCTCCCGCTCTCTCCCCTCTCTACGAGCACTGCTTCTGATGGTCTCCTGCTCACTCACTCACTCGTTACCCCAGGCTACCGGTTATCGCCCCGCTGAGGCACCAACACCCCCGGCGATCCCCTTCCCCCGGCAGCACCGGCATCCCCGCTCCCCGGCGATCGCCCCCCCGAAGGTCCCGGCATCCCCGGCCGTCCCCCCGTGCTCTCCAGGACTCCCTCCCGCGGCCGTACCTGCGGCGTGGGAGCCGGTCTCGGCGGCAGAGCGGGGCCAGTGCGCGGCGGCGAAGCTGCCGAGGCGGCCCGGGGCGGCCTCTTATAGCAGGCGCAGCGCCCGCCCTCGGGTTCCTGGAACTGCGCGGCTTCTTGTAACGCGGCGGCACCGCCCGCGCCCCGCCCGGCCCGGCCCGGCCCCCGGCGCCCCGCCAGCCCCTGCTCGGCCAGCCGCGGGCCCCCGGCCTGGCCCCACCGGCCCCAGCCCGGCCCTTCCCGCTCCGGCCCCGACAGCCCATTCTGGGCAGGGCGGCTGCCCCCGCCCCTCGGCCTGCGGAGGAACGGAGAGCCCCGGTCCGGCCCCCCCGGGGCCTTCGCCGTCCCCCGCCTCTGCTGGGGCAGCCGGGCCGCGGGCCCGCCCTGACGAGGAGTTTGGTGGGGGTACACCGGGGGGGCACACCGGAGCGGGGGCTGCCGCTCCCACGTTGCCAGCCCTGATTTCCAGGCCGACGTGCAAGGCTGCCGCCAGCCCCGGCCGCGCCTCCTGGGGGCCCCGCGGGGTACCCTCGGTCTGGAGACAACGGGGAACCCGCACCCGGGGCCGTGCGGGGGCTCCCGGGTCCGCAGCTGGTCGATCCCCGAGCCCCGCTTCGGGCGGCGGTGGCCCCGGGAGCCCCGGGACGCTCGGGGCCGTGGTTCCCTGCCCGTGGCTGCCCCCCCGGGGCTCCGTCCGAGGGGGTTCCTCACCCCCCCCGCCCCGCCCCGGGCCCCGGAGCCCCGGTGGGGACGGTGCCCGGCGGGAGGAGCGGCGCCGGAGCTCCCCTCCCCATCCGTTTGGCAATCGTTGGTTCCGAGCTCGCACACAACCCGAGCTCTGTCCGTGGGTTTATTTTAAACAGTTTAATTTGCCCCGGAGGAGCGGCCGCTGCCCGGCAGAGACCAACCCAGTGCGGCAGTTCTGGGAATCGGCGCCGGCGAACCGGCTGCTCTGAAATGCAAACGAGCCCCGGAGCGCTGCCGGGGCGGGCAGAGGACAGCGGGGGAGGGACGGGACGGGCACGATGCGGCTCCGGGGCTCCCCGGCGGGAGCGGCTCCGCGTATCGGGCCCTGGCGGGGACACACGCGGTTCCCGGACACCGGCGGGGCGGCGAACGCTGGTTCTGCCGCGGGCAAGAGCCGGAGCTGTTCGGGCTCGCCGGGCTCGCCCCGGGGGGAGAAGAGACACCGGGGTGTGACCCTGCCGGGCGGGCGATCTGGCTCCGCGTGAGCCCGTCCCACGTGTGCGGGACTGGGGAGCCCCGGTCCGGACAACGAGCCCCTCCTGAGCTCCTCCCGGACCCTTCCCGGCCCTCCGCGGACTCCGCGCTCGCAGGCCGGGCGGGACGGCGGGACCGGCGGCCGCCCGGTGTGCGCGGGCCGGGGGCGCCGGTGTGCGGGGCGGGCCGGGCCGGGCCGGGCCGGGCGGGGCGGAGGGCGCGGAAGCGGAAGGCGGTGTCGCCATGGCAGCGCGGAAGCGGAAGGCGCGGGCGATGGCGGCGGGCGGCGCGGCGCTGTGGCGGCGGCTCTCGGCCTGGCTGCCGCGGGGCCGCCTCGGCCTGGCCGCGCTGCTCGGCCGCCTCTCCGACCGCCTCTCCCGCGGTCGCGACCGCCGCGCCCGCAGGTAAGCACCGGCCGGGACCTCGCCGGCTCTCCCAGGGCTGGGCGGCAGCGGGAGCCCTCGGCCGCCCCCGCAGTCGGTGTCGCGTTACCGGGGCATCCCCCGCTCGCCGCTTCCCCTTTCCGGCCCGGCCCGGCCCCTTGGAAAAGCTGCGTAGGGGTAAAGGGGCGGCCCGTACCGCCAGGCCGGGGTCGGAGTCGGTTCGTCTCTGCTCTCGCAGACCCCTTTAGCTCTCCCCACTGTCCGACCGCCCTCAGGATAACAGCTGGGCGCTCTTTCCCTTCCTTTTCCATTCCCTCGCCTCCCACTGTCACCGGGCGCTGGCCGACATCTCTTTTCCCAGGGCCAGGCAGCAGCTCAGCCCTCGGGGCGGCACCGGCCGCGTTTGGGTGTTGGGCACGGTCCCCCCGGGCCGGGGTGGTCGCGGAGGGCTCGGTGCCCCCCGGGATGGGCCCGAAACAGGTGTCGGTCCCCTCTGTGCCGGGGCTGCGTCGGGCACAGACACAGGAGGGGCCGGGCACGCTCTGCCCGGCGGCAGTGGCCGCTGCCTGGCACCGGCGACACTGACCGGCGGCAGCGACCGACCGGCGGCTGTCACCGCCGTGCTGGAGGATCATCAGTCTGCTCTGTGTTCTTGTTCACACCAAGGAAATTCTTTCCACACTTCTCTTGTGGTCTCATCGGTGTTTTTAGGGCAGGTAAATGATGCTGAGCCCTGGAAAGCAATCACTGAGTTCAAGGAGCAGCACTGTAGATCCCCCTGTGTGTGTGTGTGTGAGTGAAAGGCCAGCACTGTCCCGCAGTTTCACTTCACCTCTGGCTCTGAAGATGAGGTTTTACAGTGAGTAAGAGTTTCAGCTCCATTGTGAGTTTCTGTACCAAACCTACGACTTAAAAATTAGAACACACCCCAAAAAATCCATTGTTTCTATTTAGGGTCAACTTTTTATTCAGAAGAGATCCAAGGTGGTTACTTTTGATTCCGTTTTCTCTTTCTGGTTAACTCAGTGATGTGAAGTACGTGGAAAGGGCTCCCCCCTAGTTCATTTTCTGTTCCTCTGAAACCTAGTTTGTCACAGTGTGGAATTTTGATGATTTCTTCATAATGTTACATGGTTTCTGATAGTTGCGTGTGTGTGGTTGCAAGGATTGGTTGCACTTGGGTAGTCACTGAGCTGATGTCAGTCACTGGTGGGTAGAAGCTGCTGCTCTGGGAGTCACTTGCTGTGCCAGTGGCTCTGTGGCTGGAGCAAAATACAGATGTATTTGATAATTCCAAAAGCCATAGGTTCTCAACGCTGAATAAGATGTAAATTTCAGTATTGGATTGAAAGATCAAACAGTGTTGACACTGTTTGAAAAATCTGGAGGATGCAATTAGGGGGGTAAATTGACCTATACAGAATTAATCTGAATCAAACCAAATAGTTCTGGTGCTGCAGGCTGATGTTCCTTCAGATGTTCCAGTCAGATTCCAGATGCTCCAAGCTCAGCCCATCACTGCCTGCAGCCTTCAGATCTGCCCTCGGAGCTACCCCTGGCTCCAGGCAGGCAGGTGCAGTTGAACTCACAATTCCAACAGTCCTTGCTAGAAAATGGCTTCTGGGAATAATGTTTCTGGAAAGTGCCTGCTTGGCCTCTGGTCTGGCTTCTGGAAGTGTAATTGGGTTGGCCAATGAGATAATGAGGACAATATTTATCTCTGTTGATTGTTATTGTAAAACACATAAAATTTGCCACTGCTTCCTCCCTGGGAATAATTCCAGAGGATGTAGTTTGTGACCTGTGGGGCTAGGTTAGAGCCCAGCCATGCCACTGCTCTGTGGGCTGAGCATTCAGTGGGTTTTAAAACCCTGTGTTTTTGGATCCAGTGTGAATTCCTGTAGCTCTGTGTGCCATGCTCCCTTGCAGAGGTGGAGCAGTGGGAATCTGCTCTCCGTGTGTGCCCTGTGAGGCTTGAGGTGAGCAAAGGTGTACGAGGGTTGTGCTTGGTTTCTGAAGACACTTATGAGAATGTGCCTGAAAAGTGGTATTTCTTGTGTTTCTGTTCTGCTTTAATTTTTTCTGCACCTTTTAGGGGGTATTTGCATTGTTTTTAACAGCCTGTGCTGGTGATCTCTGTCACTTCTGGGTATTCAGGCTGAGCCCAGTGCACATGATCTGTTAAAACCCACCATCCCAGGAATTCCTGCACTGACTGACTCAGATTTCGATATTCATGAATAGTCAGTGACAAACTAGTGGATTTTCCAGGAAACACCACTATGAATTGGTTTCCTTGTAAGGATGTTTGGAAACTTTGTGAAGATCCAGGGTTGTATCATGAACCAGATGAGTGAAATCATCTTCCTGGAATCTGTGTTCATTTGGGCTCTGGATTGTGGTAAAAAGCCAAAAGTTCCTTGTAACAAATTCTGGTAAAGGTTGCGATCAAGTTTCCCCTTGGTGTGTGGTGATGATGGAATCATCGGGATGGGCTGCAGGATGGTGGCTGCCTGCTGGCTCGAGGACCTGGTGGTCCTCAGGGTAAGAGCAGCCACTCCCAAGAAGCCCGGCTCCCATGAGTGGAAGGGTTTGTGTCAGGTTCAGAGATGCAGTTCAGTCCCTTGCTCATGGATTCCTGGATCTCCTGGGAGCTGCTGCTGCTAATTGTGCTGAAATGTGGTTTTATCATGAGAACAGCCTCCTGCCGGGGGTTATTCTATGACTGGATGAATTTGCATGTGTGAAACCTCGGAGAGGAGAAGTTGCTGCTTGCTTCCTGTCACCCGCTGTGTGATGCTGGCAGTAAGCTGGTTTCTTCCCAAAGTGATTCAAAGAAATTAAATTTATTCTGAAATTTCTTTTTGAAGAATGAGTTTCCTGACGTTTCCCTCACAGCCTTTGTGAGGTTTGCAGGGGAAGTTGTGACCCTCTCTTGTACTTCTGCGGAATGCCAGTGGCATTGCTAGAGAGGGATGGATCCCTGTTGTGGCTCTTGGCACATTCCTGCTGGGACTGTGCGTTCCTGCTGGGACATAGTCGCTCCTTTTGTGGGTCATTCTTGGGGTGTGACTGCTCTGCCTTTGGTGGGGCTTGCACTTGGCCACCTTGTGTGCTGTAGATCTATTTTTGGATAAGATTGAGGGATGGAGGTATTTTTCTCTTTAAAGAAGCATAATCTTTAAACCTGAAATGTGAACGACTTCAGCCCAGCTGAGAACAAAGCTCAACATGAAGGGAGTGTTGGCCATGGCCAAGCTGATGTGTGTGTGATGGAGATAATTCAGAAGTGGCTGGTTACAGGTACAGGTGGTCCCACCTCAGCACTGCCAGACACCTGAGCATCCACACTTTCATTTTCTGCAGCTCCCAGCCTCCTTCCCCTCCCATGTTGTCCTGATGAAGGATTGTTTCCCCTCATCTCCATGCCAGCTCAGGGAAGGAGCTGGTGATGTTCAGAACTGTTCTCCCACATTTTGCCTGTGTTTCTCTGTTTCTACATTTGGCCTTGGTGATCCAGATCAGATTATGGAAAGGGAAAGGCGTTCTTGCCATTGTGGATCCCTGCCATATATTGGCCCTGGCTGCAGCTCTTCCTTTACCTGCTTGGAGTCTTTCTGGGAAGCAAAGGTTTCACTCTAAAGAATTTCTCCATCTTTCTTTGCACAGATCATCATGGCTCCTTCTAGCTCCCCTACTCACCCCTCCTGTTCCAGTGATCACAGCCCCACCGTGTTCCCTCTGTCCAGAAGGAGCACACAGGTTCCAGTGGATCAGGAATTTGGTCCCAGAGTTTGGGATCTCCAGCTCGCATGTCAAGGTGCTTTCATCCCCGACGGAATTCTATGAACTCCTGAAGGTAAGATGTGGGCTCCAAGTTGTGGGAATGGTTTTGATACAGTCCCACTTTTGCAGCTGCTGCCTGGTAACTGCTCTCGTATGGAATAGGTTTAGCTGCAGGGGATGTGTTCTTCGCTTTCCCAGAAAGCACTAGTTTCTTCCTTGAATTTTACATGCAGCAATGGTGCTGCTGTGGCTCTGCAGAGCTCCATATGTTTTACGTTGCCACTCTCCTGTGTTACCCTTTCCTCCCTCAAGGCCAGGGAGCCAGTGCAGAGACGTGGCTGGAGGCATCCTCCCAGCCTGCTGGGTCTGGAGTGCAGCACTGCCGGCTCTGGAGTGCAGCACTGCCGGGTCTGGAGTGCAGCACTGCCGGCTCTGTAATGCAGCACTGCCGGCTCTGGAGTGCAGCACTGCCGGCTCTGGAGTGCAGCACTGCCGGCTCTGTAATGCAGCACTGCCGGGTCTGTAATGCAGCACTGCCGGGTCTGTAATGCAGCACTGCCGGCTCTGGAGTGCAGCACTGCCGGCTCTGGAGTGCAGCACTGCCGGCTCTGGAGTGCAGCACTGCCGGCTCTGGAGCGCAGCACTGCCGGCTCTGGAGTGCAGCACTGCCGGCTCTGGAGCGCAGCACTGCCGGGTCTGGAGCGCAGCACTGCCGGCTCTGGAGCGCAGCACTGCTGGGTCTGTAATGCAGCACTGCCGGGTCTGTAATGCAGCACTGCCGGCTCTGGAGCGCAGCACTGCCGGCTCTGGAGCGCAGCACTGCCGGGTCTGGAGCGCAGCACTGCCGGCTCTGGAGTGCAGCACTGCCGGGTCTGTAATGCAGCACTGCCGGCTCTGGAGTGCAGCACTGCTGGGTCTGGAGTGCAGCACTGCCGGGTCTGGAGTGCAGCACTGCCGGCTCTGTAATGCAGCACTGCCGGCTCTGGAGTGCAGCACTGCCGGGTCTGGAGTGCAGCACTGCCGGGTCTGGAGTGCAGCACTGCTGGGTCTGGAGCGCAGCACTGCCGGCTCTGGAGCGCAGCACTGCCGGCTCTGGAGTGCAGCACTGCCGGCTCTGGAGTGCAGCACTGCCGGCTCTGGAGTGCAGCACTGCCGGGTCTGTAATGCAGCACTGCCGGCTCTGTAATGCAGCACTGCCGGCTCTGGAGCGCAGCACTGCCGGGTCTGGAGTGCAGCACTGCCGGGTCTGGAGCGCAGCACTGCCGGCTCTGTAATGCAGCACTGCCGGCTCTGGAGTGCAGCACTGCCGGCTGTGGAGTGCAGCACTGCTGGGTCTGGAGCGCAGCACTGCCGGCTCTGGAGTGCAGCACTGCCGGGTCTGTAATGCAGCACTGCCGGCTCTGGAGTGCAGCACTGCCGGGTCTGGAGTGCAGCACTGCCGGCTCTGGAGTGCAGCACTGCCGGCTCTGTAATGCAGCACTGCCGGCTCTGTAATGCAGCACTGCCGGCTCTGGAGTGCAGCACTGCCGGGTCTGGAGTGCAGCACTGCTGGGTCTGGAGCGCAGCACTGCCGGGTCTGTAATGCAGCACTGCCGGCTCTGTAATGCAGCACTGCCGGCTCTGGAGCGCAGCACTGCCGGCTCTGGAGCGCAGCACTGCCGGCTCTGGAGTGCAGCACTGCCGGCTCTGGAGTGCAGCACTGCCGGGTCTGTAATGCAGCACTGCCGGCTCTGTAATGCAGCACTGCCGGCTCTGGAGCGCAGCACTGCCGGCTCTGGAGTGCAGCACTGCCGGCTCTGGAGTGCAGCACTGCCGGGTCTGTAATGCAGCACTGCCGGGTCTGTAATGCAGCACTGCCGGCTCTGGAGCGCAGCACTGCCGGGTCTGGAGTGCAGCACTGCCGGGTCTGGAGCGCAGCACTGCCGGCTCTGTAATGCAGCACTGCCGGCTCTGGAGTGCAGCACTGCCGGCTGTGGAGTGCAGCACTGCTGGGTCTGGAGCGCAGCACTGCCGGCTCTGGAGTGCAGCACTGCCGGCTCTGTAATGCAGCACTGCCGGCTCTGGAGTGCAGCACTGCCGGGTCTGGAGTGCAGCACTGCCGGCTCTGGAGTGCAGCACTGCCGGCTCTGTAATGCAGCACTGCCGGCTCTGTAATGCAGCACTGCCGGCTCTGGAGTGCAGCACTGCCGGGTCTGGAGTGCAGCACTGCTGGGTCTGGAGCGCAGCACTGCCGGGTCTGTAATGCAGCACTGCCGGCTCTGTAATGCAGCACTGCCGGCTCTGGAGCGCAGCACTGCCGGCTCTGGAGCGCAGCACTGCCGGCTCTGGAGCGCAGCACTGCCGGCTCTGTAATGCAGCACTGCCGGCTCTGGAGTGCAGCACTGCCGGCTCTGGAGTGCAGCACTGCCGGGTCTGTAATGCAGCACTGCCGGCTCTGGAGTGCAGCACTGCCGGCTCTGGAGTGCAGCACTGCCGACTCTGTAATGCAGCACTGCCGGCTCTGGAGCGCAGCACTGCCGGGTCTGGAGTGCAGCACTGCCGGGTCTGGAGCGCAGCACTGCCGGGTCTGGAGCGCAGCACTGCCGGCTCTGGAGCGCAGCACTGCCGGCTCTGGAGTGCAGCACTGCCGGGTCTGGAGCGCAGCACTGCCGGGTCTGGAGCGCAGCACTGCCGGCTCTGGAGTGCAGCACTGCTGGCTCTGGGCTGACGGCTCCTCAGGACCAGGCACCCTGTGTGACACTGAGCTGTTTTTTTGCTGCTCCCAGGTGCAGATAAAAGCAGCCAAGCAGCGGGTGGTGATGGCCTCACTGTACCTGGGAACAGGACTCCTTGAGCAGGAGCTGGTGAGTGTGGAAGGGTTTGGGAAGGCCAGGAAGGGAATGCTGGGGAGGGATGTGGAAGGGAGGCATGCGGCGCTTCTGATTGAGTCTGGTCTAGAGCCAGGGAACTGCTGCCCTTCTTCAGGGGACAGCTAGCCTGGACCTGTCAGAAGGGGCTGGCCTGGTGTTCAGAGTGATCAGGGGGGCTTTGTAAAACTCAGGTCATGGGAATCTATTTTTCCCTGGCATTTTTCTTGAATGGGATTTGAGCTGTAGGTGAGTAGTGCTGTGTTTGGTGCTCCAGGTGCAGGACAGAGATGAAGGATTGGTTTTCTGCATTTGAGACCAAGGCCAGCTTTGCCTTTTTCTGTTCTTTCCTCTTGAAACAAAAGCATTTTTGCCCAAGGGCTTTAGGAAGAAGCCTGGCCGTGGCCAGGTTCTGATGTTAGGAAGCAAATGCCCTGGCCAGGTAAAGGTGGATGGAGCCTGCATAGTATTTGTGCCCAACTTTGTCTGAGCTTGCACACAGGATTTGAATTTGCACATGACAAACAATCTTGTAGTTAAAGAACAAAATTGCAGTGAATTCCTTCCAACGTTTGTCTTTGGTGATGCAAGCCTGTGATTTCGGAATGATATTGGGACTTTTTCTGCTAACATTAATTGCTCTTGTGAGACCTGAAGAATGTGGACAAGTAGAACTGAAGCCCTTTGATCTGTGGCTTTAGGCTGATGTAGGCTGCCAGGCTGGCAGATGCAAAGGCTGAGCTGGCTGTGCTTGGCACAGGGGTGTGGGAGCTGTCTTGGCCATGGTCTCCTGCTGCTGAGCACTTCTCTTGGAAAGTGTATTTGCTTTTGTAACGAGGAGAAAACTCTCTCTGCAGGTGAATTGCTTAGAAGAAACACTGGAGAAATCACTGCAAGCAAAAGACTCACCTGACCTCAAAGTTTCCATTCTCCTCGACTACACCAGGGGTTCCCGGGGTAAGAATTGCCATTCATTGCTTTTGTCAGAGGCTGATTTTACTGTTAGGCTAGAGAGACAGATTTTTTTTTTTAGTATCTTGGCCAATTGGACCTACATGCTTAAAGCATGCACCTTTCAGGATTGGCCTTTTTTATTCCAGAATGGTATATTCCATAAAATCTTCAAGCTGAGCAGCTTTTCTTCCAAAAATAGGTGGTAGGAGCAAGAAGGACCAAACTATTCTGTGGAACTTGTGTAGTCTTGCTTGGTTCATTTGTTAGTGCATTTGCCCTTACCCATCATGCTCACTTACATTTTCATTTTGAATGGAAAATAGGAATTGTTGGAAACAGCAGCACACGGAATCAGGAACCTATGATCATCTGCAGTGACTCTTGTAGATGTGTTACCAGTGCTGCTGAGGCTTGGTTAAGAAGTTTGAAAAGTGTCAGACCTGCCCTGTGACTGATTCTGGATGTCAGTTTCAATATTGACATAGTGCAAATGAAAGTGATCTAAAAAAAACTAAAAAGGAAAACATGAAGTGCCAGTGGATGGGAGGGGTGCTCGCCCTGTAACCAGCTGAAGAGCTGTGTCATGATGTGTCCTGTCTGTGTGATCTGTGTGGAACTCCCTTTCTCTCCCAGGCAGGAAGAATTCCCGGACAATGCTGATCCCGTTGCTGCAGCGGTTTCCTGAGCAAGTCCGTGTGTCCCTGTTCCACACCCCAAACCTGCGTGGGCTTCTCCGGCTCCTGATTCCAGAGCGTTTCAACGAGACCATTGGGCTGCAGCACATCAAGCTCTATCTCTTTGATGACAATGTGATCCTGAGCGGGTGAGTCCTGCTGCCTCCGGCCTTGCAGCAGATCCTTTTGCTGGGCTTTGGGTAGGGTGTTTGTGCTGCCAGAGTTATCTGAACTCCATCATGGTCCTATCAATGCTCTTCTGAGATGGGAGAGCAATGACAGTTCCTGCACATGAGATTCTCAGATGAAAGCGAGTCTTTCTTAAAGGGAAAAATATCTTGAGATTCCAAAGGAAATGGCCAATTTGTGCTTTAGTGCAGCTATCCCAGAGTGAGGCCCGTAGCCTGGGCTGGGAGGTTGAGTGCCCTGTGCTCTGAACCTGTCTCTTCCTTTTCTCTTCAGTGCAAACCTGAGTGATCTGTACTTCACCAATCGTCAGGACCGCTACGTCCTGCTGCAGGACTCTCCCGAGATTGCAGACTTCTTCACAGAGCTTGTGGATGCGATTGGAGACGTGTCCCTGCAGTTACAGCAGGATGACACAGTGCAGATGATGGAGGGAATGGTACACCCATACCAAGGTAGGAGAGAGTTGTCTCACCTGGTTGGGTGTCGGGATCCAGAGGAGAGCAGTGACAGCTAGGGTTTAAGGATGACTTAGACTCCATCCTTGTGGGAATAGCTGGGTGTCTGACCATTGTGCAGACTCTGGGGTGTCCTGTTTTGTGCTATCCAGTATTAAAATCGAGATTGCCTCGGTTTCAGGACTGGGTCTGTTGGTGTTTTCCCAGCACAGTGGCCGTCACAGGCTAATTTGGCAGGGCGTGCAGAGGTTGGAAATAACTCTGCAGCCGTTTCAGTGCTGCCTCATAAATGTGCTGCTTTTGGCCTTAAACAAGAACTTCAGTCCTTTGAGAAGTTTTTGATATTAGCAGTTGCAATTCCAGGTGCTCTGATGTGCATGTTCTGAAGGGCTTATGAGTGTGCTGCTATTGTTGGTAATTAATCTCTTGTAGTAGAGTTTGTTCTGGGAATCAAATGGGAATCAGTTCAGGAAGACTGGGAACAAGCATAAAATTGGGCAGAGAAGGGCAGAGATGTGCCAGGCTGATTGCGTCATCAGTTTTTGTCCTGGCCTTGCTCTGCTGGGTGATGTAAGTTCAGGCTGGGGGTGGGAGTTTATTTGTATGTTTCAGCTCATTCTTGGTTGTCAGTGTAGCCTTGCCCTGGTCCTTTCCTTTCTCAGAGGATTTTTCAGGCTCCTGTCAGTTGCTGGGCATTTCTCTTCTGTAACGTAGCTCTGCTGATCCTGAAACAGCTGGTTTGGGCCTTAAGACAGAGAGTCATGTGCACTCTGTGTTGGCTCCTATTTGTTCCTGTATCCATGTCCTGTCAGTAGTTTTTCCTGGTGTGTAATAGGTGACACGTAGCTCTGTGCCTGTAGATCTCAGGCACCATCTCTCTGACTTTTCCTGCAGGAGACAAAGTGGCTTACTGCAAGATTGCCAACCAGAGGGTCATGGAGGTCATCAACTCTGCCCGGACACGGCAAGAGCTCCTTCATGCAAAGACTTTCCACAGCAGCCAGCCAGGCAGCTCCCTCTTATCCCAGCAAGGCTCTCAAGCATCCGGGAGTCTGAAACCAGAACCCGACACCTGGATCTATCCCTTAATCCAAATGAAACCTTTTGGGATTCAAATAGACGAGATGGTCACAGAGACGCTGCTGACGGAGGCTGAGCGGGATGCCAGGATATTCCTCACCACTGGCTACTTCAACTTGACACAGGCCTACATGGACCTCATCCTGGGCACCAGGGCTGAGTACCGGATCCTCCTGGCCTCCCCAGAGGTCAATGGGTTTTTTGGTGCCAAAGGGGTGGCAGGTGCCATCCCTGCTGCCTACGTTTACATTGAACATCAGTTTTACAGTGAGGTCTGCTACCTGCAGCAGCAGGAGAGGGTGCAGCTCCAGGAGTACTCCCGTGCTGGGTGGACGTTCCATGCCAAAGGTAAGATTATCCCACGGGGTTGTGTTCAGAGGTGTGTGAGAGCTGGATTGCGAAAGGAGTGAGGGGCTGGCTGGGTGCCAGTCTGGCTTAACTCCTGCAAGGTTCAAACAACTTGCCTGTGTAAACCTGGAGGGTTTGGATCACTTGGGGGACGCCTTGCCTTTGAATTTCCGATACAGTCACAGGGGTGGTGTGAGGACTGTCCCTGTGGTGGCACTGAAGCACTGCCTGGATGAGAAACATGATGTGAAGGAAAGGAAGCAGGTGTCTATGGATGTGTTTATGATGCAGTCAGTGCCATGGTGAAGTTTCTTGTATCCCTTGGGCTGGTTTCAGCAGGCAGGAGTGCTGGGGACCCTGCAGCAGTATTGGGGCAGAGGCTGGAGGGGAGCTGCTCCCTGGGCCTTCCCAGCAGCAGGTCTGTATGGGGACAGTGTGAGTGTTGGGGGATTTGCACCAGCTCCTGTTCACAGCTCACAGGGCATGCAGTGTTTGAGGAGCTGCAGCATGTGCTTGTGGGAGTCAGGGCAGCCAGAGGGCAAGGGGCTGAGGAAGGAATATGGTCTAACATGCAGTGAGTTAATGAATGCTGCCCTCGAGGTCTTCTCTGGGAGACCCTGGAATCCTGCTGGGTATACCATGCCCAGCTCTCACGGGCTCAGCACGGTGCTCCAGCTGGAGTGTTTGGAACACTGGGGCTCTGGCTCTTCCTGTTTTGAAGAGAGCTGTTAATGGGAATGGCTCCATCTCTCTGCTTCTCTCAGGGGTGCTCAGAGGGAGGCTCAGAGGTGCTGGGGAGGGAAGGCTGCAGAGTTTGCCTTCTCTCGACTGTTGCAAATCCCTGGGTGCTGCTGGCTGCCTCTGTGTTGAAACAACAAACGGATCTCAGGATGCCCCTTCCCAGTGTGGTCGGGAGTGCAGGGAAAACCCTTATCTCACACAGGAGGGAGGTCCCTGTGTGAGAGACAGGCTCGAGGGAGGTGCCTGCCTGCCTGGGGAGCCCTGTGTCTTTCGGGATGCATGTGCTTGAGCGATCTGTGGTTCCTGGGTCCTGCCTTTGTTCAGCACTGCTGACTCCCAGTGGGATGTGGTTTGGCATAAACTGAGCCCAGAAACAAGGGCTGCTTTTCCCAGCTACCAAAGTGCAGATGGTCATTGGCCCTGTTTGGGCCAGCTGGGCCTCGTGGGACAGGGCTTTGGGCTCTCTGCTCTGTGGTGTCTGCTTGGAGAGGGCTGCAGGGCTTGGAGTTCAGCAGCTCCCGTGCCTAGCAGTAGGGACAGCTGGAGACATTTGCTGCCTTGTTTCCATTCCCCTTCAGAGTGCTGGGAGGATCAGCGTGCAGCTCCTCTGGCATGCTCTGCCCTTGGCACACCTTGGATTCACCTCTTTCCTTCTGCAGGAGTCACGTGGTGTGACAGAAGAGGGAAGGGAGGAAGCCTTGGAGGGGTGAAGGGCATGTGCACAAGGAGCACATGGAGCCTAGCTCCTGACTGAGGGCATGAGGTTCCCAGCAGCAAATAGTGCCTGCTGGTGCTTCCTCTGGGCTGAGACATGAGACACCCTTTAGTCTTCCCTGGGATCTCACTGACACACCCCAAACACTGGGGCTGTGCTGCGTGACCCTCCCTCTCCCCTGAAAATGTTTGTATCTGTGTCAAGTGGTGTTCCCTGGGATGTCTCCCCTGGCTGCATTCAGCACCATGCAGGTGTAGCAGAGCACTGCACAGAGGAGGGGCAGGACTGCCAGTAGCTGTCCTGGTGTGACATCCCAGAGCCTAACTGCCATTTTCCTGAGTGTGGTGTCGGGGGTGACATCCCTTGGGATCAGGGTCCCTTCCAAGCAGGTTCTGGTGGCAGGGTGCTGGGCAGGTGCCTGTGTGCTGTGGGGTAAACCCTGTCACTGCTATTGACTGGCACTGGGAAGCTGCGCTTCCCCTTGCTGGAAGGTGAGTCACTGTTTGAGCAGATCCTGCCAGATGGCCATGAAACCAGAGACCTGTAAAGGCTGTAGGGCTGCCACAGGACACTTGGGAAGGCAAGGAATCTGCTCCTCATGGCCGCTGCTTGGGCAGAAGTCCAGCCTTTGGCCGGTCAGGCACCAGACAGCCCCTGGCAGGGTCCTGTTTGGTGGCAGAACGTGACAAAACTCTGTGCCATGTGGATGCTTTGCTGTGGCTCCCAGAGCCCGTGGTGGGCTGTCCAGCCCCGCTGTGGGGGGGTGAGCCCGCGGGGGCTGGAGGTGCCACGGCTTTAGGGCAGTGCCAGCTCTGTGAGTGAGTGCTGTGGGGGCGGGGAGGAGGTTACAGGAACTGGCAGTGAATCGGCAGCATCTTACTCAAGGCATTCTTGGAACTGCTCTGGGGCCGAGTTGGGAAACCTGCTGCTATTTTAAGGCTGAGGTGGTTTTTATGCTACGGGTTCTTTGTTGCAGTCTGTGTGTGACCAGCTGTGGGGATAAGCCTCTACCAGGGACTCACCCAGGGCTCTGCTGAGGAGACCAAAGGCTTTCTGGCTCCATTTGTGCAGAGTGGCCACACAGCCTCTCCTTGGCAGCAGTCCTGACTCTCCTGTGGCTGTTCCTTCTTGCCCTGCTGCAGTGCAAGCAGCACTTGAGAATAATGTGAGATTTCCATTTTTCCCTTGAAAACCTGTCCTGGGCTCTGTCCCACCTGCTCTCTGTGCTGGCAGAGCTGTGGGAGCTGTGCTGGTGAGTGGTGGTGGGGGCCAGGTGCCCTGGCAAGAGTCTGATCTCATCCCTGCTGGCTCCTCTGGAAGTGAGGGAGTGAAATAATTTGCACTTCTCTTCTGTGTCTCTTCACAGTGGCATGTGAATTCACCTGCTAGAGCTGAGAGATGCCTCTTGATGTCATGGTCCTGGGATGGGGGTTGGTCCCTGGCCCTGGGACAGGCTGCAGGGACCTAGTCTAGCTGCCCAGGGCTTTGGGGCTGGTTCCATCACAGAAAACCTGTTTGTCTTCTCCCAGCATTTCTGAATTCACTGTGGTGCAAAACAGCCTCTAATGCAGTGGCAGGACTTGCTCTGGGTTGTTTTGGGGCCGTGTGTTCCTGGGGTGCACTGGGCGTGCTGCACTCCCAGTCAGAACACTCCTGTTTGGGCCATGCCAGGGCACCCTGTGGGTCACACACAGCAGCACAGCCCTGCAGGCCCTGCTGGGCTGCTCCCTGCTCTCGAGGTCCTGTACAGAACCTGTAATCCACTTTTAAGGTGTTTAATTCACTCTGAGTGAAGGGACAGTGTGAGCCCACCCTGGCTGTTCCCTTGGCTGTCACGCATCCTCTCTTCATTTTTCCTGCAGGCCTCTGGCTGTACCTGGCAGGGAGCGACCTGCCCTGCCTGACCCTGATTGGCTCTCCAAATTTCGGATATCGATCAGTTCATCGTGATTTGGAAGCTCAGGTTGCGATAGTGACAGAAAATAAAGCCCTGCAGCAGCAGCTCCATCAGGTAAGCAGCAGACTGTGGGATGCAGCGGGGATGTTGTACTGCAGGGTCACACGAGGAGTGCTGATGACGCAGTGGCAATAAAAACCTGCAGCTACAATAACTCAAAAGCTGCTGGAGCATGGGGAGTCCTGAGGAGCTGTCAGTGAAGTGACTATTGATGAGCTGCCTGCTCAAGTACCCAGTGCTGGGAAATGAGGCCATAACGGGAAGGGATGTGTGTCCCCAGTGACCTCGGGTACCGGGAGTGCTCAGGGCTGGATGTGCAGAGAGGTTTGGAGGATCTGCTGTCTCCTCTGCTCACCAGCCACGCTGCACCTCTGAGCCTTAGCCCCAGAATGTGGGCATAGCCCAGGGCATGGTGGATTCTGGGGTAATGAGGCCAGGCCCTTGGAATGTCTGAGCTTGTGCTGGAAGAGGGCTTCTGGACTGGCTGGGATGTCCGTGAAGTTCTATGACAAAATCCTTATCTTGAATAATAATGTGACATTATATAATCTTGATACAAACATTTTTAAGTGATTTGATATTCAATGTCCCAGGGTTTTTCTGTGCTGTTTTTGTTTTAATTAGGCAGCTTGGAATGCTCAGCAGTTCTGCTGCTGGTCCAAATCCTGCCTGGTTCCCCAGCTGTCTTGACTGAATCTTCTGCAGGAACTGACTATCCCAGGTCATTTTTCCTGCAGTGTTCTGTTTCAAAGCAGATCAGTTTGGTGCCTCTGTGTGACTTGGAGACCTCAGAAGTGCACTGTGTGAGGCAGATGCTGGCAGAATTGTCTGCAAGATCAATGGGAATTGCCCTCTTGCATCAGGGCTCTTCCCTGAGATGAGTCAGAGTGTATCTAATCAAAAACAATTCTATTACTGGAAGAGTTGCTTGAGTATTTCAATTCATATCTTGCCTCTGCTTGTTTCTAATGGAAGGGGAAAATCAATGGAAATGTGACACAAAGGAATTTTCTCACACAGGGCTGCAGTGATCTCATTCAAAGGGCTTTAAACCATTCCCGATTGCTGGAAGCTGATTCTGAGATGGGCTGGGTGTTTACTTTCTGTGGTCTTTTTTAGAAGACTTAATCCATTCCTGGGATGCTGCCATGAAATCACTTTGCCTGTGTAATGTTCAGTTCCATTTTAAAAATGTGTGCTGAGATTTGGGAAGAAATGTGAGTGCTCTGGGTGCCTTTAGGTGCTTCTGTGAATGAACTGAGATTGATTCAGGGAACTGGCCTTGCCTCTAGTGCTCAGATCTTACCATATTGGGTGGTCATGGAGCAGAATCCTCACAGCAGGGCTGCTCTTGGAGCATTTGGGGGCTCTCAAATTAGAGTGAATTGGCACATTAATGTCTTGGTTCATCTTTTTGGTGTTACTTTCCAGTACTTGGTTCCTGCTTCCCCATTCTGCCCTGAATTTAAATAGTACAGAGTATTTTCTGCTGTTTGTGACAGCTTCAGTTATACAGAACAATGATGAACAAACTTCCAGGAGCTGTTCTGCTCCTTGTTTGCCTGCACATCCTGAAACCTGACTGTTTGTGCTAAAAATCCCTGCTTACCTGTGATCAAAGTGCTGCTCTCACGTGCTGCGAGCGTGTTATCAGCAGGGTGGTGCATTTCCTCCCTCAGCAGCTGGGTGCACGCTCTGGGGGCCCGAGTGTTTCTGGTAACTTAGCTGAGATCACGACTGCACATTCATCTGCAAACACGGCGCCTGGGCTGTGTCTAGAAAGAGCCGCGTAAGCCGGTCCCAGGAGCTTTGGGTGAGGTTTCCTTTTCTGGCAATTACAGCCTGGCCTTGAGGAGTTTTTTGAAACTAAAGCTCATGTAACTGTGGGACACAAAAAGGCAAAACCCTCCACCTTTGTTCTCTGTAGAGTTTAAATTGCAAATTCTTGAGGAGAATTGGTGCGTACTTGTGGCAAGATCCCTGGTCAGCTTTATCTGAGAATTTGCTTCTCTGAAAGGCCATTATATAATTTAACACTTGGGATTTACTGAGATGATGTTTCTTTCCCTGTTCAGGAGCAAGAGCAGCTTTACCTCTCCTCAGGTGTGGTCTCAACATCAACGTTTGAGCAGCCAAATCGCTATGTGAAACTGTGGGTGAAGCTGGTGACACCTCTGATCAAGAATTTCTTTTGAAAGAAGAAAAGTTGCTGCTTTGGGTGAGTTTGCTGCCATTATGGGGAATTATATTGCACTGACTGCAATGAATAGCTGAAGTGCTCTGTCATGAAAGAAAGATGATGGACATGCAGATGATTTGGGGAAAACCAGGCACTCCTTGATTCCTCTGGGGTACTGGCTGCCATGGACTGGGGTCAGTGCTCAGGTCCTGACTGGGTTTTGTTTACCAGAATTTTTGGAAGGGCCACTGACAGAGAACCCATACAATGGTATTTTCCATGCATGGAAATAAAACTCCCATTTCTGAAATGTCCCTTTCAGAGTTTCGCAGAGAGAAGACTGTGTTTGTGTTATCTTGACCAGCCAATAGAGAGCATTGCTGGAATACTTAAAATGTTTTATCTTTGTATCCAGTCAGGCCTTTGCTTTGCCCCTGTAGTGTTGGTTAATAGGGGCAATTGGTTTTGCTTTTCTGTTTTGTGGTGTCCTGAGGTTCCTGGTGGTTCCACTGCCCCATTCCTCGAGCCCTTGTGAGCTTCAGGACATCACTCTTTCCTGTTCCTGTGCTGTGCACAGTCCGTGCAGTTGGCACTGCTGTATGTGTGCCCAGGGTGCTGTGTGTTCCCATATCCCTTTTATTTACCTAACTATGGCCTGCCCCTCAGCAGGGTTTGCCTGACTCCTTCACATTTAGGTATATTACAAGTGTCTTGCATGAGTTGTGAAAGGGCAGGAGAAGACTTTTGGTGCTGGACTTTTTTGGTTTGGGATGTTACTTGCTGGAAGTAGGAGGCTTGAATCATAACATCCTGCAAAGAGGGTGTTGGGAAGCCAGGTAAAAAGGTGTGGGAGTGCAGGGTAGGGTGTGAGCAAGGGTTTCTGATCTGGCAGTGCCACAAACAGGATTTCTGGCACCTGAAGAAAGCTGATGGTGTGTGAAACTGAGACGTAACTGATTATAAATACTGCTGCTCTATAAAGAAATGAGCTGCTCTCTGTGCCTGCCCTTGGGGCTTGTCTGGCTGAGCTGTGAGGGAAGTTTGAGGTAACTGTATTGTAGAACTAATTGTTCAAATATTTCACAGCCTGGGATTTTGGTGAATTGTTTTGTGCCAAAGGGACCAGCCTTGGCAGATCTACTCACCTTAATGTGTGTTACTGCTGATACAAATTATTTGTTGTGAGGAAAGGGCTGAGTATGTTCTGTACCCTAGAAATAGAAATAACATACTTCAGAAAGGAACCTGTTTGCAGCTGGATCTTCCCTGGGCTGTGCAGGTTGGGTGTGGGCGAACTGGACCAACTCTGCCCCTTTCTTCTCCTGTCTGCTCCAGCCAGACAGATGCTCCATGCAGGAGCCTGAGGAGTTTCTGCTCAGTTTGCACTGAGCCATCACACAAGGAGCTGTGGGAAGATGGAGAGCCAGAGGAGGGAAAGGAGTCAGGCACTTGTGTGCAGTTGTTCTGTCTGGCTTCCCACGGTGGTCTGGCTCCCCACCAGCACCACGTCAGAAACCACCAGTGGAAAACCAGTATCCTCCCTGAGAACCCTGTGTGCTGCGAGAGCAGACTCCACACGGCAGCGCTTCCAGCACTGGTTTTATTGATACTTGGCTAAAATGGTTCTGGTACAAATCAAACATAGACTGTTACACAACTTGGAGCTTTTTACAAGTAAAAGTATCGCTGTTTCCCATTGTCATTAAAGTCTAGGCCTCTAGGAGCAGAGCCACACCAGCCAGGACCCACTTGGCAGCTTTTTCTTTTGTCTTCAGGTTGAAGGTCCAGACGTAGGTGGGCCCTCGCGTCCGTGTCTTGTAGACGGGGCACTCGTAGACGTTGGTGGTGTCCATGCGGTCCACGGGGATGGCTCTGAGCAGGATCACTGGCACCTCAGGCGTCAGCTCCTTCATCCGCGCCTCGGCGATGGACCCCGCCTGGATGTCCCAGCGCGCCCCTGCAGCGGCAGCGCCGTCAGGGGCTTCCTTCACAACTGCTCATGGGTGGCAGCTCAAAGGCTAAGGTTGGGTGGAGTGGCTCAATGGTGGTTAGGTCTGACATGTTCTCATCTCACTGTGACCCAGGACTGCATTTGCCTTACTGTGTGTGGGATGTCTGAATAAATTCTGTCCCCACCCCTCCCTTCAGCACGTCTTTATATGGGAATTGCAGAGTTTAAGGTGAACTGGCCGTGGTGGGATCTATCACACGCTGTCTCATGTGCTTTTGTCTAAGTGGACCTCTCAGCTGCTCTGCTGAACTTCCTCCTTCCCTCTCATTAGCAGTAATTATCATGGATTTAAGTTTCTCAATTTATCTTACTCAAGCATCAACTAAGAATGTGACATATGTATTCACTGGAGCCCCATCACTCCAGGAGCCCTGGGGTTCATGAACTGGAGCCTGAATTGCTAAAACACAAATTTTGGGTTTGGAAAGGCTGTGTCATCCGGGCAGTGCTGCCCTCAGCTGGCGGCTGAGCCTGGACCCAGGTGGACCCAGGTGGACCCAGGTGGACCCGGGGCTCCCTGCTCTGAGCTGCCACCAGCGTGGGGCAGACCAGACCAGCCAGCAAGTGCCAACACTGCTTGGCTGCACGAGGGAGAAGGGCTGAGCTGGGCCTGCTCCATGTCTGAAACATCTCAGAGATGCAGTTTTTACCTTCCATGAACAGCCCGTGCACGTAGGAGCCTTCTCGAGGGGGAAATGTTATTTCCTCGCGGGTCTTCTTGGTCACATCTGCTGCCAGACACATCTTATCCAGTGGCCACTGCTTTTTCCTGGCTGTGGACTGCATGATGGCTGTGAGGAAGGACTGGGGGTTGAAGAATCCTGCCAGCCACACTGTTGCAGGCAGCACAAAATCTGTTGCCCAGACTTCCAGTTCCTGGAAAATAAACCATCAGAGTCCTTTAGGGTGGAGGATGTGCTGTGAGCTGCAGGACTCTGTGACAGAGCTGATGCTTTGCTAGCATGCGTAACCCAAGCTTCAGCTGATCTTGCAGAGTGGGGTCTGGTGGGAGGTGGTGTGGGAGGAATAAGCAGCAGATTCCCCTGCAGCAATGAAGCTGAAACCCTGAATTCATAGTGCAGAAAATACTGCTATTTTTGAACAAAGCCAGTTTTATTTTTTTTTTAATGGGACACCCAGAGTTGTAATGGGGGGAGGGAGCTGATGTTCTCTTGCTACAGGGATGAACTGTAATGGGAACCCTGGTCAGACCTGCGCTCCCATTCCTGGAGTAACAGCCCTTTTCAGGTACCTTAGGCTGGTTAAATTGATACTGAGAAATAAACCAGTCACCAGTAAACCAGTGCACTGGTGGGGAGAGTCCTGGGGCACCCCAAGCTCTGACTGTCACACACACTCTGCTCACCCTGATCCGCAGGAGCAGGTCCGCGTACCAGGTTGCCAAGCTGAGGAGGGAGGGGTAGGCATAACGTGTCCATGATTCTGGAACGCTGTCATAGAAGAGAGCATTTCCCAGCTCCTCCATCTCAGATGTAATTGTCAGCTCTCCCTTTGAAAAAGAGAAAAGTCCAGGCAGTGTCACCTGCAGCCAGTGGTGGGACAGCCCGAGGGATGTGTGTGGGCTCAGGGAGCAGAAGGCTGGGGCTGCCCTGCTGCACCTGGCACAGCTTGATGGGTGAGAGCAGCAGCAAAGGCAGAGAATGCTTTGGAAGTACTGGGAGCTGATCCAGGCAGCTGCCTGCTGTGTACCTGCAGCCCCAGGTCCAGCTCCTTCAGCGAGCGCCTGATTTCATTGGTCAGGATGTTCATCCTTTCACATTCCTGGAGGGCTACAACAGTGTATGGGGTTTTTTCCTTTGCCTTTGACATCATATCCTCCATGTTGAAGGGGTCCGGCAGCTGCCCAAGGATTTCATCCAGGACTGACTTCACCTGAAATGAGAATGCCATATACTGGTCTTGCCCAGAGAAAAATGCTGCAGGTTCCATTTAATTAAGTTGGTAAGGTTTTTTCTTTTTCTGCCTTGGTGTTTCTTTGTACCTCCTCCTCTGTTATGCTCTGTTCTGTTACTAACTGTTCTAGGGTCTTAAAAAGCTGTAGTTCTTTTTGGATAGCCAAGGTAAGAGACCTGAGGCCATGGAGGCTGTGAAATTCAAGTGTAAATTACCAGGCAGTCAGGAAGAAGACTTTAAAAAAAAATATTTTAAATCTTTGTTTTTAGTAGTTGCTCTCATGAATAGGGGTTCCTCAGGCAGCTCCATGTGCTTAGGAGCCCCACGTAAGCCACATGTTGCCAGTGGTGCATCTTGGCCCCATCAAGGCATGAGGTTCCTGACCATCTGTGCCGTGTGCTGCCATCCCCGGGCTGATGACCACGGCGTGGCTGGGCTGGAATCACCTCCCTCTGCCATCCCTTCCTTGCTGCCATGGGTCCTGCTCTCTCAGTTGTCTTTGGGCCTTGTCTTCCCTCTCTAGCCTCTCAATTGTACCCTTAAGAGGTTTTTTTCCCTACTGTAATTACTTCCTCCCACCTTAAAAAAAAAAAAATCAGTTAATTTCTACCATAAAGAGACAGATCTTGACTTGCCTGTTCCTCTCGGGAGGTACCTGTGCCTCCAGCAGCCTCGGATTCCTTGGGCTGCAGTTCCAGCACTGTGCGGAAGAGCCTGTCCGAGGTGACGGTCAGGAAACCCATCTCTGCGTTGGGGTGCAGGCCGTACAGGTGGGGGGTCTCTGCTGGCAGGTTGTCATCGATGTACTGGTGGTACTCCTGAGTCAGGGGCAGCGTTAGCTCAGAAGCACAGGCAAAGGAGCCCAGAGTTCCCTGCAGCCTTGGAAACGCGTCACCACTCTCTGGGCCCTTCGCAGCACCTGCCCGTGTGCACTGAGGTTCTTTTTTAACTTGTGTCTCAGCCAAGTTTTTCCCTTTCCATCTCAACCACAGGAATTACTTCTGCAGCATTCCCAGGGGATTGACACTCTCTCCCTGCATTCCCCTTGGTGAGTGAGAGGAATGTGGGCTCGTGCACATTTATCCAGAGCAGGGGTTTTCTATAACAAATTGCAATATTTCTTACCTCGTAATCCATGCGGGGAGGGATCATAAACCCTGGAGCCAAGGACACCTCCCCGTCCAGCATCTCGGGCTGGACGTACTCGCTGAGGTACGTGCGGCACAGCCGGCGGTCCCAGTCGTCAGTGATGTGCCCCCCGTACATGATCTCACCAAAGAGGTACCGGAGGTCATCCCACGGGACCTGCAGGGACAGGCTCAAGCTGGGAGTTCCTCATGCAGCCACAGAGTGATGGCTCCAGGATTGGCCTGTGCAGGGAGGTGGCAGTCCCTGGACGCACAGAGGGGTGGGTATCTCTTGATCACCCACAGATTTCTCCTTGTCCCAGTATGAACACAGCCATCTGTGGTTTGAATCCCATCTTTTTTCCAGCCAGCACTGGTCATGTCTGTGAGGGCAGGTCTAAAGGTGAGACTTCAGCCCTGCTCACTGCACCTGCATTCCTGGGGCGGGCTTTGCTTTTTAGGGGGAACCACCCACCAGTCACCAAGGCACGGGTTGGGGCCAGCACATGGGCCAGGGCAGGCACTTGCCCTGACTGGGGCCTGATGCCCCTTCCACCCAGCTCAGTCAGGCGCCCCCTTCCCCTGCCTGAGTGTGCAGGGGGCAGGGAGGAGCTGCTCCTGGCGCTGGGCTTCTTCATGAGACAGCGTTTGTGCTGCAGACTGAATGTTCTGAGAAAGGCCAGTTGTTGCAGCGTGTGCTGTGCTGAGGAGCAGCACCTTTTCTCCCTCACCTTGGGGTTGGCCTCCAGGTAGTTGTGCAGGACGTTAACAGAGACGGTCAGGTCGCCGTTGTTGAAGGGGTAGGACCTGTTCCAGCCCTGGGTACCGAACCTGCGCCGCTCGGCCACCGCTGCGTGGAAGTAGCAAAGTGCAAACAGGATGCACCTGAACTCGTTTTCTTTGCTGCACTGCTCCAGTGTCTCCTGCAGAGGAACAGTGAATAATGCTATCAGATGCCCCTCTAGTGAAGAACATTCATAGGCAAAAGAGAACTGAAAGTATTCATTAGAAAAAAAAGGCATACAATTGTATTTTAATGATTTGCTAGTTGGTAATTTTTACACTCATTTGTGCATGAAGGAATTAGGAGTTCACACCCAAATGCCCTGCTGACAGCTGAGTCAGCTTGTTCACGGCAAAGCTGCAGCAGCTCCAGGTTCAGCCTCAGGAAAAGCATTGGTGACCTGGCACTTTTTTGTGTTGGAAAGCCTCGGGCAGCTCTGGTTACCCCTAAACCCCTGCCAGAGGGGGACTCTGGGCACTCCAGGAGGATGTGCTGGCAAGGGCTGGCTCCAGCCGCAGTGTCCCTGGCAGCGGTGACACCGCAGAGGTGCTCAGCCTGTGGAGCCCTGGAGGGGACGGGCCGTACCTGCAGACCGGAACGCCCCCGGGAGGGGCGGGGGTGGCACGGGAGGTACCTGGGAGAAGAGGTCGAGGGCTCCGTGCAGGTTGGCCCGCATGCCTGTCGGCGGCTCGCTGGTGATCTTGATGGAGTTGTCCAGCAGCCCCTGCGGGATGATGTGCGCCTCGGGGCTGGGGGCTGGCTCGGCGCTCATGAACAGTCGGTACTCGGGGTGGCTGTCTTCGCTGTGGTGCTCCACCAGCTTCTCCAGCGTGTCCAGCCACCGGGCCACTAGGTGGATGTTCTGCAAAAAAACCTCTCTGGACCTTGTGAATCTCACTTCCCGCCCGCCCCACCCCGATTCCTACTGCGGCTCCACCGGGGGAAGGTGCAGTACAACACGACCAGGCCTGGGCTGGGCACAGCCAGCCAGCCCAGGCAGTGTCACTGCCATCGCCAGCGGGGTGACTGCACGGAGAGCCCGGACGCTGGCAGGACTCTGTGCCCTGGTGTGCCCGGTTGCCCTCAGGGCTGTGCACCCTGGGGTGCGCCCCACTGCCCCCACCCACCTGCAGGATGACCCAGTGGCCCTCTGCAGCTGCCACCTCCATGGCGTGCTCTGCCACCACCTCCTGGCCTTGCCCCAGGGATACATTGTGGATCTTCCCGTTGTCAATGGTGAAACCCAGCCTCGTGCCTGGGAGGGGAATGCCTGCTGTCAGTATCAGGACTGAGCTGGGGACACGCCCTGGCTGCTCGGCCCCACCAGCAGGGCTGGTGCCTGTCTGGGGTGGGCAGCGCCTCACCCAGTGCCTCCACATCCTTCAGCGGGTCAACACCGGGGGAGAGGATGAAGAACAGGGGCGTGGAGGGGCTGCTCTCCTTGTACACCTCAGAGAGATCAATGCTCCTTCCTTTCACATACTTGCTTCCCATCTTCTCTTCCACAAATTTCCTACAGAAAAACAGAACCGTGCTGTGAGATGGGAAGAGTCACTGGTTGCAGCTGGAGTGGTGACACTCTGAGGGTCTTGCAGGAGAGCCCTGTGCTGGGCACCAGGTACCTGATGGCATAGGTCATCCTGTCAGGGCGCAGGCACCGCAGCACACACAGCTTCTGCAGGGCTGACTTGTTCTTCCAGTCCATGGGGAACACCTCGTTCTCCGGTGCCTCCATCTCCACAAACCTTTTCCATCGCTTTGCTGAGCTCTCGATGTCGTTCTCTAGGCTGCCAAACTCTTCCATTTCTGAAAGTGCCTTCAGGTCCCACAGAGAAGGACTAAATCACTCCTGGGCTCTGCTCATCCTCAGGGACTCCCTGCAGGTGACCCCAGACCCGCTGCACGAGGGGCTGTGCTGGCATTGCCTGGGCTCAGAGGGCGACTGCACAGACCCACCTTGACAGCACCCCAGCCCTGGTTCGGCAGGAAATCCACGGGGGACGTGGCACCAGCCTTGGCAGGGAAGCGCAGGAGAAAATCCAGCTCTGCTGGGTTCACTTCTTTCTTGAGGGCCAGGACCTGAAAGTTGGGAGTGCAGTGTCACAGCCAGCCAACACCCATGGCCCTGCTGTGAGGAGCGAGAGGCTCTGAGCATCCACAGCAGCACCAGAGTAAGAGAACAAACCACGTGAATGCCTGTTGTACAGCAGGAGCCCCAGACATTCGCAGGCATTACCTGGAAGGCAACCTGGGCCAGGAAGATGAGTTTGTCTCTCTCAAAGAGGCCCTGTGCAGTGTACACATAGACAGAGTAGGTGATCTGGTCCGTCAGGTTGATCACTCTTTCCTTTGTGTCCTCACTGGGGACTGCACGCTGGATGGCTTTCTCAAAGACCCCATTGAAGGCCTGAGGAAGATCCCAACAGGCATCAGCACGTGGCTGCTGGGGTCTTGTCAGCAGCATGAAAGCTGAAACACTGAATCTCCGTGCTCCCCCAACTCTGTCCCACCCACAGACATCCCTGCCCTTCCTCACTCCCCATCTACCTTGAGAGAGAACTGGTAGATGGGGTTGATCTTGCAAAGGTCACTCAGGATGAAGTACAGGAGGGATGCACGCTCTGCTGCTGGCCGGTAGTTCTCTCTTGCAACGTTTATTTGTACTTCAGTGACTTTAGCTTCTTTTACCTGGAAGTGCAGAGGGATGGGTGTTACCAGAACCCTGTCACACATCAAAACGGTGCCCACTCTGCTGCTGGGTGCCCAGCTGAGCTCTCCCTCTGCCTGCAGCACCAGCTCCAGGGAGCACATTTACTTTTTCCTCAATTTCCTTGGCTGTGCGCTTCGTTATCTCCAGGTTCTCCACCAGTGCTGTGTCCCGCAGGAAATCTCCCCCGGCAGCCGACAGCCGGGCGAGCAGTGAGTCCTCCAGCTCCTTCAGCTTGATCTTGAACTCGTTCTGGCTCTTGGTCAGGCTTGCCTGCAACAGCAGCACCCAGGGATGTGTCACTCCAGAGCAAACAGTGCTGGCAGCAGTCGCTCTGTCATGTGGCCACCAGCGTGCTGGTGTGAGGGGAAGGTGGATGTGGCCCCTCCTGGGTCCCACCAGCACCCGCAGGGGGAAGTGATGGGCACACCCAGGCAGTGCTGGCTGTGGGTGCAATGGGGGATCTGCAGCTGCAGGGTCTGGTTGGGCCTTCCTTGGCTCTCGACAAGCGGTGGGCACACAGAAAGGAGCTCTCCTGCTTCCTGCCAAAACCTCCACAGTGCCCCAGCCTCTCCCTCTAACCAGCCCCTCTAGCCCCTGTACCTTCAGGGCCTCCAGGTCCGGCCGCTCCCGGGCTACCACAGCAGCCAGCAGCTGGTCCTCCAGGCCCTCCCGTGTCACCAAGAAGTTGATGAGGGTGCACTGAGCCTGCACCTCTGGCTTGTAGTGCGGGTTGAAACATCGGGTATGCAGGATTAGGCGGAACTGCTGGTTATACTCTACTTCTTTATCTCCAATTCTAATGTATCTGTTCAGTTAATTAAACAAATCAGTCCCCACACTCTGGGCAGTAACTCGTCACAGGCATCTCAGCCTGTGTGCTGTTCCTGGCCACGTGGGATGAAGTTCTTTGGTTGGTAAAAGCCACAGCAAGGGCAGAAGTACCGAACCAGACTTGGCAGGGCAAGGACAGAGGAACAGGAGCTGGAGACTGCCCTGTCACAGCCCCCCATGGCCTCTGGGGTGCAGTTCCCCTTCCAGCCATATGACAGGTGTCCCCAGGAACATGTCCTTGAATCACTAAATGAACTGGATGCCAAGGACCAGAACAGCTGGAAAGGCACATTCAGTACAGGTGTCCTCTATGGGACACACTGGAGAACACTGGGGGATGTGGCCAAAGCAGAAGAAGGATGGGGCTCCCAAGCTGCCCACAGTGAAAGTGCATCTACCAAGTGGCTGCTTGGGGCAGGTGAAACCCCTCAGCACTGGGGTGTGCTGACCTGCCCTTGGCGGTCCTGCCCAGCAGCGGGTCCAGCACTGCCTCTATGGTCTCACCGATGTCCTCGATCAGCAGCGTCTGTCCTTCAGACACCGCCTGGGCAATGATGTCCAGGTACCTGAGGGAGGACAGGGAGGTGGGTATGGCAAGCCTGTGCACTGTGGGGGGCTTGGGCTGCTGTGGGGGACTCACAGAGTGCTTTCCTCCCACTGTGCCCTATCGTGTACTCTGCCAGTCTCAGCCCCCTCAGAGCTTTTGGAGGTGTCAGGTACACCACCAGGGCTGCTGCCCTTGGGTGCCCTGAATCTGGTGGGGGATGTGATTGCCCTGACTCTGCACCCTTCAATGGCAGGGAAAGGGGAGCTGGTGCAGCCTGAGCCTGTCCCCACCCCACAGCCCCTGGCCCACCTTTTCTGGCCCAGGCGGACGATCTGCAGGTCCTCCCCGTATTTGTTCTTGATCCACTTGCTGCCCTGCAGCTGGGCGTCCACAAGCAGCGGCCAGCGCTGGGTGCTGCAGAGGATGGCAGCGTTCTCGGTGGAGGTGCGGTCACTGGGCAGCCCCTGGTTGTTCCAGGCAGCCACATCGGCAGAGTCCGTCAGGAGGCTGAGGGGGTCCAGGTCTGGGGTGATGGGGATGGGCACCTGCAGGGAGGGGCTGTTGGGTGCCTGGCCGCAGAGGCGTGGGAGCCCCCGGTGCTGGCGGGCGTGGGGGAGGCACTCTGGGATGGAACCTGTGGCCTCTCACCTTCTGCCCGTTGAGGAAGGGGACCCAGTGCTTCTCCAGAAGCTCAGCCCTGTACTTCTTGGTGAAGTATCCGATGTAGGACACGAAGGCAGAGACCAGCAGCACGTCCCCGCACAGCGTCTTCTCCTGCTCTCTGAGCTGCTCCACTGACTCAGCCCAGCGGACGTTTTCGGATGCCAGGCCCCCAACGAGCCTGTGGGGTGAGAGGGGTGGTGGCTGCTGTGGTGCTGGTGCTGTGATCTGGGCAGGGGGTGGGTGGGGACTCAGCCATGGTGACCCGGGGCGTTGTCACCAAACATCTCCATGGCTGACTCCCCTATGAATGTCTGGCCCAATTCATCTCAGAATTTTTTAATCGGGGGAGGGTATGGGGGGCTCTGCTGCTCCCATGGCCCTGGTGTCAGGGCCACCAGGCAATGCCAGGGAGCAGCAGCGTGCCCTGATGCTTCAGAGCCGCTGTTGGCATGGTACCTGTTGGCCAAGGTGATGACTTTGTTGGTTTCATCAGCCTCCTGCTGGCATTTGATCTTCTCTGCTGTGGCTTTCTCAAACTGAGCAGTGAGAGTCGCCAGATTTTCATTCAGGGCCTTTGGAAGAGGACAGCCCCAGAGTTATTCCCTGCCCAGATGGGAGGCTCCATGGTCCCAGAGCTCTGCAGCATCTCCATCCCAGCACAGTGCTTGGGCCAGGCCCGGGGTTCACAGAATTCTTTTTCTCATTTGGTGACTGAGGGGCCTGTGGCTGGGGGCTGTGAGGACACACACTTACCACAATTTTGCTCTTAATTTTGCTCAGCCTCTGCTGCGCCTCTGCCAGCTCGGCATCAGCATCGGCCACTGCCTGTCTCTTGGGCTTCACTATGCAGTGCACCTCGTAGAAGCGGACCATGTTGAGGCACCAGGAGCACAGCCCAGCTGCGGCCGTTGACTTGGACTTGATGAACTCTGGATTAAACCCGGGGTCGTTGCGGTATGGCCTGGAAGGGGAGCACACATCGGGCTGTGGCACTGCACTGCAGCTGCCCACAGCTCTTCCTGCTCCTCCCGGGGCTTGGGTCGCCTCTGGGTGGCAGGATGGGAGAGCAGGGCCAGCACCTGGATCCCACTCCTGTCCCTGAGCACTGCTGTGCTCTGGGGTGAGGGTCCCCCTGGCCTCCCTGCTCAGGGCAGCTGGTGGCAGGGGCTGTGAAGGGGCAGGAACCAGCTGTGGACTCACTCAAATGCCTTGAGACAGGCCTCAGGGATGTTTTCCCCATCATAGTTTTTTAAGCTTGCAAGGAAAGTGTCTGCTTTTCCTATCTTGACTTTTCCTGCTGTCCAGCTCCTGTCCTTTGGAATCTTGCCATTTTCGGCCGTCAGAACCAACACGGCTGCCATCACATTCACCACCTCTGGTGGTGGGGCCCCGAAGGACTTCAGCTCCGTCAGGTTGTACTGGGGAGGGACCACAGGGCCACTGAGCATCACCCTGGCCCAGGGCTGCCAGCACCAGCTGAGCACCTGCCTCCCACGGAGAGGTCACCCACCTTGTTGAGGGTGTCGAGGGCCTCGCGGGCGGCGGAGAGCACCACCTCTGCTTCTGCCAGGTCACTTGCACAGGCTCGCTGCTTCTCAGCCACCATCTGGGGAGGGAGGACGTGGGATGGGGTAAGTGGCTGTAACCACAGAGCTCACGCTGCCCTGTCCCACGCTGGACACCAGCTCAGCACTTCACACCTTGTTGATGGCCTCGACCTTCAGCTCCTCCTCATCAGCAATGGCTTTCTCCTTGCTGACCTTCTCTGTCTCAACACCCACCACGTGGATCAGTTTGTCCGTGTCCTCATTCTTCTGCTTCAGCTCTATCTCCTGGACTGCCAGCATGGCTTTCAGGTCATCCACCTCAATGAGGGAAGAAACAGAGCAGATAAAAGGGCTGGTCCTGCCAAGTCCTGCCTGGTGGAGCAGCAGTGTTTTGGTCTGGCTTGGGGACCTCACAGACACTGTGACCATCCTGCAGGGATGTGTCTGCTCTCTCCCCCGTGCCAGACCCAGTACAGGCACGACACACAAGGGAGGCTATGGGCAGGCACCTGTGACGCTGTGCTCTGCAGCTTCATCAGCCCCTTCTCCAGCCTGTCAATGCTGGCAGAGAGCTTGCTCCTTTTATCTGCCAGCAGGTTTTGGTAGAGCTTTATCTGCTCCAGGAAGGTCTTTGGCGTGGTGTAGTTATAGCGTCTCTCCACAGCCAGGTAGGTCTTGGACATCTCCTTGGAGCTCGTGTGGACGAAGGACATGAACTGGCTGATGGAGGCCTTGACCTCGGGCTGCACAGAGAGCACAGGAGCTGCTGCAGCGGCGCCTGCGCTGGCCTGCAGGGGCTGCACTGAGCCCTCCTGCAGTGTTGGCTCTGTGTCTGCCACAGAGGCCAGAGCAAAGTGACCCCCGTGGTAAAGGCACTGGTGCTGGTTCCCATACCCAGCAGTGTCCCAACGTCCCTGTGTGGGGAGGAGCTGCAGTCCCCAGGCTGTTGCCTGTGGGGGTGTTTCAAGGACAGGATGGAAAGGGAGGGTTTGTCCTCACCAGTACAGCACAGGGCTGCAGGCTCTGATGCTGGAACCAGCTGTAAACTTATCCCAGACCTATTCCCAGCTTGCTGTTCCCAGCCCTCAGGGTCATGCCAGCCCCCCATCCCCAGGCACACCAAACACAGAGAGCAGCAGAGGTTCAGTTCATTGCCCAGTGCAGCCCATGGTCCTCAGTGCCCTCGGACAGCTCACCTCGATGTCTGGTGTTTCCTCCAGGAACCTGCTGCTGACGGACACCAGAGCATCCTCCGGCCACTCGTGGAACCAGTCGATGGCCGTGCAGTTGACCACAGCTGGGAACCTCCTGGCCCGCACACGCAGGGTGGAGCCCACGGGGGAGAAGCAGAGGACAACCTGGGGCAGAGCAGCAGTGGCTGAGTGGGGTGTCCCTGCTGTCAGGGACAGTGTCTCTGGGGGCTCCACAAGGATTCTGCTGCAGGCCGGAGATCTGCTGCCTTCCCAGTAACTCCCAGTATGCACGAGGTGGTCTGTGGCTGTGCACCCTGTGCCTCTCCCCAGGGCTGGAACTGGCTCCCCTTTGGTGGCTGAGCACAGTGCTGGTGTGGCTGTCCCTGGGAGGGCCAGCGTGGTGTGTGGCTGTGGAAGCTACTGACCCCCTCTGCCCCCAGGGAGGTCAGTACGGGGCTGTTCTGCCCTGCACCTCTGGGGCTCAGGGCACCTGGGGAATCTCTGAAAACACTTTTTGCCTAAACCCACCATCCTGGGATGAAAACTTGGTGTTCTGTGGCCTGTTGCAAAGAGGTTTTGGATAAAGCAAATCAGGGGCACAGACAAACCAACCTGGAGAGCAAACACCCACCTTTAACTGGCGCCTGACTTTTTCTATAAATAATTTCCAGCAGTTTTCCTTTGTATCCTCCAATCCAAGGGCCTTCACTTGTGGCCTCATGGACCCAATGATGGTTTCCAAGTCATTATCCTGAAAGAGGCCTGGCACTTCCCCAGATGCCAAGAAATCATTGATCACAACCAGGAATGATTCTTCAGCCACCTGGGAGTCTGTCATCAGGAACACACCAGGGATGTTCTTCACAGCTGCTTTGATGTACTGGGCAGCAAGGTCCAGCTGGGACAGAGAGAAACTGTCACCCTCCAGTGCAGCCCCCATGAGGTGTTCTCCAAAGTGACCAGTTTGGAGCTGCCCTGGGCTGCCCTGGAGAGCTGGAAGGGAGCCTTTGGGAAGGAGTTTTGGGAAGGAGCTGGTGCCAGGTGCTCTGCCCAGGCACAGGTCCAGCCCCTGGGCTGCCCACACCACCACCCCTGCTGTCACCAGAAGCTCCTGCCTGTGCCTGGCTGGGGAAGCACTGTGGCCCCTTGGGGCAGGAGTCATGGGTGTCACCCCTGAGCAGATCCTCGTGTGCAAACGCAGTGTGGAAAGGAGAGCAGAGCCTCGTGAGCCGTCCCAGGCACCCTGCAGGTGCAGGACCCATCCCCAAGCAGCTGGCACTGAGCCAGGGTCCAAAGCTGCTCCTACCTTCAGGTCTGGGATGCCGTAGCCTTTCCTCAGCGTGATCTGGAACACGCTCAGGTTGCTGATGTGAGCTGCCAGCCGTGCCAGGCTCTGCTTTCCACTGCCCCCCACCCCCACCAGTAGTGCATTGCCCCGAGGAGACTCCAAGATCCGGCTAATTCTGCAGATGTGAGACACTGCGTCTTCAAAGAGCACCTGAAGGAAACAGGAGGGGAAGGTTTGGTGCTCTGGGCAGAAAGAGCAGTGAGTGCCCCATAATAACCAAGCAGTGCAATGCCACAGTCCCATCTTTTCAGAGTGGAGCTCCCTGCCACAAGCACTCACCAGATTCATCGCTGCATTCACCTCATTGTAGCTGTCCAGGGCTTCCCCGAGCAGGTCACTCAGAGCTGTCCAGCTCGTCACTGGCATGTACTTGGACTCATCCATGCCCTGGGCAAAGTGGCAGTAGATGTTGGGCTTGGCAAACATCAATTCTTCATTGAGCTCCTGGGAGAGATATTCCAGCCGTGGGGCTCAGCTCTGGGGCATCTGGGGGCACCACCAGGCTGGGGCACTCTACTTTTCAGGACAATTTACTTGAAAGGAGGCTTTGCAGATGTCTGTCAGCAACTTCTTGAAGCTGTACTGATCCTCCTCATCGACAAGCTTGTCTCCATACACCCTCTCTGCTTCGTGAAGCCAGAGACGCACCAGGTCCACAGGAGTTTTCAGGCATTCAGGGGTGGAGAAGAGCAGCCCCTGACAAGCAAATCCCACAGCCCTTAGGGTCATTTTAGTGCTGCTCTGGCTGATTGCAAAGATTTGCTCTGGGAAGAGGCCAAGGCCCTTTTCAGGGACATGGTATGCGGCAAGGATGTGGGATGAGGAAAGGGAGGAATAAGGATATTTTAGAAGAAACAGCTCTCCCATTACCTGGAATATGTTGGAGAGGTCCCGCAGGTTGAAGATGTAGTGGAACTTGATGGCTGTTGGCAGATAGTTGGAGGCAACCTTCTGGTGCAGGGCTGTTGGCAGGACAGGGGGGTGAGCAGGGTCCAGGTCCCCAGAGACCCCTGAGCCTGGCTCCCCAAGTGCATTCCCCAGGGGCCTGTCCCACCCCAGCGTGGCAAAGGCTCACCCAGCGCTGCTGCCACCAGCTGGGGCTGCATCTTCTGGAGAGGCCCTGGCATGTTGTGGCGGGCCAGGTGCTGCTGCAGGATGGTGCCGTACACGGTGTGCAGAGCCTCCCGGCTGGGGAAGCACACAGCGAGGACGCAGAAGTGGCGCTGCAGGAAGGGGCAGAAATTGACACGGGCACTTTGCTCCACAAGGGGCTGATGCAGCCGACTGGCACTGCAGGGTCCCCTGCCTCATCCCACCCTCTGGGCTTTGGTGCCTGGAGCACCAGGCACTCCCTGCCCCTGCACACCTGCAGCCGTGAGTCGATGGTGAAGGACCCCGCGGTCGGGTTCATGCAGGCCACGTACTGGCAATTGCGAATGTCCTTCAGGGTCAGTTTGTTCCTGTCATACCTGTGCAGGGACCAGCACCGTGACACTTTCCCCAGGGATGGGGACAGCCCCCCCATCATGCTGTGCCCCTCCAGCACCCACCAGTGCCCGTGGTCCAGGTGCTGCCGAATGAGTGTGTGTGGTGCCACAGTGCCATACTTGTCCACTTCTGGCATGTTCATGTCATCGATGAAGTAGATCAGCCTTCTGGTGCCAGGTGGGCCAAAAATTCTCCCCGATTTCTTCTCCAGGGGTTTCTCAAGGACAGCTGCAGTGAGAGGAGTAGGTGGGTGTGGGATCAGCACTGCAGTACCCTGCGGCACAGCCCAGTGAGGGGCCAGCTGCTGGCTCTGCGAGCCTTACCCTGCAGCATGGCCGAGGTTGTGTAGAAGTTGAGAGGCACAGACTGCACCATATACTCATCTGTGCCGAGGGCTTCCAGCTTGTCCCACATCAGGACTGACTTTCCCGTCCCCGCGTTCCCCACCAGCATCACCGGCTGCTGCTTCTCCATCAGCAGGTCCATGAAGTAGCGGAGGCGAATGGTCTCTGTGGTGTGCACCACGGCGGCCTGGGGAGAGGCACTGTCAGCCCCTGCATTGCCCTGGCACCGGCAGAGGCAGGATCCTGTGTGGGGGCAGTGGGCAGCGTGCCAGAGCCCTGGCAGCTCCAACACACGGTGCTCTCTGCATGCAAACCCGGTCCCTCTCTAAAGCAACACATCTTGTGTGCTCTATCATTCCAATGACTTTCTGACCAAAACCAAGTTATTACACACAGCAACATGGACAGCTGCTGAAACTGCCACATAGCTCCTCGCCCTTTTCCCTGACAGCTTAGATAACTCCCCAGATGCCTCTGCAGGAAACACAAATCAAGTGCTAAAGGACATTTTGCACTCAGGCAATAGTCACAGCTACTTTGAGAGACTCCCTGAAACTGCAGGTTAATCTGAAGGTAAGGGAGATGTGGAACTCACAGCCCTTGCTTGAGGCTTCTGTGGGGTAAAGAGAACCATAGGAAGCGACTGGGTTTGATGGGTGCTACCAGCCCAAATCCTGATGATGCTCCATGCATTGCTGAGGGGAAGACCGTGGAGTGATAGTCAAACCAATCATATAAACACACTGCTTGTGGGAAATACCTGTAAGGGGATGTCGGGGTCGAGCTCGAAATTTGGCACTCTTTCATCCCAGGAGCTGAATGTCTTCTTTTCTGGATGAATGTAATAGTCGAAAATTGTCCCCTGAGCAGGAAACTTGATGGTTTTAAATTCTCCCAGCCACCACTTGCTGAACTGCTGGCGGTGATCCACTAGCTGGGGGACAGAACAGAGACACTCACACCCCAGACACATGATGGGATGCAGAGAGGGGGGGCAGGTGCTGGGCAGTCCTGTGGCTGTACCTGGTCCTGGTACAAGGCCCCGCCGAAGGCCCAGATACAGGCAAAGACAAAGTAGAGCTCGTATTGCTCCCGGGGTGAGTCTGCTGGGACATTCTTCGGTGTCAGGAAACATTCCAGCAGGTACAGAACTGTCTGTATGGCCGTGACCTCAGGAACAGGGGTGATTGTCTTGAACCCAGACCTGAGCTTCTCCAGGCATGGGGGCAGGTACTTGTCAAAGAGGATCATCAGAGCGGCCTTCTCAGACTTCACTGTCCTTGTCTCGATCCAGCTGGTCACAATGCTGTGGGAGAGACACGCAGGGCTGCAGTGAGCATCCATCCCATCCCACCCCATCCCATCCCATCCCACCCCACCCCATCCCACCCCACCCAATCCATCCCACCCCATCCCACCCCACCCCGTCCCACCCCATCCATCCCACCCCATCCCATCCATCCCATCCCATCCCACCCCACCCCACCCCTCTCCCCAGCTCACGGGTTCCAGCCCAGGTCTGTGGGGTTGATGTAGAGGATCCCGGCGCGGGACACGGTGGCCGGCGTGGCCGTCCGCAGGTGGCTGATCTCGAAGATGAGCCGCATGGTGGGAGTGAGGGGGATGCGCTCGTTGCTGGCCAAGGTGAGAACCTGGGGGAAGTGGCTCATTGTGGGGGGTGTCTGGAGTTGGTCCCCCCGAGATAACAAGCGAGCAAAGCCCCTGGGCTGTGATGGCACCAACCTTATTGTCATCCATGACTGTGTTCAAGGACTCGATCCACATTGGATCAATGTCTCCATCAAGGATGATCCATTTGGGCCCATCATGTGTGATGTTGGCCAGGTCACGCATTGCTGTGGAGAACAGACCTGCCCCACAGAGAGACTCGGGTTGTTCTCTCCACACAGCCATTTGCTGGAGGGCACGTGGGATTGGTGCTCCCACGAAATATATTCCTTCTCTCTCCCACTCCAGGAAAGAGCCCCAAGGAAAAGTCTTCCCATTCCATCTCACATCCCATAAACTGAGCTCACAGCACTGGTGTCTCACCATCCTTCCACTCCCGTGTGGCCGGATGAATGATCCCAAACAGCTCATCGCAGGTCACAGCCTTGGGGTCGAGGTCCACAGTGACTGGCCTCCTCTTCAGCCTTTGGTACGTCTTCTTGAGCGACTTCAGCACCTGTGGAGAGGATGGTGCAGCCACAGGTGCTGATCCCACCGGGGCAGCCACAGCCTTTGCAGCCCCTGCCTGCGGGGGGGCGTGGAGCCCTGCTCCCACCTGGACTGCATCTGGGAAAGCACCTGAGCTCCCTCTGCAGAGCCAGCTCCTGCACAGGGCACTGTGGAAGCCCAGACCCTGCCAGCCCTGTCCTGTCACCCTGCTGGGACCACAGCACACCCAGGATCAATTGTGAGAGCGTGCCCCTGTCTGCTCTCTGTGTCTGCTCTGCTCGTGGGTGTCTTGGGCAGCCCCTGAGCTGTGCATCCCAAACCTGCTCAGCTGCACAGGCTCAGTCTGGCAGGTCTGAGGGCCTGGCATGGCCATGGCTGCACTGCTGTCCTCTGCCAGAGCTGGGGACTGCACAGCCCTCACCAAGGAGCTGTGGGGGGCTGTGGGATGTGCTTGGCTGAGGCCTCAGGATGGTTTGGCTGCTACCTGGGACTTGCCGCAGCCGGCGTTGCCGACGACGAAAACAGAGTGTCGCACTTGCAGCAGTTCCTCCAGCTGTACCACCTTCAGCACAAAATTCTCCTCTGCCTGCAGCTTCAGCTCCAGCACAGACTCACGGATGACCTGGGAGGGAGAGCAGGCACTGACCACCAGCAGCCTTGGAATGACCCTGGAGATGAGCTGGCCGCCCCCAGAAGTGCTGAAGAGACCATCAGCCTCTGGATCCTGCCAGGACTGGGACGTCTCTGGCAATGGTGCCATGCTTGGGCTTGCACCTTCTCAAAGTTGAGGTCCCTCTTCCTGGGAACGTCCAGGGCTGGAAACAGGTCTCCAATCAGCCCCATGAACACAGGCAAGTCATCTGTCACGATCTTGGGGATATTGAAGTCTCGTAAAGCTCTCATCAGAACCTGGTCCTCTGCAGAGCCAGGGTCCCCCCTCTTCAAGGAGCCTGCCACCACCAGCACGGACTTGATGGCCCGCAGCCCCCAGTCGTAGTGGTCCTGTGACAGGAAGCAGAGAATCACCATTTCACTTTGGTGAGGGAGAGCTGCTTCAAGCAGCACAGAAAGGAACACCCTGGGAACACCCTGTGCATCAGCCCCCAGCCAGGTCACCCACATGGCACCCCCTGGGCTGGACCTAGACTGAACTTATTTACAGGAAAAGCTTCTGTCAGTCATGGAGGTGATTTGGAACTGGGAATCTGACTTCCTTCTTGGAGACACGTTTATAGTGTAAATCACCTCTCTTGAGATGAATAATATCTGAAGGCTCTCACTTTAACTGGCCTAATTCTAAATCTAATTCTAATTCAAATTTTAACTTCATTTCCTATTCTAATTCCATGCTATTCTACTTTTGGGCTTCTTGATTCCTTCCTTAAGGCAGAAGGGTGCCTGATGATGCAGCAGGTAGAAGTGGATCTTGTCCAGCCATAGACCTGAGCTGTGCAGAATCATCAGTCCATGTGTCACCACCAGCAGTCCCACTGCAGTGTGCCAGGTTTGGTGATCAAAGGGACTCTTTCCTCTCACAGACAGCACTGTGTAATGTTGTTAATTACCTGTTTTGACAGCAGCTCTTTGCAGAGCGTGTAGAGAGTGATGAACTTTCTTGCCAGGAGCCTGGCATCGAGAAATCCCTCTGCCACAAGCATGATTTCGCAGATCAGTTCAAAATCGGGGACCACCATGGCGCAGGGTCTAGAGAGGAGCAGCTGTAGTTGTCAGGCTGCTAACCACGTCCTTACCCTCCCACAGCTCCCAAGGTTTGCCCCCAAGTTTCCAGTGTAACAAACAGTCTGTTGCTGCAGTTAAACTTTGGGGCCTCCTGCCCAGACTCCTTCTCCGAGTGGGGCTCATGTTCCACCAGACTGGGGCACATCAGCCCTTCTGCAGTCAGAGGCTGAATTTCACCAAGGACAGGGATCCCACAGCATCCCTGTGCCTCCCCTTCCAGTGCTTCACCACCTTTTTGTTAACTCTCAATTGGATTTTTAGTTGAGGGTGGCAGCCCCCCTTGCAGAGCAGTGCAGCTCACCCTACCTGGCCACCTCTGGGGAGTGACAGGAGCGTCCCCTGGTGCCAAGGGCTCCCTCTCACCAGGGCCATCAGTGCACCCTTGGCTTAGGCCACACTGTGGGTGTGGCACACAAGAGGAAAGTGCTGCAGAGACACCGACCCACCTGAACAGAGCTTTGAGATTCTCAGGCAGCTCTGTGCGCCCGGCATAGCCAGGGTTCATGGTGATGAACAGCCCGACCGATGGCACCAGGGAGATGGTCTCCCCAAGGAAGTTGAATGTTTTCTTCTTGGCACGGATTGCATCTTGAATACATTTTACCTGCCAGGTGAGCAGAGGTGTTGGTGCTGGCAGTTCCCAGCTCCCTGCCCAGTGCTCTGGCTGGCCCTGACTGCTCCCCAAGGCGAGCCTGAGGCTTTGGCTGTTCCAGGAATAATACTGACATCTTGCTGAAGCCACAGCAGCAGGAGAGCTGCCTTAAACCAGCCCCTTCCTAATCACCCCAACTCCCTGTCCCAGGTGATGGCAGAGCTGGAGGGTGACAGATCACCAGGAGGGGACACAGCTGGGCTGTGAGGTTTAACTGTGCCCAAATGTCCTGCACTGCTGTGCTTCCACCCCCCCGCCCCGTGTCCAAACAGGATAGAGTGGAGAGAACAGTGGCAAACTGTCCTGCCAGTCAGGTTTAACTGGGGCAGCATCCAGGACATGGGCTGGGAAGTCTCTTTGGCACCCAGTGCCACTGGGCTGTGGGGACAGCGCACCTGCACCGCAATGACAGACAGGACCTCCACCAAAATGCGATTGAACTCGTCGAAGCAGCCCCAGGCACCTGTCTGGGCAAGTCCTTTGTAGATGTTCCCACAGGACTGCAGAGAAACAGAGCAGTGGGACAGGGATCAGGCACTGCCATCCCTCATGGCAGCTGCAATGGGGGATTTTGTGACAAAACTCGAGTGCTGAGACCTGCTCATGCCTCACAGATTGTGCTCTTCCCTAAACTCCCCACAGTGATAAAGCCCCACTGCCGAGGCTCCCCGGGGCTCCCACAGATCCAAACCCAGGGTCCCCTTGTCTCGGACACCCCACGGTTGTCACCTCAGTGCCACCACCCTGTTGCCCCGTGCCCTACCTTGTAGTCCATCTGCTCGGAGCAGTTGAACACGTAGACCATGATCCCCACGGCCCGGCCCAGGTCCTTGGTGGTCTCCGTCTTCCCGGTGCCTGCAGGGCCGGCGGGAGCCCCCCCCATGTAGAGGTGGAGGGACTGTGTCAGGGTGATGTAGCACCTGTGGAGGGAGGGCGCTGGGGCTGAGCGGGGCCCATGGCACGGCACTGTGACATGTGGCATGGCCACAGTGCCCACAGTGCCAGGGGCGGTGGGAGGGAGGGGAGCCAAGGCCAACCTGTCGGTCAGGGGAGTGATGACGAGCCGGGGGGTGTTGCCCAGGTACTCGTAGGCGTAGCGGAGCTGAGCGTCGCAGATGTTGGCGAAGCAGTGCTTGGCGCCGTCATCCCAGCGGTGCCGCAGCTGCGACTGCCAGGCAAACGCCTGCGAGCTCTCCACCTGCGGGGCAGCTGGCTGTGGGGGGCAGGCGGGCACAGGCACTGCCCGCCCCGGCCGCTGCCACAGCGACACCCCCGTGCCTTGGGGCCGTTTGCCACCTCCCAGCACAAGGACGCTGTGCAAAGGGGGCCCGGGACTGGGGCGGGAAGGACCATCCCTCCTCACGGCCCAGCCCAGTCCACACCCCCCAACAGAGGTGCCCAGCCTGAAAGTAATAGAATGACAGGAAATCTGGGCTCCAGAGTTCTGAGAGATGGTGCAGCAAAAATTCCCTCTGGTACCAAATACCTTTGTTTGGATCATTTTGGCCACAACGTCCCTTGCATGGACATCAATGGTACAGATTGTCATGATCTTCATTCTGTCTCCAGCACTCAGGTTCCCAAGGAGCAGGGAAATCAGGGCATTCAGCCGAGCAATCTGGGGAAGGACAGAAATAATGGACACAGAGATGATGCCCTCATTTGTCCACCTCTTGATGACCTGGCAGAGAGGCTTGGGCTGGCTCCGGGACAGATGCAGATGATGCCAACCTGCTTTTTGTTGTAATCCTTCAGGGCATTCTCGTAACCTTTCTCCAGACTCGCAAAGGCAACACCAACCTCTGTGGTCCAGGCGATCTGGGTGCCCGTGAGAGCGATCTGCAGCAAACCATGGGGACAACACGGCCATAAAGAGGAACCTTTATGGTTCCACCTTTATGGTTCCTGAGCTGTGGCCCAGGGTGGCGCCTGTGCCTGCCGGGCTCTCTGGCTCCTCCTCCTGTCCCTCTCAGAGCCGGCTCAGCCTGGCCCCGTGCGGCAGCACCCACCTGTGCCGGGTAGTCAAACACCCACTCCTCCCGTGGCTTGTCCTCGTAGGTGCCCAGGGCCTGGGGCATGAGGTTCCGCAGCGTGGAGCGCATTCGCTCCAGCAGCCGGTTCAGCCAAACCTCCACCTGCAGGGTCACAGCAGAGCTGAGTGAGCAGCTCCCAGCCCACCCAGGCTGCACAAACCTCTCCCTGCACATCGCAGCACGCCACAGGAGAGGGTCTGGTGCTGGTCCCGCAGGGCACGGCCCATGGAGTGTGATGAGGGTGGTCTGAGGGCACACGGCCAAGGTGTAACCACCCTGCAGCCCTCGAGGGACTGCGAGGCTGAGCAGGCTCACAGGACTGTGCTGCTCTGTACCTACAATGCAGGTGCCATTTCTGGGGTTCTTGGCCAAAAATCTTTGTAATTGCATTTTTATGCTCCTGCCAGGTTGTTGGAGCACAACAGTAAAAGGTTCATCCCCATCCCCAACGTGCCCCCCCCTCAGCCTGCAGAGTCTCCACGAAGCTCAGCTGACCTGGCCAGACAGGTCACAGTCGGCATCGAAGGGCACGTACTCCCCGTCCCGGCTGAACATCCCGTAGGCCATCTTCAGAGGCTTTTTGTCTGAGTCCAGCCGGAACTCCAGCCTGGCCAAACTGTCAAACAGCTTCGTCAAGTGCCGGGACACCTGAGAGCAGAGGCACAGCCACTGTCAGGACCCCTTCATGTGTGGAGCAATTGGATCTACCCCTGGGTGCTCCCCGGGCACTGCACCCCCAGGAAGGGGGATCAGGGATGGTGTTCTGCCCAAAAGAGTGAAAAATGTTCTAAAACTGCTCAAACAAGTGCAGGGAAATGGCACAGGACTCATCCCCACGCTCACACACAGCCTATACCTCAAGGGGCTCGGTCCCCTTTGATAAAATATCCAGTAGGTCTGCAGAGGAAACAAAATAGAACCGGGGAAAAGCCAATCTTTTGGTCTCAAGGTATTCAGCCAAGGCCTTCTCACAGACCGCCAGCCTGGCAGAAAACAGAGAGACCTGCCATTAACCCCCATACATCAGTTTTACTCTTTGCTCAGTCCTTGTCTTGCTGATGCTTTGGGGGAATCACCCTCTTCCTTTGGCCTCCCAAACACTTCACCAGGATGACCTGATCCTTACCTGTCCTGCAGCCCTTCCAGCCGGGTGAGCAGCCCGGGCTTGTTGGTGCATTCAATCACATTGGGAGTTTGTACTGCATCAGCCATCAGTTCCTGAGGAGGAAAAACACTTCAGCCAACCTGAACGGGCAGAGAGCTGCAGGGAAAAGGAGGGGGAATGGGCTTCGCACTCGGAAATCCTCGTCAATGGCATCAAATTTCTTCGAGTCCTCTGGCAGTTGACTGCGTGTGTCTTCAGATGCTATGAAGATTGTTTCCAGGTGGCTCCACTTCCTCTGTACCTCAAACCAGGTGTTGATAACAGTGTCACTGGTTGACAGCTTATTCTGCCAGTCCTGTGCCCTCTGAAGGAAGAAGGCTCGGTACTTGGAGGCCAGCACGTTCTGCAGCTGCATTTGGTTGTCCTCCAGCGTCTCAATGAGCACCTCATCCATCTTGAGCAGTGGCAGCTGGGTCCTGCCATGGGGCTCATACTCAAACTCCATTGTTGCCCAGGTCGTGTCCAGGGCATTCAGCACCTGCAGTTGGGGTGTGAGGATGAGCTGGATGCCGTGGCACTGGGCCCAGCCCCGGTGGGGAAGCAGGGGGACAGAGGGGCCCCTGCTCCAGGCGTGGGCTCCACAGGCTCCGTGTGCTCCCTGTGGACTCCAGCCCCAGGAACCGGGGCACAAACCCTTGACAGCCACAGAGTGGCACTGGCACAGGGGTCTCAGCAAAGCAGGGGAGGAGCTCAGCCCCATTTACCTTCTCCATCCCAGCCTCCTTTGTCGCTTTGTCCACAATGCCGCGAACCTCCTCCTCAAACTTGTGTAGGTTCAGCTGCAGCAGATCCGCGAGGGTGGTGTTCTCAGACATGGTGAATTCCACCTGGAGCAGAACCAGGGTGGTTGGGCCATGGACTCCCCTCCACAGAGAGGCAGTCCAGCAGCTCCTTAACACCCACACTTAGAGACCCTACACAAATATTTGCATGCAGCCAGATTTAAACCCAATCGCACCCTTCCCTTGCTGGGTGTGGATCTTGGGAGCCTCCTGGGCCAGGGGCTGGAGCCTCCTGGGCCAGGGATGGGCAGGAGGACTTGGGAGCACCTTGGTTGTCTGCACAAGCTCCTTCCAGTGCCGGTCCCTGATGGCCGGGTTCTGCAGCTCGCTGACGGCGCGCAGCGATGTTATCATGTTCTTCATGCTGCTGTCCAGCCCTGTGAACGCGTCCCAGCTCTTCACCTTCCTATCCAAACCCCGGATGTCTTTAGCGAATTTCTTGCACTCAATATCCATATCCTCAACGTTAAGCTCTGTCCATTTGGTTGTCTTCCAGGCGGCGATGTTCAAGTTCACCTGGACCCAGGATGAACATTTTCACAACATGTGATTAGCAGAAGCATTCCTGCCTGGGAAGAGGAGCACATACCCAGTGCCTGCTCGCCCTGTGTGCCCACCAGGCCCCCCGCTCATGCACACACCATGCAGACCTGCTTCAAATGTAACAACCGGCCCCATGTCTCATTCTCCCCCTGATGGCAATGAGCTCTCTGAGAAGCTGCAGCAGCTCTGCACCTTTGGCTGGCAATGCCCAGCTGGCACCAGGTGCTTGTGCTAGGTGCCCATGCCAGCCAAGAGCAGCCTGCTGTCCAGCCCTGGCCTGGCACTGTGTCCTGGCTCCCAGAGCACAGCACATACCAGGTTGATCATGTCCCAGAGCTCCTTCAGCAGGCACAGCTCCCTGCGACACCTTTTAAGCTGTTTGTACTCTGGGACCGACACCTCAAACAGCGCAGCTGAGGTGGCCAGTTCTGCCATTTCATTCTCCAGGGCCATGATGTTCTTTTGTTGCTGCATGGAGGAAAGGAAAGGGTGTCAGCCAGGGGCTGTGTGCAAGGAACATGCCTGTATTCCAGCAGGGGCTCCGTCTCTGCTGCAGGGCCAGACCCTTCCTGTCAGCCTGGGAGCTGGAGGCAGACCTAGAGTGGCTGCCCCTCCCTAGCAGCCAGTGTCAGGAGTGGCCAGGCAGTGCCAGTGGGGACAGCAGTGGCTCTGGTGTCCTCCCCTTCCTTACCCTATTGAGTGACTTGTAGGGGTCTGGTTCTGTGTATGAGAAAGGGGCTTTTGCCTGGAAACTGTCCCGGAAGGCGAGCTGCTGGACCTGTGTGGGAGGATGGGGCTCATGAGGGCAGCCAGGATCCGGCACTTGGGAAGAGCAGCAGAGTCTTCCCAAAGGTGCAAGGAGCTGCCTCCCTGCCCACAGCCCCAGGCAGGCACCTCGAAGTCCTGGCACTTGTCGCGGAGGATGGCGGCCTCGGCGGCTTGCAGGGGCGCTGCGTTATCCGCCACGCGCACGCACAGCTTCTTGTTGTTCTCCCACTGCTCGGGCAGGTTCTGCAGTGGACACCGTGTGGGGTCACTGGCCTGGCCCCAGTAAGGCCCTGCCCAGCCCCCCACACCCTAATAAACCTACCTGGAGCTGCAGGTGGATCTCCTCCGGCATCTTGTCCCCGTAAGTCTTGAGCAGTGCCACTGTCTCCTTCAAGGGCTCAAACATGGCGTCAGTCGCCTCCTGCCTCTCCCTGACCTTTGCCAGGTGCCCCATCACTGCCACCAGTCCTTCGTAGTCTCCCTCCTCCAGAGGTTTACTCAAGCCGGCAGTGGACTCTTGGATGAAGTCCTGCAGCTCCTGCAGACTGAGAGGACAATGGTGCTCACCAGGTGTCCCTGGGCCTTGGGGCTCACTCTGCAGGGCATGGCGCCCAGAGACTCACCCCTGAAGGTGCCTGGAACCTTCACCTGGCTCCTGCACTTTCAGGGCTGTCTCCCCAGCTCAGCCCTGCCCTGGCACACAGTGGTGCCTGTGCCACAGCTTAGCCAGGCTTCAGGAGCACCCGGTCCCTATGCCAGGGCTGACCAGGCCTTACCTGCTCCTGACGTGGTCGGCGAGGTACTTGCGGAGCACCAGGCTCTGGCCCTTGATGGCAGCCAGCAGCGCCTTCTTGAAGGGGCGGCAGTCACTCTGCAGCCACCCCCCAAACACCTTGGTTTCCTCAAACTCCGACAGCTCTTCATGCAGTGCCTCGAGCGCGTCAATCTGGGGACAAGAATGGGTCACAGTCTGTGGCCGGCACCTCCCTGGGCACCCAGTGTCCTCTAGGGCAGCCCAGGCACCCAGCACATCTCAAGGCACCCATCCCACACCTCCTGTTGAAAGAGCTGCAGGGGCGGTATCCCAGGCGCCAAAGGTTTGTCTGGTGGTGGCCCTGCCCCCTCCTCTCCTTGGCCAGTGCCCAAGGTGAGGAAGCGATGCAGGAACTCCTCGGGGCTCTCCTGCCACATCTGGGAGTGCTCCTCAAAGCTGGCACTGAATTCTTCACCTTCCGCCATGGTGCTGACCACCAGCGACATCAGCTTCTCCTGCATCCTCAGCAGATCCGCCTGCTCCTCCAGGGCAGTCTGAAGGGACAGGCAGGGCTCGGGGACTGGCTGGGGACACCGGCCACCCTCACCCACTTCCTGCTGAGCTGGGAGTTGCTGCCTGTGAAGAACTCACCTTGTAGCTGACCGCGCCCTCCAGCAGCCGTGGCATGGAGGATGCCACCGCCTCCATGTCCCCGAGCAGCCCCTCCACCTGCACCAAGAAGCTGTCCCCGCTCCCCGCCTCCAGGGAGGGCTGGTACTGCACCCGGCCCTCGGACAGCTCCATCTGCACCTCGAACAGTGGGTACACCTCGGCCTGGAACAGGTCAGTGCCTGGTGTGGGGCTTCACGTCCCACAGCCCCACAGCCCTGCAAGCTGCAGGGAGCGCGGGGACAGCCACGTTTGGCCACTGACCAAACTGACACTGAGCAGTGGGACACCCCGAGCCCAGCGCAGGCACACCCACTGCCAGAACACTGGCACCTACCTCAGGGTCCATGTTGGTGAGCAGCAGCTGCAGGGATTTGTAGACCAGATTGCAGAGCCCATCCAGCACGATCCTGTCTATGTATCGTACATAGTCCAGCCATATCCGTGCGGACAAGTCAGCCTTAAACAGATCTGCGTTCTCCTGCCACGAGAAACCAGCCAGAGTTTGTCAGTGAACACCCAGCAAAAGCTGCTGACATTGCTTCAAGCCCTTCCTCATGTCCCTGTGAGCCACCCAATGCTCCAGGGCCGTGTCTCACCTTCACCATCCCCTGGATCTTCTCGCCTGCACTCTCGATGAGAGCGCGGCGCTGAGCTAAGGCATTGTCCTTCCCATCGAGGTCCAGGAGCGCCGTTTCCTTGTTGTCTTTTCGTCCAAGCAAGGGAGTGGCTGAACAGTCCTGCAGGGAGAGAGAACGGAGCTGCTCTGCTGAGCCAGGGAAGGGACAATCCCGGCTGGATGTGTCCCAGAAAGGCGCTGGTGAAGTGCCAGCAAACATTACCTCCATCAGCTGGGTGATGTTCTTTAGGTTCAGCTTCGCTGTCTGGACCCGTCTGTGCAGGTCATGCAGGGTCTCCCTCATCTCCTGGATGTATTCCATGACACCTGGGAGGGAAATGGGCACATGAGCATGTTGTGGAGACACCCTCAGGGCTGTGGGAGGCCACTTTGTGCTGGGGACCAGGGACCCCCAAAATGCACAAGGAGGATCCCCAGCCTTGGATGGCCAAGGTGGGGGTTTGTACCTTCATGGTTCCAGAACAGAGACTGCTCAGCACTGGCCAGACGATTGTCCACGGCCTCCAGCTCCTGTGCCAGCAGTGGCCTCTCCACTGACATCAGCTGCTGCTTCACCTGAGCCAACACAGCCACAGGTGAGTGCTGCGTCACCTGAGCCAACGTGTCCTCGCTGAGCACTGAGGAACAGGGTCCCCACCCCACCAACACAGTGGTGGGGGCAGGACACGGACAGCAGCAGCCACGGCTTGGCTTAGCCGTGGGATGGGCAGGGACGTGAGGTGATGTGCCCATGGCACCCAAACCCCCCCAGCCCCTTTCAGCCTGGGAAAACAGCTGGGCTGTCTCCCGTTCAGAACCTGCCTCATTGTACCAGCCCACGATGAGCTCCAAGTTGTCCCCTATCTTTTGAAAAGTCTCATTTTGGGCAAAGAGGCTCTCAGCATTGCTCGGGATGTCCTGCTGCTGCTGGATCTTCAGGTACTTCACCTCCCGCAGGACGGCGGAGAGCTGCGAGACAGCGCGGCCGAGAAGGGTTTGTCAGCAGCACCCCCTGCAGCCCCGGGAGGGGCTCACCCCGCTGAGGGGCTGCTGGTGTTGCCCGTGCCAGCACCGACCTTTTTGCTGAGGTTCACGCTGAGGAGGCCGGACTCGGGGTCCCTCTGCAGCAGGGGCTGCTCCAGGCTGAAGTGACAGTCCTTGCCGGGCCCGCTCGCCCATTCATTGTAGATCCTCTTGCTGTAAGACTGCAGCAGCTCCATCATTTCTTCGTACTTGCCAGACATCGCCTCAGCTTCAGCACTCACCATGGCCCTGTCAGAGCCACAATAAAGCTGTTGCGGCAGGACATGGGCGAGGACTCGCTCCAGGCTGGATCCCGGCCCACTGCTGCCCTGGGTCCCCGTGGGATGACAGGGGACCTGCACTTACGGGTGCTTGATGGCCAGCAGGTCCTTGTGCGGCCCCTCCAGCCGCTGCTGCAGCTCCAGAGCCCACTTCAGCTGCCCGGCCACCGGTGGCATGTTCTTGTGCACGGCTGGGGCGCCCCCGGCGGGCGGCGGGGACAGGAACCGGCTGTCATACAGCAACTTCACACTCTCCAGCTCGGCCTCGAACATCCCCAGCAGGGCCACGTAACAGGGGGAAGCCTCAGCCTTGATCAGGGGTCTCTCCAGCACAGAGGCAAACATGTGCACCAGCTGCAGGAGAGAGGCAGGCGCTGGTTCCTGCACCCTGGAGCAGCCCCAGGACAGGTGAGAGCCCCGGTTCTCCGGGAGCTGCGGGCCAGGCTGCTGAGCTGGGCACAGGCACCTTCACGGCAGCTGTCAGGCGGTTACAGTCATCGAAGCCCTGGCAGAAGATGGCAGCCAGCTGCTTGTTTGCATCCTCAACCTTCTTCTGGAACTCTGCAAAGTCTGTGTTCCATTGCTGCCATCGAGAGCAAAACGGTTTAAAGTGGCACAGCCCCTGTGCCTCCTTCCCAAATCCCTCAGGAAGGATTTGCTGAACCCAGAGGGTCCAGAGCCCCATGACCTGCTCCAGAGCCAGCCCTGTGCTGCTGTGGGACAGTCCCTTGTGTCCCTCTGCAGCATCTTCTCACAAGAGATTATTTTTCTTTTCACTTAGCCAGTATTAACACCTCCACCCAGCATCCATTTCATTTCCACTCTAGTATCTGCTCACCTCCTCCTCAGGATCCAAAGGATCATATTTGCATTCGGCAAAAGCTTTGGCGGCCTCACAGACCTCCTCAGAGATCTGCAGCACCCAGCTCCCAAGGAAGTTTCCTCGCACCCCTCCCAGCACCATCTTCTCCAGCCTCTGGAAGTCCACGGCGACCTGGAACAGCTCCTGGCAAGCACAAACCCCCTTTCACCCGGCTTTCCCTGCCCCAGGCTGCAGCTGCAGGAGCTGCAGCACCAGCACGGGTGCCCAGCAGTCCTGAGGAACATCCCCACACGGGGTGGGCTGGCTGGGGTGTGCCCATCCTGCCGTGGGGGCTCAGGGCTGGGGGGAAACAGTGCTGGGAATGGTGGCACTGAACTCCCAGCGCTGTCCCACTGTGCCAGTGGCCCCAGCCCGCCCCAGGCTGCAGCCGAGTTCACCCTGTGCCGCTCCCACCCCAGCATCCCCAGGGCAGGGAAGGCCTGGCTGAGGCTGGCCCTGTGCCCTGGGAGCTGCGCTGTCACCTTGATGGCCTCGAGCCTGTGCAAGAAGGTGTCCATCCTCCCAAACATCTGTGTGGGGGGAAACTCCCAGAGCTGTGGCTGATTCTGGGAGGGGAGAGCGGCTGTCAGTCTGGTGCTGGTGTGCAGGGGGTCAAACATTCCTGCGCCATCCCTGCACCCACCGGGTACAATTTGGGCATTAGGTCAAAGCAGTAAGTGCTGTAGGACTGGAAGAACTTCTCTGTGACGGAGATGGCTAATTTGAGTCCCTCCAGGCTCTCCTGGGGTTCTCCTTGCAGCCCCTTCAGCATGTCCTCCGGGTTCAGGAATTTATTGGTCTGGGACAGACACAGGCAGGGACCATTGTCAGGACGACGTGAAGGCTCCTCCTGCCCTTTCACCCCCACAGACTTGCTGGTGGTTGCCTTCAGCCCGTGCCTGCCCCAGACTCTCCCCAGCCCCATGGGTGTCTCTGCATCACCGTGACTGGACTCTCCACATCTGCCCCAGAGAGGCAGCTGGAGGGGCCGGGGTGGGTCGGTGCTCCCCTGGGGCCGTACCAGGTTGATGAAGAAGTTGCAGATCTCCTGCAGGATACGGGCTATGTTGGCAGGCGAGTGGTAGTGCACGCAGTGGGCCCGGAGCAGGCAGACAGTGCAGAGCACCTTGGGCACGAAGGGGCCCAGCTGTGGGAGCAGAGCCTCCTCAGTGTGGGGCTGTGGCACAGCCGGGGGGATGCATCCTCCCTGAGGCCTCTGGGGCTCTGGCACTGCACAGATGAGGCCGTCAGCCTGGTTATTTTGCCACAGATCACTCACCTGGGAGTAATCTGCTTGCTCCATCTCCTCCAGCAGCGCCTGCAGCGGTTGCAGGTGGAGGCTGACATCACTGGCTTCCTCCAGACCTAGGACACGGGGAAAGTCCGTGTTGGGATGAGGACACCTTGTTGGAGGCAGCCACCACCTTGTCATGGGGCCCCACCTCCACTGACGGTCCTGAACATGTTATGCAATGATGACAAGTAGCAGCTGTCAGCCTTCTCCAGCGTCTTGGTCAGCACTGTCACTTGGGGTGAGAGCAGCTGCCAGGGAGAGGCATCAGGATCAGCATGGGCGGCTCAGCATGGGTGGCTCAGCACAGGGAGCTCAGCACGAGGACAGGTGGCCACCGTGGAGGGGACACTACCTGCTCATTGAGGCACTCCAGATTGGTCATCTTGGTCTGCCAGAAATCAAACTCCACCCTGGGCAGGGGGTGCAGCCCCTCCAGCAGTTGCTGTGCTGGGTCCTGGCCAAAGATCTCTTCAACCTGCTGGAACCACTCGATGATGACGGTCTCGATGGAGTGCAGCACTGTAGCATCTACGGGCCCCACCAGGCTGGAAGGCAGATGGGTTATGCCTCCTGGGAGCCCTGAACTGCCCCAGGGGAACCCCAAACAGCCCTAGGGAAGCCCGCCATGCCTCCTTGTGGCCATCTCTGCCTGTGCAGATGCCTGGCATGAACCCCTCAAGCATTTTCTGCTGCAGGGCTGTGCAGGGACCAAGCCAGTGTCCCAGCTCCCATCCCTCCCCGAGCTATTTATGCTGTCCTGAGCCCCTGCCAGGCTTTTCTGGCACCAGGTGGTGTCAGCAGCACTCACCACTCCAGGGCGGCGCCCGAGTCATCCCAGCTGAGCAGGTGCTCAGGCAGGGGGAGCAGTGGCTTTCCCTGTATTTTCCCACTCATCACAAACATCTTGTTCTGCAGCCGGTGAGTCTGTTGCACCACATCCTCCAGCACAATCCTGGGCCAGCTCGCCCCCTCATCCTCACTCAGGAGCAGAGGGGCCACAACCTGCGAGACAGGGCAGGGTCAGGCACTTGGCCATGACCTCCTGCACTCAGGGCAGTGGGCACCCCAGTGCTCCCTCTCGCTGCCCACTGCAGCACAGTCTCAGCACAGTCACGGCTCTGTTGGCCACAGATGGGTTTTGCTAATATTTATCACATCACATTTACCAAAAGGCCCCTTGCTCTTGGTTTCCAGTTCTCATGGCCTGGGAAATGCTGGAAGTGGCACAGTGAATGCATCTAGCAGAGTCGGGGGCTGGCACACAAGCAAAACCCCCCAGCAGTGAGGGGGAATAGTGGGGGCTCCTGGGGCTGATGCAGCTTTTGGGTGCTCTGGACTGGCAGTGAGAATATTTATGGGAAGTTTGAGAGAAATCCACGTAGACATTTCCCAGCTGCAGGGTAGAGGTAAGTGGGCATTATTACGACTTTCTAAAATTGCAGGGAGAAAGGCAATTCAGCTTGGGCCCCCCTCCAGCTGGGGCCAGAAGAAAACCGAGCTGGTGACCTTCACCCAGCTCTTGTCCTAGCGGGGCTTGTTCAATATAGGATGGGAGCCACTGCAAGGTCAGGGCAAGGGCCTTTTCTTCTGTGAATTTTAGTTTATTTTGGAGCCCACCTGGGAATTTGGCTAGAGCAGCCCACAGCAGGGGTACCCAGGGAGCTCACCTGTCCCTGCTCACCCCCAGCCTGTGCCTGCATGGGTGACCCACCTCCTGCAGCACGGTGATGAGCTGCTCCACGGGCGAGGAGCCGATGTCTCCCACCAGCAGGCTGGTCCGACAGTTCTCCCCGGTGATGTTCTCCCCCTTCTTCTTCACGAGGTATATTCCCTTGCCCTTTAGGGCAGGTGGGAAGCAGGTAGTGGGCAGGATCTGCCCGGCAGGGTTCACCCCCAGCACCAGCTCCTGCATTTCTGGCTGCTTGAAAAACTTGTCCAGCAGGACTGAAGTCTCCTCGCTGGCCACAAACTTGGCCCACTTGTCTGGCCGGACACGCAGCAGCGCCGTGGCCAAGCTCTCAAGGAGCTCCAACCTCTCATCCTGCGGGGCTGCCATCCTGCCAGCACCGGGCTGGGCTGCAGCTCCCCAGCACCTGCAGTGGTCCAGTGGGCAAAACCCCGCTCAGCCAGGGGCTGTGCAGACCCCACACCCTGACCTCCTGACGCTGCCCAGCCCACCCCTCCACTGCCCTCAGCCTTCCCTCTGCACATGCAGTCTTAGGGGAAGCTGCCAGTCCCGTCCCTGCCTGGTCCCAGTGACCACAAGCCTACCCCATTCCCACCCAGCCCTATCACCCCCTGACCTGCTCCATCCCTGCCTGGCCCTGTCACTGCCCTGGCTCACGCCAATCTCACCTGGCTCTACTGCTTCTCTGTCACACTCCTCAATCCTCCAACAGCCTCCAGGCACCGTCTGCACCCCAACACTGCCAGCAGTTCAACCAGCAGTTGAACTGTCAGTGCCCAACAGACCCTGGCACCAGCCCAACGGGCAGCAGCACCAGCCCAGCTGCAGGGCTGCCCTTCCCCCTGCTCACCCCACACTGTCCCCATCCCCCAGCAAGGGCTGTTTGCCCACCCTGGCCAGGCTCTGGCTGCAGAGCCAAGGGCTGCCCCATCCGAGGCACAGGAGGGGCAGGGACTGTGGCAGGGAATCTCTGGCAGATCCCCCCATGGCACAAGTGTTAATGACTGGAAACGCCCCTCCAGCCCTGATGGCACCAACACAGCTGGCACAGGCCTGGCACTGCCAGCTTGCCCTCAGCCCCAGCGTGGCTTTGATCCCATTCACACCTGGCAGCAGCTGGGTACGAATCCCCCCAGCCCTGCTGCAGGTCTCAGTACCCCACAGTACCCCACACCCCCATTGTCCCAGGCCCTCCACAGTGCAGTGAATGCAGTGGGTAACCACAGCCCTGCCCAGCCAGGCTTGGTGCCCTCAGGATGCCCAAGAGTTGTCCCAGGCTGGAACAGCACCCCAGGCACTGTCCTGTGGCCAGGGGCAGCTGGTGAAGGCACAAGGCTCACAAACACTCCCAGCACATCAAGACCTCGGACGGGGGTGATGGAGCATGAGCCCAGTCCAAGGCTGGGCACAGGGCAAGGGCTGACAGTGGCAGGGGACTCCTGCCCACCTCAAGCTGCACAGAGCACAGGAGGTCAAGAGAAGTGTGGTGCAAGTATTTATTTGTTGCTGATCTTCAGCACTACTTTACAAGGCCATGGCAAATTAAAAAAAAAAAAAAAGAGGTTAGAATAAAAAATCCTGCCCCCCCCGCCCCACTCCTGTGAGGCCTCTGCACTGAACCACCCACATACAAAATAATCTACAAGGAGAAAACTATACAGGAGTATTTACACCTCTGATAAATAGATTAATACTGATCCAGGCACCTCCAGACCGTGCATGGGGATGGCGACAGGACAAGACACAGGCGATTGTGAGGCAGAGATCCCCGCCAGCAGCCACCCCCCAGGGCAGGCTCCAGCCGTGGGCACGTCCCACCGTGGCACAAGGGCCATGACACAAGGATGTGCTGGGGCAATGCTAACCAGTGCCACCACATCCAAGCCACAACTCCCACAGCTGGGTGAGGGCACATCCCTGCCCCGTGTGGCACCACTGATCATCAACAGTCCCTGCCCTTTGTCCCTCCTGTGTCTGTGGGGACCGTTCCAGTGCAGGGGGTGGCTGGGAGGGTCCAAGGCAGCAGCGTGGGGACACCTGGGACAGACCCAGGCCCGCTACAACGAGGGCTGGGAGCTGTACCTCTGCAGGGCCCCCCTGGGGCTGACACCCTGCACCTGTGGCACCCCAAAACCGCCAGCTGCTCACCAACAGCTGCTCCCCCTCCTGACAGAACACCCCAAGAACGTCTGAACACGGGTGCTGGGGGAACCCAGCGGCCACAGGCTGGCTGGGGGTCAGAGGCAGGCAGGGTGGCCGTGCTGCTGAGGCCAGGGCTCCCAGGGGTGCTGCGTTCCAGCTTGAGCCTGTGAGACGCTGTCCGGCGATGAGGCAGTGATGGGGGGCCAGAGTCACTGAGATGCCCCTTCCCTCCCCCCACAGTAAAGAAATGGCTAAGCTGAAGCTGGGCCCTGGGCCTTGAGGGCCAGCCTGCAGCGTGGCCCCCGCCCCACATGTCCCCATGACGGGGGGACACTTGGGCTGCTACAGGGGCATGCTGGCCTCACAGGGCCAGTCTGGCTGCTAGTGCCTCTTGGTGGAGGAGACCTTCTTCTTCCTGGCAGCCAGCATCTCGTAGAAGGGGTCCCGGCTGATGGCTGCCCTGGCAGGGGAACAAGGGCTGGGTCAGGCCAGACTGCTGCAGTGATGGGTGCAACCTGCCTGACCTGGCCTTGGGCAGGTCCCTTTATATCCCCGAGGAAGTTTTCTTCCCCCATCCTTGCAAGCACTGTCCCCTTTGAGGACAGCAGGCAGGTCCCTGCTGGGCCCCTGCCCAGCCCCCCAAGTGCTCCCCCAGGCACTCACTTGATGCACTTGATCCACTCCTCCTTCTCCTCAGGTGTGGGGGCAGAGATGCGGTACACGGTGTGGTTCCCCTCCACCACTCGCCCATCCGCCTCTGTCTTGCAGGCCTTGATCACCTGGTCCTTGTTGTCGGGGATGTAGAGCTCAAAGCAGTTCTGGGAGGGAGAGGTCGCTCAGAGGCAGCCCCCAGTTCCAAAGGGGACCCCAGACTGGGAGGGAAAAGCAGAGCCACACCCCCCTGGCACAGCCACCCCAGCATGGCAGAGAGGACAGACACTCTGCTTGTCACTCCCTGGCCCTGCACGTGCCCCTGTGGTGCCCAGCCCCAGGTCTGCACTCAGCCTCTAATGGTGAGTGACTGCTCTGGGGCCCTGTGCCTCCCCTGGGGACATCTTGGGGTGCTGCAACACCTCTCAGCTTTACCTGCCCAAGCCAAGGCTGCCCCCAAACCCCAGCAGACTCTGCTGCATCACTCACGGGCTTCTTGGAGTCCTCCACCTCACGGATGCTCAGGTTCTCCAGGGGGATGATGCCACGGGGCTCCTTATCCTGGTGTGGCCAAGCAGAGGTTCAGCTGCGGGGTGGACACCCCCAGTCCAGCCCCTTCCCCGCCCCAGCTCGGCTCACCCTGCACTCACCGTTGTGTACTCGAAGTAGTAAAGGCAGTTGTCAGTCAGGATGAACCAGCGCCGCTTCCACGTCTTCACCCTGCCTCCTGGGAGCAGAGGGGACAGTCGGGGACAGCCCTGCGGAGCACGGCGGGCACACAGAGGCTCCAGCAGCACACACAGAGCCAAGCAGAGCCAGGCAGCGGCGGGCAGCAGCAGCAGCAGGCAGCGCACTCCGCACCGAGCCCGAGCAGGAAGCGCACGGATGAGGATGGAGGCGAGGGCGGGACTGCCGGGCTGGGAGCGCTGACCCTTCCCACCCACACAGACTCAGCACAGCTGGAGGAAACTGCGGCCAGGCAGCCCCCTGGGAGGACACGGGGACTTTCTGTCCACGGTCCCATTTGTCCTGGACCCCGAGCAATGCAGCACCCAAGGCTGTGGCTGTGCTCCACAGCTGCCAGCATAGTGGGAGAAGCTGGTCCCTGGGCACAGGCCCTGCTCCCCCCGGGCCCAGCTCCCCTCCACCACAGCCACTGCAGCAGTGCTGAATGCGGGACGAGCACCCACCCTTGCAGGCTGGATCCAGCATGGAAACAAGGAGCTACAGTATACAGTGGAGCTCTGCTCATCTCCTTCCCCTGCCAGGAAGGCCCTGTGGCCCCTGCTGCCCTGTGCCAGCTGGCAGCCCACCCCTGTCCCTGTCCCTGTCCCTGTCCCAGAGCAGTTCTGAGGGCCAGCACCAATGGTCCCTGAAACCTTGGGGTACAGGCAGTGGAGCTGAGAGCCCTCAGCACAGCACAGGGCACCACGCAGACAGATCCTTCCTGCTCCCATCCAGCTCCAGCCACTTGGCACGCCGTGCACAGGCTGGGGCCCCTCCCAAACCTGTCCCCATCCCTTGTGTCACCGGAGGCAGACCCATCGGCCAGGCTGAGCTGTCTCTGCGGACATGGCGATGCACAGCTGGGCGGGTGGCAAGGTGCCACTGTGGCCCCGTCCTGCCCCGGGGTGGCAGAGGAGGCTGCAGGCCTTGGGGAGTGTGTGGCATGGGCAGGGCCGGCACCCCACGTCCCTGCCTGGAGGTGGAGAGGGGCTGTCCTGCAGCAGGCGAGGTCCCCGGGCGTGTGGGGTTAGCAGCAACAGCAGCAGCAATGAGACTCATCACCAGCAATTAAAAACGCAAAGGAAACGAAGCCCCAGCAGTGTGAGCAGAGCAGGGAAGAGGGATACGTACCTCCTGGAGTTGGGGGCAAGGAAAGGAAGAGCCAAAATCATGGAAACATATAAATGAGGGAGAAAAGAAAATTAAAAAAAAAAAAAGGGAAAAAAAATAAAAAAAGAGGAACCCCAAAGCCCCCCCCTTGCCCTGCAGGTCAGTGGGGCTGGGCTGCAGCAGGGAAGCTGTGAGGGGTTGGGCCAGCGGCAGGGCCGTGGGGGCTCGACTGCCCTGGCTCACTGTGGCTCTGTGGGATGGGGCTCCTTGGCTGCTGGGGACAGGGCCTGGCTCCCTCCACCCCACGGCTGACCAGCAGCGTCCTTCCCTGCCCCCCAGGACAGCTGGAGTCCGTGGCCACTCTGCTGCCTCTCCACCATCCCCCTGGTGGTGCCAACCTGAACCTGGGTGTGCAGGGCCCCCGGAATTGGGAGAGCCTGGGGCTGTCCTATGTCCCCCCACCCCAGGGCAGGGAGCAGGCAGCCCCTGCTCTCCCCTCCCAAGGGGTTGGCCATGTATCAGGAGTTCTGAGCCCAGCCAGAACCCTGCAGAAACGCCCCACTGGACCCCGATCCTGCCAGCGCCCACTCCCCCTCACTAAACCCGGGCAGAGGATTCCCCAGAGGTGCCAAGAAGAGAAGCCACAGGAGCCAGGGCGCGGAGGGCTCCGGCTGCGGAGCCGGGCGGTGCAGCAGGGATGCCATGCATGCTGCCTGCATGTGGAGCCGGGATGCGGAGGTGGTAATGCCGTGGGAAGGTGAGGCGGGGGCTTGTCTGTGGTATGGAGGGGGACGCACGCAGCCTGGGGCAGCTCGCCGCTTGCTCCCGGGGGCCTGCTCCGACACATCCTGCTGGGGCTCGGTGACTGAAGGGCCTCGAGGTCTCTGTGCTCTGACACCAGACCCTGGAACCAGCTCTGCACCCCAGGGGCTTGCCCAGCCTAGAGGCAGAATCCCCCAGGACACCCACCCAGCTGCTCTGCAGGGCCTCACCAGCTCTGAGTCTGCTCCTGCTGCCCAGCCAAGATGGAGGGCTGGATGTACAGATGCCTCTCCTGTGAGGCTGTGCTTGTCTCTGCAGCCTCCTCATGCTCTGAAGAGCCAGGCCAGCAGGAGAAATGTGGGAAGCCCAGGGGCATTGCACCCTGGCGACAGCCTGCCCTCCCTTGCTGCTGGCACTCACCGAGCTTCAGCAGCCAGCCTTCCCGGTCAGGGTTGAAGAAGGTGTGGGTGAGGTCATTGCCATCATCCTCAGGGATTTTGAAGGGCTCGTTCTTGATGCTCTCGTACAGATTCTGGTACAATGACACGGAATCAGCTCTGATTTGCCCTGGAGCCCTGCAGTGGGCCCTGCTCTGGGCCAGCTTTGCAGCCTGGCCCCGGCCCCTACCTGGAGCAGCTCCTCAGGCAGGTCCCCCCCGTCGTTGATGCCGCGGTTCATGGCAATGAATCGCTCTGCCGTGGGCTTGTCCTTCACGTTGGGATTGTGCAGGCTCGTGTTCAGCATGATGATGGCGAAGGACAGCACGTAGCAGGTGTCTGCAGGGGCAGAGGGGAAAGTCAGCTGCGGGGCAGGACGCCAGGGAGACCGTCTGGGACAGGCACTCACCTGTGGACTGGAAGACACCAGGGTTGCACTGGCAGTACCGCTGGGCAAAGGCCTCCATCATCCGGTCAATCTTCTGTGCCTCCCCTGGCAGCCGGAAGCTCCACAGGAACTGCCTGTGGAGAGAGTGGTGCTGCTGATCTGGGGGCTCCGTGGCCCCCACCACCCTCAAGGGCTACACTCATCTCCCAGCCCCTTACTCACCGCAGGGCCTGCACAAGGTTGAGGTCGGTGAATTCATGCAGCTCCACAAAGGCATGCAGGACTTGGATGTTGAACTCATCCCTGTGGGAACAAAGCCAGAGCACGAGGGATGCATGATCAGCAATCCTGTGACTACTAAGTGGCTCCACTATCCCTGCCCTTCTCCAGACTCTATTCATTCTTGGGGGAAAGCTGCAGCTACCCTCTGCTTGATCCCTGGTCTGGTCTGCACAAATCAGTCTCTTGCAAGAGCCAGCCATGAACTGAATACGCCCAGCACCACTGTCAGCTGTCCTGTGAGCTCAGAGCTGCAGTGTCCCATCTCTCAGGGGCAGGAGCCCAGAACACCCCCAGGAAAGCCGAGCCCAGTGCACCTCTCGCCCAGGTAGTCGCCGATGGCTGTCTTGTTGAGGCCCTCTCCCTTGTACAGGAACTGAGCAATGTCCTCGCACGTGTTCTTCAGCAGGTCGTTCTCAATCAGGAACTGGATGCCCTGGAGGGGTGCAAGAGAGACTCTTGGGGGTCTGTGGCTGCCCCTGCCAGCCTGCCTCCTGACTTCCACCCCTGCCCTGGCTGCTGGCGCTGCCCAGCCCCAGGAACCGGGACTGGGAGGTGGCAGAGCCGTGCACACCCCCAGAGGCAGGTAACCAGCCCTGCTCCCCATCCCACAGTACCTTCTTGGGATCCATGTTGAACTTCTTCCTGCCCATGGCCACCTGCTTGTTCCTCTGCATGTTTTTCCTGCAAGGCACGAAGCAGCTCTGAGCACCTGGCAGGGCAGCACTGCCCCTGTGCATGGTGGGGAGGGTCAGCCTGGACTGAGGAGACCCATGATGCACCCACACAGGGCAAAGCCCACACTGCTCCTGCCTGCCCTTGGCCTGCCAAGCCCCAGGCAGAGCAGAGCTGCTGTGCTGCATCCTTAGGGTCACCCTGAGCAGAGGGGTGAGGGCACAGCACCTGTCAGGTCACCCAGACACAGAGAGGGTGGCTGTGGCAGGGCTCTGGGGAGAGAGTGGGGCTGGCAGGAGGGGACAGTCTTCATGCCCTGCTGGGTAGCTGGGAATGATGCTGGGAGTCAGCTCCCACCGGCTGCCGGGACCCCCCTAATCCTGGCTGACACTGACTGCACCAGCTCAGAATAACAAAGCCCGCCAGTGGCTGTGGCCAGACAGAGGGGCTGGGGATTGGAAAAACAGACCTGGGAGCAGCAGATCAGCCTGGGATCCCGCTCCCAGGAGCTCAGAGTGCCTGGGAAAGCTGCTCGCACCAGCACTTGTGGGCCAGGGCTCAGCTGCCCTCAGCTCCTGCACAGTGTAGGCAAGCCCAAGAGGGCTCCACTGTGCTGGGGACTCACCTCTCCTCCGTGGAGCCCAGGTTCTCGATCTCATTCGTCACTTCTGCTATCTCATCCTTCAGGCGCTGTGGGGAGAGGGGCCACTGAGACAAGGATGTGCCTCCCCCACAAACCCTCCAGCCCCCAGCCCTGGAGACAGCCCCATTCCCCCAAGAGGCCCCACAGCCCCTCCTTCCTTCCCTCCCTTCTCCCCCCCAGCCCCAGGCGCTGCCCAGGGGCTGAACCAGCTCCGAGGGCACTGGCAGTGGGGCGGGCTGCCCCCCGCTGCTAATCCCTGCAGCATTGCCTCGATCCCAGCATGCAGGAAGGAAGAGATTCAGAGGTTAACAAATTACCCCTAATCCCTTCAGATCATGCCCAGCATATGGCAGTAATTAGCCTCTGCTGCCTTAATCAGGGACACGACTGACAGTGTCCCAGATGAGCCCCGACCTCACAGGCACTTGCCAGGGCAGTGGCCTGGCCCAGAGACATGGTCCCTGCCCGTGCCAGGCAGGGGCTGGCACAAACTGGCACAACTGCACAGCCTGGGGCTCTGCAGGGGACAGGAAAAGGCATGGCTGCTTTGGCAGGGCAGGGTCGGCTGGCTGCCACCTGGGATCACATCCCAGCTGGGACCCTCTCCCTGTTCCCAGAGCCCTTCGGAGGAAAAGCTGTGGGGCAGCAGCATGAGGGATCCTGGGTGGGGCTCCAGGGACCCTGCCAGTGATACAGGGGACAGTGTCCCTGCCACCCAGAGTGCTGTCTCTGGGACAGGGGCATTGTGTGGGCTCCTTGGCATCACACCTGTATGTCAGCCAGCAGCTCCTGCTTTCGGCGGCGGATGTTCTCCAGCTCCTGGCACTCCTCTGGGGTCAGGTCACTGGGCACTGCGCAGAGACACAATCAGGTCAGCATGGGTGGTCCTGGGAATCAGGGCCACCAGGCTCCTGGCCCAGCCTCTGCTCCCGGCCAGCAGCTGTGGGCCTGGCTGGAGGCAGGACGTGGAGGTGCTGGGTAGCAGCAAGAGCTGGGCTGGAGAGCAGTGTCCCCAGCCCCACACAGAGGCCAAGTGGCACCAATGGCATGAAAAGAATTTGAGGGCCAGGGCCTTGGCTCCTTCAGACTGTGGCAGCTGCCACAGAGTGGGAACCAACACGGGCTCCCAGATCACCTCCAGCACTGCTTCTGCCAGCCTGGGCCCTGCTGCCAGCCCCCAGTCCCATTTCACTTTGCTCTACCCCAACCCAGCTGGGGTGGGTGCCCATTCCAGTCCCCATGGCTGGGCAGCTCTGCAGCCCTGCAGCACAGGCTCCACACAGACCTGCAGCCCTGCAGGTCGTTCTGCCACACCAGTCAGCCCCAAACATAAACCAGCTCCTGGCCATCCTTGCAGCTCCCTCTGCAGTGGATTCATTTTTCTGGGGCAGAGTTTGGAGCTGGTGCACCCTCCAGACAGACCTCACCTGCACACCATGACATCTACAGCCTCCTGTCACCCTGGGGAGCCAGATATCCCCTCTCCAACATGAACTCTGAGGCTCAAGCCCAGGGCCTCCACATGGTCCCCTTGGTCCAGGAACATTTCTAGTGCTCCTTGGCACGTGACCTCCCTGCCTCACGGTGGCAAGGTTTCCCATTCCTGTTCCCTCCAGTCCCCAAGGTCACTCGCTCCTTTAAAGGTGCTCCCAGCCCTCCTACTATGCTCGTGTCTCCCACCTCTGCCAGCAGGTTCTGTGTGTTGCACCAAGGTCACCTGCAAGGACACCAAAACACCATCCCTCTAGAGCGCCGTCCCCAAGGGAGGTGGCAGCAGGATCTGCCAGCTCAGCTCTTGTGTCACCCCCACCTCCCGCCCTGGGGTGCTGGGAACAGGCGTCTGTAGGGCTGTCACCACCCTCCCCTGCCCCAAGCATCACCCCCTGACCCTCTGAGGTCCCGTGTGCCACCATGTACACAGCCACCGCTGCCACCAGCCCAGACTCACCAGCGTCCCCAGCGCAGTCACTGCCCCATGCCAGTGGCAAAGACACCACGTGCCTTTGGGCCAGCACTGTCCTCAGCCGTGCACTGCCACTGCCTCAGTGGGAGCTCCCTGGGTGGCAGCGACCCTGCACCCTGAATCCCTGAGCTCAGCACTTCCCCAGCTCTGCTCCGGGGTCTGACGAGCTTCCTCCTTCACAACCCCTTGTTGCCAAGGCTGAGGCGCTTCGGCTTGCGACATCGTCCCCCAGACACAACGCCAACACTTCCCAATACTTTCGGTCTCCCACGTCAGAAAGCCCGAGTCAGACAAGTCGGCTGGTGGCACCAGGTTAAAAGTTACTTTCAGTACCAGAGCTGTGTCGATGCATCCCCAGCCCCTTCTGCGTGCCCCAGCCCCACACTGCCAGGCCCCCAGGACGCCCAGCAAGCCCAGGCTCACAGCAGCAGGGATGAGCTGAGTCACACCCGCTCATCAGACACACAAACCCCAAAATCCCTGGGCTGCTGCATGTACCACGGACCCTCCTGCCTAGCTGCAGGACCCTCTTGTCCAGCTGCCAGACCCCCCGGCCCGGCCGCAGGGAAAGCCAAATTCATGCCAGGGCTGGAGCTGGCCTCAGGCAAGCCCTCAGCTCTGCCCTTCCTGCCCACCTGGGAGAGGGCAGGGGTTCCAGCCGGGGTCCCCGGGCTAGGCGTGGTGCAGGATGAGACTGCAGGGCAGCAGGGACGGCAGGGCTGCTCCGGAGCCCCGGAAGGTCCCTCCCCGAGGCTGAGCACTCGTGACAAGCAGCCCAGCCATGTCAGCAGCAGCCAGAGGAAGAGAAACCCCAGACGCAGGAGCTTTTCTGGGGAAGGAAGGCGGCATTAACCCTTCCCTGGCTGTGCACAGCAGCTGCCCTGGAGAGCCCCAGCGAGCCTGGCCGCAGGCACAGCAGTGCCGGGGGACGGGAGGCTGGAACAGACACTTCCCCTGGCTCCAGCCTGGCACAGAAGTCGCACAGGGACCCAGCACGCTGCAGGATCCCAGCGTGGTTAGGCCTCCCCACCCGCACAGGAAGCCGGGGGTTCCCACAGCGGGAACCCCCCCGGGCAGCAGGGTTTGTCCGTCAGTCTCGGGCTCTGGGCACCCCAGAGCAGCAATCGCAGTCCGTGCCCGCTCCGCCCTCGCCCAAAGCAAAGCCCCGGGCACGGGGCCCTGCTCGCCTGCCCGTGTCCCAGCGCTGCCCGAGGGCAGCGGGGCTGGCGGCAGGGAGCGGGGCATACACCGAGCCACCCTCACCCGGCCCCCCTCACCCGGCCCGGCTCACCGCTGCCCTCCGCCCTGAGCACCATCGTGGCAGGGCCGTCCCCCGGCCGTGCCCGGGCCGCCAGGGGCTCTGCAGGGCCGGCTGCGCACACCTGCAGCCTCGCAGCTTCCGCGGTGACTCACGGCCCGCTACCGGCGAGCTCCGCGGCCTCCTGGGCGTCACCCCGAGAGCCAGCACCAGCAACACCCTGTTCTGAGCCACAGCCGCCAGCACCTTAACTCCTGTGCTGCCGGCCGGCTGGGAAATGGGGCGCCAGGGCCCTGCTCCCCCTCCTTGGCTCGGGGCCGGTGGACGCGATGTGCTGCGGTCGCAGCCAGGCAGGCCCTGGCTGGCCCAGCCCTTCCTTCCTCGGGGCCTGCCAGGACACTCGCCCCGGCACATCTTGAGCTCACGGCGCAGCGCCGGGGTCCCCTCCCTTCCCCTCCACCAGCGGGGCCCCCACACGCCAGCAGAACCCCAGCCCTGCAGCTCCCCCGTCGCTGCCAGACCCCTCCGCTGCAGGTCCAGGTCCTGTGCTGTGGTGCCCGCTCCCACCCACAGGCACCACAGCTCCCGCAGCTGGCTGGGACAAGAACTGGAATCAGGAGAACTAGGAGTCGTGCCAGTCCCCATGGGATGTTGTTCCCCACTGTCTTGCCCCCTTGCTATGGGATGTCTGTAGGGACCCCACTGCTCCGTGCAGGGCCCCTGTGTGGTGAGTCTGGACACCGTGGGGCTGTGCCTGCAGTGGGAGCGACCCCAGCACGTCCCTGTCCCTGTCAGTCGCCTGGAGAGGCTGCAGCAGCTTCAGTTGCCTTGACTCAGCTAAATCCTGCTCAGCAGCACGAGATGGAGACACGGCACCCAGAATGCCAGCTATGGACTAAGGGGAGGGTGGGCTTCAGAAACCTCGGGGTGTCCTTCAGTCCCCTGAGCTACAGCAACAGCCAGCCCTGCTGCCGTCCCACGCTGTACCACACCAGAGGGGCAACAGCCCTGTGGTCAGGCAGCCCATTGGGATGAGCCCAGGGCCTCTGCATGCTGCTGTGGGTGCCGCTACCCACTGTGTCCCTTGGTGGGGTTCTGTGGGGCCCCCCAGAAACATCCTGCCCGTCTCCTCACACCACATCCTGTTTTCACTGTGGCCGTGTTCACACCCTGGGTTGCGTCAGCCCCATCCTTCCCCACAACAGCTGAGGTGCATCAGGACGAGGGTTTGGGGACAGGCAGCTCCAGGACAGGCCCTCCTAGGCTGCTGGACCCTGTGCTCAGGGCACTCTCCTGCTTTTGTGCAGCCCTGCCCATCACCCCATTAATCCTGCTTCCCTGACCCAGAGCCCATCAAGGAACCCCCACAGCCACTACTTTGCTCCCAGTGGCTCAAGGCTCCAACATTCCCATGCACGGACCCCCAGCCTCCAGCACAGCTGAGTGAGCACCAGCTCAGCCATGTCTACAGACACCGTGCATGTGCAAGGAATGCAGCCAGGCAGGCACCTCACCTGCTCTCAGCACTGCTTATGGTGCCGGGCCTTAGGAAGAGCAGAGCCCACGGGTGCTCAGCCACAGGGCTGGCCGAGAAGGTCCTGCAACCCCCTGTCCCACTGCACAGCCCCCCTGTCCCACTGCACAGCCCCCCTGTCCCACTGCACAGCCCCCCTGTCCCTCAGCTGGGCAGGAACCAGCAGACAGCAGCAGGTCACACTGGCTGACCACCAACAGCATGGCAGGAGCTGGGCTTTCCCACACAGAATTCCCTTTGGAGAGTGCCACCCACCCCTCTGTAGCCACAGGCACTTGTGAAGAGGGCGACCGAGCGCTCGCACATCCTCCGGGGCAGGGAAGGGCATGAGGGGCTGGGGCAGGACATGCCACGGCCATGCCTGTGACCTCCCAGCCACCACTGCTGGCTCTCAAACACCCCTGTCCCAGCATGGCACCAGCTCCAGGGCAATGCCAGGCAAGGGGCCCGGTGCCCATCCATCCTGCAGGGGCTCGGGGCTTGCAGAGGCCCGAGCTTGGGAAGGCCGGCAGAGGAAGGAGGCAGTGAGATGGTGGGGACACTCTGTGCTGCTTTCAGCAGGAGCCATATGGAGCCGGAGCCATATGGAGCCGGAGCCATGGGCACCGTGTCTGCTGGGGGATGGGAACCCCGCGGCACGGAGGGGAGGGGGGCACGCAGTGCCTACCTGCCTTGGCAGCCACCGAGGGGCACAGGAACGCCTGGAAACTGGAGGCGCAGAGCTCGCTGACTGTCCCCATGCTGCGGGGGTCCCACGCAGGATGCCACCAGCTCCGGGAGGGCAAGGCAGGGACAGGCAGAGGTCGGGCAGGAGCAGGCAGAGGCCAGACAGGTGCGTGTGGCCGAGCAGTGGCTCCCCAGTACTAGGCAGGTAGCCGGTACCTAGGGCAGCTCCCCAGTACTGCGGGGCAGGGTGCGAGCAGGGGAGCTGGAGCGCTCCCAGTTCTGGCTGGAGCTGGCTCTGGTAGGGGAGCTCCAGCCGCAGGAGCCCACGCGCCAGCCCCAGCCAATCCCCGCCGCACCGGCACACCAGTCCGTGCCACCGCCGGAGCCCCAGCGGGCGGCTCAAAGCCACTTAGAGGACGAGGAGTTTCGGAACTTCCCAGCAGCCCCCCTGCCCGGGCTGCCTGCCCCCCGGCAGCCCCCTTGCCCCCGCGGGGGGCCGGCAGCGGGGTATTTTTAGAGTGGTTTTATCCCTCCGTATTAGAGCATTAAGCATCAGGAGCCGGCGGTCGCATAGCAACGAGCGCCGCATGAAGGAAGGTGCACCCGGAGACGCGCGGCGGTGCGAGCGTGGGGGTGCCACCACGGCCCCCGCTCCCGGGGCGCAGGGCCCGAGCCCTGACCCAGCCTGGCAGGCTCAGCCAATCCTGTGTGCCAGCACGAGGAGACACCTGGCCATGCCCAAAGGTACTGCCCACACTGCTGTGGCCCTGGTCTGTGCAGTCTCCTGCAGCAGGAACTGGGGGGTCTTGCCCTGGGATCCCAGGCTGGGAGACAGCTGTGGAGCTGGGGAAATGCACAACCCTCCCACCCTCCAACCCCACAGGCACTGAGCAAACCCAAACCGGACTGACAGCTCCTTTCCTCAAAGCAGGAGCGATCTTGAGCACAGGGCATGGCCATGAGTAACAAACCCCAGGGCCTGTCAGGGCAGGAGCAGCTCGACAGCTCCGCTCACCCACCCCTGCATCCACCGGGATAGCTGAGCCAGGAGTAACTTGAGTGGGGCAGGCAGGAACCCAGACGGGGTGTGGGGAAGGGCACCCTGGCAAGCAGGAGCAGTTCCTGATCCCAGGAGCAGTGTGACTGCAGAGAAGAGGAGAGATAGTGGAGAAGTGCAGCTGACTGGGCTGTGAGGGCAGCCAGGCACTCATTGCTGATGTGACTGACCTTCAGTTTTCAACACCACTTCCCCTTTCCCAGGGGCCAGAGCAGTGGTTGCCACATCACCAGGAGGCAAAAGGGCAGGCAAAGGGAGCCAGGGGCACAGGGGAGGCTGAGCTGGGCACATGCTATACAAACGCCTGCCCAGGCCTGGAGTGGCATCTGAGAAACCCCCGTGTGACACGTGGGTGCTGTGACTGGGATGAGGCAGGGCCAGGTGGCATCTCCCACACAGAGTGACCCGGATGCCTGGCTCGGTCCTCGCACCCTGTCCAGGCAAGGTGGGGTGTTTACAAACCAAAACTACAGCCCTGACATGACTGCAAGTGAGCAGCAGGGCTCGTTGTTCTCTGCTCCAAACACCTCAGGAGAGGAAGTGGACAACTGCCTCTGCCCGAGCCCCTGGCTCTGCTCTCCAAGCCTGATGCTACCCCTGCACCCCTGTCTCTCTGCCTTTGGCCTAGGAGTCCATCCCTGAGCTCTGTGGAAGAGTTGCTAAGCTGGGCCTAGCAACTTGCCTAGGCTGACCCCACACTGTGCAAGAGATGGGGTTGGGGTATCAGCAGCAGCTCCCCCAGCAGTGTTCCCTGGTGCCCCAGGACATGTTGTGGTCCCAGGATGCTTCCAAAACAGCTAAACTGCACCCACTGGCAAAACAGGACTTTGCAGGCTGGTGGTGAGAAGGGCAGGGACTACCCCTCAGCCAGCCTGCTCAGACCTGGCAGCCCACCCTCCTTTGGGGATCCCCCACACCTTGCACAGCCCACCCTGCCATCCCGTCCCAGACAGCGCGGCCCCCCAGGCACAAGCTGCTTTGCTGGAGGCTGCATCAACCCCGCTTACAGAAATCCCTTAATCCCCAGGCCGGAGTGAGCGGTAATCCCTCGGGTGCAGTGGGATTACCAGCACTGCCCAATCCCCCTCTCCCCGGAGCCAGGCTTGAGCTGTGATGGGGCCCAGCTCAGGACACAGTGCCAGGACAGGACTGTGCTCCCCACACGCTCTCACCGGTGCTGCAGCTCGGCAAGGCAGGAGCAGCCAGGACGGTTCCCCGCCAGGATACCTCTTCCTCACGGTCCAGAGGCGTTTGACCCACACCACTGCTCTGGTCAGTTCTGGTCTGGGATGGGTTCAGTCTTGCTGCTGTCCCCACGGGGAGGTGCTGGGAGGGGGGTGGGAGTGCAGCCCCACGCCCTGGCAGGAGCAGGGGGAGCACACATCTGTGCCGCCAGCTGCTCGCCCTGGGATTTGCTCTCTACTGAGGCAGACGGCTGAAGAGAGGCCGTGAGCCGTGGGGCAGACACTGGCGTCAGCACAATCCCACCAGAAAGAGACTCCCCGTCGGCTCCCACCACGCTACAGCCCCGGCAGAATGTCCTTGGCTAAACCAACTCAGCTTAAGGGCTTCAGGGCAGCTGTGGGCTGTGCTGCCCCCAGCACAGGAGCAGTGGCAGGGATTGGAGGTGGCTGTGCACTCCCTGCGGCGGGATGAGCGGGACATTTCTAGCGCTGAGAGATGAGCCGGGATGTCTTCCAGGTGATTCCGGGAAGCAACAAGGCACTGCTGGCAGAACCGCTCCCCACAGCGCTCTCCTGCTAATGGGCTGTATCTGACAACACCCGAGCCAGGCCGCAGCCGCCGGCACCATCCTTATCTTACACAGTGAAGTCCTCGCAGCTAAGCACAGTCACTTCTGGGGTGGAACAGCAGCTCCTAATCGGCTGCGCCGCACAGCTGGGCAGGAAACCGGCAGTGAACCAGCACTGCCAGCAGTGGCACTTGGCTGGCACCAGCTGCTTCCAGAAGGGTCACCAGCACTGGGGCCACGGCCTCAGCTCTCACCCAGACTCCAGTCTCCCCTCGGCAAAGTCCCTGCTCAAGGCAAAACCACCTGCCGGCACACGGGAACCTGCCTGGGCGAGACCAGGCACAGGCAGGGTCTCCCTGCCCGGTCCCGGTCCTCAGCACCGGAGGGAACGCTCTGCGGGCACAGAGGGCAGAAGGAAGCGGGAGGAAAATGCGCGGGCATGACACGGGAGACCTTACAACCCCTGAGCCCCCGTGGCCCGCCCCGGGAGCGGGTCCAGGGCACACGCCGGGAGCTCCGAGCCGGGCGGGCTGTGACATTCAGCAGGCGCCATCGGGCCGAACCTGAGCTCTGCGGGGCCGGGACCCGGCAGTGCCGTGGGAGCACCTGAGCCAAGTGCGAGCGGCCGGCGGAAGGCGTGCGGGCCCCGCGGCTCCCCCGGCAGTGCCGGCGCTCGGCGGGCCCAGGCGGGGCGGCCCCGCAGCCCCCCCGCGCCGGCGGCGGCCACCAGGTGCCGGTTCCTGCCGGCGCTTCCTCCGCCGCCGCCCGCACGATGCCGCCAAGGCCGCGGCCGCTCTGTCACTGGCGGGCGTAGGTCCCGCCGCCGCCGCCGCCGAATCCCCGCCCGTCCCGGAGCCACCGCCCCCGGTCCTGCACCTGGGAGCGGCCCGGCCCAAACGCGCCCCGCCCGGGAGAGCCGCCGCCGCCGCCCGCCGGGGACCACGGACCACCCCGGCGGCTCGTCCCGGGCCAGGTGGGTGTCCCAGAGCCCCCCGCCCACCCCCGGCCCGCACTGACCGCAGCCGCCGCCCTCCTCCTCCTCCATCCCGCCGCCGCCGCTCCGGCCCCGCCCGCGTGACGAGCGCGCCGCAGCCGCCACGGCCGGCACCACGTGACCCGGGGGGCGGAGCCAAGCAGGCCCCGCCCCCGCCGGCTCCGCCCCGGTGGCGCCTCCGTCCGAGCCCGTGCCCCCACCCTCCGTCCCGGTGCCCCCTTCCTCCCCATCCCGGTGCCCCCTCTCCGTGCCCCCTTCCCCATCCCGGCGCCCCCACTCCCCGTCCCGGTGCCCCTTCTCCGTGCCCCCTCCCTCCCCGTCCCGGTGCCCCCTCTCCATGCCCCCTTCCCCATCCCGGTGCCCCCTCTCCGTGCCCACTCCCTCCCCGTCCCGGTGCCCCCTCTCTCCCGGCTCGCCCCTGGCGATCGCAGCCGATCATGGCCGAGTGACAAAGACCGGGATTTATTCCATTCCATCCTTCAATGCCCGTAGCCCCGGCGGCAGCGCTCCGGCCCCGCAGGGATGCCCCCGGTGCCCCCCGCGCCAGCGCGGGGCCGGACTGACGGGGGGGGGCCGGGGGAGGCTTTCAATGCAGGGGATGGGGGGTCATGGAGTGGGGGGAGCAGGGGAAGGTGAGGGCCGGTGTCACGGGGAAGGGGAGGCACAGCAGCACGGAGCAACAGGGACGGGCTTGAGGCACTTGCCAGGAGCCCCCGCAGGTGCGGGCTGGGGGAAGGAGGGGAAGAGGCACGGAGAAGCTGACGAGAAGCCTGGCCGAGGCAGGCTGGAGGCAAGGCAGAGTGGGCAGGCTCCTCTGCAGCTGGAAAAGCAGCTCCCCGAAGGAAAAGGCACAACCCCTGGGCTGTGGCTGTATTCCCTCCCCTCTGAGCGTGGTCCACCAACAGCTCCCAGGACAGTGCTGCCCTCGGTCCTTGACCTGGGACTGCTCCCTGAGCAGTCAGGATGCAGATCTCAACCTGTGAGGCAAAGAGCAGGGTCAGCCCTCATCAGGCTGCCACCCCCCACCCCCAGGCTCGCTGTGCCCCCTGGCTCACCCACCTGAGAGCCGGTGGCCCAGGCTGGCCATCTTGGCAGGATGCGACATCAACCAGAAGTTGCGCTTGTTCTGCAGCTTCTGGAATGGATTTGAGTCTCTCCTCCGCTCCTGCTTCATCTTCTTCATTTTCTTTACCTGTGCAGAGGTAGGGGAACATCAGGTCAGAGTGCCGAGGCCCCACCTCCTCCCACCAGCCCCAGTCCAGCACCCACCTTTCCCTTGTCAAACTCCTGGTCCCACTCATCAATGATGGTCTTGCTTTGGGCCAGTGCCGTGTCCCGAATGGCATCCTGGCTCACAGCCGAAACCTCACCCTGCCAGGTCAACACTGCAGAGCAGCGAAGTCAGCAGAAGGACCAGGCTGTGCCCCACTGCAGCCAGGTGCAAGGTGGGAGTCCCTTGCTCCAGCTCCCCACCCTGTGCCACCCCCCACAGGCCTGGTGGGTGCACCTGCCTGGTTCCAGGAGCACCCCCTGGCTGCCCTGAGGTGGGGGGATCTCAGGCCCTGGCAGAGCTGGGGGGGCTTTGCCCCCATCCAGGGCTTAGCCCCCCATGCAGGGGGTCAGCATGGCTGTTTGCCCACCCACGTGAGCCAGGATTACCTTGTTTGCCGTAAGCCTTGTCCAAAGAATTCTGGAGCAGCTTGCTCACCACGCTGGACTCCTGGTCCTCAGGGGCTGTGCCAGCCCAGTTGCTGGCCACAGGGCTCAGGGAGTGCCTCTCATCCCCAGGCTGGTTGTCACTGGGACTTGCTGCCACTGCAGGAACAGGCAGGGTGAGGATGAGCCAGGGGCAGCAAGGGGAGCTACCACGTCCCTCCCTCTCCAAAGCACATCTCATCCCAGGAAACACCACTCAGACAGACAAGGTCCTGATGGCTGGGGGTGTTTGGGCACACAAGTGCCTGTCCTGGGGGTCAATCCAGGGGCCTGTCCCCACTTCCTCCTCCAGGGGACAGGCAAGGGCTCCCAGGCTCTCCCCAGGAGCAGCAGGCAGGCCTGGGACAGGGAGCAGGACAACAGGCACCACCAGGCAGCTGTGGGATCAGCAAGCACTGGGGATGGCACAGCAATGCTCCAAGAGGGCTCTTGGGCAGACAAGCTGCTGGTTTGACCCTGCCAGGCACCAGAGAGGGCACAAGGTCACACCTGGGGTGCTGGTGGTGGCAGCAGGGACAGTGTTGGCAGCCAGGCTGCTGAGGGTTTCCATCCACTTGCGTTTGCGGTGCTTGTGCTCTCCAGCCTCCACGCTCTGAGGTGTCTTACAGGGCTCTGGCTCTGTTGTCCTGGAGCTGGGGAAGGCAGCGGGGTCAGCTCACTCCAGCCACACCAGTGGAAATGTCTGAGCTTTCCACAGAGCAACAGGGCACAGAGGCACCTGCACTGCACTCAGGGAGTGCTGAACCCACCCACAGGAAGCGGGTGCTTCAGCTGGATGCAGGCTGAGGTAAATCCCATCTGCAGAAAGATGAGAAGCCCCCAACCACAGCCCAGGGAGCCTGACCTCAGGCTCTCACATGTCCCTCATCCCTCACCTGTCTGAAGACAGCATCCCAGAGCTGCACTCTTCTGTCTTATTCAAAGGCCTGTCTTGGCTCCTGTTCTTCTTTTTCTTCTTCTTCCTCTTGAAGGGGAAAGTTGGCTCCGTGCCCAGGTCAATATTTGGCTCTGGCACATGTTGCTTGGGCCCACTCTTCATGTCCTGACAGACCAGACCATGGCTGAGACCCTTGTCTTCCACCGCCTTCCCCGTGACAGACAAGAAGTCCTTCTGAGAGCCAATGCCCTCCTTCTTGGGGGGCCTGGAGTCTTTGTCCTTGAAGCCCTCTGGAGAAACAATTCTCTCCTTCTTGGGGGGCCTGGAGTCTTTGTCCTTGAAACTCTCTGGAGAAACAATTCTCTCCTTCTTGGGAGGACTGGAGACTTCATCCACGTCCTTCACAGCCACAGCACAGGGGCTCCTGTCTGTGCTACGATGCTTCCTCTTCCGACGCTTCTTCTTGAAGGAACCCTCTGGTTCCACCTGGCCAGATCCCGTCTCCCTGCTGCCAGAAAGAAGGTGGAGTAAAGGGTGGGCAGTGGAACCATGGGTCAGCAGGGAGCTGAGTGGGAGCACGAAGCTGAAGGCAGACTTTTCAGGATTGGGAAGTTTAGGAGTAGATGAGGACAGGCTGAAGGACAGGAAAAAAGGCTTCCGAAAGCCCAGAAGCCCCTCTCTTCCTCCCTCCCCTGAGGTGCAGAAGCACAACTGCTGCCATCTTGCCCACAAAACTGAAACCAGATGCTGCTCTGCAAGCATTCACAAGTCCCAGACAGACCAGGAAGGGGTGGGTGCTGCTGCAGCACATGCTGGTGGTGAAGCCACAAGGGAGACCCAGAGCAAGATCTAGACCAGGCGGGTGCCCCCTGGTCCCATGGGACATTAGTACAGGGTCAGGGCCTGCAAAGCTCCCTCCCACTCTGTGCCTAAGTCAGCTCTTCTCAGCTCTGAAGCACGCCCTGCCAGCCCTGGAGAACAGAAAAGCTGGCTGCAAGGCCACAGAGATACCCCATGGAGCACCCAAGGCTGTCACTGGCCATCCTGCCATGTGGGAGCCTGGGAGCAATGGCACAGCTTACCTGGACTTGCCCAGAGGCCCAGGAGTGGAGTCAGGATGGGTGGTGGCTGAGGGCTGGGACTGTGCTTGGTGGTCACTCACGCTCACCTTTTGAGAGGGCTTGCCCTGCAGTTATTGACATAAATAAAAACTTGGTGGCCGAACACTGAGGTTTCCATGAGCCAAGAGAAAAAGGGGAGCCCAGAGAAAGGGGAGGAGAACAGACACAGACAGGGGCAGAGAAGTGGGGGGTGGGAGAATCAGAAGTGTGTTCAGTTAGAAGAACAAAGGAAAAAAGGAAAGAAAGAAATTTTAAGACCTGGAACCCCAGTGCACCCTCCTGAGCCCAGTCACTGCCTGGGGAGGTGGCACCCCCACACCTCCTGCTGAGGCATCAGCCCTGCACTGGCCCCAGGGGACAGGTGACCCCAAGAAGGTGCCAAGACCCCCCACTGCAGGGACTGGCACAGTCACCCCTCTGTCCCACGCATGGGGGCAGCCGCCATCCCCTGGATCACTCAGGGATGTGGACAACAGCAGGGCCTGGTCCCACACCCCAACCCAGAGAGGGAGGAGAGCAGCCACCACAGCCCTGGGTAAGGAGCTGAGGGCTCTCCCCTCTCACCCCTAGTCAGCAGGGGCCTGCCAGTAGCCCTACACAACCTGTTTAGAAGGCACAGGATGCTAACTGGAGTCTCAGGCTCAGACTCACCTTTTTGGCTGAGAGCACTGGTTTCTGAGCCAGCAGTGGTGCCGTGGTGCTGCCCCACCCCAGAGCGGCGCTGCCCAGCAGGGAGGGTTTCACAGAGGCTGTCCCACAGCTTTTGGGGGCAGCCACGTCAGAGTCTTTAGGGACAGCCAGCTTTGTGCCAGGGCCAGCGGGGAGGTGGGTGCCAGAGTCCCTTCCCTGAGAGGTGCAGAAGCTGCTGGAATTGCTCTTGGCCTTGTGGGTCTCCTTGGCCAGCTGCCCTTCTGTGCTGCTCCAGGAATCCTTCTTCAGGGTCCTGGCCATCGCCCCACAGCCACTGGGCTCCTGACTGGACTTCAGCAGCTTGGATGAGGTAGGTGGCTTCTCACTGTCTGAGCCCTGTGGGGGCAGCCCTGCTTTGGCCCCGCTCATGGTGCTGGTGACATGGAAGCCTGCTCTGGGCATGCCAGGTGTCTGTGGCTTCTTGTGCCTCTGGACTGTGTCACAGCCCAGGGGTGTGGCCTCGTGGGTGGCTCTGTGGGGCAGTTTGGATGGTGGGGTCTGAGAGGGCAGCTTTGACAGAGCAATTCCGTTTGTCAGCTTTGACCCCATCCCAAGAGAGCTGCGGGCGACAGGGACTCCAACATCACCTGGGCCTGGCAGCCCCTTCCCCAGCAGCTTGTCTTGTTTCTAGACAAGGAGAAAGAGAGCAGTTCAGTGAGGAGAGTCAAGGAGCCACAGACTGTGGCAGTGATACTGCCCTCCCCATGTCCAGCCAGGATCCCTGGGCTCAGCAGGACCAGGATCTCTCCTGCACAACCCTCCCATTCATCCACCTCCCAGCCTGGCTGCAGCCCCCAGTGCCCGTGGAGCAGCAGCTCCTGGGAGCACCAACCTTCAGGACTCACCGCGCCCGTCGGTGGCACAGACAGGGTCCCGTTAGTCTCAGTTTTCTTCATTTGCTTGCAGTCACCGCCAATGCAGCTGGGTGGGCTGAAGGCAGCCGTGGCCAGGGGCCCTGCTGGGCTCTTCCTGGGGCTGCACAGCCTGGGGAAGGCAAAGCACAGGGGTCAGCCATGGGGACACGGGTGAGCAGCAGACACACGTGAGGAAGGGCAGCCAGAGGCTCCGAGGAGCTGAGGTGCTACAGCAAACTACAACAAGGGGCTGGATCCCTCCCTGCCACCCCACCCTGAGCCAGCACACACACAGGGGCTGCTTGGCAGGGGGGGCCAGGAGGCACAAGGGGCTCTCTTACCTCAGGTAGAACAGCACATAGGCCTGCTGGTTGAGAACCACCTTGATGTTGCTGGGGTGGACCTCATGGTCGTTCATTCGATACCACTGCCCATTGCTGGCCTGTGGAAGGAGAACATGGAATGTGGTCAGGTCTGCGGACAGCAGAGTCAGGCTCTGGGCAGGGACCCTCCTGGCCTGCAGAGCAGCAAGAACAGCACCCATCATCAGAGCTCCTCTCCCCAAAACCAACACATGGCCCAGGGACAGGCCAGGGAGCTCTGCCAGGGCAGACCTTCATGTTTCCTGCAGCGGAGCACAGTCTGTGCCCCATGTCCAGTGCTCCACACCACCCACCCTGCCAAGCACCCTCCTTTCTGCACCCTAAAGGGACCCACAAGCACCTACCAGACCCCAGCACAGACAGGGTCCCAAGGGAGCATCCTGGGCTCACCTTCACGTAGCAGAAGTAGTGCCCTGCATTGCAGCTGTACCCAGAGTGCACCAGCACTGCATAGAGTCCATACGTGATGGGGTCACCCTTGGGCTCAGACATGTACGGGCGGATGTCCAAGAACTCAGGGTATCCCACGTCCTGTGCAAAGAAGATGTCTCAGGAGCTGGCATGGCTTTCTTGCCAGAGCAAGAGCAGCTCTGCTGTGCTACAAGTCCCATCTCTGGAGGGATGGGACACAGTCTCCCCAGGCAGAGACTGGCGAGAGGATGCCAGGATGGGCCCAGCTTCCCCCACTGAGAGCAGTGGGGAATGACAACAGGACTGCACCAGGACCACCTCCCACCCTGCTTGGGGGGCAGGACCTTGGGCCAGGACACAGCCCTGTGGATCACTGAGCACTCACCTTGGTGATTTTCCTTCCACCTGAGGAGCCACAACTGCCAAAGCGTTTCAGTGAAATTGTGAGAACGTTGGAGGCTCGGTGGATGGTGAAACGTTTGCTGGCCGGCACTTTCTTCCTGCACCTGCCCAGGAAAAGCTCGATCTATTCAAGCTGTTCCAACACCCAGATGGCTGCCTGCCCTGGCCACACAGCAATGGCAAACCCGATGGGAACGGTGCTGCTGACACCAGGCACTGCTCCAGACACTGCCCCATGGCCATGCCCGCTGGCCCAGGTCCTCCTTTGAAGACAAGGAGCAGCAGGCTTCATCACAGGCTTCCATGGCCTTGTACCTCATGGTTTAGCCATGGAGCAGGTACAAAAGCCCTCCCATATTGTGGCAGCCTTCCCACCAGCACACCTGTGGGCCCCGTTGTGCCCCCAGCACCCCACACTCACATGCTGCACCTGTAAGCGTTGTCCCCACCCAGCTGCTCTGGCTTCACAAACAGCTCCAGGGCCCGCACGATGTTTGCGGCTCGCTGCAAGGACAGGGTGGAGGTCAGGGCATGAGGGGCCTGTCCACACCACAGCCCCATTCCCTGTGCTGGCCCCAGCAGAGAGGTGCTGAAGGTGCTGGCCCCAGGAGAGAGCACACAGCACAGGGCTGCAGGCTGCCCCAAAGTCCTGAGCCTGCCCCTGGCACGGCGTGGTGGCTGCTCTGCCCCACAACACTGCCAAGCCTGCATGGAGGCATCACAGCTCACGTTCAGGCAACAGGCACTGCTCAGTGAGACAGGGAAGGAGACACAACAGCAGGAGCTGCTTCCCTCCTGCCAGCACCGAGTCTGCAGGTTAAGGAGCCTCAGAGCAGGAACATCCCCCTCAAGAGCAGAGACCCCCATCCCCAAGCCTGCAGCAGTACCTCGACCTCCAGCGTCACGTCCAAGTAAGGGTCATAGGTATCCGAGACAGTCTTGCACTCCAAACATTTCACTGCAAAGGAAGAGCCATGAGCACACCCTGGCACAACACCAGCACCTGCCACACCCCAGCATAGACAGCTGATCCCCCAGTGCAGGTCAGGGCTCTGGGATGTCAGCACCAGGACTGACAGCCTTGCAGGGAGGAGGGCTGGCACATCCACTGTGTGCTGGGGAAGCAGGTGTTGGCAGACAGCTGGGAACACGGGTCCTTTTGCTGATGGCAGTGAGCTGGGGACCCACGGCTTGGGTCCCACAGTCAGTGGCTTTTCCCATTGCCACAACAGGGGTCATGACCCACAGGACTACAGCTCTGGATAAGTTAAACACGCTAAGCCATTTTCCCAAAGGGTTTTACTGTCCAGGTCCAGGCCCAGACTCTCAGTACTCACCACGGGACCGCAGGTAACCACCGAAGATCTGGTGAACCAGAGTTGTGGCCTGGGTCTGGCGGTCCAACCTACACACAGACAGCAGCACCAGATCTCACACTGCAACAGCCACGCCCGTCAGACCCCTCAGGACAGTCCCCCTCCATATTCTGGCCAGTGGCTGGGCTGTGGAGCCCCAGGGCAGTGGGAAGTGGCAGCCCCTGCCAGACTGCTCTCCCTGTGGCTCAGCTGAGGGATGACACAGGCTCCAACACACACCTTCCTCCTGAAGAAGCAGAAGCTCCTGGTTGGAGCTCAGGTTGGAGCCGGTGCTCAGAGCAGAGGCAGCACTTCCCAGGACAAAGGGCCTGGGGGAAGCTGCCCTTCCACAGCCACAGGGCTGGGGCTGAGCTAGCAAGTAGGCCTGTATCCCTCAGCAACTGGGATGCGATCCCAACCTGTAGCAGCCTCAGGATTTGGGGGCAGGACTGCAGCTATGCTGACATGAAGAGTCAGCAGAAGGTGAACAACAGCCCAGACCCCTGTCCCTGAGGGGCAGAGAGCTGGACCCCACACCCGAGGCCCCTGGAGTCAGAACCTCCCCACAATAAGGCTGACCTGGGGCACATGTTCATTCCACAGTCCACTCCCGTGAGTGCAGGGGACCAGCAAGGGAACAGCAAAGAGCAGTGATGGGCCATCAGGCCCCACATACTTGGTGTAGCCATTCAGGCAGGCCTTCTGCATGGCATCGATGGTGTAACGCAGGAACTCGTGTGCGTCCTCCTGCCTGCCGAAGCGCAAGTTATGGGAAATCTCTGCAAGAGAGGGAGGACTCAGCACGTGCTGCAACAGACATCATCCCTCCCTGCCTTCCCTGGGGAAAGGACTCTGGGGTCTGAGTCCCCTCAACCCACATCAGACTCATGTCACAGAGGAAGCCCCTGGCAGCCCAGGAAGTCTCCAGGCACTCTGAGGCTCCATGAGTCACCTCAGTGGAGCTGTTTGCCAAAACATGTCCCAATCCCAATAGTTCTGCTCCCACATTAGTAATGGAGGGCAGCTCTCCTTACTCTTGAGGTCTCGGATGATGGAGAGTGGCTTTATTGCATTGCCGCTGTTGGCAAAAGCCTGTATGGTGTGGTTCTGCATCGTGCACATCATGCAGAAGCTTCCGTGGCCACCTGGAGCAGGAGAGACAACACGGCATTGGGGACAAACCCAGGAGAGACGGAGGCAGGATAGGGGATCCCTGGTCTAATACAGCTCAGCCACACTCAGTTTTCCTTATGAGCTTGATGTTCCAGGACATGGGGACCAGACCCTGCCACCCCATCTGGCACAGCCCATCACAGGACCAGCCACAGCAGCTCCCCAGATTCACAGTGACAGCAAACAGGTCCCAGGTATGCACTGGACAAGCCCATATGTTGGCCCTAAGGGGCAGATCCCACCGGCAGTCCTACAGATGGGGCTGCAAGGCCTGTGTGCTCCCTGTGGTGACAGCTCAGAGCAGCGCCTGCCACGCTGCACTTCTGCAGTCCCCACAGTCAGGGGCTATTCAGGATCCCCCAGCTGGGCCCCCAGGAAACCAGCAGGCCCCATTGGGCCCATCTTAGTCCTGGCTACACCCAGCAGAGACAAAGATGCCAAGCTTGGGAACATTGCTACGGTCAGGAAAAGTGCGTAGGAACCAGGAACCGCCTCTTGACAGAGGAATAGGCAGAAAGGAGCAGGGCAGGGCAGGGCAGGTGCATCCTGATATCTGCACTCCCTTGTGAGCCTGGCACAGAGGTGCTGAGTACTGTGAGCAGGACAGGCAGACACTGCTCCCCCCTCCCAGCCCCCTGAACCCGTGTCCCCACTCACAGGTGCGTCCGTGCTCCCGGGAGAGCAGGTAGTTGGTGAGTGGCGGCGTGTAGGTCAGGCACTGCAGCGCCGAGTTCAGGAAGCAGGTGTTCCCCAGGTTACTCAGCCCGGCGCCCACACGGTGGACCCGCTCCCACTTCAAGGAGAGCTTCTGGGCTGGGAAGAGCACCTTCTGCGGCGGGGGAATCCCGTCACCCGCGGCCCTTGGCAGGGCATGGCTGTGTCCTGTGGGGAGCCGAGAGTCAGCCGGGGGTGGGAGCACGGGGAAGGGCTCCCTTCACCCTCTCCACTTACCCCGGTTCTGCGGCGGCTCCGGCGGGCTGCCGGTGATGCCGAGAGGGCGGCCCGGGGCCTCGGCCCCGATGCGCTCGTACTTGTCCCGCAGCTGCTCCAGCTGCCCGGCCAGGCCGCGGCGGGCGGGCACGAACTCGATGCGCTGCTGCAGCACGGAGCGGGCGGCGGCGGCCAGCGGCCGGCCCAGCTCCGCCGCCGCCTCCCGCCGCCCCGGCTCCAGCGCCTCCCGCAGCTTCTCCGCGATCATCGCCGAGGGCGGCCGGCTCGGGGGGCCCGGCGGGCCCGGCGGCCGCGGCTGCCGAGAGGGAGGAAAGCGGCAGCTGAGCGGGGGCAGCGGCCTGGCCCGGCCGCTCCCGCTGCGCTCCGGCCCTCAGAGCACCCGGCCGCCCCCTCAGCGGGTCCCTTGGCCGCCCCCTCAGCGGGTCCCTTGGCCGCCCCCTCAGCGGGTCCCTCGGCCGCCCCCTCAGCGGGTCCCTCGGCCGCCCCCTCAGCGGGTCCCTCGGCCGCCGCCTCAGCGGGTCCCTCGGCCGCCGCCTCAGCGGGTCCCTCGGCCGCCGCCTCAGCGGGTCCCTCGGCCGCCGCCTCAGCGGGTCCCTCGGCCGCCCCCTCAGCGGTCCCTCGGCCGCCGCCTCAGCGGGTCCCTCGGCCGCCCCCTCAGCGGGTCCCCCCCGCCGCCACCCGCGGCCCTGGCCCGGCCGCCGCCATCTGCGGCCTGGCCGCTCCCGGCGCTCCGCTCCCCACGGCGGCCCCGCCGGCAGGGCCGAGGAGCCGGCGGCGCGGGGCCGCAGGTCCCGGCGCTCCCGGGCCCGTCCCGCCCGGTCCCGGCAGCGCTCACCATCCGGGTCCCGCCGCAGCACGTGTCGCCACACCGCCGCCCGCCCGCCGCCGGCACAAACTCCTTCCGCGCCGGCCCTGCGGGGCGGCTCCGCTCCGCCTCTGCGCGCCCGCGGCCGCTCGCCCGGCGCAGCCCAGAGCCGCGGCCGCTCCGCCTCCTCTTCGGGGGAGCCAACGGGGAGCCGAGCTCCGCCCGCCCGCTGCGAGTCCCGGCGCGGACGGGGGCGGGACGCGGCTGCCCGGGCAAGGGCGGCCGGGAGCGCCTCTCCCACAGCGGGGCGGTCCCACCAGGGGACGTTTCCACGAGGGAAAGCCGCGATGCGAGGCCCCAGCCCCGGTCCCGGCCTCGCCCCCTGAGTCAGGGCCCCGGCCCGTCCCGTCCCGCTCCCGTCGGATCCCGCCCTCGGCGCTGCCGCCGGCATCCGAAGGTGGGCCCGCAGCAGCTCTTCCCCTCCCGGTCTCGTTCCTTTCCCTCCGCGGGGATCGCTGCTCTCCGCAGCTGAGGAAGGGCGAGGGAGGCCGGGGGGCTCCGGTTGGGTCCGGAGGGGCCCGGGAGGATTCCGGCCGAGCCGCCGCAGGCCCGAACCGGAGCGGCGGTCCCCGCCCCTCTTCCCCCTTGCCCGGGAGCTCCCGGCTCGGACCCTCTGCGGGTACCGGGGCGGCTCCAGCGCCGGACGAGGAGACGGAAATCACGGCACAGGGACGACAGAGCCGGCGGCAAAACAAGTGGCGATATTGAAGTCAAAGACAGAGGAGCAGCAGCGACAGGAGCACAACGGGTACAGCCATACAGAGCGCCCGGGATGCGCGGTCAGGACTGAGTAAAGGTTGGGGGTTTTTTTTCTTTTTCTTTCTTTTTAATTTTTCTCTTTAATATGTTGAAATTGCCCAGACTGGTCCAGTACGACATCTCAAACCTTACAGCATGAAAACCCCACTGGCACAGGGCTGCAGGGAGCATTCCCGGCACGCTCCCAAAGCCATGGGCGCACATGGCAGTGCCGCGACAGCTCCACGGCACCCGCCAGCATCGCTGTGGCGTGGGGATGGCTCAGAGAACTCAGGGCCGAGGGGTGGCAGGGGGTCACCGCAGGGGACAGGTTTTCCTGCAGCTGCCCTGCTGCCAGTTCCAGGCTCCACTCCCGACACTGCAGAGAAGGGAGCTTGCCTGGCTGCAGTGGTGCTGAGGGCCGTGGCATGGCCCGGATCTGCACGAGGCGATGATGGACACCCTGTGCCCATGCAGCCAGAGCTCCGGCCCCTGGTGCCCTGCCAAGGGTGCCAGGTCAAGCCTGTCCAATGGTGGCATCTGCAGAAGGATCTGTAGGAGGTTGCAGGGGAATGGAGACCCCTGGAGAGAGGACCATGTGGAGAGAGGGGCAACAGTGCACGGGTGCATGTCAGGGGTCACCCCAGATATGCTAACATGCCCCTCCAGCTTTCTGGGACAAGGCACCTGCGCAGGAGTCATCTGGCCCTGTGAAAGGCCTGGAGCCCCTTGCTGGGGGTTCTGCCACATGGTAAAGCCCCCCAGAGCCCCTGCCCAGAGGGGTACCCTTCTGGCACGAAGGGAAGGTAGGTGCTGGGGAGGTGTACAGCAGGGTTGCCAGGTGCTGCGGTGGGGAGGGCTGTGTATCTGGAGCTGTGGGGCAGGCTCCTGCAGCACTGGGGCACTGGTAGACCTGCTACGCAGCCAGGGCAGCTCCCACCACTCACAAGGGCTTGATTCCTTCACAGCTGCCAGAGCCAAGCATGGCTGGGGGATTGTGACCCTGGCAGGGAGGTCCCCACACCCTGCTCAGCCCTGCCACGAGCGAAGGATGCCCAGTGGGCTGCCAGGAGCCTGCAGCAGAGCGGGTCCCTGTCCCTGTCCCCCACACACGTGTGGCAGCCACTGGGGCCCCCTGCGGCCGAGTGGATTTTCATGCTGTCTCCAGGATTTGATATCAGCGTGGACCAGTCTAACATCTCGCAGGTTTTTTTCTACTGGCTACTGGAATGCGCTCGTTTGGCTTAGGGGTCCTCGATGTCGAGAAACTCTTGCTTGGGGGGGGCCATGCCGCGGTACCAGGCGCATGAGCCGTCGCTCCTCTTGATGCAGGCGTAGTGCTTCGCCTGCCGCCCATCCACGTTGTTCTTCTCCATCGCCCAGTCTGTCCAGAGACACTCATCCGAGGAGGAGACGAAGCAGGGGATGGAGAGGCAGCGCGAGATCTGTGCGTAACAGAGACTGTCACCCACCAACCCAAGGGGACACTGGGCTGGGGGGAAGCAGCACGCTCTGCCTCATCCACCCCCCAGCTCTGGATAGGGGTGCCAGGCTGACCCTGCCCTGTGGGGCATGGTGGGGATGCAGCCCCAATGCAGGGAACTCAGGAACCCCTGGTTGCCAGTCCCAGGGCTGGCCTTGGTTCCGAGCCAGAGGAAGAGGCAGGGCTGCCTTTCCTGTCTGCCCAGCCACGTGCTGTGACCTGCACAACGTCACCCTTGAAGGACAGGGAAGAGATCTCACTGTGGAGCCCACCCCTGCCTGGGGGCTGCAGATCCTCCCTGGTGTGGGGCATGGGAGAGGCAGCCTGGTTGCTCACCTTGCACTCGCAGCCCATCTGGTACCGCTGGTTTAGGCTCTTCTTCTGGGTTGGGGTCAGCGAGTCCCAGGTGGACACCAAGTCACAGAGTGTGATGTGCATCTTGCCATTGCCCTCTGACTTTCCTGGGGAGAGGCCAGACAGACCAGTCAAGGGGGTCCCCCCAGGGCCTTGAGACCCCGCATTGACTCGTGGTGCCTGGGGCCCCTCACTGTGTGCTATCCCTGGTGACCTCTGGGGAGCAGAGGCTTGTCCCCGACCATGGCTTGGGGCTGCCAAGCACAGCCAGGACACAGCCAGGGAGTTCCCTGAGGGCTGGTGGCAGGAGCAGGAGAGGCAAGGGGAGAATGTGCCCAGTGAGCAGGCACACATCAGGCATCATGTGGGGCACATGAGGCCAGCAGTGTCCCGCATCCCCCGAGAGCCCCGCAGTGCTCACCTGCAATGAGATACTCCTTCTTCCCGCCGGTGTCCAGCAGCCGGCCACACACGGCAGTGGATGGAGCCGTGTAGATGAACTCTATGTCCTGGTCAGGGCCCTTGAACATCTGGGGAGCAGAGGCAGGAGTGAGTGGCTGCTGAAGGGGCTACCCCATGTCCCCAGCCTGCGATGTGCCCCATTTACCTTGATCTGCTTGATCTCATACTGGATGCGTTTGATTGGATTCCCGTATATATCGTTCCCCGAATCCACCTCTTTTGCAGAGACAGCCTTGGCTCGGATCACTGGAAGGGAGAGGTGAGGTAAGTGAGGCTGGCCAGTCACACTCAGCCCCTGCATCTCCCACCTTCACAGGGGACTACTGCCCGCAACAGCCCCCACTGCCTGCCTGGCTGCCCGCAGAGCCAGCTGTCACCTGCTGTCCCCAAAGGGATGGGGCTCTGGCACGTGCAGGAAGTGACCAGCAGCAACCTCAAGGCGGTGATAAGGAAAGTTCACAAGAGGATCACCTGGCCGCAGGGCTGGCGAGGCTGTGGCACTGTGACAGGGGACAGCTCTGCTGTGGCACTGTGACAGGGGACAGCTCTGCCGTGGCAGGGTCCCTGCGGTCATGCTGCTGCCACAGTCCGGGATGTCCGGTCCGGCATGTGAGCGCTCGGCACGTGGCAGTGACCTGCAGGGGGCCCGGCGGGCAGGGCGGGCAGCCAGCTCAACCTTACTCACCGCCTGGGACACGGGGCTGGCTCATGCCGTGCAGGTTGCCTGGGTCCCTGCACTGCGACCTGCAGCCCCCGGTTGTGCCCAGCTCCCTCCACCAGTGCAGGGACTGAAGGTCCCAGGCAGCACCAGGGACGCTGATGGGGAAGGGGACAGTGGCAGTCCCAAAGCCAGAGCTCCTGCTCACTCAGAGTGTGGAGGGGGCCTGGCTGCAGGGGCTGGCAGGGTTCCCTGCTCTGCCAGGGGTACCCCCATCCAACAGGAAGGGCAGCTCCCCACCCTGCCGGTCTCCCCCGTGCCCTGCCAGCCCCCCGAGCACTGTGGGGCAGGGAACAGGGAGCTGGGCACTCCCACAGAGTTTTTCCTGGCTCATGTCCCCGCTCAAAGGTGCTGGGCTGGGAGCAGCCAGGGACATGCAGAGGTCACCCACTGCCTGGCATAGAGGAGCTTCTCCCACCTGGCATGGCCAGGAGAGGGAATCTGACCTCACTCTATAAATACTGCAGGGTGTGGGGGCACGCAGTCAGGCTATTTAAACTGAAGGTCAGGGGGGGCACGGTCCCACGTGAGCACCAGCAAGTGCCAGCAGAGTTTACCCTGGAAAGGTGAGAGTGGCACCAACATAAGCAGGGACAGGGAAGAGGATTCCCAAAATGGCCATCCCCAGTCACTGGCAGCACCCGTTCGGTGCAGGGCTGGGGGAAACAGTGGCTGCACTGGGGGCTTTTCCAGCTGCTCCCATCCCTTGGGAAGGGCTGGGCTGTCCAGGCACAGTGGCAGCACCTCAGCCATGCCTGGGGGCTGCGCCCACGCCCCTGTCAGCGGTGTGCTGGGATCGCTGCAGGCACAGGCCACCCCTCGCCCCTGCAGCCACCACGTCTCCCGTGTGCCAAGCCCCGCTCGCCACCAGCGTAACTCGGGTGCAACCAGTGCCGGCCCTGTGGCTCCCGTGTGGGGAATGGTTACTGGTTCAGTGGGCTCCAGCCTTTTCCATTCACGTGCTGATGAATCACTTGACAAAAATGCAGCCCGATTCTGGGTGGATTTGTTCTGAACAGTGCGGCTTTGTGGTGGGGACGAGTGCGCTGTGCTTTCCCCGCCAAGACCCCGCAGTGCAGCCAAGCTGCTCCACGCCCGCCAGGAACCAGGGCAGCGGAGAGAGCCCTGAGGAGAGCCTGGGATGAGGAGGCTGGGCAAGGGATGGAGGAAACCCCCACGTGCCCAGGAACCAGTAGTCAGACCTCCCAAAATGCCAATGCCCCCATTGGCCTTGTCACCCACCACTCCTGCTGCTGACCTGGTCAGCCACCAGCCAGGGAGCCCAGACCCTGTGAGGATGAGCTGAGGCTCTCTGGCTCCTGGGGCACACAGTTGGCACTGGCTGACCAAGTCAGACCAGGGAAATGCTCCTTCCCCAGGCAGGCCAAGCAAGAAAGCTCTCCCTGGGAGCAGAGGGTCCCGTGGCAGAGTGGGACCCCCACTGGTGACATCTGTGCAGGTCCCCACAGCTGCCACTGTGGCCTCACCGTAGTGAGGACTCTGGGCCCTCCAGGGACAGAGAGGCCCTGCAAGGTAAGCAGGTCCCCTTTGCTGCCCTCTGCCACCAGCACTGGTCCCGCTGCACTGGCAGGTGACATAGTGCCATGAGGAAGGGTCCCACACTAGGACCCAGGACCCTGTGCCACTGCCCCTGGCTGGGTGATGGCACAGATTGGCCAGGAGGGACCAGGGCCACAGTGCAGCTCCAGGAGCAAAGCTGGGGACACACAGAGTCACCCAGTGCCACAAAGCCACCAGGTTGTCACTCTGGGCTTGCCAGTGTTGGGGTTTGTCCTCCCCATGTAGGGCTGCCCCACCTCTGGGCACCACTGTGCCTGCCTGTGCCCCATGGGAGGAAGGGCAGCACAAGGACCCTTGGCCATGGGACCCTTGGCCATGGGACCCTCCCTTCTGTCCAAGACCTGTGGAATGGCTGCCCCTTCCTCTGCTATCCCACCCCAAACACCACCAAGCCACCCTGCCCGCACCCACAGGGAAGCGCCAGTGCCCACGGACAGCAGGGGCCACTGCTGGGCTGGGTGCCCAGGGAACAAAGCTCTCTTCTCCAGGGCTGCTGGCAGCAGAGGGGCTGGCTGCAGTGCCAGCACTGCCCGCTGCCTGCCTGGCACTGCCGGCCCGGGCACCTGACCCCTCGGTGAGGGCAGCCCCTGAGGCCGGCAGAGCTGGGGAGTTGCTAACCGCCCTGGGAGGGGTTCCTGCACCCCAGCCCTGCCCGGCGCAAGGGCGACAAACACATCCAGGTGCCTGTTGGCATCCCGGTGCCCGCCCGCACGCCAGCAGCCGCCGCGGCAGGCACCGCACCCGGCACAGCGGTGCGAGGCGTGCAGGGCTGAGCAGGGCAGCCCCGCCGCGGGGAGGAGGCGGAGGCCACGGAGACTCCCCGGTGCCCGGCGGTGCCCGCGGGGCGGCGAGAGGCAGCACGGGCGGCAGGTCCCGCTCGCCCGCCGGCCTGCGCGGGAGCCACGGGCTGAGCGCTGCCGTGGCCGCCTGCGTCATTCCGGCCGCTGACGGGAGCGGGATGGAGCCCAATCAGCGGCAGCCCCCGCGTCAGCCCACGGCCCCTCTGCGCCAGCCGCACCGGAGGGCTCGGCTGCCGCCCCCGCCCGGGCGGCACCGGGCACCGGGAACCGGCAGCGGCCCGGCCCCGCCAGGCTCGGCGGGGTTTGCAGGCGGCTGCACCCCGCAGGGACAGCCCCGCCACTGCCCCGCAAATCCCCTCCTCTGCCCGGTCTCTGGTGGCAGCCCCCGCGCTCCCCGTGCCTGTCCCGAGGAACCGAGCGCTGGGATCAGGGCGATGTGTCAGGGGCTGCATCCCCGCCCCAGGCAGCACCGAGCCCCTGCTCTCCCCGCCCCATCCACTGCCCACTGCCCCGCAGGGGCAAGGCCACGGCTTTGCCTAGAAGGGGTCAGCATCACCCCCTGAGATCCCCTCGCTGCTCCAGAGGAGATGGAGCAGAAGGAAGGTTTCCTGCTGTGGCCCCTGCTCTGGCTGTGGCACCACTGAGCAGCCACGCATCTCCTGCAGCAGAGCAGCCCGGCAGAGCAGGCACCAGGCCCCACTGCCTGGGCACAGCCCCTGTGAGGGCAGCCCCAAGCCCTTGGGCCCTGCAGAAAAGCCCAGCTCATCTCATGAGCCAGGACATGCAAGCACAGGCTGGCAGGTTCTAAGTCACCAACCTCAGTGACACAACCCCAGCCCCTCTATGACCCCCAGCCCCTCTATGACCCCCAGCCAATGCAGAGTTGCATCACCTCCCCTTGCACCACCAGGAAGTGCAGCCCTGAGCTGAGGCTGCTCCAGTCCCTGCAGGGCAGAGCAAGGGCAGGGGCAGGTGCAAGGCCAGAGAGGCCACGGGGATGTGATGGGCGCTGGCCACGCTATGGAGAGGAGATCCCAGGCCCCAGGGCCAGGACTCCACACTGTGCTCACGCCCATACCCCATACTGAGGGTTGAGCATGAGCCTTGGGGCCCGTTCACCTTGGGTGCACCCACCCAGCACAGCAGGACATCAGCCATCCCCACAGCACCACATTTCTGCCAAGGACCCAGCCTGGACACAGGTCCCTCCAGCCACAGCAGCTGGGAAGGGTCCCAGCAGCACCGGGAGCCTCAGGCTCTCCCTGGGCTCCACACGGCTGCTGGGATGGAACCGGCTGAGGAACATCCCAACTCCAGAGAGCATCCAGGGGGAAGATAAGAAGCAGCAAAAGGCCAGGGAACACAGGATCATCCCAGGTTGTGCCCCACTCTGTCCCCCAGCCCAGCACTGTTTTCACGTAGGCCCACACGAGGCACATTTGGTACAGACGAGCTGCACAAGCGGCTCGGGCTGGGAGCCAGGAGGTGCCAGCGCTGCCGGCAGCGTGGCTGGGAGGACGCTGCCTCGGAAGGGCAGGCTCGGGCTGCCTGCAGCACGGGCACCTGCTGAGGGCAGCGGGGCAGCTGGAGACCAAAGCTCAGCGAGGTAGTGCCCTCCCAGGGGACGGTGCAGACAGCCGGGGCCGCCAAGACAGACAGTGACTCAGCAGCTGAGTCAGGGCTGAGCCGGCACCCCACGATGGGCAGAGTCACGAGTGCCCCGAAAGCTGATCCTGACAGGAGCGTGATGGGAAGCCACAGCCGCACTGCCCGAGCGGGCACAGGGCATCCTGTGGGCCAGGGACACCAGCTCCAGCAGCAGCTCCAAAAATCCAGTGCTCCATTTTGTCTCAAAACCTCCCTGTCCCCAACACGCCTCGTGGTGAGGCTGGGCACTCGAGGCGGCAGCCAAGTGCCGGGGGAGTTGCCCTCACGGAGGAAAGATGCTGGGAGTGGAGTCTGGAAAGGGCGCCTGTGAGGAACATCCTGGATCTGGAGCAGGGGACAGGGCAGGGCCATCCAGAGGTTGGGGCTGCCTCAGTGTTTGGGAATGTTACCTCTCCAGCTGAGCCTGGGAACGGGCCCGCGAAGGAAAGCGCCGGGAACTGGGGCTGGCCTGTTCGGTTCATATGTTAAAATTTAATAAGGGCATTATTCATAGAAAGAGGAATCCAGATCCCGGCGCTGCCAAGCCCTCCCTTTCAGCAGCATCCAAGCCGAACAAAGTGGGACGGGGGAAAGGAAATGCCTGGAAATAAGGCGCAGACAGGGGTGACCGAGCCGTGGCGGCAGCTGCCGGGGACGGGGGCTCCTCCGGGCTCCGGGCCGGTGCCGAGGCCGCGCTTGGAGGGTCCCGGCCGCCCCCGGGAGCCAGCCCCGCGCTGCCACGTACCTCCGCGGTGTCATCGGAGTCGGGGGAGGCCGGGCCCTCCCGTGCCATTCACCGGGGGGCGGCCGTAGCCGCGCTCCGCTCGCCCCTCGCAGCGGCGAAGCCGCCCCCGGGAGCGAGGCTGGGCGCGGGAGCCCCCCCGAGACGGCGGGAGGCGGTGCGGGGTGGGACGGGCACAGCCCGGACGGAGGGACCGCGCCCGGCCGCGCATCTGCACCCGCCGACACACCCCCGGGCCGGGCCGGCGCCGCGGGCAGGTGCCGGGGGTCGGGGGGCTCTGCCCGCTCCCCGCCCGCCCCGCGCCAACTTTGCGGTCCTTCCCCCGCCGCGAAGTTGGCGCGGGCGGGGCCGGGCGGGGGTCGGGGGGCTCGGGGCGGGGTTCCCCGCGGCGCTCACCTACGTCGGCGTTGCAGAAGGCCTGTTGCGGGTGGATGGGCGAGCAGCTGCAGGCGTCGGCCGGGCGGGCCCTGCCGAGCAGCAACACCGCCAGCCAGGCCAGCAGGCTGGGCAGCGCGGCGGGCATGGTGCGGGGCTGCGGGCGCGGCCACCCGGCCCCGATCCCGCACCCACCGCCGGGCCCGGCCGAGCCGCCGCCGGGAACTTGGGTCCGGCCGGGGCGGGCGCTGTGCGGCCGCCGCTCCGCTGCCTTCGCGGAGCCGTTCGCTTCCTCCCCGCCGCGCTCGGCCTCGCTCTTTAACGTGCTCCGGGGATCTGCTGCTCCTCCTCCGCGTGGCGCGGGGCCAGCCCGGCTGCGCCCGCCCTCCGCGGGATGCGGCTCCGCCGCGACCGCTGCCCCCGCCCCGGCACGGCCCCCGCCGCGGGCACCGGCCGCCCCCGCCCCGCCGCGGCCCGTCCGGCCCTCGGCCCCCGGCCCCGCCGCCCCGCGCCCAAAACCCCCGCTCGGTAGCTGCCCCCGCCCACGCTAATGGAGCGGTGGATGGCCGGACAGGCGGCAGCTCTGGCTGAGCCCGAGAATTCCTCCCCACCTTCGGCCCCTCCAGCCCAGCTTGTCCCATACCCGAGTTCCCCTGCCCGCTTCCTGCTCCCACTGGGAGTCCCGTGCCACAGCGACCTGCCCGAGGCCTCGGGCCTCTCCCCCTCGGCAGCAGCTCCTGCCCTGCAGCTCCCAAACCCCACCTTGTCTCTCCTGGATGCATGACGGGGTTTAACCCCGGTGAGCAGCTCAGCCCCCAGCTGCTTTTTGGTTCATTCTTCCCAGCGGGGTGGTGAGAGAACTGGGAAGGGGAAAGTGAGAAAACTGCTGGCTGAGATAAAGGCAGTTTTACAGGTGAAGCAAAAGCCACACAAAGCAAAGCAAAGCAGGGAATTCTTTCACCCTCCCCATGGCAGGCAGGTGTTCAGCCATCCCCAGGGCAGCCGGGCTCCAGCGTCTAACGGTGACTCGGGAAGACAAACGCCACCATTCCGAATGTCCCCCCTTCCTCCAGCTCTATACAGCGAGTATGATTCCATAGGGTGTGGAATATCCCTTGGGTCAGCTATTCTGTGTCCCCTCCTGACTCCTTGTGTCCCCCCTAGCCCTCCACTGGTGGGATGAAGAGCAGAACAGGCCTCAAGCTGTGAAAATGCTTCTCAGCAGTAATGAAAACATCCCTGTTATCAACACTGTTCCCAGCACAAATCCAAAACACTGCCCTACACCATCTAATATGGAAAAAAACAGATGCTATCCCAGTGCAATCCCACACAGTGTGTCACCACGGAGGTGTCAGGATGCTGCGGCTGTCACTGCAGCCGTACTCTGTGCCTGCCTGGCTGCTGAAATTGCTCCATCTCCCCAGCAGTGCCTTTGTCCCAGTGGGGTGGGCAGGGACACCGCCCTCGAGCACAGCTGGGCCAGGTGTCACGGACATGTGTTGGCAGGACAGCCACCACCACGGCCACAAAATGCGCTCCTGAGCCAGCCTCTTGCCAGAGCACTGCCACAGCAGAGGGAAGTAATAGAGCTGCTCAGCCTCCAGGGTGAGAAGAAACAGCAGAAGTGAGCAGCCAGACCTGGCCCAAACCCTGACTGAGGGTTCCTGCAGGAACACATGGCAGGTGACAGCACCGACAGTGCTGGGATGCTGCATGACACCTGGAGATGGGGCCCCAGGCTGCCGGCTCCACTGTGGGGCTCAGGTCTGCAGAGGCTCCAGCAGCAGCAGGATTCCTGCTGGTGCAGCTGCCTGACGCATTGGTGCTGCTGCTCTGGGGGCAAAGGCCCAGGGATGCTTCAGCCCTGGGGACAAGAGGGGACCGGGTAGCAGGGACAGCCACTGGCACAGCCCTGGGGCACAACAGGTGCTGTGGAGCTGCCGGCGCTGGGCTGGGAGGGTGAGTGAGGCCAGGAGGGTGAGTGAGGCCAGGAGAGATTGCCAAGCAAAGTGCAAGTGATGGTTGAGTGGCTGTCATGGACCGTGGCCAGCTGGCACCCAGAGTGGCTGCGAGTGCATCCTGGGTGCCCCGGGCCGGTGCTGCACGATCCCGAGGCCACGTGCAGGGGCCAAAGCCGGGTCTGTCTGTGGCACTGGGGACAGGTCTGTGTCTGCAGACGCGCTCACAGCCCAGCATCGGCCGAGTCATTGTCTGGACTAAACGAAAACACATGTCTGGCACTCTGCACGGCTCACAGAGGTGCTGACACTGTAAACAGGGGTGGGGGGAGCAGCCTGGCTGCGTTCTTGGGAGGGCCCCATCCACTCTGCAGATCCTTCCACCCAACCACAGCCTGCTGCACCAACAGCCCCTCTCCCGCCCTGAGCATGGCTGGACCCACAGCACAGCAGTGCCAGGGCAGGACAGAGGGACCCAGGGGGGCACAAGGGCCCCCAAACCACAGTGGGCAGGCCCAGCTCTCTTGAGACGCCACTTGCTGGCAGACCTGCCCTAGGACAGTGTTAAAGGGGACCAAACCAGGGACACCACAGAGCCAAACACCGGTCCTGGTGTGAGGATATGCTGCCCTGTGACCTGGGGCAGGGCAGGCCTGAGCCAGGTCAGCGTGGGCAGGCCAGGAGCCGCAGCCCCCTTGGTCAGAGGGGTCAGGAGGGCCCCAGGGCCAGCAAATGCCCCTTTGACACTTGTGGCTCCTGAAACCACACAAGTTCCTCCTGGGGGCCACGGCTGCGGCTGCAATTTCACAACATGCTGGCGAGCGTGGGGAGGGCTCCCTGGCCAAAGCCCCGGGCTGCTGTGAACGCTTCTCAGCTGCTCTGGCTCTGGGAAGCAGAACTGGAGCTCCTGGCTCTGCTCCTGCACCGAGCACGGCAGCCCTTGGATGGCTCGGCTGCACCGTCGCCAGCTCCCAGCAGTTCTTGCCCAGGGCTCAGCTCTTCCCAGAGCTGACAGTGCTGGGGCTGGAGGCATTTCTGGGGCCGTAGCCATGTGCAGCCAGGGCTAGGAGAAGACACATGGACAGCACACATGCACGCCTCTGAGGGTGTGGCCTGGGAATGGCACTGGGATGGGCCCACTTTACAGCTGGCCACAGCTGCTGGCCCCATCACCCACACTTGCTCCCCCTGCCCCATAGGCACAGCCGCAGTGCTGGAACCACAGTGGTGAGGGAACTGCTGCATCCCCTGTGGTCACAGGAGCAGAGGGACACAGACACTGTCCCCTCCCATGTGAGACTTCTCTCTGAAAGAGACCACCCGTCACCCCAGCCATCATCACCTCACCCAGCTTACGGGAAAAGGGAAGGAAGACCAGCGTCTGGAGAAAAAGCCTGATGAAATCCTTCAAGTCTGACCCACTCTGCCTGCACAACCCCTCCACCCGGGGAGCCCCATGGCACACAAGGCAGAGCTGAGGCTCAGCTGCAAACCCAGAGCACGGACGTCACCGGAGCCATCGACGCAGCACAGATGGTTGTGTTGCAATTCAGGGCTGGGCACTGAGGCTGCAGTGGGGCCTGCCTGGGCACCAGCACTCCAGGACCCGGACACTGTCCCAGGGCCAGGAGCACCCTGTGGTGGCGGTCCCTTGCCACCAGGTGCCACTGCCGAAACACTTGCACCACACTGCTGCAGCTCAGTCAACACTTTACAGGAGAGCCCAGGGCCAAGGACAGAGCTGGGAGCGCTGCCTGACATCCCTCAGGACCCCGGGCTAGCAGGGCCTGCCCACGCCCCTGGGCTGCCCGCACTGCGTGCAGATGTCTGTTAAATAAACTCAATGCCCTCGTACTTCACACTCCCAATCCTGGTCTCGGGCAGGAGGAAGCGCCCGTCCAGCGTGAAGGCCATGATGTAGCTGGAGATTTTGCCATTGTCCTCCTCTGATTTTAGCGCCACGATGATCTGGTCGTCCGTGTCCGGGATGAACTTGAAGGAGGAGAAGCCGTGGGTGGGAACCACCTCTCCCACGCGCCCCACCGTCACGTCCCCGAAGTCCTGGGTGGAGCTCAGCAGCAGGTTGGTGCCGCGCTGCTCGTCCGCCCTCTCGCTGTAGCGCTCGTGGCTGGCGCGGCGCGGCAGGAAGAACCAGCGCTGCAGCGTGTCGCTCCAGGAGGCCGACTCGTGGATCAGGTACCCTGCGGCAGGAAGTGCAGTGTGACCACACGGCCACAGGGGCACCAGCCCTGCTGGGCCGGGACCCTCCCCTTCCCCCTCCAAAACACCCCACACCCTGCACAGGCATCCCCTGTGAACTTTTCTGCCTGCTCCTGCCCCACTGCCTGGCAGCAGCAGTTCCTCCCAGAGCCAGGCAGGGGCAGCCAGTACACCCCACTCTGCCTGGGGGCCCAGCTGCCAGGCCCAGTGCCAGCTAAGCCACACTTCAGCTGCTCCTGGCACAGGCAGCAGAAGGAAATGACCAGGAAAAGGAGAAATCTGTGGCCTCCAGCAGCCTTTAAATCTCACCCAGTGCCAGTATCCCCAGGGAAGGGTGACTGTATGGCTCTGGAGCCATCAAGAGTGCAGGATATGGGGTGGCAGGAGGTTGCCCTGCTGCATACCTGGGGGCCGGATCCCCGCTGCAGCCCTCAGCGCGTTGTAGTTTGTCACCCAGTTCTCGTGGCTCACGTCACCCTTGTAGCCAACGACCTTCACCCACTGGGGGTTCTCGTTCACCACTTCCCCTGTCGTGGTGGTCCACTCCTTGCCCAGTCCTCCCACGTACAGGTGCTCATCCTTCACTGCCAGCCACTCCGCCTTGAAGCCTGTGGTGGAAAGCGTGGAATGAGGGGTTTCAGTCAGCACACGGCCATCAGACTGTCCCACATACCCCAAACCTCCACCCCGAGCCCGGTGCTGGGCACAGCATCCCCCATGCAGCCAGCTGCTCTCTCGGCAGGAATTGCCCTGTCTTGGCCGGGCTCAGAGGTCACAGGAAAGGTGCACCCCACCCCAGCAAGCTGAAAAGAGTCAGGGGCTTCACAGGGCAGGACGGGAGCTCACCTTTCCCCACAGTGCCATCCCCATCTGGGAGGATCACCCAGGGCACCACCTTGTTGCCCTCGATCTGGTAGACCACACCTGTCCGGTCGTCCACGGCGTACAGCTTCCCATTGAAAACCACCAGCTCGGAGAGCTCCATGCCCCGGCCCTTCTCAGCCAGGTGGGACTGCAGCAGGCTCTCATCCTTGTCCCACTCCACCGTCACTCTGTCCCCGCTGTCTGACAGCACCAGGTAGCCCTTCTTCAGGTAACTGAACCAGGTGTGCTCCTGGGAGCCCCGGGATTGTGTGTCCAGGTCGGCAATGACGCCGATGCGGTAGCGCACGCCCTCGGGGTTCCTCTGGGGAGGGGACAGCGGGTAGGTGTCGTTGTAGCGGTCCCCTGCCTGCAGGCCAAGCCGCCAGGTGCGAGGGCTGGGGGGGCCATGCCGTGCCGGGGAGGAACGGTGCAGGCAGAGCAGCAACAGCACGAGCCCCACGCAGGCTGAGGACAGCACGATGGCCTTCCAGCGCAGTCGGAAGCGGGGGTCAGCACCCTTGGTCATGGACGCGAGGACGGGCAGACCACCCACGCTGATCCGGAGGGGGCTCATAGACTCATGGCAGGGCGGGACTGGCATCAGAGAGGGGGCGAGGAGAACCTGGTGGAAAGAGGGGAGGGAGAAGGTCAAAGGGCTGGATTTGGTGCTGACTGAGCTCGGGGTACAGCAGAACACAGCCACGAGGGTCCCCATCCCCCCTCCTGCAGCAGAAGGAGCTCCCACCTCATGCAGGTAAGAGCCACCATGCCCAGGGGTGTTTGCTGCTGGCACCACCCTCAGCCCCTCTCACCTGGCTCCCTCTGCGCCCCCTGACCAGGGGCCCCAGCATGGTGGCAGGACTGCACGACCTGCCCCGCACCTCTACCTGTCCCATGGTCACTGCAGCTCAGGCAGCGAGCTCAGGCACCCGGCTCAAGTTGAGCCCCGCGTCACAGTGTCCTGGGGCACGTCCCCACAGAGTCCTGGGAGAAGTGGGTTCCCCGCGGGTGGCAAGGGTGACCCTTGCTGCCTCCAGAGCAGCAGAGCAGCCTGGCCCAGCTCCCATGACCCTGAGAACCGACCCCACTAATGAGCCGTGAGCTTGTCCCCAGCCACACAGCGACACTGGGAGACACGTGGCAGCTCCGCCCAAGCAGGATGCCAACACCTGAGCAGGAAGGGCAGTGCCCAAGGGACGCACAGCCTGACCTGCCCAGCCCCGCAGACACGGGAGCCCCTCTTCCCTGCCCAGGCTCACAGCGTGTCCTCCACACGTGAGCATCGTGAGCCCACCCTGGGCTGTGCCACCCGCGGTGCCAGCAGTGCCCCTCGGTGCCACCTCCCCCCCTGCAGCACAGAGGACGTGGCAGAGCCCCGGGCCCCCGCAGACGGGCACGGCGGGCGGCAAGCAGGCACCCCTGGAGCCGTGCTCACCCCGTGCCATGCAGCCCGGGGCAGAGACCCCCATCCCGGGACAGAGATCCCCAGCTGCCATCCCGGGGCTTTCTACAAAGGGCCCATCCCGCAGGGTCTCAATGTGCCTTTCAGAGTGGCAAACAGAGGCGGCATTGAGCGTGGAGGGGCGGCCCCGGACAGGGGAGCTCCGGCGCGGAGCCCGCGGGTCGGGGGCACGGGAGCGCTTCTCGTCCTGCCGGGATCCCGGGGCGTGGGCCTCTGCAGAGCCCTGGGGACCCCTCTCGGTGCACTGACCCCACCGCGTTTGCAGCCCGCTCTGGGCACGGCCACGGGGAACCCTCAAAACCTCGGGGCACGGTCACGGGCATCCCCGGGCATGGACACGGGGACACCGAACACCCCCGGGCACGGACACGGGACACCCCTCTAAGGACACGGGGACACCCCGCCTCCGCCGGGCGCGCCCTTGGGGACCCCCGCGCCCCTTCCCCGGCTGAGCTGCCGGGCACCGCCCGGACCCAGCGGGGCCCTGCGGACGCCGCGCCCCCGGGACCTCCGGGCGGGGCACAGCCCCGAGGGCCCCGCCGCTGCCGCCCGGGCAGTGTGCTCGAGATCCGCGGTGCCCCCGTCCGGAGGGGACCCCCGCCCGCCGGCCCGGCCCGGCGCCCCCCGCCCGCGTCCCCGCTCACCGCGGCGCCGCCTCCCCCGCGCGCAGCCGCCGCCGCCGCCGCCTACAGCTCCCGGCGGCCCCGCGCGCCGCCGCCGCCGCGCCTGGCAGCGCCCGGACCGCCCCGTCTGGCACAGAAACTACAACTCCCAGGAGAACCCGCGCGTCACCGCCCCCACCGCCCCTCTCGCTGCGCCGGGAGCTGTGGTCCGCGCTGAGCAGGGCCCGCCGCAGCCGGGCGCCGCGCACGGGCGGCGGGAGCCCAGCGGCGGGGGCAGTGCGGGGGCCGAGCCGGCTCTGCGGGGTGGGCACAGCCCGGCTGCCCGGCGGGCATCACCCCAGTGCTGCCCTGCTCCAGCCCGCAACACATTCTGTCCTTGCCCTGGTTGTCCCCTCTGTCCCGCCGCCGCTCGGGGTGGGGGAGCGGGGCAGACCCAGCCCCGCAGCCTGGGACCCGTGTGCGTGTCCGGCTGTCAAAGGCTGGAGTTCGGTGGGGCTGTGTTGGCCGTGGTGCCCCCGGGGATGGGAAGAGGCCCCGGCACTGCCGGCACGGGGCAGGGTCCTGCGCCGGGGCCGGCTGCACCCTGCGGGATCCCGGGCCCCGCGGCAGCTCGGGGGAGCCGCTGGCACGGCTGCCTCCGCTCCCGGTGCGCGGCCCCGGAGCTCGAATGGCTGAGGCGGCCGGTCCCGGGAGCACACACATGGTTAAGGCAGCCGCGGGCGCACATCTGGCGGGGGAGGGCTGCGAGCCTCGTCCCGCGCCTCGCTGCCTCCTGCGCTTCCAAAAAGTGTATTTCCGCCCGGACCGAGCGAGCAGAGGCGGCTCCGGAGCGGCAGGCAGCGGTCGGCCTCGGGCAGGCTCTGCGCTGGCCCGGGCGATGCTTTAGGGCAGCGAGGGAGAAGCCGTGCCCCAGAGGTATGTGCGGGCAGGTTTGGGAGGCCTGACGATCGCCCCCGGAGCTGCAGGGGTCGCGCTCCCACCTGCGGGCGCTGCGGCGGCGGTGCCCACCTACCGGGAGGCGGCTCCGCCTCGGCAGCGCTCGGGTGTCCTGGGGGCTCCGCCTCGGCAGCGCCCGGGTGTCCTGGCGCACGCCCAGCCAGGCGGATCGGGCCCTGTGCCCCCGCTCCAGCCCAGCGAGGCCCTTGCCCTGCCTGTGAAGGAGCAGTGGGGACCACAGGGCTGAGCCCCACAGTAGTGTGAGGGCACAACCCGACCCACCACGGCTCTAGGGGACACAGATCCCCCCAGCCCTGCCCCAGCTGCGTTCCCAAAAATCCCATTGCTATGAGCACATCAAGCCCATGCTGAGCCACCTTCGGTATCTTTTTGGAGGTCACAGTGGCTGTTGGGGTCCCCAGCACAATGTCTTGCTGGTGCTACAGAAGCTGGAGGGCTGCAACTACCCCATGCTCCTTCCCCACATCCGCCCCATCCAGCCTGCTGCCTGCCGTGCCTGCCCTGCTCCAGGGGGAAAAAAAGGGCTCTGCAACCGTTCCAGCGTCTGCAGCAGAACGGGGGGGACCTGACCCACCAGCAGGACCCCAGAGGCACAGTGGTTCTGGCCGCTGTGGTGCAGGGAAGTTTCTATCCACCACCCTAAATGGAGAGGGTGAGCTGGGAGTGCAGGGCCTGCTGCCCCCACACTGCCCTGAGCCCCTCATCCCTCCCCTAGGGTTTGTTTTGTTTCATCCTAGTCTTCATCTCCATCTGGAAAGTATTTTGGGATGTTTTGACTTGCAGTCCCAAGGCTTCTGCAGCCACTGTGTTTAAATCTCTGCTCCTGGAGAGCAGCCAAGCCTGAGGGGAAAGCCCTCGTCCCTCGCAGGGCTGTGTGTGCTGTGCACAGCGGGCACCTCCCGCCCAGCACACCCGCGGGGTGCAGGGGGGCACCCCGGGGGCCCAGCCAGCCCCGTGTGCTGCTGACAGCCCCGTGCGTGCACCGCACACCGCCTCGGCTCCCGGCAGCCTGGGAAGCACTGCCCCCACCATGGGAACTTCCTGCCGAAGGGTTTCTCCTCGTGAGCAGTTCCCTGTGACACCGCGTTTTCCCCAGGGCCAAGCGTGCTCCGGGCCCCAGAGGAACGCCTGGTGTGATGTCCCAGAGCTGAGGGAAAGCCACATGCTCCCCAAACCCCCGGCGTGCTCCGTGTTCAGTGCTGTGCATCTGGCGCAGCTGGAGGCCAGGCAGGGTGAGCAGAGCCAGGGCCGAGGCTCCCCTGGGTGTCAGCGGCTCACAAGCCCCTGGCTGGCCTCCTCCTTCTATCCACGGATCCGCTTCTCCGCTGCCTCCCTGCACACCTGGCAGCACCGAGACAACGGGGTGAGGGACGGAGAGACAGGGGCACCGGGAAGTGTATGAAGGGGCCAGGCCCTTGGCAGAGGGTTTGAGCAGCAGGAAAAGCCCTTTGGAACCTTTCCCAATCCCTCCGCCCCTTCCCGGCTCCAGTGACTCATAATCCAGGCATCCGCCCCCGGCCTCGAACGCCCTCCGCGCCCGCTGAGCGCACGTGGTCCCTTGGACCCCACACCTGGGGACAATGGTGACAGCCACCGGTGACTGATGGGAGACCCCGGTGCTCTGAGAGCAGGCGCTCACCAAAACAACAGGATTCTGCCCCAAAATCCGTCATGGCCTGGCTCAGCCGCAGAACACCGGACAGGGCTGAGAGGGCCCGGCGCTTCGGGACCCCGCCGAGCCGAGCCGAGCCGAGCCGAGCCGGGCGGTGCCGCGGGAGGCTCCTTGGGAGGGGAGAGCGGCGAAGGCCACACCCATATCCCAACCCAGGGCGGCGCCTGGCTGAGATAGGAGCCTGGGGAGCAGCCGTCCCCATCCCGGCTCCCAGCCTGCTGCCGCGGGATGCCCAGCGCTGGGCAGAGCTACCCTACACCCCTGTTTGGCCAAGGCTGTCCTGCTGCCTCGGGGCCAAAGGGCAAGGCGCTGCGTGCCCGGCCCCACGTCTCCAGCTGATACGGTGGCTGATAATAGAAGGAGGGGTCACCAAGTGCCCAGGCTGGGCCACAGGGCCACCACCACTGCAAATATTAGTTTTGGCCCCATACAGGGTGTGGGCTCTCAGAAAGGTTTCTCCCTGTGGCAGCCAGCTCCCAGATAGGGCTGCCAGCCCACATCCCTCTTTCTGGAGGAGGGGGTCTTGTCCCCTCGCTAACCCTTGGGCTGGCAGCCCCCAGGGCACAGGAGCCCCTCGCAGGAGTGGGGTGCAGATACCCTCTCTGGGTCCAGCTGGGGTCCCTCACACAGGCAGGGCTGCACCCTGACATTTGCCCCAAGGCATCTGGAGCTGTCTGTAATTTTTCAGGTGCTGACATCCTAAATTGCTACTCTTGGGCGTCCATGGGAGGCAGCTGAAGCCAAGCTGAGCAGCAGCAGCAGCACTTGGTCCAGGACTTGGCCTAGTCAGAGGCTGCTGCTCTGCTCCACTCTCAGCTTCTGAGGTAATCCCATCTGCCATACGTGCCAGGGCTCAGGGGCTGCAAGGCCCCGGCCCTCATGGTGAGCCCAGAGCCCCCAAACTGCCCCAGTGTGGGTCTCCCCTGGTGCTCACTGGGGTGACACTGTTCCACAGCCCAGCCAGAACCCGGGGGCTGTGCAGTGCCCAGATCCAGCTCGGGGCATGGCTGGGCTGGGAGTCTCCTCATTCCTGTCCCCCTCAGCTGTCCCTGGCACCTCACAGGGCACTGCCAAGGCATGGAGGGGCTGTGGGTGTGCGGTGTCCTGCTGATCTTCCTGCTGCCCTGCCCAGTGAGGAGCCAGACCAGCTCCACCCCTGACCAGCGATGGTGGACAGACCCCAATGAGGCCCCATCCCAGCACCAAGCTGCCAGGTGAGGGGACCCCAGAGCCAGGGTGCTCTGCAGCGGGGCCAGGGCAGCCCTGGCTCCGCAGAGGCCCCCGCCCCCCCGTAGCTCCTGTTGGGCTTTGCTTTCTGCCTTGCCAGGGCCGCACAGGAGCAGAAGGCTGATGGTGCCCAGGAGGGGCTGCCCCCACAGCCCCGCTGTGTCCGCTGCTGCCCCTCACCCGAAAAGCACTTCTACCCCCAGTACCAGCCCATGCCTCAGATCAACATGACCATCCTGAAAGGTGAGGGCTGGCAGGACCCTGTCTGCATTGTCAGCAGTGCTCCTGGCCCAGCGCTGAGCTGGGCTCACGGTGCCAGCTCTTGCACAGACTGGGAATGACAAGCTGGGGTGGTGCCAGTGGTCCTGTGCCCTGCACAGACAGGGCAGGAGCCATACTGGGGTGTGGGCAGCCCCTGCTCTGGTGCCTTCTGGGCAGCAGCATCAGAGCCTGAGGAGGGGCAGGGGCAGGACTGGTGGGTCCCTGCTCCCTCTATCCATCTCTGGGCAAGGGGCTCTCGTGGTGCTGCGTTCAGCTCTGGCGCCTGCCTGACAGCCCAACTCTCCCTCCTGCTCTGCCCAGGAGAGAAGGGGGACCGTGGTGAGCGTGGCCTGCAGGGCAAGTTCGGCAAGACGGGGGTGGCCGGCAGCAGGGGCCACGCAGGGCCCAAGGGACAGAAGGGCAGCATGGGCGCCCCCGGGGAGCGCTGCAAGAGCCACTACGCCGCCTTCTCTGTGGGCCGCAAGAAACCCCTGCACAGTAACGACTACTACCAGACCCTCATCTTCGACACGGAGTTTGTCAACCTCTACGACCACTTCAACATGTTCACGGGCAAGTTTTACTGCTACACCCCCGGCATCTACTACTTCAGCCTCAACGTGCACACCTGGAACCAGAAGGAGACGTACCTGCACATCATGCACAACGGGGCGGAGGTGGTGATCCTCTACGCCCAGGTGAGCGACCGCAGCATCATGCAGAGCCAGAGCGTCATGCTGGAGCTGAAGGAGCAGGATGAGGTCTGGGTGCGGCTCTACAAGGGTGAGCGTGAGAACGCCGTCTTCAGCGATGAGTTCGACACCTACATCACCTTCAGTGGCCACCTCATCAAGTACAGTGGGGACCCCTGAGCGCCAGGCCCCTGCCACTCCTCCTGTGCCAGGCCAGGTGGCCAAGGAGCCCCTGTCCCTCTCATCCCAGGAGTGCCACCCCCATTATGCTGTTAGTCACCCTAGTGCCACTACCCCCAGCAGCTGCACCAGTGTGTGAATTTCCTCACTCCAGCGCCTCAAGGCCAACCAGACACACCTGCAAGAGTTGGAGCAGTTTTAAGCCTCTGCCACATTAGTGACCAGGAAGCAGCTGCTCGCCTGGGGTGGGCAGGGAGCTCACCCCCTCTCCCTGCTCCAGAGCTGGGTTTGCCAGGCACAGCCTGTGGTGGCACTGGCTGAGCTGGCAGCAGCACAACAGTGTCACTGCTGGTGCCCTGGTGTGAGGCAGTGCAGAAACTTGCACCATGTTCCTCCTCGTGCCAGGCCGTGCTCCCCAGCTGGAATGAGCAGAAGGTGCTCAGCACCATCAGGAAGGGCAATAAACCACTAAGGGCCCTCTCCTTGCACGGTGCAGATGTTGCAAGGGGGGCTGGGTACCTCTGCAGGGAGTGAATTGTGTCAGTTCCCTCTGCAGATTGCGTCACTGCTCACCACAGCCTCTGCTCGGGAAGGGCTCTCCCCACCAGCAGCCCTGAGCGTGGGGCCTTTGGCCTCAGCCACTTCCTCTTCTGTTAGGTTATCTGCTGGCCAGGCTTCTCGTTTGTGTAGATGCAGCAGCAGCACGGGCTGAGCCCCCATTCAGCTCGTGCCACATTAAACAATTCACATTTCCAGCCTTGCTCACACCTCAGTGTCCTCTTGCTTTGTGTGTGGGGAGACCCCGAGGGACTCAGGGCAGGGTTCTGATCCTGGGGTGCAGGGGATCCCCGAGAGCTGAGGACTGGCATGGTGCTGCTGAGCTGGGGGTGGAGAGGGAAGGGCAAATTGTCCCTGGAGAGCCAGGAGACCTGCGCCAGGCACTGCATGGGCCAGCTGTGCCCCAGGGGCCAGGAGCTGCATGCAGTGACAGAAGTGTCAGCCTGGGAACAGGACAGGCTGGACAGGGTGGCAGGGTTGTCAGGAGTCCAGGTTATCCCCACATCCACGGAGAGATCGGTCTGAGGGGAAGCTGGGTGTCAGGGTTTGGATTGGCGGGTCTGTGGCTGGGCTGAGCAGGGCTGCAGCTGGAAACCAGCACCCCAAGCACAGAGGGAGGGGAACGGGCTGGGGGGACTGAGGATGACCTTAAATAGAGCCCTGGCTCCACATGTGGGGAATGGTGGAGGCCAAGTGAGGCAGGTCAGACAGTTCACTGCTGTGCCTGTGGGGTGGGGGCATCAGCCCAGGGCCTCAGCCCCGTTCCATGGCATGGGCAAAGCTCCTCGGCCCCTGGGGACCGGGTACCATCTCCACCCCAGACCGCACAGCAGGGCCTGTGCCGGACACAGGCTGCATCCCAGCCCAGAGATTCCCATCCTGGCACACACGTTCTGCCCCGGGACACAGAACCCATTCAGAGGCGTGCGGTTTCTTCCCAGGACGGGCAGCCCATCCCAGGACACGCGGCCCGTCCCAGGACACGTCCCGCCCCGGGACAGAGGGCGGGCGGTGCCCGGGGCGGTGCGGGGCCGGGCGGGCGGAGCTCCGGGGCCGCGCCCCCGGGAGAGCCGGGCCCGGTGGCGGCGGCGCCGCCGTCAGTGCGGCAGCGGCGGCGGCGGCAGCGCCATGGCGGAGGCGGCGGAGGGGCCCGCGCGGCGCGGCAAGAGGACGGGCACCGAGCCCGGGGCCGCGGCGGACGAGCCGGCGGAGGCGGAGCGGGCGGCGCGGCGGCGGCGGAGGTGGATGGCGAGGGCCGGGGCCGAGGCCGCGATCGTGTCCGGGACCAGGATGGGGACGGGGACGGTGATGGGGATGGGGTCCGGGACCGGGACCGCGATGGGGACCGGTGCCGGGGCTGGCAGGGCCCGGCCGGCGCTGGCCGCGGTGCTGGCCCGGCCCGGCCCTCACCCACCTCCCGGGGCAGCTTCCAGCCGGCGCCGGACATCCAGGGAACCACCGTCCTGCACGACACCATCAGCGACCGCCCGCAGCCCCTGCCAGGTGAGGCCCCGTGAGAGGCGCCCGCCGCACCCCCGGGCCCCGCCGGGATGGGGACGGTACCGAGCAGCACAGGCGGCGCTCACTGCTGACCCTGTCCTGTCTCCCCATCATTTCCAGCAAGGTACTTTGACACGAAGACGACGGAGCCCATCAGCTTCTTCTTGTCCGGCCTGGAGGAGCTGCTGTCCTGGCAGCCCAACAGCAACGATGAGTTCAATGTGTCAGCCGTGCCTCTGGCCAAGCGCCAGCCCCCGCTCCAGAGCAGGAGGCCCCGGACACTGGTGTGCCACGACATGCGTGGCGGGTACTTGGAGGACAGGTACGTGCTGGGGAGGTGTGACAGTGGAGCTCAGTGTCTCACTCCCCAAGGCACTTGTTTCTGCCTGACATGTCCCCTGCCGGCTCAGCCGCAGGTGAGCAGGGATGGGGTGAGCAGGGATGGGGTGAGCAGGGATGGGGTGAGCAGGGATGGGGTGTTTGGCTCCTGGCACCAGTGCTTGGGGAACCTTGCTCAGGCCAGGATGTTCAGAGGTGGCTCAGTGCCACAGCTCTGCCCAGCTCCCGGCTGTGAGTCAGGCTCCTACCCAACCCCACAGCATCTGCCAGCGTCCTTCCTGCACTGCCCAACCCTTTTCCCTCTGCAGGTTCATCCAGGGCTCAGCCACACGCAACCCTTATGTCTTCTACCACTGGCGCTACATCGACATCTTCGTCTACTTCAGCCACCACACTGTCACCATCCCGCCCGTGGTCTGGACCAACGCGGCGCACCGGAACAGCGTCCCTGTGCTGGGTGAGGGCAGGGCTGAGCCTGGGGCTGCCCCAGCTGTGAGGTGGATTCACTGGGATGTGCGGCTGACGCTGGCCTCGCTGCCTCCCCAGGCACATTCATCACGGAGTGGACGGACGGGGAGAAGCTGTGTGAGGCGTTCCTGGCCGGCGGGGAGGAGGCGTACGGCGCCGTGGCCGAGCAGCTGGCCCGCATTGCCCAGCACTACCGCTTCGATGGCTGGCTGGTCAACATAGAGAACAAGCTGAGCGTGAGTCCTGGTGGCCCTGCTCGCCACCCTGCCTCTCCCTGCCCACCTCCTGTGGGGAGCCCCCTGCCCCGTGCCCTCACCCACCCGTGTGTGCTCTCTCCGGGCAGGCGGCAGCCGTGGGGAACCTGCCCCTCTTCCTGCGGGACCTGACGGCTCGGGTGCACAGCGCCGTGCCGGGAGGGCTGGTGATCTGGTATGACAGCGTCCTGAAGGATGGCACACTGAGGTGGCAGAACGAGCTGAACGATGAGAACAGGTGAGGCTGGCAAAGCTGTCCCCAGGCACGGGGCATGAGCCCACCCCAAACCCTGGTCAGGCACAGCCTGCACGGCCCTTGGTGAGGCTGCGTGTGACTGTAGCGTCTGCCCTGCCACTCTGACCCTTGTCCCCAGGATGTTCTTTGATGCCTGTGACGGGCTGTTCACCAACTACAACTGGAAGGAGGAGCAGCTGGAGCGCACGCAGAGGCTGGCTGGCCCACGCCAAAACGACATCTATGTTGGTGTTGATGTCTTTGCCCGTGGGGATGTCATTGGTGGTGGCTTCGACACAAACAAGGTGGGTGTGACAGGGCTAGGCCATAGTGTGACCCTGGACCTCCCTGGCGCAGGGCTCTGCGGTCCCACTGATGGCTCTGCTGGGCTGTGTTGGGCTGCTAACCTGGGGATGAACTGGTGAGGAGTGAGGGATCCCAGAGTGCTGGCCATGCACAAAGAGGGAGTTGGAGGATCCCAGTGCTGCCATCCTGGAGAGGGAGATGCTGCAGCACATCCCTGTGGTGTCCTGCCTCACCATGGTGCCAGTGGAACCTGGGGGTAGTGGGGACAGGACAAGTGACAAGGTGACTTCCTGGCCTGGCCCATGCTGCTCACGGCTCATTTCTGCAGTCCCTGCGCCTGATCCGCCAGTACGGCCTCTCCACAGCCATCTTTGCTCCTGGCTGGGTCTATGAGCACCTGGGGAAGGAAAACTTCCTGCAGAATGAGAACAGGTGAGGGCAGCTCAGCAGGGCGGGTGTTGGGGGAGGAACGGGGCTAGGAGTGCCCTGGCTCAGGAAGGCTGTGGGGTGGCAGGACACAGCTCAGGACACTGTGGCTGTCAGGACACCGTGGCTGCTGACCAGGAGCCAGCTGGCCCCATTCTGCCCTGGCTGAGGCAATACCTGAGTGACCATAACAGGGGTCCCTGGCCTGACACCCACCTTTGCCTTCAGGTTCTGGGGCTCACTGGCTGAGTACCTGCCCACGCACAGCATTTGCACACTGCCCCTCACCACCTCCTTCAGCCTGGGCATGGGCAACACCACATTCCTGGATGGGAAGGTGGGTGCAAGGTGACAGCTCTGGTCAGAGTGGGTCCCGGCTCTCAGCTCCCCTAGCTCAGCTCTCCCTGTGCTGTAGGATGAAGAGTCTGGGCCCTGGTATGACCTGAGTGCACAGGACATCCAGCCCCTGTACCCGGAGCAGCAGGGCACGCTGAACACCAGCTGCTGCCTGCAGGATGCCTGGTGTGGGGGCAGCTCCCTGCAGCTGCAGGGGACCATTCCCCCCGGCGAGGAGCGCGTGGCTGTCCGGTGAGTTGGGGGGAAACCCTTTCCCCTTCCTCAGCATTGGGCTGGCACCATGTCAGCATGACATGGCCTGCATGGCCTGAGCTGTGTGGCCTCGGGGCCTTGTGGCGAGTGTGCCCAGGCTCTGCCCACACTGCCCAGCACACCTAACATGATGCACCTTCTCTTTGTCTCTCTCTCTCTGTCTCTGTCTCTCTCTGGGTGGATCTGGGGTCATCAGCCTCTTCTCTTTGCAGATGCCGGCCCCCCCCAAGCTCTTTGTGACCCTGCTCTATAAGCTGGAGGGGCCACAGCCTGATGACTTCACAGTGGCACTGGAGGTCACCACCTGGGACTCAGGGATCTGCTTCGAGGGCAACCCCACCTCCCTGCCCGGTGAGGGCCCTCTCCCCCCGTGCTCTCTGCAGTGAGCACCTGCTGTAGGGCGTGGGACCAGCTCAGTCCCTCACCCCCTGCCCTGGCTCCCTCTGGCAGAGCCCAACGGCCGGTACCACCCCCGGTTCCTCCCGGCACCGCCGCCCGGCCTCGCCAAGCTGCTCGCCGCCTGCCACCGTGGCTCCCACGGCTGGACCAGCCGGTGAGTGCCCTGCCTGCATCCTGTGTCCACGGGCAGGCGTGGGACAACCAGGGCTCACTGGTACCGTTCCTGCTCTGCCTCTTCCCTCTCAGGTGCTATGAGCTGGAGCTGCAGGACTGCAGCTTACGAGACCTCTCCTTGATTGTGTCCCGCCAGCAGCCCAGCCTGCAGGAGACATCCTTCACCTGCCTCCTCGGGGAGGTGCGGGTGAGTGCCTGCCACAGCTCGGTGGAGACACCTGCCCCGGTGCCACCCTTGTTCCGGGAAGGTGGGTGGGTGCCTGCCCTGACCCTGACAGTGCTGTGTTTCCCTCACAGGTGCTGGACACGGCCAGCGTGGCGGCCTCCCCAGCGCAGGTGCAGGGCGTGACGGCCTCGCAGCTCTGGTGGCAGGATGGCCCCGAGCCCGAGCAGCTCTCGCTCAGCCTCACCCTGCGCTGGTCCTTCCCGCCCGGCCGTGCCAGGTGGTTCCGTGTCCTGAGCCAGGGCGCCCGGTGCCGCCTGGGCCAGACGGCGCCGCAGGTGCTGGGGCTGGCCCAGGGCTGCCTGTTCCGTGCCGTGGGGCTGTCGGTGCCGCGGCCGGCACCAGGACAGTCCTGCCGGCTGGAGCTGCTGGTGGAGCCGGTCCTGCGGGATGAGCTGCCTGTGGACCCCGAGCGCTGGGGCCGCCTCGTGCTGGTCTATTCCGCGCCAGGCAGCGGCCCCAGCTCAGATGGGCATTAAAGCAACTGTGGTGCAGCCCGTGCTATGTCTCCTCCATGTGGCGGGTGGGCTGTGGGCCGGGGACACAGAGGGAGGCTGCAATTCTGTCACCCTGGGCTGGTGAGTCTCTTTCCTCCCACCCCTGTGGTTGTGCTCAGCCCTCACTCTGGGGGCCCGCTGGGTGCTGACCAGGACCCTGCAAGTGGCTGGCAGGGACCCCCAACATGTTTGACCCCTGGGGCAGACTGGGGCACCTGCCCTGAGAACCCCACCAGCTCCTGCAGCCCTCATGGCCTCTAAGCTGTCTGCCCACAGGCTGGGGATACTTGCCCTAAGACCCCAAGATGCACAGTCCTCTCAGGGCTCAGCCTGGTGGGGAGCTGCCAGCACGGGCTCTGCAGCAGCCCCGAGGAGCAGCCCAGCATGGGTGACCGCTGTGCTCATTAATGTGGACCCAGCCCAGTGCCACCAGCCTACATTGCCTCCCCTGAGCACCTTGTGAGGAGGAGAGAAAATTTATAGCAGCAATTATTTTCTCACAGTCTGGTGAGCAAGCAATTAGCAGGCAGGAGCAGGCGAGCGCTCCTGCGCAGGGTCCCAAGCAGTGTCCCCAAACAATGCAGGCTTCACTAGGGACACCAATGCCAGCAGCAGAGCTGCTGCTCCTGAGGCAGGGAATGTGCTCAGGAATGTATTACCTGATGGCTTGGAGAGTGAAGGACTTGGCCCAGCCAGGAGAGGGCTCTTCATGCAGCACCCTGCTCCCTCACCATGGCGAGGCTGGAGGCCCCAGGGGTTCCCCACCTGCCCACGGGCTGTGACCCCCTGCCCAGCCAGATCTGCTGCAGCAGCCACGGCCCCACGCCCCCTGCAGCGCAACCAGTCAAAACCTGAGTCGCCCTGGTTGAAGAAAGAAATCTTTATTAATAATTTCAATAATAATAATAATAATAATAATAATAATAATAATAATCCTTGTAATAATAATAATAATAATAATAATAATAATAATAATACTGTTTATTAGAATGGTCACACTTTTAAGCATACAGGATGGGCCGGCGCCAGCCCGCACGCCGGGGCGGCGCAGGGGTGCTGTAAGGGAGAAGCCAGTACAGCGATGGACGGAGCTTTGTAGGGGGGCCGGGGCTATGTACACTGGGAATAGAAAAGGGGGAGCTCATCGCTGGGGCGTCGGGGGCGTCTGCAGACTATAAAGTGAGGTTTGAGGAGTGGCAGAGCCGTAAGGGCGCGGGACGGCGCTGCACCCCGGGATGGGCTCCGCAGTGCCCCGTGCCTCTGGGCACCCCACCCAGCATGCCTGCGGCTGCAGCACAGCCTCGTGGCTTGGGTGGGTCCCTTGTGGGTGATGCAGTGGCCGAGACCCCACGCCCAGGGCTGGGGGCATCCCGCTGCCTCAGGCAGGGACGGGTGGCCATGAGCGTGTCCCGTGCCGCAGAGCAAGCGGGAGTGGGACCGGGGCAGCGCCTGGCCCAGCTTTGGTCAGGCTGGTCCAGGCAGGGTGGGAGCGCGGGTGTCAGGGAAGGCGGGAGGAAGAAGGGGAAGGGGTCACAAGCGAGTTGCAAGCTCCTCTTAACAAAAATTCCCTTTAAAAGGCAGAGGGTCGTCCCCTGCAATACCTCAGCACCGCAGCCGCGCCGCCGCCCCAGTTCCGCGCTGGAGCTGAGGCCTCGCACACTTAACACGCTGATGGCCGTCAGCGCCGGGGCTCGGGTGGCACGAAGCCATGTCCCCACCCCGTCACCCGGTCCCACGAGCCGGGCAGGGCGCAGCGCTCTGCCGGCACCCCCAGCGCTGCTGCACCAGGGAAAGGAAGACGTGGTGCCCAGGCCCTGCACCTGGGCGGGTGAGGGCCCCACGGACCCCCGCGGACCCTCACGCCTGCCTGCACCGGCTCCCTCCCTGCTGGGCTGTGGGGCCGGGGCGCTGGGCGTCCCTCCGGCGCATCCGACCGCCGGTGCTTGCCGCGGCTCCTCTGGGACTCGCTCACTCGGTGTGTGTGGACAGTTGGGACTCACTTGGCTGCTGCCGCTTGGCTTTGTTTCTCTTTTTTTTGTTTGGGTTTTTTTTTTCTTCTTTTTTTCTTTTTTGTTGCTTTGCTTTTAATTTCTGTATTTTGGGGTTCTTTTTTTTTTTTTGTGTGTGTGTGTGTGTGGATATTTTTTGCCCTTCCTGGTCCCAGAAGGAAACAGCCACGGGTTCACTACAACAGAAACAAGAGAGGCAGGTCTTTCGCTGGAGCACTCAGGCCGAACTGCTGGCTGGGGGCACGCAGGCACCGTCCCAGCCCACCGAGCCCTCACAGCCAGCCCAGCCCATCACACCCAGCTCTGCAGCCCAGCCCATCACAGCCAGCCCCACAGAGCAGTGTGGCCAGGCAGAGAAGAGCTCCTGCCAGGCGGGCTGCCCCGGGATCCTGAACCCACCCCAGCCTCGTCAGTCCTCACAGCTGGCAGCAACCCCAGCTGGCTCCTCTCTCTCCTACAGGGGCAGAGGGGCTGCTCGGGGGGCTGCTGTCACCCCAGCGCCTGTGGAGCGAGCATCCCTGCAGGCTGAGCAGCCCCGCCTGCCTCGCGGGGGATGAACCCTCTGCACCGCAGCCAGGGCAGTGTGGGGACCCCGCACCCCGCTGTGGGAACGGGGTGCTGTTGGGGCTGAGGGCCGGCCCCGCTGCCCGCGGTCCCCAGGGCGGGCGGATGGTGCAGGAGAGGCGGGCGGGCGGCAGGACGGAGCGGCTGAGGTAACCCTATGGGTGTGGGGTGCTGTGGCCCCACAGAGCCCGGCGCCAGCCCCGGCCACCCGGGCAGCACCCGCGGGTCCTCCGCAGGCTCGGCCTCGGCTCTGTCTGCCTGGTTTGGTTTGGTGCTAGTGAGCATCGGGGGCAGTGGTGGGGGGGCTGGGTCTGTCTTGCTAGTAGGGAGTGAAGCGGCTGTACCCTCCTCGGTATAGACTAGCCTGCAACATCAAAGATGAAAAAAAAGCCAATCAGTATTCAGAGATACCCAAAGCCTAGATCTTCCCTTTTTTCTCTTCTTTTTTTTTTTTTTTCTCCTCTTTCAAATGACACCAAATCGCTGCTGTCCTTGGGATGTGAGGGGCAGGCAGGGCCAGGGTGCCCAGGTGCTGCCAAGGGCACTGCCCTGGGGGCAGGGGCTGCCATGTGCCTCCAACGTGGCACTGCTGTGCCATGCCTGCAAGGAGCTGCCCCCATCCATCCCTGCTGTGGCACTGAGCTGAAAACCCGTAGCTGAAAACCCAAACAAAACTACGGGATGTAGTGCCCGTGGCCCCTCACTAGCAGCTGCCCAGGGCTGGGGGTGCCAAGGGAGTAAAAAAAGGCAGAAAAAGTCAGGTTGGCTTTGCAATCCCAGCTGTGAGTGCAGTTTTTCATCTTTGATGCTGTCAGAGCTGGCCAAGAGCTGTGGTGTGTGAGGGGCTGCAGTGCCCCCCGTGTGTGGCTGCACGCGGGGCTCTGGGGACACTGTCCTGCACTGGGATGAGAGAGGGGTCCTGGAACCCAACCAGGCAGCCAGTGGGGGGGCAGCCAGGCCCTGGGGATGTGCCGTGTGTGGGCAGGACCGTGCAGGGTGTGAGGGGAAGGTGGGGCAGGGGTGCAGGGTGGGGGTTTCCTCTCCTGCAGACAGAGCCAGGCAGGGGCTGCGCCATTCCCACTCCCCTCCCACAGCCCCCGCACCTGCCCTGTGCCCCACAGGCCCCATGGCCGCTGTGCCAGACCCCTCCCTGGGCTGTCTGCAGCCCCCCGGGAAGCAGAGGAAGGCCGAGGAGCTGCTCTTACCATGGTGCCAATGCTGTACGTGGCGGCGGGGCCGATGGTGTGGTGGTAGGGGTCTGCTGCTGCGTACACTCTGCCATAGCTAGGAGCAAACAGCGCTGGGTGTTAGTGACAGCAGCTGGGGTCCTGCCTCCCCTCAGAGCCCCCACCCTCCCAGCTGCCCCTGGGAGTCCCCCCGGGATCTCCCTGCTCCCCCTGCAGCGATGCCAACCCTTTCCAGCCCAGCCCTGAGGGGAGCAAGGGGTCCCTGTTTGCAGGACACCCTCCCCATGCCTGACTCTGTCCTGTCCCACTCAAAAGCTGGGGGTGTCAGAGTGGGCAGTGCAGGGGGGGACACGGAGCTCCCCCAGGTGCGATGCCCGGTGCTTACCTGTCACTGTACGCGGCCGCTGCTGCTGCGGGCTGGGCGTACCTGTAGGCAGCATAGCCCCCCTGCAGGGAGGAGAGAATGGTCAAGGGGCTGCACCCCCTTGCAGGGGTGGGGCTGGGGGCAGCTGGGTGCCCCATGGCACTGCACAGAGCGGTGTGGGGCCCATGCGGAGCCGGTGCCAGTGCCACTGGGCACGCAGCAGCCTCATTACCATTCCCCAGGGGCTTTCACAAACATTAACCTTAAAAAATTAAATTTCCAGAGAAGAGACTGTCACCTCCCTGCTTGCTTTAATGAGGTGTCACGTTAGATAAATCCTTCAGTGCCCGCCTGAAATATCGCCGCTGGCTCCTCAGACATGGAGGTTAAACGCGGGTGTAAGGAACTGAGGCCGTAAATCCCGCGGGGTACCAGCCCTGCAAGGGGGCTGGCAGGGGCACAGGACAGGGCACAGGATCCTATGTGGTGAGTGCCACCCAGATTGCTCTGTTGAAGCTGTGCTGTGTTCATGCTCGCTGCTTCCCAGGGGAAGGGGTTGGGTGGCCAGAACCCACCACAGACCCATGTGATGCCACTTGCCCCCTCCGCTGGCACGGGGTCCCCGTCACAGCCCAGCCCTGTGTCACAGTGTCACTTACGTAGATCTCAGCTCCGTAGAACCCATCCTGGTAGACGACCCTGGAAATGAGGCAGAGGCATCAGAGCCCGGCAAGTGCCCCTGGACGAGGGGAGTGGGGTGAGGGCAGTGGATGGGGGAAGTGCCTCAGCCCCACAGCTGACTGCCAAGGCTGTCCAGGCCCCAAAGGCATGTCTGGGCTGGGATTCTGGGCAGGGACTTGGGGACACGCAGAGGGCACAGCCAAGGGCAGGGCATGCCAGAGGAGGATCCCAGGGCAGGATCTCTGCTGGGAGCAGCCAAGCAGCCACAGATGGCCACGGCAGTGTCTGTGACCAACGCCATCACAGCTGCATGTGCTGGGAGAGTTTCCATTCAACCAACCACCCTGGCTGGAATAACATCCATGCCTGGGTGTACAGGAGGCTGGGGTGTGTGTGGGTCACCCTGAGGGCAGCAGACTGGGGCTGGGACAGAGCCTGTGGCCGGGCAGGTGCTGCAGGAGGTGCAGCCCGTTCCTGACGTGTGAGAGCCCCAGGACGGCAGCGCAGCCCCAGGATGGCAGCGCAGCCCCGGGATGGCAGCGCAGCCCCGGGACAGCTCCCCCCTGCCCCGGCGGCCCCCGCGGTACTCACGCGCCGTAGGTGGGGATGGGCGGCGGCGGCGGCGCGGCCCGGAAGGTGTTGTAGACGGCGCGTCCTCGGCCCCGTAGGTGCGCCCCCCGGTAGGCCACGGCCGTCCCCGTGGCGGGGTATGGGAACCCCGTTACTGCAGGAGGCAGGGGAAACCTGTGGGCTTTCCACAGCAGGTCCACACAGCCCCCATGGGGCTCATGTGGCAGAGCCCACCCCTGTACCCTCAGCCTGGCAGGGACATGGCCCCGTAGGGGTGCTGGGCAAGGGGATAGGATAGGGGGAACTGTCCAGGCAGGTGTGAAGGACAGGGAGAGGGGCTGGGGGCTGCTCACTGCACAGAGCAGTGGCAGACACAGCACAGAGCTGACGTTTGGGGGGAACCCGCAGCAGGGGAACCCTGCAGCACGACGTTACCTGCGTAGAATTCAGGGCCGTAGACTGCTCCCACCACTGGGTTCAGCTTCCAGCCTGTGGGCAGGGAGAGCTGGTGAGGACAGGGCACCCTCCATGGTGCTCTGAGGGGCAAGGGCCCCACCCCCAGGCAGGAGGAGGGCATGGGGAGCTGCACTCCTGCACTGGGCAGGAGCAGCTGCTCTCCCATTGGCCTGCAGGTGTGGAGGGCATTCACTGTATTCACTATGGCAGCCAGACAGTGCCGGTGCCCGGAGGTGCCCCTGCCTGCTGCAGCCCCTGCCCCTCCTGCAGCCCCTGCCCTCTGGACGCTGGCCCTTACCGTTGGTGTAGGGGTTGGCCACCTTCTTGTTGGTCATGACACGGGCCGTGGCGTTGTTCACCTGGAGAGAGAGGGACGGGGCTCAGTGCCTGGGGGCTGTGGAGAAGGTGAGGCTGTGGTGCAGGGCCCGCTCGGCTGCGCTCAGCCCGTGCTGCTGCTGCTGCTTCGGATGCCGGAGCAAAGGACGCCGGCTGCACCAGAGACACGAGACAGGTCTCTGCCTGCAGCACCCCGCCGTACACAGACCTGCCTGTGCCCCCAGCCAGCCCAGGCTTCCATGCTGCAGCTGTGAGCGTGGCTCAGCCTGGGGGCTGGTGCCCCAAGAGCTGCGGTGCCATGCTCAGGCTGAGCCCCGACATGCTGCCCTGCCCTGCCTGATTTTGTTGGATGATGTTTTCCTTGTCACGGGGTATTGCTGTGCCCTGCTAGGCTCCCTCTCTGCCGTCAGCACTGCTGGGGACATTTTGTCCCCCTCCCTCTGCCATGTGCCACCTTGCTTCCCACCACTCGCCAGCCACCAGCGAGGAGCTGCTGGCAAATGGGCAGAGCCTGATCCCTGTGCTAAGCCTGGAGAAATCAAAGCCTCCGGGGCTGGGCAGCTGCTGGCACTGCAGGCGTGGAGCTGCGGGTGGATCGTCCCTCCCAGCACAGAGCAGGGGGGATGGCATGCGGGGCAGAGCCCCAGAGCAGAGCCTGGGGCAGCTGCTGTGGGCACGGGGGTCTGCCAGACTTGTCTGTACCAGGCAGAACACAGCCCCAGCCGACACCCCGGCTCTCCGTGCACCCGGGAGGCTCCTCTGGGCCGGACGCTCCTCGTGCCAAGCGACGACCGTCCCGGCAGCCGGCACACATGCTCCCGTGCCACATTCAGGGACACATGCACACCCGGGCACAGCCACCGAGGGCACCCGGGACCCGGAGCTGCCCCCAGGCGTCCCACAGCCCGGGCGGGGGACACGCACACGCAGGCATGGCACGGCACTAGCACACTTATCTGAGCACCTCAATCTTCCGGCCCTCTACGATGGTGCCATTCAGCTTCTCCCGTGCCCGGTCGGCATCTGTGCTAGTTTCAAAAGTTACAAACCCAAAACCCTGTGAGCAGAGGAGAAAAGGAGAAAGAAAGAGACAGAGAGAGACAGAGAGAGGGTGTGGGGACAGAGAGAGAGAGGGGGTGAATCAGGAGAGCTGGCGCAGGAGGTGAGGCTGCCACAGTGCAGAGATGAAGAGCCCAGACTGGGGTCCCCGCAGGGGCCGGGGGTCCAGGCTGAGGCCCCAGAATCGCCCACGAGCTGGGAGAAGAGTCTGGGAGAGGGGCACAGAAAGCAGGGAAGATACAACAGAGACATCCAGACACAGAGGGACACGAGCTGCCCGTGGTGGGACAGAGCGAGCCCTCTCCTCCCTCCAGTGCCGGGTGCAGGGACCCGCACGACCTCCCCAGTTGGCACCGGGGCTGCCCCGACAGGGCACTGCATGCCAGGGTCCCGTGGGACAGGAGAGGAGGGGAGAGCAGGTCACAGCTCTGCTGGGCAACCTGGCTCCACTGACACCCTCCCCGGGACTCGCTGTATGGTGCTGGCCATGGGCATCACCCACCTTGGAGCCCCGCTCATTGAAAATGATCTCCACGTCCAGAATTTTCCCGAATTGCTGCAATTCAGAGAACAGAGGGGTCAGTGCCTGCAAAGCCCCTGGCCCTGCACCCAGAGCTGCTGGCACGGGGCTCTGTGCCAGGGATGGGCAGAGGGCTGCCTTGGGGCCCAGACCTGGGGACCCCCAGGGTCATGCAGGGGAAAGCCCTCGTCCCTCCCAGGGCTCCCACTCTGACAGGACTTGGGGTGTGTCATCCAAAATTTCATTAGCTGGCACTGCTCTGAGTCCTAATGAGGGCTGGGAAGGGGACAGTGGAGGGGGACAGGGACTCTGTGTCACTCTCCACTCCACACACAGGAGCTGGGCAGGATAGGCCCTTGGGAAGTGCCAGTGCCGAGGTCCCGATGGAGCCACAGGGCAGCACTGAGCAGGGAGCAGGGCTGGATGGACGGATGGAGCTGGATGGAGCTGCACTCACCCCAAACATTTGCCGCAGGTCGGGGTCCCGGAATCGAAAGGGAATGTTGGAGACGTGTAACCTCTTGGGCTGCTGCTTGTCTGTGTTGTCTGAGGAGTGTAGCTGCTGGCTGTCTGTCTGTGCCGCCTCGTCTGTCTGCTGCGGGAGGCAAGGCCACCATCAGCCCCTGGCCATGCCAGCCCTGTGTCCCCAGCAGGGTTGTCCCCCTGCCCTGCACTTGGCCCTGCCTGCCCCCAGGGACACCCTGGATGCTGTGGTCCCCAGGTTCTGGGAAGTACCCCACGGGTGTCCCTCCCTCTTGGTGAGCCAGAGGCTATGGGGATGCTCGGGGCGGGGGTCCAGATGCTGCACTCGGGACCATGTGGAAGGACTGGAAAGTGCAGAGCTCAGCACCTTCCTGGTGCTGCATTCCAGTCCTGTAATTGCCACGATCTTGTAGAGCAGAGCCAAGCAAGCAGATTATGAGTGATGAGAAGTGATGGGGGGCTGTGAGGGGGAGTGATGGTAGAACACCCAGCCTGGTACCCCGTGGCACTTCGGCCAGGCAGCACCGCTGCCCCAGCACCCTCCTGGCAGCTCTGGCACTGCCCCGGATCCCCACATCAGGGCCGCCCCAGCAGCCCCAGCGCCTCTGGCACTGCCCTGTGCGCACCCCCAGCCCCGCAGCCCCCAGCCCCGCCTTACCGGTACCGTCTGTGTCCCTGCTATGGACTGTGTGCTGGCGTCGGTGCCCGGCTGCTCGGCGTGGCTCTGTGCTGGTGTGTAGAGGGTCATGGCGTGCTCCGGTACTGTGCTCTGCCCCGAGTAGTCCTGCGTGGGGTGGGGGTGCGGCGGTGCGAACTCTGCGGGGATCCCGTTCTGGGGGGGCGGGGGGTACTGGGCGGGGGGGTAGGGCTGGGCCATCGCGTCCGGCGGAGCCGTGGCGTCCTGGTTACCCTGCCAAGAGAGCGGCACCACCCCCCTTAGCAGCTGGCACACCTGGGCTGCCACTGCCCCGGGATGGGGCTCTGATCTGCACAGCCAGACCCAGCCCACTGCACCCCAGCCTTTGGTGTCTCCCTCAAACCCTGGGCTGTCTCTGTGCTGCAGTGGCTTTGGGGTCACATTGCCAGCAGTGAGCCCCATCCTCTCCCGCTCCTATGCCCTGCCTGCCCAGTGTGCTGGGGCTTGGGTAGGAGGACAGAGGCCTCCACGCAGGGTTTAACCCCTGAAGCTGGCATACCCCTCTCCTTGGGAAGGGAGACCTGGTCAGCCCCATTTTGGAGCCCAGCACAGGGGAAAGCAGAGCCCGGCCAGCAGCATCCTGGGAGCTGCACAACACCGGCACAGGCTGGGCAGGCTGGGAGGGGCGTCAGGGAGGGATGCTGGGAGCTGATGGCTCCTTGGCAAACACCAGACACGGATCAATTAACTGCTAAATATTTGATTAGGTCTTTTGCTCTAACGCAGCTGGCTTGGCCGCCTTGGTCAAATGGGGTGAGCGGCACCCATGCCAAGAGCCGAGGGCTGCTGGGGTTTGCGTGGGGCTGGGAGTGCAGCGTGGGGCTCCCGGGTTGTGTCTGGTCTGCACATCCACCCATCCACCTCTGTCCATCCTCACAGCCCACACACACCCGTGGCCCGTCCCCGCTTGCACGTGTGTGCCGCACCTGCGGCCGGCACAGCTGCAGCCCCCAGAGGCGGTCCCGGGGCTGCACGGGGCAGCGCCCGCAGCCCCTCGGATGGATGCTTTACAACGTGCTGCAGCAGCCTCTGGCCTGTGAAATCCATCTGTGGCCCAGCCCGCAGAGACAAGCTCCTTAATTGCCTGTGTCGCCGGTTTCTGTGGCGGAGGGACGGTGGGGGTGGCAGGGGGGATGCGCCGGCAGCTGCCATCCCCAGCCCGCAGGGCTGTCGCGCCTGTGAGGGTGGCAGCAGAGCCGCACCGGGGACACACGGAAACCCAGCGGGAATAGCCCCGCTGCAGATCTGCAAGTCATCGGCAGCACCAGCAGCGCCTGCCCGCGCTGACTCAGCTGCTCGGGGACGCGCCAGCCCCATGCACCTGCCTGTGTGGGCCGGGGCTGTCACGCTGCAGGAGCCGAGCCCATCGACGGCCCTGCCCCGGGACGGGCGGCCGGGAACTGCCCATGCCACTCCTGCCCACACCGAGGAGCTAATTCCACCCGGCAGGGCTCCATCCTGGCCCGCCCGGGTCTCGGCACCCGACTCTTCTCCAGGGAGCAGGCAGACACCCACAGTCACCGTGGGCACTCTCACAGCGCCTGCCTGCACCCCCAGTGCCTGATGCCCATCCCTCCCTGCCTGATCCCTGTGCCCTGTGCCTGTCTCTCCCTGCCTGCATGTGCAGAACCAGGAGCAGCCCACGTCCCTCCTGCCTGCTCTGCACTGGGTAGTGACATCCTTGCTGTCACTGCAGCCACCAACACGCAGGGACCAGGATGTCAGCGGGCAAATGGAACACAGGGACTGTCCCCACCTGCCTTGGGCCCTCCCGGCCCCTCGCCAGCCTGTCCCAACAGCCACGTGTGTGTCAGTTATCCATCAGGGCTCTCACAGTGCCTGTCAGCCCGGGTATTATTTCATTCAGGGACCATTGGGTTCCCCTGGTTGCTGCTCACCACGCTGGAGCTGCGGGTGCTGCAGAGACACAGATCCACGGCCCCCAGTGCCTCCCATCTGCTCCCAGTGCCTCCCATCTGCTCCCAGTGCCTGGCCACCCCCACTGGGGACAGAGCTCGATCGGGGCTGCTGCGGGTGAGGTCCCGTGGGGAAGGGAACGCTGGCAGATTTGGCTGTGATGCCATCACACTACTCACACCCCATGCTGCCCTCACCACTGGAACAGCCCCATCCCTGGGCAGCCCCAAGCAGTGAGAGTCCCTCTGTTCCTCCCAGGACGTGGCTGGAGTCCCCTGCACAGAGCACCCAGGGGGTCCCTGGGGACCCACCTCTGCAGCCCATGAGAAGCACCCTGGGTGCTCCCAGCTCGGGGTGCCTGGCCATGCAGGGAGCCCATGGCACAGTGCTGGCCTGTGGGTGTCAGGGACAGGAGCTCTGAGAGACATCCCTTGCTCTGCCAGCACCCGTCCCTCCTGGGGCGTGGGGACGCTCCCACACGGTGCTTTCAACACTTGCAGTAAAAGAAATTCTGATCCTTAACAGCCCTTGGCCTTGTTTAAAATGAGACAGATCAGTTCAGAGCCTGAGCCTGGAGCAAAGCTGGAAGCACAGGGGGCATGAGCAGCACCCCGGCCCCTCTGCTGCCCACCTGCTCGGGCAGGTACCAGCAGGACTGTGGCACAACCCTGTGCTGAAACAGCACGGCCCCAGGGACGGCAGCGGAGAGGCTGGGACAGGGAGCCCAAGTTCCCATGCCAGGTTTCCCCTGTGCAGTGTCCCCCACATGGTGTCCCCTGCCCAGTGTCCCCTGTGCAGTGTCCCCCACATGGTGTCCCCTGCCCAGTGTCCCCTGCTGGGTGTCCCCTGCCAGGTGTCCCCTGTGTAGTGTCCCCCATAGGGTGTCCCATGCCGGGTGTCCCCTGTGCAATGTCCCCCATATGGTGTCCCCTGCCTGGTGTACCCTGCCCAGTGTCCCCTGTGCAGTGTCCCCCATATGGTGTCCTCTGCCCAGTGTCCCCTGCCCAGTGTCCCCTGCTGGGTGTCCCTGCCCGGTGTCCCCTGCCAGGTGTCCCCTGTGCAGTGTCCTCCACCCTGCCCACGGCTCAGCCTCGCACCACCAGCCCTGCGCAGAGGCTGCCGCAGCAGGCGAGGGGTAGATATCATCTTTAGCTGATTAAATGTCCCTCATTAACGAGTTTCTTTAATTAATGAAGTTTTTTTGTTTGCTCCACTTGCTTTCTCCCCCCACACTCTGCCTCCTCAGCACAATCCAAGCCATTTCCTTTCAAGTCATTTAGCGCGTGGGGCCAGTTCCTGCCGACACCGCATTTTGGTGATTGTGCCTGTCAGCTTGGGGCTGACGATGCCGTTTCCCACATTTGCTCCTTTTTAAGAAAATAACGTGCCAGGAGCCCCCGGATGCAGAGGACAGGTCAGAGCAATCAGCTGAGTGCAGAGCCTGCACCGAGGATGAGGCAGCTGCCAGCCACAAGCCACGAGCACTTGCAATGGGCCACCAAACCTCGGCTGTGACAGGCGTCCTGCCAGCTCAGTGTGACAGTGCCACACGGGAGTGCCTGGGGTTATGGGCTGCTCACCAGCACCTGTCCCCTGCTGCCACTGCAGCTGCCACGGAGGTGCCAGCTTCCTCCAAGCCTCATGGCCATCCTGCTGCCTTGGCCTGACCCCAGTCCCATCTCCAGCCCAGGGCAACTCCCACCATCTGACTCTGCCCATGGCTGCGCCCTACCTGCGCCAAGCAGTGCTGATGGTGCAGGGGTGGCACAGCACAACACTGCCTGGTCACGGCCTGGCACTGCCTGGTCACGGCATGGCACTACCTGGTCACGGCATGGCACTGCCTGGTCATGGCCTGGCACTTCCTGGTCATGGCCTGGCACTGCCTGGTCATGGCCTGGCACTGCCCGGTCATGGATGGCACTGCCTGGTCATGGATGGCACTGCCTGGTCATGGATGGCACTGCCTGGTCACGGCCTGGCACTGCCTGGTCACAGCATGGCACTGCCTGGTCATGGCCTGGCACTTCCTGGTCACGGCCTGGCACTGCCTGGCACTTTCTGGTCATGGATGGCACTGCCCAGTCATGGCCTGGCACTGCCCGGTCATGGATGGCACTGCCCGGTCACAGCTGACCCTGCTTGGTCACAACACTCTCAGGTCCCAGCACACATAGAGCTGGGTGAAGCCACATGTGCAGTGCTTGAGCAACTGGAGAGGGATGACAGTCCTGTCACTGCACACCTCCCCACCCTGAGAGCCGTCCCCATTGCCTGTGGCTGTCCTGCTCCTCCCACTGGGAACCAGGCACCTGCTGCGGGGGGGAGAGGGCCTCACAGCACCACAGCACCTGCAGAGCCCCCTCAGGTTCTCCTGCAAGCCGCAGAGCCTCAGTAAGCATATCCTGCAGGCAGGGCAGGCAAGGACTGCAGGCAGGGCAGGGAAGGTAGAAAACACTTTGCTGTGACCTGGAATGGCTCCTACCTACTTGCTAATGCCAGGGCACACCCTTGCCACATTATGAGGGAGCCTGAGGTCACTGCTGAGCACAGGGAAGGGTGCTCAGCAATCCCAAACGTCTCCTGTGGGGGACCCACTGTGCCCACCAGCAGGAAACTGGAGCGAGCAGCACCAGGGAGACTGACGGCACCATCTGCCCTTATGCCCACTGCCCTGGAACAGGGTGGTGTGGCACCGTGCTGAGCAGCAGAGATAGAGTGAAGAAATGCCCCAGGGGAGGCAAAAGGGTCCTGGCACGGCCCAAGGTGGCCCCCAGGCATCCCGGGCCCATGCAGGCATCACCGTGCCCAGCACGACTCATCTGTGTGACAGATGCAACGCTCCCCCTTCGATCCGGCCGCTCGCTCATGCTAATGACTGTCAACATGGAACAGAGGCCATGAAGGGGAAGAAAATTACTCCCTGAAAAGGAATTGACTGATCCCTGCCATTTCTCACAAAACCACTGACCTGTAAATATTTCATTACCCCAAAAGCTGTGCCATCCATACAAAGCAGTGCCCAGCGCTGCGCAGGCTCTGGCCGCAGAGCTCCTGGCTGGGGCAGTGGGGTGAGGGGGCCCCAGGAGGGGGCCCTGCCCACCGTGGGGATGTCAGGAGCTGGTGGGGGGTTCCTCACCCCCAAAGTGGGGCCACAGTGACCTCAGGGAGAGCTGGGGGGCATGACGGGGATGGACCCTCTGGAGGAAGCAGTGAAGGAGCGAGGAGCTGCAGGGACCAGAGGCAGCAGCTGCTGCACTGAATGTCTTCATCACGGAAGCGCAGGGAGGGGTGAGAGGTTGGTAATGGCATCTGCCAGGGATGCTGCAGTGGGAAAGGAGTGCTCCAGTGAGCAGGCAGGACCTGAGGGGGAGGAGAAAGAGGAGCAGCGGGGGGAAGCAGTGCAGCCTGTTGGCATGGGAAACACCATTTTTCTGGGTTGCCACACACTGCCCTGGCCCTCTGCATCTCCCTGCCCTGCTCCTGGCCTTGGCCACCCCGGGCTCCAGATAACACAGCCAGGGACAACGCTGCCCCTCTGCCCACGGCAGCCTGGGGAGGACAGGTGGAGCGGTGGCAGCCACATGACATCCAGGAGCCGGGATGAGACAAAGCGCTGGCCCGGGCACACGGCAGCACGTGTGTCCCTGTCACCTCTGCTGGCCCGGGCACACGGCAGCACGTGTGTCCCTGTCACCTCCGCTGGCCCGGGCACACAGCAGCACGCGTGTCCCTGTCACCTCCGGCACGGGGCAGAAGGGGCCATGGTCCGGCCCCGGCTCCTGGCTCTGCCAGCTGGAAACTTCGGAGCTGAGGCTTCATGAAATATTCATGAAGTAAATGGTGCAATTTCATCTGCATTCAGCCAACTTCATGTATATTTCAGAGTATTATGAAATGATAATGTTGTGTAACCAAGGCGAGATGGGGGTGCTTGGGGGGGCTCCCGGCCACCCCCGCCCGCACGGCCGGCAGCTCCCAGCTCGCCGTGCACCGGTGCCGCTGCACCGGGAGGGACCGACGGCTGCGTCACCGCCGGGGACACGGCAGCACCAGGATCAGGTGGGAGGAACAGAGCTCCGGGATGCACGGCCCTCTGGCGATGCTGGCCCTCCTGAACACAGCCCGACACCGCCAGCGGGGCCTGGGCTCACCCACGGCAGCTCCTGGAATTGCCAGCAGGGCCGGGGCACACCTGTAGGAGTCCTCGGTGGCACCCCTGGCACAGCTCTGCCTCCAGGCACACCGGAGAGTGTCAGACCTGGTGTTCCCAGAGGTGTTTGGTCCCCGATGGCCACCAAAAGGTTGTGACAGGCGCCACACAAGGTACAAGCTGGGCTGCAGAGCCCAGGGATGGGCTGGAGGCAACCTGAGTCCTCATCAGCATCCCCCTGGGCTCTGCAGGTACCAGAGTATCAGATGCAGATGCCAACACATCGCATGGCTCAGTGGTGACCACTCTGCTGCTCCATGGGCCTGGGGGCACTGCTGTGTCCCCCTGCTGGGAAGGGCTGGGGCTCCGGAGGCCTCACGTGGAGCTGCCAGAGCCCAGCACACACAGACAGCTCCTGACACTCGAGCAGTGGGATCAGTGGCCACGTCCACTGGCCTCACACTCCCCACGTGCCCCACACCAGCTCTACCATCCCCACATCTGGCCCCACAGCTCACAGGGCTCCAGGAACCCAGCTGAACTCTGGGTGCTGCACCTGCAGAGCCCCTCACACCCCAGAGCCCTCCACAGACCCTGTCACTGTCACACCACTGTGGCCGTGCTGGGGCTCTGGCACAGCTGCCTGTGGCTCTTGCTCGCCCAGACACTCGTGGGGACTCGAGGGCACTCGTGGCACCAGGACCCATGTGTGTGCCCGGACATTGCTTGCACACAGCCCTCTCTAATAGGCAGCCAGGAGCATAATTTTTCCTCTAATTACATATTCAGCACTTCTGAGAAAATGAGATTTTGGTAATTCAATTGGACTGAGAAGCAGCGCTATAATAAAATGAAATTTGTAACAATCGTGCAGTTAAATTAGTTAAATGGAGAGGAAGGAGCTGCGGAAAATTGACCCCTCGATCTCCTAAAGACTAATCAGACATTTGAACCGGGTTGTGCTAACAAAGCCCCCGGGGTGTGCGGCACAGAGTGAGGGGAAACCAGAGATGCCACGAGGGAGGAGCTGGAAAACACCTGGTGGTGTCACAGAGGGGATGGCCCTGCCCCGGCCCTGGGGTGGGATGGCTTTGGCAGGGAATGTGCCAGGTATGACGCTGGAGCCATGCCCTCTGTGGCACTGGGCACTGCCAGGGCCTGGCCACTGGGTCCTGGTGATGGCTGACACCATGGGGGCCACTGTCCCCACGGGCTCCTGGGCATGCCGTGTCCTTGCTGGGTGCACAGAGGGTGGAGGATTGTCCCTTTCTGCACCGGGGACCAGAGGGACATGGGCACGGCAGTGTGAGCAGCCCTGAGTGGGGACAGCCACCGCAGGGCACCCAGACAGGGGTGGCACAGAACGCCAGGCTGCTGGGAGAGAGGCATCCCACGGGCTGGAGGGGTCTGCGGCAGGTACAATGTAATTATCCTCAATATTTATCTTGTTGTTCGTCTTTTCTATTTTTTCTCGTGAAAGAAAAGGAGAAAAAGACGGGTTTCTCATTTGCAAGTTAATTAGTCTAATTACCTCTAATTAAGGGCTCCCCACACAATGCAGATCACAAATAAGCTGCCACTGTCGCCTGCTCCCACTCTTCTCTCCTCAGTTTTGATTTTCCACAGGAGCTGCTTGATGGCTGTGGTGAGAACCTGGGTGTGGATCCTGGCTGTGCACAGCAGGGCTGGTATGGAATTTGGGAACAGCACCCGAGCCCTGGCAGGCAGTGCCCACAGCAATGTGGTGGCCACCATGAACGCTTCACCTGCTGGGATGCTCCAGGGAGTGAGGGGCCACACCTGCTCCCTCCTGGGCCCTGGAATGCCGAGGGAGCTGGTGCAGGTTAAAGCCCTGCAGGGGCTGCCCATGGGCAGTGGAGGGGTGAACACTACAGCAGCCCACAGCTCCCAGCCCACAGCTCCCAGTCCACAGCTCCCAGTCCACAGCTCCCAGTCCACAGCTCCCAGCCTGCAGCTCCCAGCCCACAGCTCCCAGTCCACAGCTCCCAGCCCACAGCTCCCAGTCCACAGCTCCCAGCCTGCATCTCCCAGCCCAAACTCCCACCCTGCAGCTCCCATCCTGCAGGTCCCAGGCTGCTCAAAGGCACTGGCACGTCACTGGGTCAGTAGCCACAGCATGGCCAGGACTGCACAGCCTCTGACCCCACACTGCTAGGCTCACACCAGCGCTGAAGATCCAGCTCCTTCCTTGGACATTCAGTTCTCCTGTGCCCAGGCACCCTTCCCAATACTGGCACAGCTCCCCACACCCTCCCAGCACCCAGCCCCACATCTGCCAACAAAAACCAGCTGCACTGGAGGGACTAACACCCTTCCTGGAGGGGCTACAGTGCCCCGTGGTGCCCCTGGCCCCTCCATGGCCCCTCACTATTCCAAACACTGTGCCCACACAGGAGCCCCATCCCAGTGGGGAGAGCACCTGGGCAGCCAAGTGACCCTGGAGCTCCTGGAAGTGCCCAGGGTGCTCAGCTGCAGCACCCAGCACCCTGCCCGGCCCTGGCTGCAGGCCATGGAGCTGGCCTGGCCTGGGGGCTGCACAGGAAAACCACATTTCACAAGTATTTTCCTATTTGGATGCTGGCCCCTGAGCAGGGGCAGCCCCAGGGCCAGGGTGGTGGAGCTGGTGGGGGTGGCCTGCACCCGCTCTCCTAATTAGCCTTTCTTCGTTACACCCCCCTCCCCAACTGCATGTGATGCTTTAAAGAATGACAGATCCTAAATCTAATTTAATCTACTCATTCACCCATCACTATAGCATAAAAATAGGAATATACCTATAAAAAGAGCATTGCCAGGCAGTGTGGGCCAAAATCACAGCTATTGTGGGAAAAGCAGCTTTGCAAAGCTAAAATTAATGTCAGTGTTTTCAATATAAAAGAACCCGAAGCAGAAAACATGGTTTTTTGGGGGCTTTAGGGCCTGTCCTCACTGAGCAGGGCAGCTGCCACGGCATGGCCAGAGTCAGGAGCTACCGTGGCTGGTCTCACATCCGTGCGAGGCACGAGCAGGGGGAGAAACCCGGTTTGAAACGAACCCGCTGCTGCAACACGCGACAACACCGCTCGGAATAGACCCGCTCCCTAAAAATATAACATGCTAAACTTGGCAGCAGCCCTTTTGGAAAGGAATTTTCCAAGCAGGATTTGCAGAGGCTGTTTCCCGGCGGGCCAGGCGCTGCTCAGCCAAGTCTCTTGTGCCACGGTGTGACTGTGAGCGCCGGGGATGTTCCCGGCGAGGAGCAGTGCAGGGGCAGCACTGCAGTGCTGCACACCTGTGCATCAGCCTGTGCTGGGGTCAGACCTGCACAGGGCTGGGGCTGCACCAGGGCTGTGCCAGGGTAGATGCTGAGCCTCAGAGCCCGGGTCTGCTCTGGGTCAGCACCGAGCCTTGTCCTGCAGCCATCACTTGCTCACGCACAACAACAGCAGAGATGTTTCAAGCAGTGACTGATTCCTCTGTTAAAATGAAGCCACCAAAGTGTCCTTCCATGCCCAGACCCTCACTGAGCAAGAGCCAAATGTCCCTGCCAAGCTCCCCCGAAGGATTCAGCGCTCCCACTGGCCCAGGCTGCTCTGCTGAACATGCACCACCCTCCCGTGGCCCCTGCCCTCCAGCCCTCCTGATGTCCTGCTCTTGGAGCACGGCAGTCCAGGGGGAGCTCCTGGACACACAACCCAGAATGCCATGGACCACGGCTCCTGTGGCCAGGCCAGGGTGGCCACATGGGGGGAGTGGAGCAGACTGAGCTGAGAGACACCCACCACACCTGGATGAGCCACTGGCACTGCTGAGCCCTCCCTGGTGCTGCTGGAAGAATTCAGGTTTTGCTGAGAGCTTCATTACTTGGTCATTCCTTCAAATCCCAACACAGCTGAAAACGCTGGGGCTGGGAGCTATGAAACATCAGCAGCAACCTGGGGAGCCAATCCAGCCACAGGCTCCTGGTGGGGAGAGCACTGTCTGCAGGGGACGAGGGCAGTTACTGCGTGCAGAGCCTGGCATGCCCCAGCTCTTGAGCGGCTGGCCAGCCCAGCAGACCCAGTCCTGGTCACTGGCACAGGCACTACCATGGTACGTCACCTTACAAACCCATCAAGGGTTTGGACAGGACCTGTAACCCAGGAGGTCAAAACCAAGTCCCACCAGACCCCATGGCACAACCAGCTCAGGGAGAGTCAGCTGAAGCCTCTCAGGTGTCCCTGCTACACAGAGGTGAGCCAGGCCAGCTGGCCAGAGCCAGCTCTGGGGTGGGCACGTGCCCACAGGCAGAAGCAGCATTGCTCCCTGTGTGCCCCTAGGGTGCAGGCAGCACAGGTGGACAGTCTAAAATCCAGAGTAAATTCAGAGCTAAAGCAGGTGCCAGGCACACCCACTGAGGGGCCCATCAGCAGCGCATGCCCCATGCCCCACGTGACATCCCTCTCCCTGAACCCTTGTTGTGACACCCACTGGGGACACCTGTCCCCAAGCACTGAGTGCAGAACCTCAGCACAGGATAAACCCCAGGAGGAGGATGGAGATTTTCACCTCCATCGTGCTCATCAGCCGGGTGAAAATCCAACTCCAAATCCTGTAATAAAACCCTCCTCCTGGCTTGCAAGCCCAGAGCTGCTGCCAAGGAGCAGGAGGCTTCTGGGAGAGCAGGGAGGAAGAGATGCGGAACACAACGGTCAAATCAAACCAGGCAGGGTGAACTGGGAGTTGCCAGTTCCAGGTGCAGAGCCACACACCCAGGAAAGTTCTGCTTCCCAGGGACCCGCAGCTCCGCTTTGCCCAGCCCTGCAGGCACTGGGAGCACCCGTCTGGCCATGCTGTCACCCCCGCTGCTGCCAGGCCCAGGCCAATCCATGCCAGAGTGCCCCGCAGGGCAAGAGAGCAGCACAGCTGAGCCCCTCGTGCGGCCAGGGACAGGGGGATCCCAGCTGGAGAGGGACATCTCCCGTGCTGCAAGAGAGGCTCTGGGCCCTGCACTGGCTGCCAGTCCAGGGCATCCATGTGCTCCCTTCATAGGGACGGAAACCATCCCTGGACGGGTGGGGGTTCAGGGACAGTTTTTGCTCAGTGTCAGATGTGCAGCAGCCACAGGGACCTCGGTGCAGCTTTGGGAAGACAAGAGTGAAATCCAGTGCAGCCCTGGCTGTCCCCGGGCTCTGCCCGCAGGAGGAGGGTGCAATAAATCACGCAGCCCTGCCGCAGCCCCCGCGTGCCCCGTGCCCACGCTGGTGTGACCAGCACCGGCCTCCCCAGCCAGCGTGGGACAGAGTGACCTGGGCCTCGCCATCCCCACCACCACAGGCCACGCTCTGGCCACGACCCCACTCGGACACCGGCCACAGACATGCCAAGGGACTGAACGCTCCCCAGCCCTTCCCGCTGGGTGAGGGTTGGCACCTGCGTGCCTGTCCTCGCCGCTGGGTGAACCGCGCCGGCCACGCCAAGTGCAGGGAGGATGCCATGAATTTTTAAACTCCTGAAAGCACAAATGGAGTGGTTTGCCTGGTTGGGAGATGGGATTTCCGATGCAGCACAGAGGCATTTGAAGAAGATGCTGCCTCTCCCAAGCCATGCTTCCCCTGGGATGCTGGGCCTGGAAACCCGGCACTCAGGGACCGGCACAGGAATCAGGGCAGCGCTGTGGGACAGCAAAACCTTGGCCCAGGTGAAGCACCAAACTGACGGCATCAGCTCCCTCTGTCCAGGCTGCCCAAGCCTGGCACCCACTTGGCACCATGTCCCCAAGTCCCTCCACAGCACCTTCCCGTGACAGCGGGACAAACCCACACACGCCCCACCGCGCGGCCCAGCCGTGGCCATGCCAGGAGCACACGCACACATACGTGCACACACGTGTGCACGCACCAGTTCATCACCTTCCCTGCTCTCTGGAGGCTGCTCAGGCCACGCAGGAGCCTCGTTCCTTCATCCGAGCATCCATCATCGGCAAGCGGCAGCAGCGCCGAGGCGGGGAAGCGCTGGACCCGCGCCGGCGGCTCTGCCTGCCGCACCGCCCGCGCCTCTGCCCTGGCCCTGCTCCCGCCACCACGGCGGGGAAACCAGAGAAACCCCAAAAGCTGCGGCCGAGCACCCGAGCCGCCCCGGCTGCACAACTCCGGCTGCCCTGGGGCTGGAGGGGAGGCTGGGAGGAAGCTGTCAAGCTCTTACCCTCTGCCGAGAGGGAAGCAGCCAGAAACACGTGTGAACCGGAAAGCAAAAAAATCCCCCGGAGAGGGTGGCTTACCTGTTGGAGGTAGAGGAAGGCTGGAGGACAGGGGAGAGAGTGAGGAAGCATGCCTGAGTTGGAGACAAGGAGGCAGCCCGAGTTAGCCATGGAGCACAGCATGTGTCGACAGGTAGCCGTGGAGCTGTTCGCGGGTCCGTCCTCTTCCGCACACTGCTATCCACCGCTATCCTCGTCTTCCCGGCTGGCCCCTCGGGCTCTCCCCTCCTCGCCGTCCCTCCCGACCCCTCGGCGCTAGTTAGGAGGGTTCATCTGCGGCAGGCCGGCCGCGCCGCCGCCGGAGCAGCGCTTGGCTCTTCACTTCGGGGCCATTAGACACTGGCACTGAGCGCACGGTCTGCAAAGGGTGTGCGTGAGCCAGAGCGGAGCGGGAGAGAAAGGAAGGGGAGGAGGAAGGAGAGAGGGCTCGGGAGCGAAATAAAAGGGGTGGGAGTTGGAGGAGGAGGGGGAGTCCCCTGTGCATTCAGACATCAAACAGAGCTCTGTATAAAATGAAGAGAATCCGTAATGACATGAGAACAGCTGATCCCGCACTTAACCCCTCCACCGCCGCCGCTTTGCAGATGGCTTCCCCGCCGCCCTCGCCACCCCGGCCACACGCTGGGGAAGCAGCCGGGCAGGATGGGGCCGAGCGGGCAGAGCCGTGTCCCTTCCCGGCGCTGGCTCCCAGGGGAGGAAGGGTCTTACCGCGAGTTTGGGTGGCGCAGCACGGGTGCCGAGCAGGGGCGGTGGTGGCAGGGCTCCGCGGGGCTCCCCCATGCACACACCGCCGCACACGTGCACACCGCCACGCTCTCGCTGCGAGACGCCGGCGCTGCCGGGCCGCGGGAGCCATGCAGCAGCCCCAGCTCCGCCTCCCCGGAGCCACCGGCCCGCGGCCACGCACGGCCCCGCACGGCCCCGCAGCCGCGGACCTGCGCCGCCCGGGCAGGGCAGGGCCGGCGGCCCGCAGCGTTCCCTGCCGGACCAACCGCAGCCTCACCGCTGCCCGCATGCCCCGGGCACCGCTGCTCAACGCTGCCAAGGTGTGGGAGCCCCAGGCACGGCCCCGTGAGCCCCCACCCGCCTGCCAGTCCCACCGGCAGGGAGGGCAGCGGGGACCCCTGCACCTCGGGGTGACAGGAGTTCCCCGCGCTCCCCAGAGCGATGGGGACCCTCTGCCCCAAGAGCCGCCCGCGGGCGGGCAGAGGTCAGCCCTGGCCGGGCTCGAGAGGTGTTTTGGCGTTTCCAAGGGGCCTGCGGTGCTGCCAGCAGCCCTGACGCATCCACACCACACTCGCGGCTGTCACAGCTGCCATGGCAATAGCCTACGTGCCACTGCCCGCCAGGGACAGCCGGCCTGGGCACACGCCTGTGTTCGCTCGGGTCCCCGTCCCACCTGGCACCTCCACCCCTCAGGGCCCCACAGCAGCCCAGCGCTGCCACGGGGTCCCTCCGTGGTGCCCCACACCTCCCACAGCACCATGCCCAGAGCCGTGGCAGCGCCAGGCTGCCAGGATGGCTTTGTGCTGGGGCATGTAAGAAACGAAACCTGGGCTCGGCTCAGTTTCCATCGTGGCCAAATGTGATGCACAAAGGCAGGGCTGTGCCAGCAGCTGCTGATGCTCCGTCTCTGCCGGAGCCTCCAGCACACGACCAGCCGTTTGGAGCTGGGATTTTCCACAGTATCCCCAGGCAGAGTGACATGCTGCAGTGTCCTGGTACACTCGCAGCAGTTACCGCTTGTGCTGCAGACGCTCCAGAGCAGCAGCGTGTGGCATGGCTGGCCCAGAGCCACAGGGAAAACCTGCTGCAAACGGCTCTGGGAGAGCCATCCTGAGAAGGTGTGAGGGGCCAAGGGCGTGCCAGCCCCTCCCAGGGGGTCCTGAGTGCTACACTCCAAAGGGACTTCAAGGAGCTGAATTAGGGAGGGGATGCCAGGCCATGGGGAGGCTTTGTCACCACCATGGCCTTGTGGTACTGGGCACCAAAAAGGTCCAGCAGTGACATCTGCTGCCAACAGCATCCCCAGGCACTGCTCCTGTGGCTGCCTCACCACAGCTGCTGCCCCTCCAGCTCCAAGGACCATGACAGACGCAGTGGCCCCTTGGGCACACCTGGTGCTCAGACCCTGAGCTCCTGCTGGTGTCCAAGCTTCCCTTCCCAGGGACACCCATGCCCCTGGTGCCATGCTCTCCTGTGTGCTCCAGCACCTGGGGAAGGGTGTGGGACAGCTCTGAAAGGGACAAGTGTGTCCTCTCACAGCCCTTTGTGCAGCTGAGGGGAGAGGGGCGCCCCAGGAACCTGCACACACCCAAGCACCACACAGACACCTTGAGCAACCAACAGGCAGTTCCAACGGCCCTGGGCCGGTCTGGCTCCACTGCAGCTCCTGGAGGTGACAATGGCAGGGCAGTGCCTGGCACACTGGCCTTGCGGTGCCCAACTAAGCGAACCACGTGAGGCAGGAACTGGCTCCAGGATGAGGTAATCCGCCCATCCTCCCCCTGGCTCCGGCCAGGGTGACTCAAAGGCATTCCTGGCCGGTGGCAGCACCACAAGTGCTGGCACTGCCCTGAGCCAGCAGCGAAATGGGCACAGCTCTGGGAGCTGAGCCGTGCTGGAGTCTCCTCTCTCCCTTCTCCTGCCATCACCAACGCGTGCCTGGCTGCAGAGATGCCCCTCTGCAGCGGGGAGCCCCGGGGGACGCTGGCAGGGCAGGGTGACCCCAAGCCCCCATTCAGCTCCAGTGGGAACACCCTGCTGGCCACTGGGGGCTGGTTTCCCTCACCCTGCCTCTCCCAGCGACACCGTGGCACTGCCCCAGCCAGCAGCACCGGTGGTGGCACCAGGGCTGTGCCCGGCCCCGCAGAGCTGCAGGCCCCGAGGAGCACCTCCAAAACTGAAGCCTCCTGGAATGAAAGTTTATTTATCTGTTTAATTAAGATGTGTTCACCAGGCGCACAGACCCCATTCCATCTGTCTCACTTACAGCCGTGTCCCAGTAAAATTAAACCTAATAAATATCAGCAGAGGGAAAGCAAAGGGCACGTGTGAGATATACGATCAAAGGCTGAAGTTGCACAGGGCTGCAGTTCTCAGCACATCTCTCTCTGCCCTTCGGGGCTGGGCTGGCGCTGCGCTCCCCCGCTCAGGATGGGGCTGCCTTTCCTTCAAATCAGCACAATTCCCAGTTTTTTATTTATTTTAAATGAACCCTTCAGGGCTCCTTGGTTTTGTTTCCTGGAAGAGGGAGAACAACATGGCACTGGGACTGGAGTGGTCTTGGCCACTGTTCTGCTGCTGGAGCCAAGGGACAGAGCCTGCCCTGGGAGCACTGGTGGGCATGCACCCCCAAACCACAGGGAACTTGCCAGGGACAGCGCAGCCCCTCTGGCTGCTCCAGGCACTGGGATGTACCTGCTGCACAGCCCAGAGCTGTCAGGGGGTGCCCAAGGCAGCCAGTGCGGTGCTGTTCTCTCCTTGGGAAATGCCAGAAAAGCCCAGGCCTCCTCCAAGGGACACTCCACCATTTGGAAGCTTTATCCATGAGGAATGAGACACAGAGGTGTGCCTGGAGCCCCGTGCCCCCAGCCCCACTGAGCATGCGGTGTCACGCAGGTTATCCACGTGCCCTGCATGTGCTGCACCAAGCCCTGAGCTCCTGTCAGAGCTGTCCCAACCCCATGCCCAGATTCTGACCCACAGGATGCAGTAGGAAATCCAGTGCCTGGCACCACGGTCCTTCCTGGGACCCCCAGGTATCCCCTCCCAGCAGAGAGGGATGATGCAAAGCCCACGGGCCTGCTGTGGGGGCACAGTGCACAGCCATGGGGGGCTGGCTGTCCCACAGGCTGCCGGTGTTTGATAGGACCCCGTGCTCCCTGCAGGGCAAAGCTGGGTGCTGACGCTCGTGAGAGCTGCCAGGGAGGGCTGCAGATCAGGCAAGACACAACCTCTGCCACGAGGGCTGTCTGGGGAGATCAGCTGCTCCAGCCTCCCTGGGGTCACGCTGTGAGTGCAGTGCTGGCAGCCCACCGGCACCCAGGGGCAGCCGTACCAACCTAATCCTCTCCTCCCACCCACTCCAAAATGCCCCCAGGCCGTGGCATTCATTAATTAAAAGCTCATTAGTAGTTATTCAAAGACATCAAGCAATTAAATGAAGGCATTGACAGATCCGAGCTGCTGTGTGACAAGGAACATCCCATGGCAGGGAATGTCCGTGTGGCAAGAAGGTCTCAGCTTGGGACAGGACAGTGAGAAGGGACTGACAAGCCTCCCTGGCACCCGGTTAAACCTCTCTGTCTTTCCCTGCTCCTTCCTCCTCCTCCTCCAGCAGCTCTCAGGTGTCACTGGAGACACTGCCTGCTCTGAATTCCCAAAGATGGAGCACCCAGGTATGACCTCACCAGGTGAAGAGGGGACAGTGACCAAACCACAGCCAGGATCTGAGACAGCAGCTGTGGCTGGGGAGGGGAGCAGGCACGGAGGGAAAGCACATGGAAGTTTAAAGGGATCCAGGGAAAAAACCCACCTCATAAAGATTTTCCTGGCCCACTGTGGGGGGAACAGGATGGAGCCTGGGGATCTGTCAGCCTCTGGCCAGAGCTGCCAGCACCATGCAGAACAGGAGAGCGGCTGGGCTGGCACCTGGGGGTGTTCCACGGCCTCCCGTGTCACCCCTCGTGTCTGCCCTCGAGCCACATGGGCTGGGACAGGAGCCCTGGTGCTCTCCACAAAATGGCACCTGCTTGGAGCTGTGCGTGTCCCCATCATCCAGCAGGAGCAGTTGGTGCACAGGGACCTCCAGCAGCCAGGCCCACGGGCGCTCTGGCTCCCTGCAGGAGGCACAGGGACACAGGGACACAGGGACACAGGGACACAGCTCACCCCCCAGGCTGGGCAGCCTGAGCCACAGCCCATCACTGTGCCTGGCTCCTCTGCCCACACCGCCCTTCCTGCAGCCCTTTCACTTGACAAAATATTTACATGAAATGGCAATTAGGCTCCCTGGATTTAATAAGAATTAACCTGCAGCAACAGCACCGTGGCAGAGCAGCTGCTGCCGAGCACCTCGAGCTCACGGGCTGGGTGGGCAGTGCCGGGGGGCCAGAGCAGGGAAACAGCTGTGCCATGCGTGCAGGGTCACCGGGGCCAGGAGCACGGCCACCACTGCCGGGGCCAGGAGCACGGCCACCACTGCCGGGGCCAGAGCCACCACCACTGCTGGGGCCAGAGCCACCACTGCTGGGGCCAGAGCCACCACTGCTGGGGCCAGAGCCACCACCACCACTGGGGCCAGAGCCATCACCACTGCTGGGGCCAGAGCCACCACCACTGCTGTGGCCAGAGCCACCACTGCTGGGGCCAGAGCCACCACCAAGGCTGGGGCCAGAGCCACCACTGCTGGGGCCAGAGCCACCACCACTGCTGGGGCCAGAGCCACCACTGCTGGGGCCAGAGCCACCACCAAGGCTGGGGCCAGAGCCACCACTGCTGGGGCCAGAGCCACCACCACCACTGGGGCCAGAGCCACCACCAAGGCTGGGGCCAGAGCCACCACTGCCGGGGCCAGAGCCACCACCAGGGCTGGGGCCAGAGCCATCACCACCGCTGGGCCAGAGCCACCACCAGGGCTGGGGCCAGAGCCACCCCTGCTGGGGCCAGAGCCATCACCACTGCTGGGCCAGAGCCACCACCAAGGCTGGGGCCAGAGCCACCACTGCCGGGGCCAGAGCCACCACCACCGCTGGGCCAGAGCCACCACCAGGGCTGGGGCCAGAGCCACCACTGCTGGGGCCAGAGGCACCACCAGGCCCAGCACAGACTGAGAAGTAGGAAGGAATGATGGAGGGTGACGCAGGATTGATGGAGGATGATGCAAGGAAGGAGCAACTGCAGACCAGGAACCTGAAATGCCACATTCCCAGGGTCCCCCTCTTCCCTGAGACCAGCTCACTGCCTGACAAAGGGTTCCCAAGAAAAAGCACCCTTGAACTGGCCACTGTGCCTCACAGGCTGCTGGGGGGCTTTAGCAGCAGCCCCCAGGGTGCCAGCACATGGGACACAACAGGAGGGGTCCAAGGCACCCCAAGCAGAGGTGTGTGTGGCACTGACAGTGGGGGCACCAGCACTGGGCTGGGATCCACCTGAGCAGCAGACAGGTGAGGTGGGCACGGGGGAACACCAGACTGAAGGTATTCCACAAGCAAACACTCCATCCTCATAAGATTTTTTTTTAGATGCACAGAGAGGATGTTAAACAGGTGACCCAGGGAACACTTTATAAATCGTAGCATTTACAGACCCCTTCCTCCCCTTGCCCCACACACTCCTAATTTCTCTGCAATTACTGTTCATTTGAAGACATTTTGTTTTGGCATCTCAGCCTGTTGAGGTGTTGGTGCCACCACAGCGCTCCTGTCATGCAGGGACAGCAGGGACCCTCTGCTTCCTCCCACGCCGCCATGGAGAGATGCCCACGATGCCAAGAAATGACGCTCACAGCTCTGCCGGGATCACAGCCCTTGCCCTGCCCTTCCCAGCGGAGCTGAGGGTGCCACCACGCAGTGCTGGGGGTGCCACCACGCAGTGCTGGGGGTGCCACCACGCAGTGCTGGGGGTGCCACCACGCAGTGCTGGGAGCGGCTGCCCCGGGCTGGCTGGCTCTGTGCACCGCATGGGACAGGGAACAGGGACCTTGGAGTGCCGCTGCCCCACAGCCAGTGCGGTGTGGGAAGCTGTGCCTGGAGCTCCCATTGGAACGGGCACCCCCTGCCCGTGCCTGCTCGGCCGAGCTCTGCAAGGCCACAGCTCCGCTCTGCTCTGGCTGCTGTGCTGGGTCGTTAAGTCCCTGGGCAGAATTAGCACCGAGGCAGGAGGCTCTGCCAGCCCTGACAGGCTCTGGAGCCGTGGCAGCGCCGACGTCCCTCATGACAAAGCACCTTACACCTGAAAGCCGCGTCCCTGAGAAACAATGAATTCGCATTATCCTCCTCCTCCTCCTCCCCGTAAGCTCCTTTCCCCACATCCCCCTTCGCCTGCCTCTGCCCACTCTGTTCCCTGCTCCCAAATCCAGGGGAGCACAACTCCCTGGAACGTGTCAGCCCCACCAGACTGCCGCAGCCCCCAGCCCCCCGCCATCTCTGAGGGAGCGGGTGGAAGGAGCTGGTGCCCCTGGCTTTCAGCCCCAGCTGCTGGGCTGGGATGCCACAGGAGGACCCTCGGGTGGTGTAGAGCCTGATACAGCCCCGCTCTGGCAGCTCTGGGGAGGGAGTGTAGCTCCATGGGGGCTGCTGGCTCCAGCTCCTCGCCCTCTGCTCACTGCCCCAGCTGCACCCAGACTGGGGCTCACACCCACATTTGGTGTCCCAGCCCCAATTCAAGGGCCTGGACAGACCCTGACACGTCCCCTCCTCTCCATCCCTGCACAGAGCTCTCGAGATGGCTGGGTAGGTCCCAGCCCTGTGCCCGCTCCAGCCATGGCCTGTGTGCTCTGCTGGTGAGGGGGATCTGAGCCCCCCGTGCTCAGCCCATCACCCAGCCCTGCCCCCTGCAGCCATGGCCTGTGTGCTCTGCTGGTGATGGGGAGCTGAGCCCCCCGTGCTCAGCCCATCACCCAGCCCTGCCCCCTGCAGCCATGGCCTGTGTGCTCTGCTGGTGCAGGAGGAGCTGAGCCCCCCGTGCCCAGCCCACTGCCCAGCCCTGTGCCTGCTCCAGCCATGGCCTGTGTGCTCTGCTGGTGCAGGGAGAGCTGAGCCCCCTGTGCCCAGCCCACTTCCCAGCCCTGCCCCTCACTCTGGGCCCAGCAGGGAAACAAAACTGTGCATCCCCCCAGCCTCAAAACCCCTGGGCAGAGACTGCTGTGGAGGGACTTTGGGGTTCACAAGGGGATCTCAGGGGTCTCAGGGTTCCCATGGTAGGCTCCCCTCAGCAGCCTCAGGAATTTCAGGCCTGGGATAAAATGTGGGGGCTGCCCTACCAACATCTGTCAAGATTCTGGGTGGGCACTGTGAGAGGGGGCTGCTGGGCTGCACAGACCTGTCACCTGAATGTCCCACTGTCACCTGAATGTCCCACTGTCACCACAGACCCATGTCCCCACCCAGCACTGCCCCCAGGCAGGCACCAGAGCCCACCAGTGACCACCAAAGTACAGCTGGGGCAAGGGTTTGGTGCTGGCCAGGGGAGGCACCTTCTGCCCACAGCCAGCACCACATGGAGCGTGGACAGGGCAGTGCAGAAGCAGGAGAGCAGCTGGAGCTGCCCTCAGCAGGGACGAGGCCGCGGTGTCCAGGCAGGGACCGCTGTCCCTGGTCCTTCCCAAGGCCAGGCCTGTCCCCAGCACTGCAGCCCATCCCTGCCTGCTGCTGCCAGCCGTGGGCAGCGGGTGGTGACCACAGGGGGTGGCACAGCCAGGGAGGAAACCTGCGAAACCACCCCAGAGCTGAGCAAAACCTCAGCAGACAGGCAGGGAAGTGCCCACCCTTGGCAGCGGTACCTACCCAAAAATACATCATCGTGTCAGCGGCGGGGGCTGAGGCGCTCTGCGGGCTCGGTGGGAGGGCGATGGGCTGCTCCCGGCGCGGGCTGCACCGGCCCCCGCTGCTCCTGGGTGGGCTCTGTCCGCTCCGGCTGTCCGGCTGCAGCAGCGCCGAGGGCCGGCGGTCCCGGAGCGCTGCTCCCGGAGCCGTCGCGGCGCGAGTGAGCGCTCGCCGCGGCTCAGAGCCGGCGTCCAGCCCCCGACATGCTGCCGGGGGAGGGCAGGGGCCGGCCGGCCGCCGCGGGGTAGCCCCGGTGGGCAGCGCCCAGGGAAAAATGGGAGAGGGAAAAAAAATTAAATCATCTCCAGTGTCTTCGGGGACCAAAGGGAAGGGCGAGCGTGTGAGGGGACGCCAACCCCAGGGGTCAGAGGGGCGCTGGGGAGAGGGTCCGGGACCGGGCTGGGTGCTGGGGCCACGGCAGCGGCAGTGGCAGTGTGGGCGCTCGCTGGCGCAGCGTGGGCTCCCGCTGACACTCCGGGAGCCGATGTCCTGCCTCAGCATTTTTCAAGCTACCCTGTCAATAAGAGAATCCGCCGCTCACAGTTAACCTGCGAGGTGCCAGCCGGTTCCCGGCCCCGCCGGCCGCAGCAGATTCTGTAATCCCCCGCTCCCTTCGCTCCTCCCGGCCGGCAGGGACGCTCAGCCGTGTCCGCCTGCGGTGATGGTCTCCCCTGGGAGGCCCAGCGTCCCCCGCTTTTTTTGGAGCAGCCAAGCAGCGGCCGAGGGGGACAGAGCCAGCAGCCCCCGCGTGTGATGGGGAGCCATGGGGACAGTCCTTGGAGCCACCACGGACCGCACGGAAGGCAGAAATCCCAACCAACGCCAGGGCAGCCGCTCCTTCCTTGAGCCCCAGCACTGCCCCCCAGCAGAGCCCCGGGACAGGGCAGCAGGAGCAGACAGGGGACACAGCCCAGGGCTGGCCCGTGGGGTAAATCAGGGGGTCCTGCACACACGCCCCAGCCACCCCTGGCACACCGAGCAGGCTTGGCAGCCGGGCAGTGCTGCTCCCCAGGCACTAAATCTGTCCTCCCGGGGCACGGCGCAGTGGAAGGAGCAAGGGGACCGTGAGCGCTGAACCAGGCGTGGTGGCGAGGGAATAAATAAGGATAAGGGAAGCAGGGGAGTGAGGGGGGCAGCAGATTGGTCTCCGGGGCCCAGCTGGTTCTGACATCTACAGCCCATAATCATATTCAGAGCAGCACAGGCTGGAGGCAGCTCTCCTCCAGCACGGCAATAAACGAGAGCAACACTCTCAATAATTCAGCACCAGGAGAGGGTGATAAAGCAGCAGAGGCACCACTGCAGGCAGCTGGGGCGGGGGGCTCCCTGCTCCCTCTTATATCTCAGTGATCCAAACCCTTTCCTCTCTCTCTGTGCCCTGTAAATGCAGCCCCAGCTGTGACTTGGGGCTCCCCGCAGCCTGCCAGACCCCCCCAGCCCTGCTGGATGGACAGAGGGGCAGTGCAGCAGAATGAAACCCCCCCAGCGCCAGCAGACAAAACCTGGGGCTCACCGGGCAGGGCACAGAACTGTCCTGGAGCCAGGGCAGCAGCAGGAGCACCTCCCCAGCTCCCTTCCAGCACCATTCCACCCTCTGCCACTGCAGCCCCCCACACCTGCACAGACAGAGCCCAAAGCCCCTGTGCCAGACCCCAAACCTCCCACCCAGACCGGGCATGGGGCAGCTGGGCTGCAGGACCCCCACCCCGCTGCTGTCCCCTCCGCCGTGGGCACATCTCTCCAGACACATCCAGCGCGTCCCAGCAGCCCCAGGACTGACCTGTGACCCCCGGCCCCACGCACAGCAGGACACCGGGAGGGAGCAAAGGCCCCTCCTCAGCACGGGGAGTGAACCGCCAAGACATCAGTAAAGGCACAGGCGGCAGAGGCGGGGCAGCCCCGGCCCCACAGCCCTCACCACTGCGGCTGACCAGCACGAATCCGGGCTCACAGCCACAGCCCAGCCCGCGTCCCGTTCATCCTGCCCGGGCTGCCTGCGAGCCCTGCTCCCCACCCAGCCCTTCTGCTCCTTCTAGCAGCTCTTTTTCCACGTTTCCCAGGGGATCTCAGGACCCTTCCAGACCCTGTCCCAGCAGGTCACCTCCATCCTTGTCCTGTGTGTGCCAAGCATGGGAGCGTTCCCCTGCCAGGCGCCTCTTTGTGGTTTTGCATGTTGGCAGCTGCTGTAGCACAGTGCCACTGCCTTGGCCCCCGTCAACCCCTGGTCCCCCTGGCACCCCCAGCCCATTCCAGGGCCCAGAGCAATGGATGCACCACTCATCCTCTGCAGCCCCTCAGCTTTCTTTGCTCCTCTGCTTCACTGGCTTTGGCAGGGGAGCACTGTTCTCAGTGGGATGGGCCTTGGGGGGATGCAGTGTCCCCCCAGAGATGGGACCCTCCTACTGCTGGGAAGTCCAGTGACCTGAGGGTAGGACAGGAAGGGGCCATTCCCACCTGACCAGCGGGCACCGGGCTGGCAGAGGGCATCTGGTCTGATCCCCCTTCCACATACATCAGCATGAGCTGCCTCAGCCCGGGGGCACTGTGAGCTGTTGTGACACCTCCCAGAACCCCGGGGACAAACATTTCCTGCCGTGGGCAACTGCCAGGTCAGGGTCAGGATGGGGCTGTGGGCTGCTCTTCACCCCTATAAGGACAGGGATGGCTCCTCCAGGGGTGGCTCCTCCAGGGATGGCTCCTGGGAGCCGCACAGCACACGGACAGACAGCAGATCAGCACACACAGACACTCACAGGCACGCCAGTCTCAGCTCCCCTCATGCAGGATTCACGTCACACCTGCGAGGGGCTCAGCACCAGGGGGGAGCCGGGGGCTGCTGGCAGAGGGGAGGGGGCAGCCTCCCTCCCATCCGTCCCCCGAGCACGGCTCGGAGCCCACCAGCCCCTGCCCGACCCCTGAGCCGCAGGCTGAGGGCGCTGCCCCACCCCGCACCAAGCACCCACTGCCAGCCCCACACATGCAGGGTCAGCGTGCAGGAGGGACCCCGCGAGCAGCCAAGGCAGAGCCCAACGCAGCCACTGGGATCCGAACCCTCCATACCTTTTATTGAGCCCAGCTCCTCCCGCGGCGCTTGCACTGGGCTCTCTAGAAAAGACAGGGAAGAGGAGGAAGAATTAAAATCAATGATCATCATCACTAACCTGTTACAGTCGATGCTGTCTGCTCATTGACTGCACGCTGTTGGGATATGAGCATGGACGTGAGTGTTGTTCCCTGGGCCCTGGGGAGCCTGTGCTGGTCAGGAGCTGCTGGCCAGGCCAGGGGCTCAGCCCAGGGCAGCCGAGCAGCATCAGCACCCACCAGCACCGTGCCCAGGGTGATGGGTGCAGGAACCCCCCCTTCAGCTCCACCAGTGCACCTCAAACACAACCCAGCTCCCACAGACCATGGGCCCCTTCCTCCGCTCCCCCAAAAACCAGCAAGCCGCAAGTGTGACCTGCCCTCACACCCCCATAGCTGTCATAGGGTGAGCTGGGTTGGTGTGTCCCAAATTTTCTGCCCACACCAGCACGGTGACACGCTCCTGTGAGGAGCAATCCCTGCGGCACACGGCTCCGCTGCTGTCCTGGCTCTGGGCACTTCTTGGAAATTAAGCCAAATTTCAAAGAAAACTTCCTGAAAGCTGCACTCCAACTAATTGGCTTTTGCATCATGGCCAACGCAAACATTCATCAATCATGTTAGACCCTCAGAAATAATGAGAATGGCTGATACATCCCAGGAGTGGTTAAAGAATGGGGGGGCTGTGTGTGTGTGTGTACCCGCTGCTTTGGAGCTCTGAGGGGCTGAGTCCCACCTGCCCAACAGCTCTGCCCCAAGCACTGGAGCTGCAAAGCTCAGCCCCCCTGCAGGAGCAGCACCCCAAGGTGAGGGTCCCAAAGGTGGGTGCAGGGACTCTGTGCCTGGACACTGCTCTGAGCTCAGGGCCAGTCCCAGTGAGCACCCGGCCCACGGACGGTCTGCAGACACCTCAGACACCTCCGGTGGCGCTCAGGAAGCAGAGACTGGTCCCAGGCACTCGTGTTAGCAAACACGGTTCTCATCCGCTCAGCAGGATAATCAATTATGGTAATTCCTGCCTCAATGAATCAGATTCATGGAGGAGTACAGCTCATTAGGCTGGTGCTGACTTCCATTAGCACTCTTATGATAAAAACCCTCCAAACACTCTCACCCGGCACGATGCCTTCACCAGGCTGGGGGTCTCCCCTCCCCCAGGCCAGGGCAGACCCAGCTGTGGGATGTGGGTGTCCTAAAAAAGAGAACTTTGGGAACTCCCTGGCTCCCAGCAGCGTGATGACACCCCTGCACCTGCAGGCCTGGCAGACCCGCCTGCCCCCCAGCCACCACTCCTGAGCTCCTCCACAGCTTCACCAGGATCCCGGCTGGGATCAGGAGATGGCACAGCAGGCCCAGAGCACTCCAGGAGCGGGGCTGGGAGTGCTGGGAGTGCTGGGAGTGCTGGGAGCCCAGTCTGCTGCTTTGCAATGAATAATTGACGCCGCTGCTCCTGGGGGAGGCTCAGCGATGGGTAACGCCGCATTTCCCAAACACATTTCCCAAGAACGGCGCCTTCTGAGAAGCTCCCCAAAGCAACGTGGGGCCCCGCAGCCAGGATGTGCCTCAGCTGGGATGTGCCAGACTTGCTGGCACAGCCAGGGAATCGCCAAGCCCAGCTCCAGCCCAGGCAGAAACCTCTGGTGGTCCCGGCACCACAGGGAGCAGGATGCTCAGCCAGAGCCTCCCTGTCACACACACCAAGGTGGGAGAGGGAAACCCCTGGCAGAGCGATCATGGGAGCCAGGAGCAGCTCTGGGCAGGATCTGGGGGCTGTTTGATCCAGTCTCTGCTTTTCTGGCAGAGGTCTGGGCTGACCGACTCTACCTGGAACCTCGCAAAGCCTCAACGGGACCCAGTGGCAGAACAGGTGACCCCAACCCAGCAAACCCCACCCGGATGAGAATCAGGGGTCTGCACATGAAATGCATCCCGTGTCACGGGATCCCATGAAAGCTGCACCTCATCACCCCCCTCCCCACACTGCAACCTGAGGCAGGCCTGGCTCTGATCTGCTGGGAAACTTCTTGGTAGTTTCTCAAAGTACATTTTAACCCCCGTTCCCTCCACCAAAAATCCTAAATTAATTTTGCTTTTAATTAAATTCATTAGCAAAGATTATCTGGCTGAGGAACAATAATGTCCCACCCCTCCCCCCACAGCCCTCTCTATTTATATCCCCATATACAGAACAGCAGCGAATATTTCTTTATGGGCCATTAAAGGTTTAATGTTTAATTTATAACCACCTTCTCCGGCGGGTGGGATGGCCAGGCACAATGTCAACATTTTTAATTAAACGAGAAGGGATTTTTTTTTTTCCCCCAGCTAAGGAATATAAAACATCCCGTTCCCAGCAGCGTTGGAGGCAGGGGCAGGAGGGGCAGGGGCTGGGGCAGAGGCTGCTCCTGCACAGCAGCTCCCAGGACATGTTTCCCACTATCCTGCCCTGCCTGGGGCCAAGCCAGGGCTGTTCCACACTGCTGGCCAGGAGCTGAGACATGAGAGGAGCCCAGAGGAGCCCTGGTGGGGCAGAAAGGGGCCACCAGCAGGACACATCTAGGACTGCTCAGGAGAGGGTCCAACCAGCAGCTCAGGTCCAAGGAGAGCGTCCTGGGGACAGGGACAACACGTGGTGCTGTCCCCACTTTGGGAAGCCCCTCCCTGCTGTGGCTGCGGGGCTTGGCAGGGTCCTGGCAGGGGGCTGAGCACCAGCTCCAGTGCAGGTCCCTCGGGGGGGGCAGGGGTGAGGATGTGGCACTGCCACACTTGGCACAGCCCATGCAAACGTCACTGGCCACCAAACCCCACCCGAGTAACAGCTGTGAATCTCCCAGCCGAAATCCTTCCTGCAATTTCTGCTGGCATCTCCTCCCACCCCAGTGACTGCGACTCCTGTGGCATCACCACCTCCTCCAGCGAGGAGATCAAAGTGCTCCCCGTGCCCATGGAACCCGCCGTGAGCCACGTGGCACCCGCTGGCACAGCGGGCACTGCCGGAGGAGTCTGGCACTCCTGGCATCCCACTGGCATCCCTCCCACAGCCCCTCATCCCGCCACGGGCACAGGGGAGCTGTCCAGCCGTGCTGCCAGCACCGACAGCCTCAGCAGGACCGTGCAGCCCTCCCTGCCTGGACAGCAGCAAGGGGCAGCTCCGAGCAGGCAGCTTTCCATTATTGGAGTATTTTATCTTACAGGAGAGATTAAATCTCTGTACAGAGAGGCGCAAAAGCGCTGAATCAGCAGCTAGCCAGGGGTGGCAGGTTCAGCCATGAGCGTTTGGCTCCAGCACAGCCTGTCAGTGCTTCATCCTCCTGCATCCACACTCTGCCAGACACTGCCAGCCCTGAGCCCCCCCACCCTGCTCCCTGCCCTTGCCACATGCAGCTCCTCGCAGTGCCTGGCAGCCCCACGCCAGCCCTGTGCTGCACTGACAGATCCAGAGCAAGCCAAGCGCCACTGGCATGGCTGAGCTGCCTTCCTCCCTCCCTCATCATCCCCCGCACACCACGGATGGGCTGGCAGGAGGTGTCCCGGCACAGCTGCCATGGCAGCCAGCAGGCCCCCAGCCCGGCCCTCCCTGCGGGCTCTGCTCACACCCACACCTCAGCAGGGTCCCTCACAAAGCCACGTTCCTGCTCCCCTGGACACCAGTGACTCTCATGGCCGTGTTGGCTCCAAAGCCAAGGAGGAGGCAGGGCGGTCACGGCTGCCCACGTGCCCACACACGTGTGCTCACGGGAGCAGGCGTGCAAGGGCCGGCTGCAGGGAGCCAGCAACGGAGCAGGGATGGTGCTGTGCCGCTCACTAAAAGCATGAGTGTCACTAAATCAATAATTCATTTACTTTAATGAGATAAGTACTCGGAAAACTAATTGCAAACCTGCTCCATTTACTCCAACCCATTATAGCCCTTAATGTAAATGGCAGGAACGCTGCTGGAGGAAGGGGAAGGGCTTTGGGTGGAAGATTGTGTCGTCCTTCCCTTTCTTCTAAGAAAAAGAAATATCAGTCATCAGCTGGGACAGGAGAAGCCAAAAGAGCCAGTGGAATCACATGTGGAAGTGCTGATGATGGAATCGCTGCATGGAAGCACTGACGGCGGAGCAAGGGGAAAACCCAGTCCCCCCTGGAGCCATCCCTGTCCCTCTGCCCATGCTGCCACCACAGAGGGATCTCCCAAGCTGGGATGTGGCTTCACTCTTCTCCTGTGCCACAGATTCCCGACTGGAGCCCTGCTGGATGTGCACCCTGAGGTGGTCACTGCAATGATCTGTCACCGTTATAAACCCGCGAGTCTATCTCTGGCACAGCATCCCCCGGTGCCGGCAGCTGCCAGCTCCTCTGCCTCAGCCACTGCTGCCCCTGCCCACCCCTCCAGCCCCTGCCAGCCCCCACGTGCCCGGGGAGCCAGAGTGGGCAGGGGCGTCCTGCCAGGCCCCAGCACTTTCCTGAAAAGGAGTGGTGGCTCCCGGCAGCGAAGGCGCTGCGTTCCTGAACCGCAGCCGGAGCAGGAGCTGGGTGCCAAGGGCTCACTTCTCGCTTGCTGGAGCAAATGGCAGGTCATAAAAAGGAACTGTGACAGAAGAGAAAATGTTCCAGAGTCCACAAGGACCAGTCCAGGGTAAATCCATCTGCTCAGCAATTTAGCTAGAAAATCCTTTCCAATCATCCGTGCTGTAGGTCCTTCATCCCCAGCTGGTGGCTCTGGTCAGGGCCTGCCCCACTCCTGCAGCTCACATGGGGTTCGTGGTGCTTGGTGAGCCCAGAACACCTCCACAGGGACACTCGGGGAGGGGTCACACCTCGGGGAGGGGTCACACCTCGGGGAGGGGTCACACCACCCCTTGCTGAGGGCTTGACAGTGGCATCGCCTATGGGGACTCTTTCCCAAGCTCTTGGCTCACTCAGAAGAGCACATCATCCTTCCCAGGTCCCATATCCATGGCACCATTTGTGGGATGCAGGCGGCTCCCAGGGAGTGCAGATCCCACCTGGAGCCCTGTGACCAGCCCTCACACCTCCCATGGGCAGCAGCAGCAGCAGCAGCAGCAGGCTGCCCTGGGAGCCACGGCTGAGGAGAGCTGGGATAATCCTGCCTGGCTGAGAACTCCACAGCTCAGCCTCGCACAGCCGCTGCAGAGATCTCCCTGCAGGCATCCCACTGAATCCCACCTCAGCCACTCCTGTCTCACAGAAAATCAATGGCAAGCATCTCAATTAATCACACCGGGGGCAAATTGATTAGGAGCCTAAATAAGGTCAACATGGTTGTCTGCTTATAGGGTGGGACCCCTTAATCATCATTTTATCTGCAACGGGCTGCAGAACCGGCAATCACAGCAGCTCAGGAGCACAGAGGGATCTGCACTGAACTCCTGCGGCTTTGAGGGCCGGTGGCACCAGAGCTGTGGCTCTGCCATAAGGAGCTGCATTCCAGCTTGAGGCAGAGGCCAGAGCCCTGAGTGGGGACAGCGAGAGCCCCACGCAGAAACCCCGAGGCCCAGCTGCCACCTCCAATTCCAAGGCGAAAAAACAGCCAAGCTCTGCTCTGGGTAGAGCACAGCCCTCTGACCCCACACCAGCTGGGGGTTCCTTTGGCTTCCCCTGTCCCAGCTGATGACTGATATTTCTCTTGCTTAGAAGACACAATCTCCCACCCTTAAGTCCTTCCCTTTCCTCCAGCAGCATTCCTGCCACTCTGTTAAAGGCTGTGGCTGGGCTGGGGTAAGGGACAGGGCCATGACTGCTCCTCTGCTCCCCACAACCCCTGGGTGCTGCCCACAACCCCGTTGGCACTGGACACACCTCACTCACCTGCCCCAGCCACCCGCCGCCTCCTTTTGTTGTAAATACCGGTATAAATATTATAATTTGGTTTAATATTTAATATAGTCAGGTTAAATAAGCATTCCCAGCCCCATAAATAATCATTAACGGAGGATTCTAATTGTGCTGTTGGGATCCGGCTTCATGACTTATTTAGCGGGCAGACGCTCTTCCCCTCCGCGTTCCCCACGCGCTGTAAATTAACCTGTGGCTCAGCCCCTCCCTGAGAACCTGGTGGGACACGGCGCAAGGAGACGGATCCACTCCGGGATGACACCGGGATGTGGAGCCAGGAGAACGCTCGGGATGAAGCCAGGGGGGACAGGGGGAGCAGAGAGGCTGGAGGAGCCTGCAGGAACGTGGAGCAGCTGAGCAGGACAGGACTGTGAGAGAAGATCCTGGATATCGGGGCATCCTTTGACACCTGGGCACGGCGTGGGCCCTGCAGCAGAGGTAGGTGAGCCACGGATGGGGAGCACCCACCCACCCTGCTCACCCCGGGGTGGCATCAGCAGGGACACAGAGCACAAAACGCAGCCAGGCGAGCGGAGAGCAGGGGAGGCTTTTATCCCAACCACAAACCTACTGTGAAATTGATTGGAAACAATAGCAAAAAAAAGAAACAACCCCCAAAGCACCAAACCCAAAGCGTGGGGAATTGGCCAGGGGTGAGCGTTCTGAAAGCGCTGAGTGGAGACACGAGGACAAGCAAAGTGCAGGAAAACCTCCGTGTGAGTGTTTTCCCCTCCAGGGATGTACTGATGCAGTGCTGTAAAAGAAGGCTGGGGTTTTTTTTTTATGTAGCTTAATTTCATTTTGAAATGAAAAACAACAAAAGTAAATGGAAAGAGCCCCTCTCTGGTGAGCCTGGCTGCAGCCACTTTGGTTCCCCCAGCTCTGTGCCCTGCGTGCCAGCTCCAAAGGACACAGCGTGCAGCCCAGGAGGAGCAGGGGTACCAGCCCCAGGGAAACGGGCACGTCCTGCTCCCTGGACACCTTGGGGTGCTCCTGTCCAGAGGGGACACAAAAGGGACAGTCCTTCTAGAGCAGTTTTCCAGTCTCTGGCACATCTGCTCCAGGCCCTGCTCACCCTGAGCATGGGTGCCCCAAACAGTGCCAACCCTGACTCTGGGCTGCAGCTCTACGGCAAAGGTTCTGCTTTATCTTTATTTGTCAGGATTTATATGAAAAGGGGATAGTTCAGCTCTAAATGTAATGATTTGGAAGAACAGCCCTCCAGTGGCCTCCTCAGCTAGCACGGCGTCAATACCATCGATTGCTAAAAATAACTGATAGCCCTGGCCCAGCGTGGTGTGGGAGTGCTCCCTCCTGCCCCAAGACCCCAAACAACCCCTGCTCCAGGTCCCCAAACCACTCCCTGGACCTTGCCCATGGGCAGCACAGGTCTTTGTGTACTCCAGGGGAAATGAGAGCTGCCTGTCTGTGGGGATACCCCAGGATCACCTGGGCAGGTAACACCAGCACAGTCTCTGTCCTGCCTGACCTTCCCAGGACAGGAACAAAATCCACATGGGGAAAGAAACGATCAAACACGAGTCCACAGCTAGGGAGAAAGAGTTATTCAGCTTCTTGAAAATGAGTCTGACTTAACAGAGAAGAAATAAAGTGTTTTAAAATTAACGACACAAATGTCAGCCCCATTGTGGGGGGATTAAACTCTACAATCATTTGACGACCAGAGTTCCGCCCCTCATCGTGCCTGGAGCGGGGTGAGCATGGACATCACTGGGGTGGCAGCAGCTGCTGCAGTGCAGGGGAGGTCCCCAGCAGCTCCCCAGGGCTGGTGCCAGCCCACCCAGCACAGCCTCCCCTCCTCACTGCTGGACACTCTGCTGGCCCTGGGCTGTGCCAGGCAGCTGCTCCACAGCCCAGTGCCCACCCAGCCGCCCGCCAGTGCTCTCCAGGGAAGCTGCTGCTCCTGAGAACACAAACCCTCTCCTCGCAGCCTGCCTGGCCAGGTGAGCAAAGGGCACTGGGCAAAGCCTGGCCAGTTCTGGTGGCAGAGCAGCACCACTCGGCCCCTCCAGCTCTGAAAACACCCTCACAGAGCAGAGAAACACACACTTCTCCTGCAAAAGCGACTTCAAATCCCCAAAGACTCATCCTGATGCTGGCAGGGACTGTGCTGGAATCTGCCACTGGAAAGAGGATTAGTGCATGGAGCACGGAGCTCGGCAAGGGAGGTCACTGCGGCAGCGAGCGAGCGGCGGCTCTGCTGCCACGGTGAGGGGCATGTGGGGGTCACATCGTGGGTCACAGGGAGGGTAACAGCTCAGCCCTGCGCCCCCCTGCCCCAGCAAAACCATCCCTGGAGCCTTTCAGGAGCTGGAGTGATGGGCAGGTGCTCGGGGCTGAGGGGCTCGGGGAGCAGAGCTGAACACGCGTGTGACAGGAGGGAGAACACGCGTGTGCACGGGGCAGCGTGTGCGGCACAGCCGGGGCAGAGTCATTTGTAAATAATCCTTAATTAATACCATTCGCAGGCCTGGATGGCTCGGTGGATCCCAGGCAGGGACAACGGCAATCTCCATTCCTCCACTTCTCAATTACAGCTTCGGGGAGGGAAGCAGGAACCGGCCAGGGTGAATTAGAGAGACTTTTGTCACGTTTAATATCACTTCGTTTTGCAGACTGCTGACGCGGCGGGATTTCACAGCTTGGAATTTATGGTTCTTTTGAGAGACATGCGCAAAAAAAAAGGAGGAAAAAAATACCCTGCCATCAGCACAAACCCATCAACTCTGCTGGGAAAGAGCTGGGGTCTGGGGGACCCCCAGGGATCCCCAGGTGAGCAGAATTCGGCGGGGCTGGGGTGCAGCATTTGGCTTCTCAGCTTCAGTGCATCGAGGGGTCCTGGAGAGCCAGAGCTGCCCTCTGGCTGGGGTGTCCATGTCCCCCATGTCCCCCATGTCCCTGCTCACTGCACTCCCACTCGTGGCTCCCGGGGAGCAGCGGTGCTGGCAGTGCTGGGGACGGTGCTGCACGGTGTTCTTGGGCCCCAAGGGGCTTTTATGCAGAATGACACACAATATAAATGACTGTTGTAAACAGAGAGTTTAATAAAGGGCCGTGTGCGAATTTTACAGCCTCCCCAAGGATAATTAAAATTATTTATCTACTTACCTAGCTTGCCACCAGAGCAGTCTATTAATTATTATCTATTACACAGGGCCTGCTTTGCATGCTGCCGGAGCACTGCCTGCCACCAGCACCCACAGGAACGCACAGCAGCACCGGGAGGGCTGCAAGCCAGCAGGATCCCAGGGTGATCCTGGCTGCTCTGGACCCTTGCAAACCCTGTGGGAGCAGGAGGTATCAGGATCAGGTGTTTCTCTACCAACCTATGGCCAGGTTGTTAAAAACTGCTTGGTTTTAAAAATCAGCAGCTCCCCAGGGCCAGGCACGGAGTGTGAGAGGCAGAGGGTGAGACAACGCTCTCCCTGCTCCACTCCAGCACCGGGCAGCCACAGGCACCAGCGATGGCTGAGGGAGATGCCACCAGTATTTCGTGACTGTGCAGTCCCTTGAGGGCCAGAAGCCCCCAGGAGAGTGCAGAGGGACACCGAGGGGCACGGCAGGGAGGGCTCAGGAGAAGAGGCAGCGGTGCCCCCGGGGCCCGGTGCCGCAGCGGCCGCCCCGCAGCCGCCTGGCGCAGCGCTCCCTGCTCCTCTCCATCTATTAGCGTGACAGAGCAATCAGCGGCGCCGAGGCTTCGGCATCCCCCGGCTCCTCTCCGCACACAAGGAGACCTCAGGGGGCTCCACTGTGCGGGTACTTAACGTTGCTTTATTAGCTTAATAAAGCCGGCGATGCTGCCAGAATGTCCGAACGGGCAGGAGCGGCCCGAGTGGGGAGAGCGGCCGCGGCAGGAGCTACACCACGGCCCCGCAGCCAGAGCCCTTGGAGAGGCACGGTCCTAAGCCAGGGGGCCAGAGCAGCCTGTTGGGAGTGGAGGATCCAGCTGCTCCCTGCCACCGCGGGCAGCACAAGCTGTCAGCTCTGCCCGTGTGCCATCCATCACTGCCAAAATTGCTTTCCCTGCCCGTCCTGCCCGGTCCCAGCACTGCCCTCAGCAGCTCCAGCGCCTGCCTCAGTGTGGCCGCTGTGGCACCTCGTGCTGCTGCCAGCACCAGCCCTGCTGGGGCCCCCTGCAGCCCCCAGGACATGCTGGGACTGTGGCCAGGACCTTCCCTCTTGCTGACTAAACTCAGCAGGTCCAAGTCCTGGTACTGAGGTCCTGGCTGATGGCACAGGGCAGAGCAGCCCCAAAGGCTGGTGGCAGCTCGGCAGTGGAGCCTGTTGTCCTTCAGCAGCCACTGAGGCATCAGGGCTGCATGAGAGTGGCTCCATCATTAGGAGCTGGAGTCCCTCAGCAGCCTGCTGGGGGTATTTTCATCTCCCAGGGTGGCTCCTCTCCCTCAGCCCCGCAGGTCCTGGTTGGCGGCAGTGCCGGCTTCTCTTTGATCCTGCACAGTTGCGCTTCCAGTCTCACAATCTAATAAAACCCGCGTGATCGAATTCCAGGTCATTACTCAAGGAAAGAGACGCCCCCCACCCTGGCAGCAAGAGCTCCAACCCAGTTACAGCGTGCCCAGTGCTCCCGCCAGCTGCTGCCACGTGCCAGCCTCGGTGGGTGCCATGAGCAAGATGCAAAAATGTCACTGGAGGTGCTTGGAGGCTGTGCCAGGGTGTTCTGGTCAGTTTGGGCTCTGGGTGAGGCAGGGGTGGCTGCTCGTGCTCAGCTCCCGGCAGCACCAAAGCAGCTCTGAGCTCTGCACCCTCCTCCTCTCCCATCCACCTCCAGGACTGCAGGCACGGGGCCGAATTGCCCCATGGAACACGGGTGAGCCAGACCAAGCAGGGCTCACCCCCCGGTCCTGCCACCTTCCCCTCTGTGCCTGCACCAGCCCCGGCCTCGGGGACACCCACTGCTTGGTCTCCCCTAACCCAGGGCGCTGCGGGGCCGCTCCATTATGGAGAGAGCTCACGCTGCAGTTCCGTTGAGCTTGCAGAAAGAGCAGCCTCCTAGGAGAAACCCACCCTGGCACAGCCACGCTCGCTCGGGATGATGGACGATTATGGACCATCTGCACTTGCAGGAGGGTATGGATTTATGGGCAGCACAGACAGTTTGCAGAGTGTCCATTACTATAACTCACTGGCCTCTCCAAAGCTGTGGTGATCGGCCCCTCCGCCACTGCTGCGGGGAAGTTGGGGTTAAGTGCTGGCAGGAAGGAAAAGTGATTTCCCAAACTGTTTTTCACATCTGCAGAGCCAGGGAGAGCCATGGGTGTTTCCATCCCAGCTGCACTGCCTGTGAGCACCACGGTGCCCTGACACCGGCCCAGGTTCACCCCAACAGCCCCAGCCCTCTCTCCCTGCTGCCCACGGGCCCCTGCCAGCAGCAGCTCCTTCCTTGTTCCCGCTTCTTGATCCCTATTCCTGTCACCCACCACTTCCACCGGGCAGAAATCCCTACCAGCAGGACCAAGGACTGACCAGCATGTCCCAGGAGCAAGAGGGTGGAAGGAGGCAGCAGCTGGGACCTCTGAGCACGGAGAGAGATACATGTTGAATAACAATGGTGAATTCCCCTGAGCTCTGGTGTTTTTAATGCTGGATTAGGCTGTCAGGCAGCAATTAAATGGGGGTAATAAAAAGCTAAGTGCTCGTATTTCAAGGTTCCTGCCTCCTGCGCAGTGGGGAGGAGCAGGGCAGGGGGCTGCTCTGCTCCCCACGGGGTCCAGCCTGGTGTTTCCAAAGGAAGAGTGGAGGAACTTTTCAGAGGAGGTTTGTAGGTGCTCCCAGGACACCCCAACCCTGCAGCACTCCCAGCCTGCTCGTGCTGCCTCTCACAGTGGCCAGGAGCAGGCTGGCTTGGCTTATTCTAACTCCCCTCTCTCCCAGGACCCAGAAACACCCCCACTAATGCTTCCCCTTCGCTCCCAACACCCACCCCTGGCCCACGGTGCTGGATCAGATGTAATGAACCCCTGTGCTTTTTTAACCTCGTTGTGCAGCTCCTGGTCGGAGCCCAGCTTTATCAGTTTTTATCCTGTGTAATATTCATCACGCTGGTTTATTTATGGGCCCCCTCTTCGGGAAGGTATTTTTCAGGCCTGGTGAATAAAACATAAGGCTGTGCGGGTTGTCAGAGGGAATGCGGCTCCTCTGATGTCAGCCTGACTAACGGCCTTTAGTTTTCTCCAACGACTGCACTTTGAGAGAAATTTATTTGTATTTGGGTTCCCGTTGGTCGGTGAGATGTGAATTCTTTTCCCTTCAGAATAAATGAGGCTTCAGCTCCTCGGCAAGGGGTGGGAGCGTGATGGGCGGTACAGACCCTCGGCCCGGGGGGCAGCGCAGGAGAGGGACCCCAGAGGGGCCTGGGGCTCTCCGGGCACCAGCACACACCAGGCAGGAGCTCTGGTGCTGCAGGAGCCCAGCCAGGACACCAGGAAGAAAGCTCCTGCCTCAGCCATGCTCTCAGAAACACATTTGGTGTTGGCAAAGACGATTCCCTGGACAGCAGCTGCTTTTGCTGCAGGCAGGGACCACAGGCACACACCTGGAGCAGGTAAACCCCTCCATGATGGGCACTGTGACCTCCTTGAGCTCACGGAGCCGTGTCCTGGCAGGAGGGACAGGGCTGGGTCCTGCCCCTTCCACGGGCCGGGCAGTGAATGCCAGCCTGCACGCTCCCTGCTGGCAGTGCTCCGCTGCCCTGAAGGTAACGAGAGGGACAAGGAGAAGCTGCCCTCTCACCAGAAACATGTGAGGGAAGGGAATGAAAACAGAATCCACTTTTCCAGCTGAGACCATCACAGGCAAACTCCATCACAGCAAATGGCACTCACAGGCTGTAAGATCCACCTGCACCAGGCATCCCCATCCATGCGGACTGTCCCACACACTCCGGCAGAGCCTCTTCCCTCTGCCCCTACACCCGTCCCACCTGCTGGTCACAGCCCCACGGGCACAGGGCCGGGCACTCGGAGCTCTGTCACCCCCAGCACCGACAGCAGCAGCTCCCGGAGGCGGTGCCAGCTCCCGCCAGCGCAGCCCCGCACGGCCCGGCCCGGCGTCGCCACCGCACCGTGGGGCAAACCCTCCCCTGAGCTGGGTAAGGAATTCTGGCCGTGACCCAAAACTCCTATTAACAAATCAAACCATAAAAACCCACAGCTGCAGCCAGGAGATTTCCCTCCATCAGCTGCTAATTTATGGGGTTACTGGTGTCAGCGGTTTGAAAGCAGCAAAATCCCATCAAAGAGCCGCCCCAACTCGGCGCTGGGCGCTTGAAAACAATCACAAACGCGCTTCTGAGGAGGCTGCTTGGGATGCAATTCCTTGATGTTTAATTATTAATATTCCAGGCAAACAAGTTAAATTCTACTGAAGAGAAGGAGAAGCCAGAGTTCGAAGTGAGCTGAAGGAGCATCATAAATCATCCCGGGAAGTGTTTGGCAGGAGCCCCACTGGAGCCGCTTGTGCCGACAAGGAGGAGAGGGTCTGGCGTGCCCCGGGGATCTCAGGGGGGAGAACAGGGGACCAGTGGCATATAACGCCCCTGAGACACAGAGAGGCTCTGGAGCAGTGTCCAAAGCTCTGCGGGTCTCCACTCCCTGGACAGAGCAGGAGCAGGGAAGGGGACGAGCACAGCAGCTCCATCCACACGGCGCTGGCTGCGGCTCTGCCCTCCCAGCCGGTCCCGGCGGCTCCCGGTGCATCCCCGCACTGCCCCTCGGGTCAGTCACCCCTCCGGCAGTGACTGATGCACCTCATTGCCCTCAGCACCACACAGGCTGCTCTTAACACGAGTGTTTGTTAGCACAGAGTATTTGGTGATATTCCGCTGGCCTTCCAGACCCCACCTGTCCCCTCAGCACCCCCAGGCTGGGGCTCCATGTGGCACAAAGCCAGTGCTTGGTGCCCAAATGCTGGCAGCGCAGCACCTCCTGCCTGTACCAATTCTGAGGCCAAATCCACGCTTTTCTACCTTTCTCCAGCTCCCAATTTCTTCCCCAATATGCCTTCTGAAATCCCTGCAAATTCCTCAGCACGGTGCAAAGGGAGGACGACAGACAGCTCTGCTGAGCCCCCTTGTACCTCTCACTGGGGTCACAGGAACCACTTACACCCACTTACCGGGGCATCCCTGTTCCCAGATCATGTACTTCAGCATTCTTCCCACTCTCCTGCCCCTCTCCTTTCCCTTCTTTGCAGTTTTGTTTTCCCCACCCAGCAGAAAGGAGAGCAGCCAACACTTCTTGCTGCTTCATCTCGATCCAGTCAGTTTTATATCTCACAAATGCATGTGCAGATTTCTCCACTTCTTTATTTGTTCATTAAGACTCCAATAAAAGTGTTATAAAAATGCCCTTTTCTGTTGGTAATTGCAGTTCCTGGTTTAATATGCGAGCGGTGCTGGCTCTCCTCAGAGACTCCCCGAGCTCTGTAAACACCCAGCCAGCTCAGCCGGCTGCGGGTCCAGCCACAGCCCCATTATCCCTCGCCTCTGTCTTTCTGCAGCGCAAGGCTTTTCACTCTGATGTTCCCCATATTGAGCATCTGCCTCAGGCTGAAATTTTGAGGGAAGTTCTCGCAAAAACAGTTCAAACATTTCCGAGAACAAGGCAGAGGAAAAATGCTGTTTTGACACATTGGGGAACAGAAAGTGTTCTGCAACCCTGATGCTCAGGAGGCTTCACAGCTCCCGTGGCCGGTAAGCGACCGGAGCAGGGCTGGAGGTTGTGGGTGCCCCTGATTCCCCACTGAGCCCCTGCTCACCCTGGCAGCCACACAGTGTCCAGCACTTCTCCCTCTCCCCACAGAGCTCATGGAAAAGCCAAGAAAAGGCTGGAGCTGCAAAGCACCGGCAGAAGTCTCAGACAAGGCAGTGAGACAGCCCAGGCCCTCTGGGGGGTTACACTGAGTGCTGAGCCGATGGGCACCCAGCAACCCCAGCACGGTCACACACAAGGAAATACACCCTGTGGTGAGTCTCACTGGCATGTTGGATAATGTGTTATCAGAAACCAGATCCTCGGCACCCTGGGGACCAGCGAGGGGTCTACACCTGCACTTCTACCTGCAAAATTCCCAGGCACGAGGAGGACCGGGAGAGCAGGGGGGACACAAACAGACCCCACAATGGAGCAGCAGCACCACACAGCCCTGGAGTGGGCGCTCACTTGGAACAGAAGGATTTGGGAACCAGCAAGCAGAAACTCCAACTTGTGGAGTGCAAACAGCTCCTGCCAGCACTGCCGCAGCAGCAAAACGCACCAGGAATCAGCTTGGTGTAAACTGCCTCCAACAGCCCCCATCGGCACGAAAACCAACGTTCTAGTTGCTAATTCTGGATGACTGAACTGTGCAAAGCTCAAGATTTCTTTATGCCATCATTTTTCACTCTAAAAAAAATCAAGAAAATGCTGGACTCGGGTGGCAAATGCCTATTCTGGAAGGAAGTTGCTCCAGTGCATCAGATTGTTCTGGTACCGCATCATAATCTATCAAAGTCGGAGTCCCCAGAGCAAGAGAAATCAAAACATCATGAATAAAGTGCAACTTTAAGGCTCGGGTAGTCTGACAGTGTCAGCGCGAGCCTCCTGCCGCGCAGCGTGGTATCGATGCCTTCCCCTAATCAAGTCGATGCTGGCTGAGCCGCGCTGCCGACAGCGCATTTGCTCAATTAGAGGAGAACAAATAAGGCAAGAAGCCAAGATGGAAGCGGTGAGCACAGTGCGGGCTCCTGCGCCCGCTCCGTGGGCAGCCACGGCTGCTCCGCACCTGTCCCTGCCCGGAGTGGCACCAGGGATGCCCACCCCGCTCCCCTTCACCCTCCTGCCCCATGCTGTGGGAACGAGCATCCATCCACGCTGATACTGCAGCCACCAAGGGACCTCAGAGCTCAGGGCACAGGTGAAACCACAGCCCAGCACCCAGATGTGGTAACAGCTCCACGGCCGGCCCCTTGCTGAATGGGGACCGGCACTTGTGAGGGTGTGGATGTGGGGACCACCACTCACAGGGACAGGCAATAAAGTCCATGCACAGAGCTGTGCTGCCATCCCTCCCAGAAACACCCAAGTCCTGTTTGTGCTCAAGCCTCCAGCAGTGTTTTGAGCACGGCACACACAGCGCTGCACTCCCCTGTGCCAGAGCTCACTGCTGTTCCCAGCCTCTGGCTCTCCTCGGGGCTGCCCTGCTCACAGGCCCACCACATCCCCCATCGCTCTGATCCTCCCAGCAGCTCCAGCAGGCAGAGGCCCCATGACTGCTGCAGGCAGTGGGGGGTTCTGGCCCTCGTGTGGTGCCTCTGGCTCTCGGTTCACACTTTCAAAGGCAATTAGAAAAGCCCAAGATTTGTCAGCTGCGCCTGGAGCAGCCGGGCAGCGTAGCAGGGTTGTGTGTCACATCTGCCACTGCCCTGTCACCCACCTCGGCTCAGGGGCCAGCAGGGAGCCCCAGGGTGAGAGGGATGAGGCAGATCAATACCCGATTCCATTGCACAGACCCCGGGAGACAGGCTGGGCACACAATCCACAGCTGGAAACATCCCGCAGCCGCGGATGCCCAGGCTGCAGCAGCACATGCTGGCCAAGTGCCTGGCCCCACCAGGAAGGCACAGAGGAGTCCCCAGGGACCTCCCACCTCTCACTCTGCCCTGAGCACCCTGGAGCTGCTGGGGGAGGGCTCAGCCCTGCCACCTCCCAGGCTGACACCAAGCAGCCCCGCGTGGGTCCCCGTTCCCCCGCTGCCATCGGAGCTGGCACTGAGTGCTGCCATTCCGAGCATGGGATGGAGGAACACAAAGGAAAGTTCCCTCTCCCAAGAAGGGCGAGTAGGAGAGACAGACGAGCTTGGTGCATGGTTAACTGCATGGAGCTGGGCCAGTCAACATGGAAAACAGTGGGAAATATGGGCACGTGTAGGAGAAGCTCCAGCAGGTTGGGGAAGCCATAGAATGGCAATGAAGGAGTTGGGATGGAGACCCAAGACCAAGGCAAAAGGGATGGCAACAAGTGGAGAGGAGAGCAGCCATGGGCAGGACTGGCCACTCGTGCCCCGGAGCAGGGAACCCGATTTAGGACAGCCCTGTGGCTCATTCCTGGCCCATCTCCTCAAGGGAAGGGCAAGAGCTGCACAGCTTTGACAGCCCCCAGGGCCTGAGCCCTTCACTGCCCAGGAGAGACCAGCAAAGAGCCACTGCCAGTCCGGGGCACCGGTGCAGAGCTTGTACCAGGCACCACTAGCACAGGGATTAAAAACCCTGCAGCATCGTCAAGCCTGACGCCTCTGGGCTCCCTGGGCTGGCAAGTGGGAGAGTGAGGCTGGAATAGAAAATCTCCGTGTGGCTCCATCCAGTCTAAGCAGCATTAGATCAGTGCAGCCTAAGGTGCCAAGAGCCTCTCTGAGCTGAGGAGAGGCACAGGAAGGGCGTGGGGGCAGCTCACGGCACCACAGGATTTACCAACACCGAGACTTCAGAGCCCTTCCCTGCCGAGGGCAGCCCGGAGCCCGGCCTCACCCTGCCAGGCTGATGGGAGCCAGGGAGGGGAAGGAAGGGCTCGGCTCAGGTGCCTCGTGTCAAACCAGACCACAGCTCCAAGCAGAGCCGGGACCAGCCCTGCCGGCAGCACCAAAAGGCAGAAGGGCTCATAGAGAGCCCAGCCCGGTGAGCTGCAGCATCAGAGAGTCCCGGACTCCTCACCCACGCCGCCACCCCGGGTGGGCTCCGGCTGCGGGGGAGAGCGGCCGCGATGCCGTGGCTGCAGCACACAGACCTCCCGCCATCCTCCTGCAGCTCCTCCTCACAGCAAGGCCTCTCTCTGTTCCTGCCCGAGGAGCCACTCGGACATTTTTTCACAGGTTTTAAAGCTCTGTCACATCCCACTGAGCTCCAGCTCTCACTAACAGATCTAAATCCACAACCCTGACTGTGGGATTTCCAGCTGGCCACCGTCCCTGCCAGCGCCATGGGGATGGATTAGGGCACCTCAGCCTGGCAACACCGATAATCCTCTGCCTTATCAGCGGGGGGGGCAGCTGGCGAGAGGGGCGCTGGAGCTGCCGGGACCCCGGTGCCAGTGCTGCCCGTGTGGGCGGGAGCTCCCGCCTGGCCGGAGGTGCCGATCCTGCGGCACAGCTCCGCTTCTGCTGCACCAAACCCAGCGGCCAGCAAAGACCCTTCTCCCACCAACGGAGTCCAGAGTGTCGGGACTTGAGCCCTGGGAGATGAGCGCTGGCGGGTAAGGGGACAGCCCTAGGGAGGGAGCGGGCACAGAGCTGTCTGTGCGCTAATGCAATTAGTTAAAGCAGTTAAATGACAACTCCAAGTCGGTGCTAAATGCGCAGCACTGGCCACACCAGACCCTTCTCATCCCGGCGCTCCCGTCACGCCTGTCAGGCACCCACACTCCCTTCGTCCCTGCCCTGCTGCCCCCGGCTCGGCCCCGCCTTGTCCTGCAGACCCCCTGCCCGGCCACTCCATCGCTGGGAACACGCAGGGCACCGGCGCAGCAGAAGGATTTAATTGCATGTCAAAATTAAATCTCTTTTGATGAAGAACAATTCAACTATGGCTCTGCCTAATCAAATTAACAAAGTCTTTTTTGATTTTCAATTATCTTCTTTGCTGGAACACTTTATCCGCCGCTCCTGCGATGCGGCTGACAAGCCCCGACTAACAATTGAGGTGTTTTGCCGCACTTCAGCAAGGCAGGGTGACCGCGGGGGCCTCTCGCAGGCCCCCCCGAGCCCAGCCGGGAGAAACTGCAGCAAACACGCAGGACAGAGTGACAACGGCAGCCCCTCACTGCGGCACAGCTGGGGACGGCTCCTCTCCTTGCTGGGTGCTGCTGGGACCATCCCACCCACAGCACCCACACGAGCTCTGCTGCAGCACCTCCACCACCACGCCAAAGCCTGGAGATGTGGGGACAGCCAGCAGCGCGGCCAGTGCCACCCCACCGTGCCCTGAGAGCGGCAGCAGGGACAGGCGAGCCCAGGGAGCCCCCTCAGCACCTTCCCGAGGGGGAAACTCCAGACAAAAGCTCCCATCGCCCCTGCAGATGGCCCATCCCTGCCCTCCTCCCCTGGCCGCAGTGCCCACGAGCTCCCCAGTGTCCCAGCCCTCAAGGCAGGGCTGCGGCTCACCGAGGGCAGGGCAGCAGGATGAAGCTTGGCCCTGCCAGGGCCCCCCATTCCCTGCTGGCCAGCTGTCACTCAGCTGTCACACTCAAAGGTCACTTGAGAGAATTGACTCGTGTGAAAGCATCACAGAGGCTGGTGAATCTGGCACAGGGGCTGCCTGGCCATGGCGGGGGGGCAGCAGGGCACACCACTGGTACTGAGCACCAGGACATTGTCTGGAGGATGAGGAAGGACAGGAGATGCATGAGCCTGCCTGACCACCGCGGTGGGCAGCATGTCTGGCAGAAGATGGGCAGGTCCTGACAGTCTGCAGGCAGCTGACAAGCACAGAGTCCCTCCAGGGGACTCCATCCCCTTCCCTGCTTCCAGAGATATCATGTACCCGGTGAGAATGGATCTCCCTGTGCTCCCACTCCTGAAACTCCAGGAAACTGCAGGAGATGACAGATGGGACCCAGGAACCCCAGAATGGTCAGCTCTCAGTGGTGCCAGCTCATCCCAGCACCCCCCCAGCTGGGCTGTGCACCCCACCACAGGCCTGGAGCTGCTCTGAGCTTCCTGCAGCTGCAGAGGCATTAAGCTGCGATGGCAGGACAAAATGTATTAGAAGATGCTACTTTAATTAAAAGAACACAACAACAGCTAAATGAGCAGGAAGGAGAACACCTCTGTGAGCAGGGTACACACCCCAGCACGGGGGAACGCAGTGGGGCCCTGCAGCAGAAGCACAGACTGAGCTCTGAGCTCCCTCCTGCACCAGGACAGGGTTCCAGGGATCCTCTCACCTCCTCGTCCCTCCACGGGTGCTCAGCACACCCACCCACGGCTCTCCCCTGGATTATCTGCCAGCTCAGCCAACAGCGCCTCCTCCTCCTCACCGTGTTCCTGTTCCCAAACAGTCTGCAGGATCCCGTCCCACTGCAGTCCCTGGGGCAGGGAACTGGGCCTTACTGGTGCTGCTGCTACAACAGGACTGGAACTGAGCTCAGCCTGAGCCGGGGAGCTCGCCCAGCCTGCAGGCAGGAGGACAGGGGGGTCCCCTTGGCAGCACATCTCTGCCTGCATCCCAGAGCCGTCCTGCAGCAGCTCCAGTGCAGCTTTGGCTCCTTCTCTGCTTTATTGAGGTGTTCTGGAGGGAAGCCTTCATCCATATGGATCTCGGGTGGAGCCGCGTCCCTGCCTGCCTGCAGCTGGAGAATACCCAGCACTGCCTCCCCTCCCCTCCTGCCAGGGGGGCCAGCAGGGTCCCCAGGGTGCCCCAGGCCACGGGAGTCACACACGGGGTCACATCCCGGGGTCACACACAGGGTCACACATCCGGGTCACACACAGGGTCACACATCCGGGTCACACATCGGGGTCACACATGGGTCACACACGGGTCACACTTGGGGGTCACACACGGGTCACACACGTGTCACACTCAAGAGTCACACTCGGGGGTCACACATGGATCACACACAGAGGTCACACTTTGGGGTCCTCCTGCAGCTCCCTGGGATCACACTCAGGGTCATACTCAGGGTCACACTCGGGTCACACACAGGTCACTCTCGGGGGTGTCACTCGAGGGTCACACCGGGGTCACACTCAGGGGTCACACAAAGGTCACACTCGGGGTCACACCCGGGGTGGGGGGCGGTCCCCGCAGCCCCCAGCGCGGGCAGACACCGCCCCCTACCGGCCCCCCACTCCCCGCAGCCCCCGCAGCCGAGACCCCCGGCCCAAGCTCCCCCTGCCCGCCCCCCATGGCGGGGTCCCGGCGCGGGGACAGCCACACGCTGGTCACGCACACCCAGGACGGGTCCCAGGAGCACAGGAAGGCCGAGTGCGGGTTCCAGAGCCTGGCCTGGAATAGCGCAAACATCCCGGGCTCCCCAAGGCTGGAACACTCTGAGAGCTGCTCCGGCTGCCCAGCTGAGGAGGAGCAGTGCCCTGTGAGCCCACCCGGCTCTGCAGCACAGGTGCAACCCAGGCCAGGCCAACATAACCCAGTTTTACCCCCAGGGTGAGCTGGGCTGGCAGGACAGGAACAGCAGCCCTCTCCCTCCTCCCCTCACCAGGCAGGGTGGCAGCAGAGGGGCTGGAGGAACGCGTGGATGCTGCTGCTCCTCCCCAGCACTGACTGCTTCCACAGGAGCATTTGATTCTCTCCTCATGGATGAAGGGATGGGCTCCCATTCCCAGGTCTCTCCACTTCCAATCCCTTTTGTGCGTTTTCCAAAGAGGGGTTGATCACATCCTGGCAGATGCTGGGAGCAGACGCCTAATGGAGGCCATCTGCCACATTTCACAGGGAAAATTATTCAAACTCACTAGGACTTTAATTTAATCAGCTGGCACTGAAGTGGGCACCGGGCGATCATGGGAGCAGGTGTGAGCCCGGACCAGCCGAGGCAGAGGTGAGAGTTCCAGCCCTGCTCACCACACGGAGAACAGGAGCTCCCGGTGCTGTGAGGCCACTGGCACTTGGCCCCAGCACAGAGGCACGATGTGCCCCAGCCTCGGCCCAGCGAGGACATCTCTGTCCCCTTGGGAAAGCTCCTGGAGCAGCCCCAGCATTCCAGAACCGCAGCGTGGAGGAAGGTTTGTGGCAGAGCAGATCAGCCATTGGCCACCAGGACGGAATCTGCTGGCCCTGCTCGCTGCCGTGTTCACCCCCACCGTGTCCCTGGGGCGATGGTGCCCCCCAGCCGGGCTGTCGGGAGGGAAAGGGCAGCAGGAGCCGTGCCCAGACCCGCGGCAGCGTCACCCAGAGCGGCTGCGTGGAGCTCACCCCGCCCCTTCCCACCTGGACCGCACCGTCCCCCAAATGCTTCCCATATGGGAGGTGACAGAGCAATTTTCTGCAAAGAGCGGGAAGCGCCAGCCTGGCTCTGGGAAGAGGGACAGGAGGAAAGGTTCCGTCTGTGCCGCATGCTCTGAAATCTCTGCCCTGCCCCAAGGCGAGGCAGCCTCCCGTGCCCAGCGGCTCCTGGCTCAGACACTCCCGGTGCCCACGGGAACCCCCAAGGAGAAATAAACCCGTGTCTGTCAGAGAGGAGGCAAATGCAGCCTGGCCACCGCTCCAGACATCTGCAGAGATCTGGGATCTCTCCAAGCCTCTGGTGTCTCCTTGTTGCTGCTCTCACAAGCTGCAGAGGATGTGCAGAAGCATCCGACCACAGCGGCCCCGCACACCTGGCACAGGAGCCCCTGCCAGGAGCTGAAGGGGAAATGGCCCAAGGGCAGCATGGCCCAAGAGGGGAGACAGGGCCAGAGGTCCTTGAAAGAAGCCACTGAAGTCCCCATTTGATCACCGTGAGCAGAACCCACCTGCACTGGGTGCAAGGACAAAGCCTCCAGCAAAGGACAAAACCTCCCTGGCCAAGCAGATCCAGAGGCAAATTCTTCCCAATCCCAACCCTGGGGGCACATTTACACCCAAGCCATTAATTTTGTCACACCATGCAAACACCAGGCGGTTCCACACTGGATCAATTCCTCCCTGGTGCTACAGCATGTCCAGACTCAGCCACTAAAATGTATTTATCAAACTTGAGCTCCCCAGTGCTGACCCATGGGCTGGGGGTGGCACTGGCCCAGCCCCTGCCACGTCACCCTGTTCCCTTTCACTGCCTTCCATGGCCAGGGTGAAGGGGCCAGCCCAGGTTTTCTCATCCCTGGGGCTATTTGGAATCCGCTCACCTCCCTGCCCAAGAACTTTCCAAAAGGCCATGGCCCAGCTTAGCTGCGAGATCCATGGAGCTCAAATGGAACTGGACAGTGAGGGAAGGGGATAACTTGGCAGCTGCTCACATTTAGTTTGCACCTTCTTTGCCAGTGTGGAAGGAAACAAACGACCTGTGAAGGGAACTGAGCGCAGTGATTCATTACCCCCGATGTGTGATGATGGCTTAATTATTTTTCTAACTGGGGAGAGACGTTTTCTGACAGCAGGTGCAAATTAATTCTCCACTGTTTTAAGGAGTGATCGGCCCAGGACAAGCAGAAAACTGGAAAACCTAATTAAATCGGGAGCTGGATAGAATAAATGGAGCAGGGAGTTTGTTTGCACGGTGCTGATGGGTATTAACGATCACTGGGAATGGCATCGGAGCTCCCAGCAGGAAACTGGGGCTGTCTCCAGGGCTCCGTGTGCCCAGACAGGCTTTGACAGCTTTGGGCAGGAGGTGCCGCTGGTCACAGCGTGTGCTACCACTGCACACAGATGGGCAAAAACAGGGCTGTCCCCAGGAGAGGGATCCATGGATGGAAAATCCAGGGCTGCCCCAGGAGAGGGATCCATGGATGGAAAATCCAGGGCTGTCCCCAGGAACAGGGATCCATGGATGGAAAATCCAGGGCTGTCCCCAGGGAGAGGAATCCAAGGACCAGGAAAATCCAGGGCTGTCCCCAGGGAGAGGGATCAATGAACAGAAAATCCAGGGCTGTCCCCAGGGAGAGGGATCCATGGATGGAAAATCCAGGGCTGTCCCCAGGAGAGGGATCCAAGGACCAGGAAAATCCAGGGCTGTCCCCAGGGAGAGGGATCCATGGATGGAAAATCCAGGGCTGTCCCCAAGGACAGGGATCTGCAGGTGCTGGCTGGAGGAGGTGGCATTAGAGGCCACCAGCCAGAAGTGCAGCCCTGGGGCTCCCCAAGTTCTTCCAGGCTCCACATCCCTCAGGGGCCATGGGACACGCAGTCACTGAGCTGCCAGCACGCACTGGGCACCGGGAGTGGGCAAGAAGCCTGTGCCATTCCCCGGAGCAGGAACGGGTTAAACGTCCTTGGAGGGGCCAGTGCCCAGCCTCGGGAGCTCCAGCCCAGGCACGGGGGTGCCACCACCGCCAGCTCCTGCACCGAGGTGCGAAGAATAACCAACACCTGAAGGGTTTTGCCACGGGGGGGAGCAGCCAGGGCTCCACAGTCAGGGAAGAAAGAGTTTATGTTGAACGGTTCCCATGGAAACACTATTTATACTTCCCAGCCGCTCCAGCTCTCCCAGCCCGGCCACCACTCCGTGCTGCTGTCCAGGCTGGGAGCACCATCACCCCCCAGCTCCAGCTTGAGCCTCTCGGGGCTGGAGCCTCTCGGGGCTGGAGCCCCTCTGCAAGGCCCGAGGGTGCTGAGCCAGCAGCTGCACCCCGGGGCTGCTCCCCTGCTGCATCCCAGGGCACCTCCAGGAATTTTAAATGCAAGGAGCACTTGAGTCCCAGCTCAGATGATGCAAAGATGGAAATGGGGGAGATCAGCGTCATCAGGAGGTTAAATGGGTGTCCTGTGTCCCCGCTGATCCTCTCGCTGCCTGAGGAGGCTGCGCACAGCTCTCAGCCCCACTCATCCCCGCTCAGCACCCGAGGGTCCCTCCCACCTCCCCCTGACTGAGCCCGCCGGGCTGCTCTGCCAGTCCTCCCCCTCCAACACGCCTGCGATGCTGGGAAAAAGAGCCCTAATTGCTTTTTGTTTTTCTGCTTCTCCCATCATTAAATCCCTTCTTCATCCCTAATAGTTGGGGATTCTGTGAAGGTTAATATGTTTCAGGTTCCACACAAGTACAGCTAATTAACAAACAGTCCCCTCAATTCCCTTTAATGCTACACATGGAATGCAATCGCTGCAATTACCTGCTTCCCAAAGCCATTACAAACCACAGAAAATTAGCTGGAACAGGTGATAAAAACCTTCTTTCATTGGTCCATGAAAGGAGCTGATCTCCAGGCAGCAGCCTCCCATCCCGCAGATGGAGGGGGCAGCACCCCCTGGGCAGCCTGGCTGGGATCGCCCCAGCTCCCTGAAACACCATCAGCTCCAGGTTCACTTTCCTGTGGGTGCTCAAGCCCAGACTGAACCTCTCAGACCCCGGCTCTAAGAGCCAGCCCTGTTCCACCCTGAGAACAGACTGCAATGAAAGCAAACTCCACAGGCAGCCTGGGGGGAGCCAGGGCAGGGGGCAGAGCTCCAGGGCCCCCGGGGACAGCAGGACACTGCCCGGCACAGGGTGAGAGCAGAGTTGGAGCCTGGCCCTGCCCGGGGCCCCGGGGCTGGTGTGGCTGTCCTGAGGCGGTGCTGGGCCACTGGGGACACACAGCCAGGAACGGGCACAAGGGGGAGAACCTGGCACTCCCTGAGGGAAAACAGGAGGGAAGCTAAAAAAATGAAAATAAATCAGGAGCACCTTTGTCAGGAGAGCCTCGTCATCCTCCCAGAGGAGGAGCATCCCCCACAGGAGTCACAGACAAACCCCTCCATTCCCCATCCCGGCAGCGCTGGGCTGTTCCCGCAGCAATTGCAACACTTGCAGTGAACTCCGTGTCTGCTTTGGGGAGCCCCAGAGCCGGCCAGGAAATGCAAGGAGCTCCCAGCAAATTGCTCCGCTGCTCCATTAGCCCTCATTAAAAACCAGCACCTCTCAGGCGAGGTTCAATTCCCAGCCCCTGGATCTGGTGTCTGCCAGAAAGCTCTTCAGTGTCAGCCTCCCCTTTGCTCCATCACTCACAGCAGCGATGCCTGGGCTCGCTCCAGAGCCCTGAGAAAATCCCAGCCGCACTCCCAGCCCGGCACGGGGCTCCTCCATGGGCTGGCCGGGCAGGTGGAGGCCGCCCGTGTGGGGCAGGGAGCGCTGCCCTCCTGCCCCAGCGCCCAAATCCCTGGGCAGCAGGAGAGCCAAACCCCCCCGGGTTGTTCTGAGCCAACAGAAGGGCTCAGCAACACCAGGGACCCCTGGCCTGGCACAGCTGGGTGTCACAGGGTGTCACACACCCCTCCCAGCCCCTCCTGCAGCAGCACAGCCACAGCCTTCCCAAGGGAACCACGCTGCTGGTGGTGCCCGAGGCAGGCGGGTGTCCAGGAGAGTCCAGGGTCACCATACACTCCCGGAGGCAGCTCCGAGTGTCTCCAGCTGGGTTTGCCAGCCCTCTGTGGCCCACAGCCTCGGCGGGACGTCGGCAGCCAGGGCAGGTGCTGGCTCCTGCTCATCACACCCAGCCCCCGAGCAGCCTCTCCACAGCCACATCTCCTCTTCTCAGCATCCTCCCCAAGCGCCAGAGCACCCTCCAGTGATGGGCCTCCCATGCAAGAGCTCCTTAAAAATGTAAATTGGGAACAGCCTCACAGCACAGGAGGAAAATCACTGTAAACAAAATCGCAGTTGCTGTGGAAACCATTAAAAATAGATTCCCCACGCTCCCCCTTTTGTGCTGGGTATTATACAGCTGGGTTCCTTCATTCCGCATTATTATTACTTTTTAATTATGAATAATTTCCTCCCTTCTATAGGAAGATGGAGTAAAAAACAGAACTTTCAAACGAGGGGCCTTTAGGATATGTTTCAATATGCAAATGAAGGCAAACATGCATTCGGTGCTGTTTATGCCACGGGGTAAAAATCTTTCTGTGTTAACCCTTCCCATGCCACGGCCCCCATCTCCTCCCCTTTCCCCCAGCCAGGAAGGTCAGTGCCCACAATCCCACCAGCAGCTGGATCCAGCACGAAGGGGACGGTCAGTGGCACAAATGTGGGGTAACCTCGGCAAGCCTGGCACTGTGCTGCCCTGCCAGCCTTCCTCAAACCCCAAGGGACAGAGCTGCTCGAGGGAGGGACCAGCTCTGCCCTCACAGGAGTTCTCCAGGCTCAGAAACACCAAGAGCAGCACAACTTGTGGTGCCTCAGCCCTGGAGTGGAGCCCACAAGTGCTGGGTGAGCCCTGGAAGCAGGGAGAGGGGACGTGCTGCCCCACGGGCCAGGGCACAGTGAGTCCCCCTCTCACTGAGGAGTGACAGAAATCGCACTCAACGCCCCTGTCCTGTGGCACTGCACTGACACGGTTCAGCCTCTGAGCAGAGGAAAGGCTCAGAATTATTCCAGGACGATGGTACCCGGGAAGATGGTCCCATTCCAGACTCTGACTCAGTGGCTATTTGCAGCCCTGGTCCACGGGAGAGGATGCTCCTGCCCCGGTCAGCCCCCGGCGCCACGCCGGGTGCCAGCTGCAGCCCTGGCAGCACAGGCAGCTCCTGCCCACGGGCCCAGCCCCAGGGACCGGGAAGGTTCCCGAGCAGGCTGGGCCCGGCGCACGGCCAGCAAAGGTCCCGCTGCCGCAGAGGAGCAGATGGACGGGCTGGGAACCCTCCAGTGCATGCTGAGCCCTGTCCTGCCCGCCCTGACACCGTGCTGCCCCCGCTGACACCATGCTACCTGCCCCAACACCGTCCTGCCCGCCCTGACACCGTGCTGCCTGCCCTGACACCGTGCTGCCCGCCCTGACACCGTGCTGCCTCCCCTGACACCGTGCTGCCTGCCCTGACACCGTGCTGCCCATCCTGACACCGTGCTGCCCATCCTGACACCGTGCTGCCCACCCTGACACCGTGCTGCCTGCCCTGACACCGTGCTGCCTGCCCCGACACCGTGCTGCCCGCCCTGACACCGTGCTGCCCTCCCTGACACCGTGCTGCCTGCCCTGACACCGTCCTGCCCGCCCTGACACCGTGCTGCCTGCCCTGACACCTTGCTGCCCACCCTGACACCGTGCTGCCTGCTCTGACACCATCCTGCCTGCCCTGACACCGTGGTGCCCTCCCTGACACCTTGCTGCCCACCCTGACACCGTGCTGCCTGCCCTGACACCTTGCTGCCCGCCCTGACACCGTGCTGCCCGCCCTGACACCGTGCTGCCTGCCCTGACACCGTGCTGCCTTCCCTGACACCGTCCTGCCCGCCCTGACACCGTCCTGCCCGCCCTGACACCGTGCTGCCCTCCCTGACACCGTGCTGCCCTCCCTGACACCGTGCTGCCCGCCCTGACACTGTCCTGCCCACCCCAACACCGTGCTGCCCTCCCTGACACCGTGCTGCCCTCCCTGACACCGTGCTGCCCGCCCTGACACCGTCCTGCCCGCCCTGACACCGTCCTGCCCGCCCTGACACCGTGTTGCCTGTTCAGACACCGTCCTGCCCGCCCTGACACCATGCTGCCCTCCCTGACACCGTGCTGCCTGCACTGACACCGCGCTGCCTGCCCTGACACTGTGCTGCCCGCCCCAACACCGTGCTGCCCACAGCCAGAGCCAGAGCCCGGCCAGCCCCGGGGCTGCTGCCCAGCTCAGAGCACCCAGAGCTGCAGGATGGACGGATCTGTCTGTCCATGGTGAGCCAGCTCAGGGCAAGGGGCTGCACAAGCCAACGTTGTCACAGACACCCCCAGCTCATTCCGTTCCCCCTGAAGGTCCAGCCTCCAACCCAGGAGGAACACAGCTTGCTTTACCTTTGGCAAAGTTTCTGCTGCCCTATGACAGTGGGTAGATAATGCTGAGCAGTGCCAACTGGGCATTACAGCACGGGTACAAAAACCAGGCTGGAAAACCCCAAACAGGCCTGGCTTTGGAGTGTGGGACTTTCACAGTTAAGAAGGGAAAGTTTTCTTTGGTTTTCTGCAGAGACTAAACTGGGACAGGGCCAGAGCTGAGGGGAGAGGGCAGGTGCCTGACTTGAGGGCAACTTCAGCACCCTGCCACCTCCTTCTAAAAATCCCTAGAGAAAACAAGCCCCCTTCTCCGCAGAGACAAGCTCTCCCAATTCCCATTTCAAGCGCTTTAGTGCTCATCTCTCCCATACAGCCCAGATTTCAAAGTACCCTCGAGTACCGAATGACACAGCCCAGGGCAGAAGGGCCCTTAGACCCGGCAAATGCATTCCTGGAACACAGGCCAAAGGCTCCAGTCCTGTGCTCATCCCATTGACTGCTTTCCTCCCAGACAGATACCCGTGTTTGATCCACAGATAGCAAGCAACAGAGAAACCCCCACAGGCTTGAGCCGTTCCAGTGGTTAATTACCTTCCCTGATAAAAATACGCACTCCGTTTCCAGTCAGAATTTGTCTTGCTGGAGCTTTCAGAGCCTGGATCTTATGTCTTTTCCCTGCTAAATTAGAGCGCTCTGTACCCACAGACATCTCTTGATCACAAGCTAAAACAACCCACATCGTGAAGCCACCTCTTAAACTTCTCTTGGATGAAAAGTTCAACCTACTTAGGCTGTGTCTGCCACAGCAGAGCAGCTTTTCCAGCCCATGAACCACTTCTGTAGCTCTTTCCTGCACATTTCCCATGCCACCAGTGTTTTTCCAGCACAGGCCCAAGCGTGCTTTGCCCTCCCCTGCCCATGGGCAGCCCAACCACCACAGGGGTATGGCCACAGCCAGAGGAGAACGGGGACATTCAACATCCTGCCCTGGGGCTGGGAGGGTGACAGCCATGGAGAGTGCCCAGCTGCCCCCACTCCCCTCCTGCCAGCTCCCCTCTGAGCAGGATGGTCCCCAAACTCCTGTGACAGCCAGCAGGCTGTGCCTGGGCCAAGGGGACAGCTGACACCATTGTGTCCCCAGCGCCACTTCCTCCGGGCTCAGCAGGTCCAAGTCACGTGTTTGTCACCACCACTGCAGGCCGGAACAGCCCCTCCCAGAGCAAAGATCCCAGGGCCTTAAACCCACCTGGGAGCTTCAGGAGCGGGGGCAGCAACCAGAGCTGGGCAGTGCCAGAGCAGGTGTCCCATAGAGAACCCCAAACCCAGAGGCCCTGGAGGATCCCCGAGCAGCGCCCAGGCTCTGCTCCCCACCCTGCTGCCTGCAGAGCCCCCCAGCCATGGGGCTGCCAGTGTGGAGGTGAGATGGGGCTGGGGCTAAAGCCCAGAGCACAGGACAGCAGGATCCCAGGGCAGAGCCCTCAGCAGAGAGCCCTGCACCTGAGGAGTGGCCCAGCACTGGCCACAAACACACACCCCAAGCCAAACAAACCCTGGCAGCCCCAGTCCCAGCACTGGGAGAGGGGCTGAACCAGCAGATCCCCAGCAATACTCACAGGCTGCCTGGTTCTACTGTCAGCACATCCATCCAGTCAGCACAAACTTCCAGTCAGACCAGTCAGGAGGGCAGGTCTGTGGTGATGCCCAGGAACCCCAAATCCTCCCCAGCTCCAAGTGGCAGCAGCGTCCCTCCCTGCCAGCACGGAGGGCCGGGGTGCAGCCCGGGGAGCCCCAACTCCATGTGCTCCCTGTCAGACGAAGTCCTGCTCCAGCCACAACTGCATTCGTATTTAATTCACAGCAATTACACTCACATGCTGCAAGACAAACGCATTTTTTAGAAGCCCTCAGTTAAATGTGGATAATTACGGCTGCCTGCACCAGGGGACAGCCCTGCCCAGGCTCAGGAGGAAGAATCACATCCCGATTCCACTAAGGCAGTAAATTAGCAAGGCGCATCCCGATGGCAGCAGAGTAATTACCAGCTCCCACATCCCCCTTCCCGTGGGCTGCTGCTCCCGTGCTCCCCCACCCCGCACCGTCCTCCCGCGCAGCACGGGTGTTCCCAGGCATATGCTGCTGTTAATGGGGCTTCTGTCACTTCAGCTGCTGGCAGAGATTATTTTATCTCGGGAACCCTCTCCCAGTGCCAGAGCCCAGGCTTTCAGCTCTAAATCATCCACAGGGGAACTCACAGGTGCGGGGGAACACAAGATGGAAGCATCAACTTTGTGATTGTGCTTTGTGCCACAAAGGCTCGGGTGGCAGTAGCACGGAGAGGGGGGACCCAGCGGGACCAGCCCTGGCAGAGCCCCAGGAGTGCACCCAAATCCAGCAGGCACAGAGGAGCACGGGGGGTGAGGGAGAAAGGGAAACACAACCACCCTGGTATGGGCAGCGAGACAGTGACTGTGAGTGCAAACCCAGATTTGCCCAGCGCAGCACTGGACATCCTCTGATGCCTCAGCGTTTATATTTTCAGATTCTGTGCTGCCTTGGGATGAAGCCTCGTATTAGGAACTGTACTGAGCTCCCTCCACGGAGCAGTGAGACAAAACAAATCCATTCCTGCTGGAAGACCAAGGACAACTTTCAGCCCAAAACACAAACAACGATGGACTGAGGGGTGGGACAAGAAGGATGGGACCTCACGGCCTGGGGCTGGAATTGGACAATTGGACCCCAATGTGCAAACAGACCTAAACTTATAAAATGGCAAAATCTCGTGACTGGGGGGCCGTCTTTGCTACCACTTGCAGCCCACCCTGTGTGCAGCCTTGCGTAGGCTTCTGTAATGCCCAGGGTGGATTCTGGGGACCTTTTAATAAATCCTGATTTTATTCTCTAGTTTTGCCTAGCCTCTGTTTCAGGTCAGCCTTCCCAAGGCAACACCTCCACCTGCGCCGTGCTCCTTCTGGCAGCCCGCACCCAGCCTCTGCTGTGGAGCACGGGATGGAGCTGGGGCTGCTCCTGCTCTGGGCACACACCAGCAGGCAGCACCAGCAGCTCCCGTTCCCTCTCCAGCCCAGAGCTCTGCACGGCACTGCCATCGTGTGCCAGGGCACCAGCGACCCTCCCACTGCCCGGGCACTGCGCTCACACCCCGAGGAGAGGGGGCACCGCTCCACGGCTGGCACGGCGGGCACGAGCAGACGGAGGCTCAGCACGGCTCCTGCCAGGGAAAGCTCGTGCACTTTACCACTGCTGAGCAGCTTCTGTGTTCCTGAAATATCCTCTTCCCCTGGGCAACTTCATATGTGAGTCTTGGGACTTGTCGGAGCATTAAACTGACATCTAGGTCACGGTAAGGAATAGCTCAACGCCTCCAGGAAAAAGGGTTTTCCTTCCACATCCCAGCGCCTCCTCCACCAGCTCAGTACTGAGCCCAGGAGCGAGCACTTAACAGGGGTGACCACTTCTAGCTGAAAATGAAGGAGGCTGTGGGGGTGGAAAAGGGATTAAAACCATTTCTGAGGCATGGTCTGGAGATTAGCTGCCTTTTCTGAAGTTTCCTTGGCTGTTCATGGTCCCTGGAGCAGCACCTCTGCAGGAAGAGGCACTGGCAGGATTTAAAGGCCAGGGAGCCTGGCTGGACACGGGCCAGGGCCAGCAAACAGTCTCACCATGTTTAGCCCGGCAGATGCTAAGCCCAAGGACCATGGATGATCCATCCTGACCACCAACACCCATCACCGTGGTGGCAAACAGCCCCCGGCCTCGCTGGGCTAATCCCAGCCCTGCCTGCAAGCCCTGGATGCTCCACAGCAGGGCAATGCTCTGAGGATCCAACACTCAGCCCCGTTTTCTCTCCTCTGGTCTCCCCACCTGCCCCAGCCCCGGCTCTGCCACAGGGCTGGGGATCCCAGGGCTGCTCCAGGACCCTCGCAGGGCTCAGCAGCGCCAGCGTGGAGAGATGTCAAATGTCAGGAGAGGGAACAGAGCTGAGCGTGTGCTGAGCCAGGGACAGGACTGGTGGGACAGAGGGCTGGCCTCGCCCTCCTGGGGGAGAGCTCAGCCCCCGGCAGCGCCTGTCCCTGTCCCCGGTGTGTCACCATGATGGAGTGCCGGATGCAAGCACCGTAATGGTTTCATCAACTTAGCTACTTTTTATGAGAAATTTGTTCCAATCCCTTCCCTCTCCCCGGCTGCTGTCACCCTAACAGATGTCAGACCTGAAAGAATAATAATCCTGGCAGGAACCCTTGAACCGGAGCGAGCAGCGTCCCAGGGAGGAGGCAAGAGCACGGAGAAAACTCATTTCTGCAGGAGCTCAGAACCACTTGGAGCTGCCCCAGCCTGACACTGCCTGGGCTGGCAGATTGGCTTGTGCCCTCCTGCTCCTCGCTGGGGAAAACCTGCCCTGTGCAGATGTGCTGCCGTGCTGGTGAAACAGCTCTGGAGAGGAGCCCCTCAGCCCCAGCCCGTCCATCCTGCTGCTGTCCAGACTCCCTCTGGACCCCATCTAGTGAACACCTAAAATCCACCTCCTCCCCGACACAATTCCCACACCTATCCCTGTCCCTGACACCTCTGTAAGAAGCTTCATCAAGGGAAGCAGCACAGGCAGAATGGGCCCCAATGTGGGCACATCGTACCATGCCCCACACGCTGCTGCTGGACTGCCCCAGGCACTGCCGGGCAAGGCTTGACACAGCCAGCCTGTGCAGCGATCCATCACATCTCAGTCCCTGCAGCCTCCTGCTCTGGGAGCCCAGCTCACCCCCAGCCTGTCACCGCCAGTGCCAGGGACAGCACAGGCACGGTGACACCGCCACGGGGACAGTGCCACTGGGGCAGCACGGTCCCTGCTGCCGCTGCAGCTCTGCAGGCTCCAGGGACACCCCGGAACGCACCGGGGACGCGATCCCCGCTCCGAGCCCGCCGGCACTGGCGGCAGCTGGAGCAGGCGGAGGCAGCAGGACAGGCAGCAGAGCAACCGGGGCGGCTTCCCCTGCACGCAGCAAAGCCCCGGGCACCGATCTGGGGATTCCCAGGGCTGCAAGTGCCAGACCTGCCCTCGTGCTGCCTTCTCCTGCGAGGAGCTGCTGCTCCGCGATGAGTCATCACTGGAAGACGAATTCTATTTAAAGGATGTTATTCGTAGAAATTGAGTTTTAATAACGGGGCATCAAACAAGCAGAAAACGCCAAACTTCCAAGCGGAGCGAAGTTTCCTATGTTAATTTATACAGCACAATCACCGCTCGGAGGAATAAAAATCACACAGAGAGCTCCTCTCCCTGACACAGCAGCGGAGGGAGCCCTGTCCTGCTCCCCGGAGCATTTCCCAGCTGCAGAGAGCAGGGATGGGACAGGCAGGCCGGGCAGGGCCACCGCTGGTGGCAGGGCTGTGGCACAGGCCTGGGCTCCAGCCGCCACTGCCGCGCTCCCAGGAGCCTTCGGGCTCTGTTCCGCTGCCAGTGGGAGGGCGGGAGGAGACAGCGCGGAGCTCGCTTTAAAAATAGATCAAACCCTCTGCTACGGAGCCATTTTATTAGAGCAGCACAAGCTGTCGGGCTGGTGACACCTCTGCGAGCACCCAGGGAAGTTTTCCCAGATGAATTTGAAAAGCAAGGGGAAGAAACAAAGACGAAGCAGACTTGTGTTCCAACAACAACAAAAAGAAGTGTGGGCGAGAAGCCTGTCTGCACTGGAGCCCCTCACCCTGTCCCCAGCCCAAATCCCATTCCCCGGTACAAATCCCTTTCCCCAGCCCACATTTCGCATCCAAAGCCCACACACACCTCCCAGGCATCACCAGGTGCCTTGGTGCCAGCACTGCAGCAAGGGCTGAACCTCTCACACGAGCACGCAACTTTGGCTCATCCCAAATCTACCTGAAAGCTCCTCTGTGGTGACTCCCATGCCCCCACTGGGTCATGTACCAGGGACAGCATGTCCTCCATCCCAGGAACCCCCCAGAACTGGCCCAACACATCGGGGCCACAGCCCTGGACAGCGCAGCATGGAGACGAGAGGAGTCAGGGCAGGGAAAGATCTCCGAGCCCCCACCGTGCAGAACAGGAGCTCAGCGAAAACCAAGGGGGAAATACACAACAAACAGGTAAGGTCTGCCTGTACCCAGTGCAGCTCACACCACAATGCCTTGGGAATGTGAGTGGCTGGGCCAGCAGCAGCAGTCCAGTGGGATGGAAGGGGGCAGGAGGAGGGGGTCAGCCCGGACGGGGCTGGCAGGCCCTGAGGCTGAGCAGCACAAAATCCAAAGCACTGAACATGGAAGCATCTGCTCCAGCCTGGGAACCACACGGAGACACATCTCAGTGCATTACTCAGCCATGGGCTGACTCTGAGTCACCGGCTCCAGCATCTGGGAGGAGAGTGAGTGTGAGCATGTGAGTGTGAGCGTGAGTGTGAGCGTGTGAGTGTGAGTGTGCTCCTGGGCTGCCTGGCGCAGGAAGCTCTGGGGGAGGGCGGCTGTGCCAGCCTGGCTGGTGCTGGATGCATGCCACGGGATGACCCTGTCTGGGAGGGTCAGGCTGGGGGAGCAGGGAGACTGCCAGGGGATGGAGAGCTGCTCCAGGAGCACACAGAAGGAACAGGACAGAGGAGCTGGTCTGAGGCAAATCAAAGCTTCTCAATAAATATAGAGGGAATGGGCACTGGGAGGAGCTGGTCACGCTAAAGGACAAGGTTGGCACAAGAAAAATGGGTGTAAAAGGCTGCAGATAAAGGGAGGCAGGAGCAATGAGGAGGGACAGGCACTGGGTGAGGAAAGAGGCTGCGGTGGGACTGCCCAGACAGTGGGACTGGGCTCAGGGTTTCTTCCTAAGACACACCTTTAAACACCTTCAAACACCACACAGATGTTTCCCCGCTTCCATCCCAGAGCTGACAGAGAGCACAAAGAGATGCCCACAGCAGAGCAGCCCTACCAGCAGTGACCACCTGCCCTGGAGAGCTGGCAGAGGATGGGAGATTTGCTCATGAACACCCACTGGCCACTCCACCAAACCCCTCCCACTGCATGCCCTGAAACCTGCTCCCTGCACTGTCCAGACTGCTCTGCTAACTGTGCAGCAATCCAGGCTGCTGATCAGATGGAAAGTCTCCATCCCATAATAAACAGTGTACTATTTATAAACCTGAAAACGTCTTTATTATTATTATTTTCCCCCAGAAAAAAACCCACAATAAACCCCCCCTGCACACTGCTGTTAAACACACCCCAGCACGGCCCCGCAGGTCCGCAGCGCTGGTGCCGCTTCCCCAGGCAGTGCCCAGCAGAACAGATGGCGGTGTGGGCGTTAGGTACCAGCCTCCTGGCAATCCGAACATCTGTTACCGTTAGAAAATGCTAATTGCCATCAATCAGGACAGCACCTACCCACATTTACATGCAAGCACAAAAAAATTACGTCTAAATTTCTCCGAGTACAACACTTGCTGCATGTTAAGTAACCGGAGCTGCTCAGATGCTGCGCGGCAGCCTGGCACCGGCGCGGTGGGTGATGCGCCGCAGCTGAGCACCGGCAACACCCACCGCACACGGGGCAGAGCCCCTGGGCTCATCCCACCCTGCCCCATCCCCGGCACGGAGCTCCCTGCCCGGGGGCACGGGACACCCCGGGAGGACAGGCCGCGTTCCCCCGGGCGCTGCAGGGCACCCCCGTCCTGCTCCTCTGCACGGTGCTGCCGCCCCACCCGGACACACCAGACACGGCGGGAGCCCTGGGCCCCCAGTCACTCCCTCCAGTGACTCCAGAGCAGTTTGGGGTCCTGTGCCCTGACCTGCTGCGCTCGGGGCCCACGAGACCCCCACACGCTCCGGTGCTCGCCTCGCCCTGCCCTTGTCACATCCTGGCTCAGAGAGGATCCTGGCCAGATCTGTCCCGTGAGGGCAGGGGCCAGCATCCCACCCCACGGGACACTGCCACAGACTGCCTGAAGCATCTGCGGGCACTGCCCGGCCCCGCTGCTCCTCACAGTCCGTGCGCCTTCCCCATCCCTGGAGAGCACAGAACACAACCGGCTCCACCGTGGTCCATCAGAGATCACATCATGGGACACCGGCCCCAAAGAGAGATGGCAATTCCCGCCTGGAAGAGGCAAAGGCACAAGTCTTGGGACAGAGAACTTGGCCGCAAAGTTCAGTCAAAGAAGAAGGAAAAGAAGAAACCTGGTGCACGGTGATCCCCGAGTCACAGCCCCCTCCGCAGCGGTCCCACGGGATGCTCCGACAGCCGGAGCTGGCGAGCGGCCCCGCTCCTCACCCCGCGGCTGCCGGGCCCCCGCCTCCCTCGCAGCCGGGAGCTGCGCCGGAATGCAAATGATGCTCCAGGCGAGTGCCAAGAGCTCCTTGTTCCTTCCCCAATTTAGGACACCTCTCGGTGCTGCAGCCCGCACGGAGTTCGTAGGAGGCTGCAAGGCTGCCAGAGGAGCCGAGCCTGCCCAGGGTGACTCTTCGACAGCAAAGCTGCACCTTGCAGTGCAATTTTCCCCTCCCTTGGATCTGCTCCCTCAGGACCACAGTCCTGGATGGCAGCTCTGACAGAAACTTCACATGGCAAAAGCCTTTCCACCTGCTGCCCTCCTGGGCGCAACATGGGCTCCCCAGGGTGTCCCACACACCACAGCCCCACCGTGCCTGCTGCAGGCACCGCTGCCTCCGCTCCTGGAGAAAGCTCAGGCCCTTCCCGAGGAGGAGCAGAGGGAGCAGGGAGGAGTGATCCCACTGCCGAGGTGAAGAGCCAGGGATGGAGGCTGGAGGAGCCGCTGGGAGCCCAGGACAGCCTCGCTGGGCACACCACACTCCTCCCACAGCCACGGGGAGCCGGGGATCGCAGTGCACATTGAATTCCCCTGCAGCCGGCACGTGAGGGCTGTCGGGCTCTGGCTCCATCCCCTGGTTCACCCCACATCCCTCCCAGCCCTGGCTCCCTGACAGGCTCCCGCCGGCGTGAGCAGGTTGTGGCACCGCTGCCGCTCCCACCATTACTCAGCAGCCGAGGGAGCCGCTCACAGCTACAAGGTCACTCAAAAATACCATCTGTCCACGCACTGCTCCTCGCCCTGGGGAGAGCAGCACAGAAATTATTTCAGTGCACTGAAGGCCACTGTGCCCCTCTCCGCTGCCCTGCTGCACGCCAGCATCTCACGGTGCTCATTCAGCCTCGGTTCAGCCAGGGGGGACCACAGCATCAGTGCCCAGGGATGCCCCCCACACTCTCCACACCACCAGGGCACACAAGGGCTCCGAGAGCTGACAGGGAACCCTCCCAGAGTGCTCGTCACAGGGTGAGATGTTTTGTGCCAGGGACAGATTGCCTGTGCTGGCCAGAGCCACTGTCACCTCTGTGACCCCCAGCTGGTGGCCTCTGCAGTGCCATGGGGTGGGGGGCAATGCTGGGAGTGCAGCCCACCTTGCACATGGGGAAAAAGTCACAGGAGCACCCCAGCATCCCCAGGAACTGCAGCTCCACGTCCCCTCCCCCTGCACTGCCCAGGGACTATTTCTGGGGAGCTGAAGTCACTTGCATTTGGGCTCTGAAGTCACATTTGTCTCTGCTTGTGTTAAGTAGCACAAGAGGAGCACCTAAAAGTGTCACAGCACGGCGCTGTCTCTGTCGAGGTGGTTGTCCCCCATGTCCCAGATGATGCTCCAGTGTTGCTGTTCTCAGCCAGGCACTTCCCCAGCCCTGGTTTCTCTCCAGGACAGCTCAGGGCTGCCAGCTCCGGCTGGGTGCACGGAGGGACTCACTCACACCCAGCTGCAACAGTGAATAAATGTTTGATTTGAGCAAACCCAATCCCAGGGAGCACGCCCGGCTGTGCCCCCATCCACGGGCATCCCAGCAGCGATTTCCTACATGCACAGCTCCATCCCACCTCTGCACGGCCCCAGCTGCACTGCGGATGGCAGAGGTGGGCACTGTCCCCGGGGCTGCCCAGCAGGAGCCCCCTGCATCCCAGTGGCCCCGGGAACCTGTGCCATGCTGGCCCCGTGGCCCTGCAGTGAGTCCCACTGTGTGCAAGATCCCTTCCATATGGGAGCAGCCAGCGGAGCTGCCAGCTCCCGGCTCCAGCGCTTGCCGCTACATCTGGAAACTCTTCTCACCCTTAATTGTTTCTAATGCCTTAACACACGCAGTGACTAATAAGACACTAATTGGGCGGCGTTCGCAGGGAGCGGAGCAGGAGCGCCGGCAGTGCCCTCCGTGCCGAGCCGCCGGCTCCCGGCGCTGCGCTGCCTGCGCCGCCACTGCCACAAATCCCTCCGGACTCCGGCGCCTTTCCCTGCTCAGCCTTTCCCAGCGCGGTGGAAAACGCGCCCCAGCAGCGGGGAGAGCCAAGAGACGCCGATTTTAGCTCTGTCTAAAGGTGCCTGTGCTCCGGGAGCCAGGGCAGGGAGGGCACAAGGTGCCCCCCGGCAGGGACAGCGCACACCGTCACCCCTGGAGCAGAAAGGCACCGGGTGACCCCTGCCGCTCCCCTCTGGCTGCTCAGCACCGCGGTGCCTCTGGGCACGTCCTGGCACCGCTGGGATGGGCTGGTGCCTGGCATTGCCCACGCTGAGCCGAGGCGAGCAGACAAGAGACGAACAGCCGCAGGAATGCACCTGCTCCGGGTGATTTATGGCTGGTGGGGAGCCGGGGCAGAGGACAGCTGCGTCTGGGACCCTCCCGTGCCCCTGAGAGCTGTGAGGTGATGTCCCCTCCCCAACTTCTGGGGCTGCCCTGCTGCCCTGGGAGCTCCCCGGGGGCTGCCAGCCCTGCCTGCACATCTGCCGGCAGCACTGCACTCACCAGAGCTGCTCAACAGCGGGAAAGAGGCACAAATCTTGTTACACACTGGCTAAGCCTCCCTGGGCATGTTTTCTATAAATCTCCTGGAATTTATTATATGATAACTAGCCTGGAAAAGCTAAATTAAATCCACAGCCAAGAAACTGACTTTCAAGTGTGACCTAATTTAGTTGCTGGAAGGGGAGGGAGGGAGGGAGGGGGATCCCGGTGCCAGTCGTTCCCGGGATGACCTCCCGGTGCAGCCGCACACCCCCCGTCCTCCTCTTCGCCGTGACTTTGGGGACGGAGCCGCGCAGCCTTTCATGTCTGAGCGGATCTCACACTCCCACTCGCTGGAACAAAAGCGCCTCAAGGGCTCCCCTGTCAGATGTTTTCCATTGCTCATCTCCAAGCCTTCCTTGAAGGAGCGCTCTCCTCCCGGGGGTGCTCTGGCAGGCCTGGGGATGATGGGGAGAGTCGCCGCAGGGGCTCTGCATTGGCTCCAGGCTGCTCCCCACCAGCCTGGGGAGCCCCAAGCTCGGCACCAGCACCCACACCCCCATGGCCAGCAGCCCTGAGCCTCACTCAGGGCCCAGCCGGGCTCCAGGGGAGGAGGAGAAAAGCAGCAGGGAGAAAAGCTGGATGGAGAAGAGGCTTGGTGGCCTGAGCTCCAGTGAGCCCGCCTCTGCCCTGCTGCCCAAAGCATGTTCTGGCAGCTGCCCCGGCCCTGCAGACAAGGCACAGCCCTCCCAATGCAGGGGCACGGCGTGCACCATGGCCAGGGTGACAATCTGCCCCCTGAAAAGCAGCACAGTCCCAGCCCCAGCAGCCAGACATGCCCCAGTGCAGCTCAGTGTCCTGGGAGAACCTCCCAGCGCTCCCACTTCAGCCAGGACCCTCACAACAGCTGGCCCCACACTGCTGTGGGGCTGGGTGGGACCACACACCCCTTCACCCCAAACCTGCCCGCCCTGGGGCTGCTGGCTCTCGGCAGAGCGGGTGCAGGAGGCAGGAGCACGGCGCAGGCAGGGCCCAGGGCGATGTGGGCACGGCGGGGCCGCGGCGCTCCGGCAGACCCGGGGGTGGGCTCGGGGCTGGCACGCGGACGCGTGCTGTTGTTCTGGAACGGAGTGCACTGGCAGAGCGGCATGTGGGAAGCTTGCATAATAGTGCCAGCCCACACTACGCCTGCTCCTTCCCAGCATGATCAGCCCCTTGCTTTCATGAGCAATAACATCCACCCAAAGTTTTCTGAAGACAAAAAAAAAAAGAGCTTCAAGGTGATGCACAGAGCTCAGCTGCCTTTGCTGCCTCTGAACTGATTAATGCAGCTGGGGAATCCATCTGCACGGCCGCTCTAATCCCACATTCTGGACGACCTGTACCCCAGCAAGGGACGAGGAGCCTCAAGCTCTCGCTCACATTTCGTGATTCCCGATTGAGGCTGGGGCAGAGTGGAGGAGCCAGCGTGCTGTGGGCAGCACGGCAAGGGGGGTACACACAGCCCCCCACACTGGGAGCCCCGCAGAGCGCCGAGCCCGCTGGTACTGCACGGCCCCACGGGCGCTCCTCCTGCCCAGGCACTCCCCTTGGCCACTGCCAGTGGGAAAGGAGCAGTCCCAGCTCTGGGGAACCCCTCAGCATTCCCCTTGGCTCACTGCCAGCTGGGAGAACAGCAGTCCCAGCTCTGGGGGACCCCTCAGCACAGCAGTTGGTGGAGAGGGCACTGGAGGACAAATTCTGTGGCAGAACAGCCCCAGGCAGAGCCTAGCCCCAGGCCACCACGGCTGCCACAGCATGGCCATGACCCTCTGAGCACCTGCTAAACCTGTGGGAGCTTGCAGGGCTGGGAACAAACAGGGAAAATGCCTCATGCAGAGGACAGAGTTCCACTGCCTTCGAGAGTTTTAAATTTTAACTCATCCTCAAGCTGGTCTGAGCTCCCAGTGCAGACTGGTGTCAGCACGAGGGGAGCTCCAGTCTGTGTAACGTGAACTGACGGTGATGGGTTCAGCCCAGACCACACAGAGCCGCACGCAGCCCTGAGGGGGTTGGCAGCACGGTCCGTGCCAGGAGCCGGGTCTCGGCGGGTCCAGCCGGGCTGCGACGTGCAGGGCAGTGTGTGCATCATGGGCACGTCTGTGCATCATGGGCACGTCTGTGCATCATGGGCATGTGTGTGCATCATGGGCACACATGTGTGTGCATCATGGGCAGACATGTGTGCATCACAGGCACATGTGTGTGCATCACAGGCACGTGTGTGTGTGCATCATGGGCACACGTGTGTGCATCATGGGCATGTGTGTGCATCATGGGCACATGTGTGCATCATGGGGACACGTGTGTGCATCATGGGAACGTGTGTGTGTATCACAGGCACATGTGTGTGCATCATGGGCATCTCTGTGTGTGCATCATGGGCACATGTGTGTGCATCACTGGCACATGTGTGTGCATCATGGGCACACGTGTGTGTGCATCACAAGCAAATGTGTGTGCATCATAGGCACATGTGTGTGCATCATAGGCACATGTGTGTGCATCACTGGCACATGTGTGCATCATGGGCACACGTGTGTGTGCATCATGGGCACACGTGTGTGCATCACAGGCACACCCCCCTTCCCAGGCAGAGGCACCACCAAGGTCCCGCGTGCTCCAGGCCCTCTGCACCCCTGCAGGGGGCAGGAGGGAGATGGCTGGGACGGATCAGTGGGTAGGACCAGTCCCCCCCACCCCATATCCCACTAGGATTAGGGCAGATGTGGCTTCCCCCAGAAATTGCCCTTTGCCAGGCCATCACACACGGGTCTGGACACACAGGATCTGCAGCCGGTGCTGGTGCAAAGTCCCTGGTGGGCTGATTGGAGCTGCTGCCCCAGGAACGGCCATGGGATCCCCAGCAGCACCTTCATCCTCAACCAAAAAATATCTCCATGCCCTCCCCCACCAGTTCTGCTAGGTGGAAACAACATACCTGACGACCAAGAGCAGGTGCCTCAGGTGTGGTGGCGGGTGGGAGCTGACAGTCGTGTTCACCCCTCCAAGCTGTCAGGAAGAGCCGTCGGGGTCTCACAGCAGCGATTTCTCAGCCTGAAAGAGAGAGGGAGAGGCTCCAGTCCTGTCCCCGTGCAGGCACTGCCGCCAATAACGGAGGAGGACGTGGCAGAGCTCAGAACTCCACGGCTCCGGGGACCCACACGGGCTTAGCCCACTCCTTTACCAGCACAATAATCTCACGGCTGGGGAGCAGCTCTGGGGCAGCCCCTGACATGGGCAGAGGCAGGAGCCTGCCCAGGGGTAAAGCATTTCCTGAGGAGAGGGAAGCGTGTTCGGCCCAGGGAACAGGGTTTGGCTGCACACAGGGGCACACAGCAGGCCCCCACTGGGACACATGTCCCAGTCTCTGCACGGACACAAAACCCTGAGGCTGGTCCTGCCTCCCTGAGAGCACCAGCCCTGGCCTCAGATGAGTGCATGGGATGGACACAAGGAAAGGCAAAAACTTCTTCCTAAAGGAAAAAAGTCTCCGACCCACCTGTTCCCCCCGAGGCTCTCTGGAGGCCACCAGCAGCTCCACGCTTGATTTTCCCTGACCCAGGTTGAACGGGAGATAATTTAACAGCTTGTTCCCCATTGTAATGGGACTTTTTCCCTGTTCCCCCAGGCAGCCCATCCATCACAGCACAGAGCAGTGACGTCCCCCTGGCACCTCGGCCGGGCAGCCCCCCTTGTGCCGTGAGTTACGACGCCTGCACCGTGCGGTGGGATGGGCTCAGAGCGCCGGGAGCCGAGATTTATCCCCGCGGTGGAACAGGGGCAGGAGCTGGGAGATAAGTCACAGCAGAGCTGCAGGACCGGCGCTCAAGGTCCTCCAAGGTTGGCTCATTAAAAACCAAGGAGAAGAGGAAGGCAAGGCCTGCCCGCCGTGCTGTGGCTGTGGATCCCCTCCTGACGCTGAACCAGCCTGGCCAAGAGGGGGTGGGAAGGGAGCCAGGCCCCCCAGGCTGACTCTGCAGCAATCCCTGGGGCAGGCTGCTGGCCAGGGCTGTGTGAAGCCACCAGTGTCTCCCAAACACCATCCCAGCATATTCCAGTAACCCAGCAGTGCAGGTCCCAGACAGGGATGGGCTTCCCAGCAGTGCAGAGCCAGTAAAAATCCAAGAGCAGCCTACAGAGGCACTTGGATGCTGGCCCCAGGAGCAGACTGGAGGCACCCACTCTGGGACTGGCACCTGCAGCCACCCAGCACACCAGGCATGCTGCTGGGAGTGAGCACCACCCCTGCAATGGGCACTGTCACTGATCTGGGGACAGACCACAGAGAACCCACAGAGATACCCTGAACATCACAGGCACTCCCCAGACTTGCTCGAATTCCCCTCCTGCTTCATTAGTGCTGCTCATTAGGCTCTGCTCCTGATCAGCAGGCACAGCTAGAGCTCAGCAGTGTCACTCCCCAGCCCTTCCATCCCAGCTCCTTTAATGCTGGTCTGTCACAGCCGGTCCCCAAACCCCCCTGTGGTGTCCCCTAAACACCCCTTGGCTGTCCCCTAAACCCCCCTTGGCTGTCCCCTTCCACAAGCTCTGCCACCAGTCCCTGTTTCCCTCCCTGCTGTGGTTTGTGTGAACCACGGTGGAGCTGGGGGCTCAGAGGACTCACACTGTGGGGTTTGCCCCAGACTGAGCCCCTCCAATCCCATTCAGCAAGTGCAGGAGCAGACAAACACTGGGAAAACCCAATTGCATCGCTGAAGCAAACTGAACACAGCAGGATTTTTACAGCACCATCTATTTTCAAAAGCAAACCCATGTGAGAGCAGGACGAGGGTTTGCATGTTCCCCGCTGGTGTTGGGGGCCCAGCAGCATCCCTCACCATCGGCAGCATCCCTGCAGCACCCCGCCACTGGGAAAGTGCTCCTACCCCAGGAGGGATGGGAAAGGGAATTGCAGATCCCTACGGGACATCTCCCCCAGGAGCCACCGGGCTCTTACTGCACACTAAACCACAGCGATTAGATCAACAAGCCAACCCCTGCAAGGCTGAGAGGTTTTATCAAAGCCAGCAGCACCTCAGGGAGGAGATGGAAAGATGATGCAGCTGCCCACAGCATCCGCAATCCCTGGGCCAGCCTGGCGGTGCTGCAGGGGGGCAGGACCAAGGCTGCACCGGCTCATTTTCCGCAGGCTGAGCCTCTGCCGCTGCCTCCCTGCTCCCAGGACACTGCCCGGTGGCAATGGGGTGCCACAGAAATGCCCCTCAGCAGGCAGGGCTGGGGGGCAGCAGGAGCTTGGGAGGCAGCTGCCCGCAGTGCTTTTCCTTGGATTGCAGAGGAGTGGGGAGAGGAATTTTCTTTCAGCAGCAAACTCGCTGAAGCAGCACTCGGCACCTGTGCAGCCCAAGATACAGCTCCTGCTCCAGCCCGACCAGGAGCTATTTCCCACTTATCTGCGCCACAGCTGATATCTGTGCAGCAGAACACGGCGCTCAGTAATAGGATTTTGATGCTAAACAGAAGATGTTTTTTTCCCCGGGTCTCACTTACGTCACACCTGGAGGTATCCATGGCCATGGAGGTGACACTGAGGAAGGCTAAAGAGTTTCAACTCCTGCACTGAGGGAGCAGCTTCTCCTTCAGCTGCTAAACAGCAGAATTGCAGTGATCTAGCACTGCCTGCCCTCGCCGTGCCCCCACCCCAACACATCCCTGGGGAGGGGCGGGAGGAGAACACAGCCCCATTGCTGCAGCCCCCCTGGCTGGACGGACCCCGCTCCTCCCACAGCTCCCACGGGAGTGAGCAGAGCCCCGTGGTGCTGGGGCTGAGCTGGGGAAGCCTGCATCCCATGGGCCCAGCTCTCCTCGGGCCCCAGGGGTGTTCTGGGGGAGCCTGAAACCCACGGGCATCACCCGTAGCCCACGGGCATCACCCACTGCCCGTGGGCATCAGCCGCTCCCAGCACTCCCCCAGCCCCAGGCACTGCTGTCAGCTCTAATCCCGTGCCACAGCGACCACCCACACGCCACAGCAGCAGCAGCACAGAGACAGGCTTGGGTGGCTCAGCCACACTTGCAGCTGCCTCAGGGAAAGGGGAGGAAGGCTTGTCACCCCCCTGCCACCCTCCTCCCCGTACGAGCAAGAGGAAGGTCCCACGCACCCCCACGGCTGGAGCTGGGAAAGTCTCTGCCTGCCACAGACAAAACCAAAGCGATGGGAACCACCCCCGCGGGGTGCGGGTGACATCTCACCCGTGGGAACGCTGCCGGCGCGGCGTCAGGGCTGTCACCGTGGCGTCAGGGCTGTCACCGTGGCGTCAGGGCTGTCACTGCTCCCACGGCACAGCCCGCGTGGCGAGGGGCACAGCAGAACAGCCACGGGCTGGCGGTGCTGGGAGTCTGGGCAAAGCCAGGAACAGCCTCACGGCCCGGCCCTGGCACGCGTAGCCACGCTGGGCACCCCCGGGCCAAGAGGTGACCAGGGGTGCATGGGGGCTGTGGGGGGCACACTGACCACGGGGTCCTATACTGACCACGGGGTGAGCACTGACCATGGGGTACACAGTGACCACGGGGTCCTATACTGACCATGGGGCCCTACACTGACCACAGGGTCCTATTATTGACTGTGAGGTGCACACTGACCATGGGGTACACAGTGACCACAGGGTACACAGTGACCATGGGATCCTATACTGACCACGGGGTCCTATAGTGACCATGGGGTGCACACAGACCTCAGGGTCCTATACTGACCATGGGGCCTCATACTGACCATGGGGTCCTATACTGACCACAGGGTACACACTGACCACGGGGCCCTATACTGACCATGGGGTGCACACTGACCATAGGGTACTATTACTGACCACGGGGTCTTATACTGACCATTGGATGCACACTGACCATGGAGTCCTATACTGACCATGGGGCCTATACTGAACATTAGGTGCACACTGACCACGGGGTCCTATACTGACCATGGGGTTCTATACTGAACATTAGGTACACACTGACCACGGGGTACACACTGACCACGGGGTCCTATACTGACCATGGGGTTCTATACTGAACATTAGGTACACACTGACCACAGGGTACACAGTGACCACAGGGTCCTATACTGACCACAGGGTGCACGCTGGCCATGTGGTGCACACTGACCAAAGGGTGCACACTGACCATAGGGTCTCTCACCACTGCAGAGAGCACCTCTGGCCGCAGTGGTGCCCAGGCCAGCCCTGCTCCAGCTGACCCGAGGAGCGCTGGCACCGCAGTGAGGGAAACACAGCCCCAGGAGAGCTGTGCCAGCACGGGCCCCATCCCACACGGAGGGGGTGCCCACAGACAGGGCAGTGCTGGGACAGGGGTGCCGGCAGCCGGGGCAGCCCTCGCTGTGGCCAAGGGATGCCAGGAGCTGGTCGCAGTCTGTTTTTCTGCACAAGTGCATTAAGCATTCCACACGGCACTTTTGCTGTAAATCACTTCCTATTCAGGCTCACTGCTGAGGGTCTCTGAAGGTCGATTTTCCATGGTTATGACAACAAAAACTAAAATTGGGTCAAACCTGAAAGGTATTATCTTTCTCCAAGCTGCTAAATGCACAATAGTAATGAGGTTGGTTAAGCAGTTCACCCCCAGCCCGCATTATTTGCTCTGAAGATGTATTAACCAGTTAAATGAGCGTGATAAGGCAGCCCTGCACATTCCTCCCACCGGCTGCACGGAAGATCTGAGGTTCTGGGTCTCCACATCCCTGTTAACAACCGAGACCACGGCCCCACCGACAAAGGCAGCCGCGCCACGCAGCTCCGGGCCAGGCTCTGCCCGGCCTGACCCACGGGAACACAAAGGCAACTTTAAAGGCATCCAGCAGCTCAGAGCCATTGGAAAAAATAATTATCGTTCCTCCTCCCCTTTCTCTTTCTTCTTCTTAACACTCTCCCTCCTCCAACCTCCTGATGAAAGAACGAACCCGCTGCCTGCCCCTTCAAAGGCGCTTTAGCAGCATCCCTGCACCAGGATGGGGGATTATCCCTGACAAACACATGCAGCTGACCTGGCTGCCACTACCCGGCACGGGACCCAGGGGTGGGTGGAAAACCCACCCAGCCACCTCGTAAGCACTGGAAATCACTTCACAGCAGCCCCCCAAAAGATGCTGCGTGCCCCCATGCTGCTCAGGGAGTCCCCACCCCAGCGGGGCTGCAGGACCAGTTGTGGGACACAAAGAACATTTGTTTTTATGGGATTTCTGCTGTTTTTCCCAAAACAAACACCCGTTAATGTAAATATAACTGATGTAAACAAGCCTGACCCTAAAATCCATGTGCAGCTGTATGGAACAGGGAAAAGAGAGGGAGGGAGGTTGGTTGGGAGAGAGGGAGGGGAAACACTTTAATTAATCTCTAAAATGAATGAGATGGAAAAACTCGAACTGCAGGGAAAGCATCTGGTGCTGCTGCAGGAAGGGGCTGAGCTCTGCTGTGTGACACCGGAGCCATGGGCTCCCACACCGGGCACTCCACGGCACCCGGGGAGGGCAGCCTGCCGTGTGCCAGGCCCGTGTGCCAGAGCCAGGAGCTGGGTCCATCCCTCTGGCTCATCCCCCGTGAGCTGCTGCAGGCTCCCGGCTCCATCCCCCGCCGGAGGAGCAGCCACAGGATCCCCAGGAGCAGCCTGTCCTGACAGGGGAGGGGGACACGGGGAGCTTCACCCCCTGCAGGAGGGACCCTGCCACAGTCAGGGAGCACACGGGGGAAACATCCAGAGAGCCTCAGTGTGTCTCTCACGGTGATCCAGCTGGGGCTCTGCCAGGAGGAAGTTTCTGCATGGAGAAATGCCAGCACTTTCTAGCACAGAAGGATGGATGAAGATCCCAAGGTGGGATCTGTGTTGGCAGCTCTGGGATCAGCACTCTGGCCTCCAGGAGCCACCTCCTGTGACCACAATGTGGCTGTGAACAGTACCTGGGACCAAGGGAGAGAGAGAAAGACAGAACAGATCCAAGGAGCTCCAAGATGGAGGAAAGGGCCTGGGGATAAACCAGAGGCACCAGCAGATTCACACAGTTTCAGGGGACAGCAGTGGGTCCAGACTGGGCTCTTCCAGGTCTCTCCACCAGCAGCTGCTGCTCTGAGCAGCTCCCTGGAGCAACTATTGGAAATGCAAAGGAGGTTGGATGAACTGGAAAGACAAATGTGATGCTTCTGTCCTTCTATGGTCCAGAACTCCCAAGTGTGCACGGGCTCTCTTGGGCAGAGCAGAAAGAGGAGCCTGAAATGGAGCATCACCTCTGGAGCTCAGAGCAGGGGCTGCTCATGGCAGGGCAGCGCACAGCGAGGGGGGACATGCGGTGACAGGGCTCCTGGCAGAGGGTGGGCAGGGCCACAATGCCACTGCACAGAGGATTCAGGGGCAAGGGAGAGGAGATCTGGCCTGCCCAGCAGCAAGGCAGGCCCCTGCTCTGCTCTCTTCTGCACAGACTGCCCGGCTGCCACAGCAAGGGCTGGCACTGCACTGTGCCGTGGCACGGCAGGGAGAGGGCAAAGCCACCACAGCCACACAGGGGCCCTGCTCCCAATTCCAGCAGCCTCCTGCCACAGAGCCCAGCCTGCACACACACACTGTGCTCCCTGGGGATGTATCTGACAGATCCATCCTGCTCCTTCTCTCATTGAGGGTCTCAAACCCTGTCCCTCACCATCGCCCACTGACTGGAAACCATGCAGGGCCAGGTGCTAGGGAATGGAATTCCTCATCCTGGCTTGAGGTGGACTCCTGTGCCCTGGCTGCCCCTCGACAGCTGCCACGCTCAGCCCCAGCACACCAGCAGCTCCAGCCACACTCACACCCTGTCCCACTCCAGGCCAGCAAGGTCCTGAGGGATCGTCCTTCATCCCTGCCTGGAGAACAAATACACGACGTGGCTCCTCTTGGAGAAACACTGAGCACCAGCACGGCTCCCCCCCAGTGCAGCACTGGTGGAGCACTGGTAAGATGTTCCATCACCAGCTGCAGTGCCCAGCTCTGCTGTGGCAGTGCCTGCCTGGCACAGCACCCCTGGAAGAGCCGGTCCCTTGTCCCCTTACAGCATTCGTGCTGCTGAGGCTCCTCGGGGGGGAGGCTCTGGAACAGGCAGGCAGGACGATGGCACCCCCAGGACTCACCCTGAGCCTTCCCGGCCACCCCACGGCCACACCCCGGCACTGCCTTCGGAGCCACAGCCTCCCCCTGCCCTTTCCAACACCGCCGGTGATGGGAGGGAGTTACAAATGCCAGGGAAAGCATTCCCTATTTCAGGAAGCCAGATCATCTAAAGGTTGGCACCAGCCCAGTGCCCGGTGAGACCTCCCCGGATTTATGGCCAGCACAGCTGAAGAGACAGAGGAGCTTTAGTGAACCTGGTTAAGGCCCCATGGGAAAGTGACAGCAGGATCTGAGTGACCTGAGAACCCCTCCTCTTTGTGGGGAAGGCAAAAGTGACACAAGAAAGGAGCCTGGCAGCCCCAGGGACTGCGGGGAGGGGGCTGCCAAGGGACAGGGCACCCCGGGCCAACAGGACACACACTGGGACACCACACCCTGCCCAGGGAGCAGGGAGGTGCTGGGACAGCAGAGCATCACTGCTGGAGCACCCTGCGCTGCCTGCGGCACTGATCCAGCCTTCCCCCCACTCCTCCTCCTCCAGGGCCTCTTCCTCTCCTTCCCCTCTTTGTCATTCCTCTCAGCTCACGCCTCTTCTCTGCTCTCCTTCAGCTGCTCACAGCAATAATCCAGGGCACTGACGCCCCAGCAGATTGCTCAGTGCCGCTCCCTGCTGCTGACCGGGGTTTTAATGACTCCCCCGGCCGTGCCGGGGCTGGTCCCCACCTCCACCGGCTGCCGGGTTCTCCCCGACATCCCTCCCCAACAAACACCCGCACCGTCTGCAGGGACAGGTGAGGAGCACCCGCCACCTCCAGCCCAGCTGGGATCTGCTCACCCTGTGCCCAGGCTCCCAGCCCTGCCAAGGACCCGCAGGATTCTCTCGGCAGCCGCAGCCCCCTGGGCTCCCCGGCCCCCTGGGGCAGCCGAGGGCACCAATGCAGCAGCCGGAGGGGCTGCAGGCTGACAGCACGGTCAGCCTTGGGGACAGGGGAGGGACAAGTGCAGCTCAGTGTCAGCCAGACCAGGCTGCTCAGAGCCTCACAGCACGGGGCTCTGCAGAGGCAGGGACAGGACAGGGACCAGGCAGGGACTCGACAGGAATTGGGGCTGTGCCTGCCTGGCACCCCGGGCAGCTCCTGAACAGGCACCAGCACCCTGCCAGGGCATGAGCCAGGGCAGCCCCTGCCAGGGTCCCTCCCCAGGGAGGAGGGTGGGTACCACAGGGAGAGGAGCTGCTGCTCAGGGGGACCTCGTGAAATTCAGGAAATAAACTGATGAGCCCCATTCCCAGAGCTGAGCTGCCCAAGGGAGGACAGGCAGGAAAGCACTTCTGGGATGAAGGGACAGGCCAGCAGTGTGACCCTGGCCAGCCCTGCCATCGCCCCCACACGGCCATGTCTTGATCCGAATCCAGCTTTGGGCTCCCCAGTGCAGATGGGACTAACACACAGGAGGGAACCTTGCAGACGTCCACGGTGCTGCTCGGAGCACAGGACAGAGACACAGCGGGAGGGAGGCGGGAGCTCAGCCCAGAGGAGAGGCTCAGTGACACCCGGGATGTTATGGGGAAATCAGGGCCAAGCAGGAAGGGTGGAGGGCAGGGGAGCTCCAGCTGCATTATCCTGTTCCCCAACAAATCCATCCATCCATCCATCCATCCATCCATCCATCCATCCCAGCAAAGCAATTTTAGAGGCCAGCAGCAGCCGCCACAGAACCGCAAAGCAGAGGCAGTGCCAAGGGCCAGCAGCCACAGCCTGCCTGCCCCTGCCTGCCCCTGCCCCGGGCCCTGTGCCCATCTCCGTGCTCGCTGGAGGGAGCAGCAGATGAGCCGGAGGTGCCCCGTGACCCCCAGCCCCCCCAGCACCAGGCGCAGCACTCGCTGCCAGGCTGCAGATCCCCGTGTCCCGTCCTTTAATTAACATTCCACATGTAAAGTTGGGATTGTAATTACTGCAACTGATTAACAGGCCGAAGGTAGCCCGTCTCCGAGGGAGCAGATTAGCCGCGGCTCTCCGGAGCTCCTGCTCTCACCTCGGCACTGCCGGCGCATTCTAAGCAGGGCCCGGTGCCCCCGCAGCCGGTGATTAATGGGCGAGCGGGAGGAGGACGCGGCGCCTCCGTCCCACCGCTCTTCCCCTGCCCTGCCGGGGCGGGACGGATCCGGGATCGGGGACCGTGGGCCGGCAGAGAGGAGGATGCTGGATGCTGGGAAGTGATTCCCAGAGCTGCCCGGACACCAGGCAGGGGATGCGGGGTACGATCCCATCGCACCACTCAGACATTGCACATCACGGATGTGGACATGGGAACACCCCACAAACCCAGCTCGGCTCCTCTCTGCCCACCAGCCACGGCCTGGGCTGTGACAGGACCCTCCAATCCACGGCTTCATCAGGCAGGGAAGGCAATCAGCGGTAATTAACGGCTGCTGCGGGCAAAGCGCGGCACAGGGACCTCCTTTCCTTCTTTTCCCCAAGACTGCAAAATAAATTATCCTGCAAAGTTAGCAGAGGCTGAGCTATGGAAACAATTAAACAAAAATTAAATCTAATTCATTTATACTCGGAGCACAAAGTGGATAATGTGGGGGTTTTCTTTGCTCTCCTCTCTTTGCCTTGGTGTTACAGAGGACTATTATGGGAAATTAATCACGGGGAAAAGCAATGAACGTGATCTATCGCTCTTTAAAAGTGCACTGTAGTGATTATATAAAAATCTATTAGAGAGGCCAGGAAATAGCAGAGTGACACCATTTAAAAGGAAAAAGGAGACCGGGCTGGTGGCAAAGGGATCGATTTCTAAACTGACGGATCCGTGGCGGAGGGAGCGGGGGGAGGTCAGACCGCGGGGTGGGCAGCGGTCACACCCGGGCGGCCGCAGGGCTGTGCACGGCCGGACAGCGCCGCACACCCAAAATCCTCGTCCCACGTGCCGGACAGCGCCGCACACCCAAAATCCTCGTCCCGTGCCGCTGCAGGGAGCGCTGACCCCGCGGGGCTCCACCGAGCGCAGCCCCGCAGCGCTGCCGGCACAGGGACAGGGACAGCTCCGCGTCCCACCGCACCCTCCGCGGCGCTGCCCCACCCGAGGGTGCCCGGGAAAGTGACCCCATCACCGGCGATGATGGCAGAGCGGCCCCTCCCTGCCCGCCCCCCGGCACACGCTCGGCTCTGTAACGGCGGCGATAAAACCTTCACCGAGGCAGATTCCACCATAAATCCCAGCCGGCAGCGGGGCCGGCCCCGGGCCAGCCTGACGCTTTAACGACCCCATCAATCCCTGCGGAGCCCGCGGCGGGGCGGGGGGACGCCCGGGCTGAGCCCCCCGGACCCTCCGGTGCTGCACCCCGGGACCGAGGCTGCGGCAAATCGGGGATTTGGGCCACGCAGCTCCAGGCGGGCAATCCCAGCCCAACCATCCCGCATCTCCGGGCTCGCCCAGGGCCACTGCAGCCGCCCGGTGCTGTCACCCCACGGCTGCCACTCACAACATCCCCCAGCCCCACACCAGCACAGGGAAACACCTTCACGGGGGTTTAATGGCACTTTCTCCTCCCCACCAGCCGTGTGGAAGGCAAACACACCACACTCCCTCCACTGCACCATTTAAACGATTTGGGGGAAAAAAAAGAGTGGAAAAAAAAACCCCTTTGATCTCAGCAGCCCGCTTGTTTAGCCCATGCAGGGATTTAATTGAGAAGGGATGTCCTTGAATAAATGCAGAGATGTCCTCACTCCCCAGGAAGGCTGCCGCGAGTTGAACAATCCCCTGTACGAGGTTTTCCGCTCATCCAGGAATATTCTGGGACAACACAGCCCCGGGGCCGCTGCCGCATGTCAGCCATCCATCACTGGGAGTGCCAGCGGTGGGCAGCCTGCCGTGGCACCAGGACGGGTCTGGGGGCCACAAGCCCCGAGGGAGAGGTGCTGGAGGCACCACTCTGCCCCCAGAGCCAGCCCGGGGGGAGGTGGGGGGCGGGAGGTGGAGCAGCCACGCACCCAGGGGCTGGGCCCCGCTTGGCACGGGCAGAGCGGCTGCAGGTGGGACGTGGTGCCCCGGAGAAGCCAAGGCACGGCACAACAGAAGGCGGGGGCAGCCGGTCCCCGAGAGCTGCCACTCACTCCCGGGGTGCCAGCACCGGCCCCCGGCCAACGCCTTCCCGGCTGCCGGGCTTGGCAGGAGCGGAGGAGCCGCGGCGGAGCCCGCCAGGAGCGGGGAGCTGGGCCACAGCGGGCAGCTTCCTGCTCATTTCCTCCGGGCCTGCGGGCCCTGCCAGTGCTCAGCACCGCGGCATCCCTGCCCGGCCTCTGCCAGCTCCCTCCGGCCCGGCCGAGCGTCCTGCCAGCGCAAAGCCTCGTGCTGGGGGTGGGACCAGCGCCGGGGATCCCCGTGTGCCACACACCTGCGAGGGGAGCCAGAGAGGGGCAGGGACGGCCGGCAGGAGCTCCTCAGCGGCAGCGCTGCTCCCACAGATCTGGGGCTCTGCACCTCCCGGCCCTGCCCGGCACAGCCGGTGTCAGCAGCATCCTCCTCCTCCTCCTCGTCCTCCTCGGCGCAGCCGCGTGGGTGTCTTTGCCGCAAGGCTCCCTCGCCAGGGAAGCGCCGTGCTATTTTAATCCGGCATCTCCCACCATCCCAGCGAGGCTGGCTGCGAGTGCAGCCCCAGGAGAGCTCTGCCCCGCGCCCCCGCGCCCCGCACCTGCTCAGGAGGGAGGAACACCCCGAGGCTGTGCTTGGAGGAGCCGGGGGTGGGCTGGTGGGCACTGAAACCCGGGGAGGGAGCTGCTTTTACTCTGGAAAAGATTTCACGGTGATAAAGGCGAGCGCAGGAAGAGGACAGGGGAATTCCCAGCTCATTAAAGTGCTGGCATCTGTCAGCCCATGGTAACAGCAGCTCCTCTTCTCCTCATCCATTAAACTTTTTGTCCTCCCCCTGCCCAGGGGACTTGTGCTCGGCTCTGCGGTGGCCCCACCGCTGTCCCGCTGCTGTGCCACCAGCGCAGGGACGCTGAGTGCCCACAGGGACACCGGGCACCCGCACGGTGCCCGTGCCCGGCCGCAGCTGTGTCGGAGGGCGAGCGGGAGCGCTCTCAGCCCCTGGACTTGCTCGCTGGCTGCGGTGGCTAAAGGCGAGCTGATTAAAGCAATTAGGATTTTAAATAGTAACACCAGAGTGGCTCATCAGCGCTGAAGAGGCAGTCAACTGACAGGCTGAGGAGCCTATTTAGGGATCTCGTTGGCTGAGGATCCTCAGCGAGGCCCCAGGGCTCCCTCGGGGAGAGGGTGCCGGCACAGGGGTGCCCCAGGCACCCCACAGCCCCCCCAGCGCCCGCCTGGGGACACAGAGCAGCCTTGTCACGGAGTGCCACAGGGGACAGCCCTGCACACGCAGCCAGCTCTGCCCTGTGGCCGCAGGGACAGCAAGGAGCACCAGGACCGCCAAGGAGCACCAGGACTGCCAGGAGTGCCCGCTGCCCACTCCTCCCCTTCCTCACGGTGGTTTCTTTTCTGTAATCAGGGCTCCAGGAAGGGGCTGTGGAAGGAATTTCGCGGTGTTCCTCAGGAGGCACTGCCGTGCAGCAGCAGCCCCAAAGCAGCAGATAAAAGTGCTTTTTGCAACAGCCAAAGCCCCTCACACACATTTTGTCTGCTTGGACTCAAGGGCTGAGATGCTGGAGATTTAAGGCAGCCTGGTGGGAAATCCATCTGGTTTGGTGTGTGCAGATCTCCAACCACAAAGGAGTCTGGGCTCACACACAGATGCAGGAGCAGCACAAACAGCCTTGAAACGCTCCATGCCCTTCCCGCTGCTCATTCCCTACCCCGTGTTTGCTGCTGGCTGATGCCGGGGTGCCCAGGGGATGTGGCCCCCGGGGACAATGAGGGGACAACTGCAAGGAGCTCCCCAGCCCTGTCTCCATGGGCCCTGCAGCACAGGACTGGCTGCTGCTTCCACACCTCCCAGCCTCACTCCTGCAGCAGCATTCCAGTGGGATGGCGAGCGGGGATGGTTCGGCATCCCCAGGCTGGATCTCCACACTCCCAGATGGGGGAAAAGGGGAAAAAAGACAAGGGTAGGAATGAGGAATGAAGGGTAGGGGCACAGAGGGGACAGGAGGACAGGAGCTGCAGGGAGGGCAGGAGCTGCAGCCCAAGCAAAAGCCACTTGCCGAGTTTCTTGCGAGCTCCGCGATGCCGTGGGAGGGAACTGGCACAGGCGCATTACGTTTATTTATAGGCATTTCTGTGGCACTCGATTAAATGCTGTGGTGGAGATATTGCAGTGTGAAGAGTATTTAGAGCCGTTTAACACCTCTTAGTCGGCAAAAGCCCATCTTAATTCCTGCAGCGAGTTGGGAGAGCGCACACGGCAAGGGCAAGAGTACGGGAGATGCCCTCTCAGCCCTTGTTCCACCTGGGAAAGAGACCCTGTGGTCCTCGATGCACTTGTGCATCCCTGAGCCCCACGTGGTGCTCCGCTGCCTCCAGGTCAGCAGCCCAGGGCCCAGTGCTCCACAGCAGGACACAAATCCACACCCTGCCCGGCTCCCACGGAGCTGCCTCTCCCCAGCTGCTGCAGGGTGCTCGTGTCACCGTGCTGGTGGCACCACAGGGTGCTGGCCAGCCCTGGCACCCACAGGCCCTGCCTGTGCCAGCCCCACGTCCTGCTGAAGGATGGGGCCTGCCCAAGGGAGGGCACAGGGATCCCTGATGCTCACTGCCAGCCTTCCCTGGGTATCTGTAACCGCTCTGCAGAACCTCCCCGTGCCTTATCAGGATGGCCAAGGGCTGAGCTGGTAAATCTCCAGATCTCAGGAAAGCCGTCAGGGGAGAGAGTTCAAAGTGCTGCCAAGTGCACGTCAAGGTGAGCTCTAATTGCACCGCTGCAAATCCACTGCTGGCCCTTCCGCCCTTGGATCGCTGTCCCCCGCTCCCCTCTGCTGCAGAGCTTGGCCTGCCCATCCCCCGGGCAGGGGACGAGCCATGGGAGCACCCAGGGCGTGCTGGAGCTGCGTGGCCACTCCACTGCTGACCCATGGCAGATGGACAATGCACTGAAACATGGGGAGATCACACAGCCCTGGTGCCACTGGAGCACCCAGGGTGCTGGAGCTGTGTGGCCACTCTGCTGCTGGCCCGTGGCAGATGGACAATGCACTGAAACATGGGGAGATCACACAGCCCTGGTGCCACTGGAGCACCCCAGCTCCTGGAGATTCCCATTCCCACTGCCCCTCCCAAGCCACTGCCCCAGCAGCGGGTCCCTGAACCCCCCAGGTTGGACAGGAGACGCCCTTTGCTCTGCCCGGTGACAGCCCCTCAGATCCCACCCCTGGGCTGCCGGGGGTGGCCAGGGCTGGTGGCTGTGGGGTGCCAGGGCTCGCCCCGCCAGCTGCTCCCGTGCGCCCGGGGCCGAGCCGCCGGCAAATGGATGCAATTAAGTTGATACTGCAGCGGCCCGTAATTGCTGTTTCCTCAGCTTGGCAACACGACCCCGGAAGCCCCCATTATACTAATCACTGTCACACGAACACAATCGCAGAACACATAAAAACCTGGTGTGCCTCGTGCTGAAATATAACCCTGCCGAAGGCTGAGCCGTGCCATAAATCTGCTCAGCACTTAACACTGCCGGCTAAATGGCCCCGCTTAATTATAGCTCCATAAACAGGACTTTATAGCAGTATCAATACCGCCGGAAATCAATCCCGCTGATGGACAAAGGGATGGGCTCGTGTCCTGCTGCCCAGGGGCTGGGCCACCACTGCTCCCAGCTCAGATCCCAGCTCAGGGAATCTCCATTCCCATGCCCATGTTGGATCCCAGCTCAGGGAATCTCCATTCCTGTGCCCATCCTGGATCCCAGCTCAGGGAATCTCCATTCCTGTGCCCATCCTGGATCCCAGCTCAGGGAATCTCCATTCCTGTGCCCATCCTGGATCCCAGCTCAGGGAATCTCCATTCCCGTGCCCATCCTGGATCCCAGCTCAGGGAATCTCCATTCCCGTGCCCATCCCAGATCCCAGCTCAGGGAATCTCCATTCCTGTGCCCATCTCAGATCCCAGCTCAGGGAATCTCCATTCCTGTGCCCATCTCAGATCCCAGCTCAGGGAATCTCCATTCCTGTGCCCATCCTGGATCCCAGCTCAGGGAATCTCCATTCCTGTGCCCATCCTGGATCCCAGCTCAGGGAATCTCCATTCCTGTGCCCATCCTGGATCCCAGCTCAGGGAATCTCCATTCCTGTGCCCATCCTGGATCCCAGCTCAGGGAATCTCCATTCCTGTGCCCATCCTGGATCCCAGCTCAGGGAATCTCCATTCCCGTGCCCATCCTGGATCCCAGCTCAGGGAATCTCCATTCCCGTGCCCATCCCAGATCCCAGCTCAGGGAATCTCCATTCCTGTGCCCATCTCAGATCCCAGCTCAGGGAATCTCCATTCACATGCCCATCCTGGATCCCAGCTCAGGGAATCTCCCCTCCTGTGCCCATCTCGGACACACGGTGCCCGCCCGTGCCCCACTGACCGTGGGTCCCACCTGGCCTTGGCCTGGCCCTGCCACAGAGCCACAGGACATTAGCATGGCAACCCACACCGATCTCTGTCAATTATGCTTCAGTATTTGAGCTCTAACCAGCTTCCAATTGAATCAGGGTAAAATCATCAGTATAAAAAGTGCCCGCACCAGCCCTTCAATTCCAGCACTGAGAAAAAAAAAAGTTCTACATCTCATAATGGCCTTCTACCCCATAATGAACAGGAAAAATAAATTAGATTCCCAGCTAAGGGTATATTTATACAATTTCATTATGTGCCCATGAGCAAATCTGGTTTTCACCAAGATAAAAATGAGCTCTCAGCAATGCTCGTGCTAAATAAATGGAGTGATTTAACAGCTTAACAAGGAGTGCGACAGAGGGGCTGCGGAACGGTGGCAAAAATGGAAAATAAAAATAAAAAATACAAAATGCTTGTGTTTCCTGCACTGCACTGGCACTGCCGGGTCAGATGCACCCAGGAGGAAGGAGACAGCAGCGCTGGGACTGCGGGAGCATCCCAGGCTGTGAGCACTCATATCCCGCCCAAATGGAGCAACTCCTGACTGCTTCAGCTCCTGTGCTCAGTGTCCAAGTGATCCTCGTGAGACAAAACCAAAATCCCAGCCCCTCTCCTCGCTGGTGGGTGCAGCTCCCTGTGGCACTGCCACAGCAGCCCAGCGATGCCAGGGCCACGAGTGCCAGCTGCCTGCAGGAGCAGGGAGGATCCTGGTGGCAGCTTTGGGGCTGGAAAGGGACATGTGCAGCCTGGAAGTGGTTCCCAGACTCTGAAAGCATGGCTGCTCTCCCAGCGCTGCTGGGATATTCCCAATTCCTCCCTCCCTCCCAGTGGAAGGAAACTCCTGTTACCCAATTCCCGTCTCCCTTCCCCTGCCCCACTCCCAGCCCTTCTGGGGGCTGCCCCACGTGTTCCCCCACCCATGAATCTCTCATGCAGCCAGGGGGGACCTGGCCGGAGTTTGGAGGAGCTTCTCACCCTTCCAAGGTTATCAGCTCCCAGGGAAGGCTCCTCATCCCACCTTCTGCCACTCCTGAATAGAGCAGGGCAGCCCCCCCGGGCCCCATCCCGGGCCACACACCCATCTGGGCTCAGCACCGTGAGCCTTCTCCAGCACAGCCAGGCTGATCCCAAACCCGTAACCCACACCCGAATAGCTCATCCCGTTAATGGCAGAGCTGCCAGCAGGCAAATCTGTCCTCTCAGCATCAGCAGCAAAGCCAGAGTGAAGCAGTTGCCTTTTTTTTCCTCCTCTCCTTTTTAAATCAATGGTGAGGCCACATGGTCGGTCGGTGGGATCTGGAGCCCAGGAGCCATCTCCAAGACAGAGCCGCTGCCTTGGCTGCCGATCACAGCTCTCCTGCCACAAGGTGACATTTCCCCCTCCATCCTCCCTACCCCGGGGAGCCGCGTGGATTAATAGTTCAGCGGGGCTTTGGAAATGTGTGCCGGGAGTTATGAGCCTGATTCATACCAGGAGATCCCTCCCCTGCTACAGAGATTAATCACCGGTGCAAATGCAAACACGGGCTGGGCTCGCCCGTCCCCGAACCGCGGCACAGCTGGAGTGGAGCTGAGCCGAGCGCGCTGCCGGCTCCCCCCGGCGCTCTGCCACGTCTGCACCTCCAGCACGACGGAAAAATAAATGCGTTGTGTGGAGGATCGGTTCCGAGCGCCGCACCAGCCCCGGAGCCTGCCGGTGCTGCCTCCTCCTGGGGGGAATTGCGGGGCAGCACCAGCCGAGCTCCAGCCCGGAGGAGCTCCCGTGGGCACGGACTGGTTACAGCCGATTTATCCTTAAACACCCGGTTAAACGCAGCCAGAGCCCAAACCCTGCGCCCAGGATCCCTCCCTCTCCTGGGGCACTCCCGGGCATCCCCGCAGAGCTGCTCCTGCCTGCTGGAGGCTGCAGCTGGAGAGCCGAGCCCAGCGCTGCCCACCCTGCCCGGGTCCAGCGCTGCCCACCCTGCCCGGGCCCAGCTCTGCCCACCCTGCCCAAGCCAGCACTGCCCGCCCTGCCCGGGCCCAGCACTGCCCACCCTGCCCAGGCCAGCACTGCCCACCCTGCCCGGGCCCAGCGCTGCCCACCCTGCCCAGGCCAGCGCTGCCCACCCTGCCCGGGCCCAGCACTGCCCACCCTGCCCAGGCCCAGCGCTGCCCACCCTGCCCGGGCCCAGCGCTGCCCACCCTGCCCGGGCCCAGCACTGCCCAGGCCCAGCACTGCCCACCCTGCCCGGGCCCAGCACTGCCCACCCTGCCCGGGCCCAGCACTGCCCACCCTGCCCGGGCCCAGCGCTGCCCACCCTGCCCAGGCCAGCACTGCCCACCCTGCCCGGGCCCAGCGCTGCCCACCCTGCCCGGCCCAGGGGCACCCACCTGGGACCCTGACAGCTTCCCAAGGCTCTTGCCCTGAACTGAGCCAAGCTTTCCCAGTCAAACCAGCCCTCTCAACACCAGGACAGAAGGGGAATCTCCCTTCCCAAGGGGACAAGGGCCATCCATGCCTGCGATGCTCTGGAATTCCTTCTCTCTGTCCCTCTAACACACATAACCAGATCATTTTTACCACACCATTTTCCCAGCCCCAAGCAGAGCTGTTTCCCAGGCTGCCAGAATCCTTTACAACCCCCAGAGGATCAGCAAACGATTTTTCTCTCTTCCCTTTGGTTTGGAGAGAAAAGGGATCTCGGCTCAATCACAATTAGAGTGAACTGCGGCTCGCAGGCAGAGAAAGCTGCGGCTCCACTGTGTGACAGGAATGATCTAATCAGGCAGCGGGTCGGATCACCAAAAAACAAACCCCTGCAGAGCCGATAACGGCTCCTCCCTGCCCCAGCCGAGGCTGTGAGCACGGGGCCTGGGGGGGCACAGGGAGGGGCTGATGGAGATCACACAGAGCACAGCGACCACAGCACGGTGGTGCAAAATCAGAGGGGAGCGCCTCTGGCTGTGCCTGGCCTTCCTCCTGGGAGGGGGAGGAGGAGGACCCCCACATCTCCCTGCTGATGTTGGCAAACACCTCCCCAGCCGGCAGCGTGGGTCTGTGCCAGCTCCCCAGGATGGAGGAGGGCTGCTGGAGGACACCCCATCCCTTCCCAGCTCCCAGCCCCCAAGGCCCCCATGCTCCCGAGCTGCCCAGGCAGCCCCAGGGGCTGCAGTGCCAGTGGAGGGGTCCCGCTGCAGCACTGGAAGGGAAAAAATAATTGGCCTTTTCTGGCAACCCTTGCTCTGCCCTTCCCAGCTCCCCCTCTGTTACCTAATCTGCTCCTCACCCCGAACCAGGGAGGCTCTGCAGGTTCAGTGGGGCTGGACGCTACAGATGAGATTGCATCTGTCTGGGTATAAATAATTTACTGCTTGATGGTCAGAGTGAATTTAATTAGTTCTTGTTCTCCTGATAGAATCAGCCCACCGCTGCTAAAGCATTTCACTCCGAATTAGCCTGAGAAGCACTAACAAGGCAGCGCTAATTTTACACACACGACATCCCCCACAGTCTCTGAAAATACAGCTCCACAGAGCAGGGAGCAGCCCAGCCCCACGGGGCCGGGAGAGGGGCAGCGTGAGGGATGAACCCGGGCACAGCCCGGCCACGAGGGATGTGGGGAGGCAGCACGGACGGGCACCAGCACGCAAACCCCATCCCTTCCCCTTTTGCTCTGCCCTGACTTCGGTTCCCCAGGGATTTGGAGAGGGGACAAGGCAGCAGGGAGCTGGTGGCTGGCAGAGCTGATCCTGCTGCCTGTCGGGTCCCCTCCTGCCCGGGGAGGGGCTCCCTCCCAGCTGAGAGCCCACCTCTCCCCCTTCTCCCAGCTCCCGGGGTCACGCCAGGCCGCTGGCTGCTGGAATTGCTGCCACAGTCTTGGAGAAGCACGAGCACACGTCAGCGCTCCAGGGGGACGCGTGCCCGCTCACCTGGAAGGGAGAGCAGGGGGGGAACGGCGGGGGCAGCTGCAGGAGGTGGGCACAGACCCCCGGGGCACGGCCGGGTCTGGGCACCCCCAGAGCCAGCAGGGGACTCTGGCACCCCGTGCTCAGCACCCTGCCTGAGCCCAGGCTGCACTGAGCTCAGCCAAGGTGGAACCAGGCTGCGAGGGGCTCAGACATGGCCCAAGGCATGCAGGGTGGCAGAAAGGCCCTTGCCCCACCAGCTGCATCAGCACAGACCGAGCACCACAGCCCCCAGCCCCAAAACCTGCGCTGCCCACGGGCACCCAGCCCTGTAACAGCACCAGCCATTTTCCCTGAGCTCAGTGAGGAGCCCCCGGGCTCTCCTCTAAGGATGGAGCTCTGTGCCCGCAGTGCTTTACTGCTCCTGCCTGCCTGCTCTGACCTCCCCTGTCTCAGCAGGATTTATGCTCCACATTAACATTCTGCCCGAGCCGCCGCCGGGGCGAGGTGGCAGCGCAGCCGCCTGTGCCACACTGAGCCCTGCTGGTGACCCCAGATCCCTCTGAGCAGCGTGGGGTGACACCCCCCCAGCAGACACAAATCCGGGGCATTTCCACCCAAAAGTGAAATTCTAGGGGTATGGGAGAGCACGGAAAGGCTCCAACAGGAACGGTGCTCTGGGTTGTGCCACAGGGACCCTGCTTGCGAGGAACGTGTGGGGAACTGAGTGCTCCTGCTGATTCCTGCCTGGAGCACAGGCACCCCACCCCGGGATGGCCCCAGCAGCGTGGTGGCCACCATTCCTGCTGGCACGGCCACACTCCTGCACACGGAACAAACCAGCTTGTTTCCCCCAGCCAACAGGCAGTGGCTGCGAGCTGCCAATCCTCACTCAATAAATCACCTGCAAAGGTGAAGCGGCCACAGCCACCGGCAGCTGTCAGAGGCCACCCCTCAGTTCACCCCGGCTCACAGCTGCGGGGCCACTGCTGCCAGCGACAGGGATCATCCCCAGGGCACACAGTGGGGGGAGCAGCACCCCGCCTTCCCTCCCTTTTCCTCCCTCCATGAGCTCATCCCCTGCCCGAGTCCCTCTCCCCCACCAGGAACAGCCCGTACGATCTCGCCCTCTCTCCTATTTACGCATAAGCCAGGCTGACAACTCCTCTTCATCACGGTGTCAGAGCCTTCCTCGGCAGCCATGCATCTCAAGCAGGACAGCACCATAAATATTGCATAGGAGGTGTTTCTAATCTAGTTACAGGCTCAGCCTCTCACGCTCTTCCATCAGGAAGCCTTGGATTGAAATTGAAGTGTATTAGTATAATTTTATCAGGTTTTATTAAGCCTGGGGTCTCACGTTTTTGATATATAGTTTTAATTAAATTTTAAGTCAAAGAATGCAGTTGTTCATATTTCATCTCGCCGTGGCACATCGGGAGGAGGCAGTTAATCAGCACGTACCAAAACATCCTTTCGCCCGTGATGAACGGGCAGAAACTTTGCCAGCAGAGCCCAACTTCCCTCCATCGCTCACAGCCCCAGCCAAAGCCCCATCCCTGCGCCCTCCTGCCCTCCCACACCAGCACCCCGCAGGAGGAAGGGAAAAGCCTCCGGACCAAGCAGGGAAGAGGGAAGGCGGCCCGCAGGCAGCTGGCACCGAGGGCTGCTCCCGGCTGGGCTCAGCAGCAGCTGCCACTGGCAGCAGGAGAGCAGGCAGGGACCCAGGAGCAGGTCCTGGCAGGGACCAGAGCAGGTCCTGGTAGGGACAGAGCCAGGGGATGGCTCCAGCGCCCACAGGGACCTTCACCTCCCCGCAGGGCAGCCACGGAGCCATGCTGAGCCGTGCACCAGAGCCAGGGCCCAGCTGGGATTGCTCCCTTCATCCTGGGAAAGGGAACCCCAGCCCTTGGCTGTGGGGACTGCCCAAGCCTACAGTGGGGCTCTGAGGGTGCAGCCGCCCCTCAGGGACAGTGCAGCCCCCAGCAGCTGCGCTTGGGCACCAGCAGCACCACCAGCACTGGTGCCCTTCTCTCTGCTAAGAGCACTTTGGGGACACAGACGTCGAGGCTGGCACCTTCTGCCAGCGAGAGCAGCAGATGCCACCGCAGCTGGCACCGCCCTGCCCTCACCTCGTGGCTCCCTGCCCAGGGAGGGCTGTGGCTCCCCAGGGACACAAGGCCACAGTGGTGGCAGATTGCTCACAGGTCCTTGGGAAAGGCTGATTCATCCTGGCTGGAAGGAGCCGCAGCACAAGGCAGAGCAGAGGCGGCTCACCCACCCACCCAGCCCCCTGGGACACGTCTGGCTGCAGTGGTGCCCTCCCCATGCACGGCTGGGGCAGCACAGCTGCATCACAGCCCCCGTGCACCTTTCCCAGCTGGAGCCCAGCAAACTCTGCTGGCAGCTCCAGCCGGGCTGGGCCCTCCAGAGCCCTGACCTAGAGCATCACCACAGGCCCCAGCAGCAGGGCTGGGGGGACAGGAGATTGGGGGACACAAACAACACCCCCCATATCTGTGCCACCATTGCCTTAGCTGGGGCCAGAGATCCCAGAGGATTCCTGAGCATGGGAACAGCTCAGCCCAGACACATCTCAAGTCCTGCAGCTTCCCTGGTGTGGAAAGCAGAAGAGCAGAGCACAGATTTGTCTCTCCCAGTTGAGGTGCTGAAAAAATTATCATCATACTTGCCAAAATTAACTCAATTAAAAACCATTTTAATGGTATTGCATTAAAAAAAAAAAGTCTCATCTTTCCCACATCTTTCCTCATCTGGAAGAGCAGGAGGAGCAACCAAGCACGGCATTACAGGTGACAGGAACAGCCCTGCCAGTGACAGCCACATCACAGCCGGTGCACCCCGGCAGGGACAGGTGCCCACGGACCGTGGTGGCCCCGGGGGGGTCAGGGAGCACAGGAGCTGCCCTGGGACCTGCTCCAGCACTCCAGATGACCAGGTCCTGTCCTGGGGAACGGGTGAGGCTGGCACCAGTGTGACAGAACAGGGCCACGGCGCCATTGCCAATGGCAGCGACGTCCTTACAAGGAGGAGGGAGGGAATCCCAGGACGAGCAGGAATGGTTCTGCTCATCAGCTGCAAGACTGATAGACTTGGGGGGTGGGGAGCATGCTTTGCATTTCCTTCCTTCTCCTTTGCAAAGAAACAGGGATTTGGGGTTGGATTCGAACCTCATCCAGAAGAAAACGATTTTGTTTGAAAAGGAAGCAGTTGGATTGCTTAACACGCTCTGTCCCTACTCCCATTGAAACAGGATTTGAGGCGCAGAGAGAGTTTCAGGCCGTGCAGCCCCACGCTGTGTGGGTTACCCCGGGGCCCCCCATGCCCCACCAGCACCTCAGCCTGACGGGAAGGAGCATCCTGGCAGCACCTGGGCAGCAGGAACCCCACAGAGCCGGCACTCAGCTCTGGGATTGCACCAGCAAAGGCTCCCCATGCACAGAGGCTGCAGGAATCGCTGCTGGGGGCTCCTACCCCCCAAACCCACAGCTCAGAGCACGCAACGCCCCAGCCCTGCGCCCACCACAGCACGGCCTCGGCGAGGCAGCTGCCCACGGGCATCCTGCCACCCACCCCAGCGCCTGTGGGTGCCCTGGTGCCACCAGGGCCTGGGGGTGCCTGTGGGGAGGTTTCAGATGAATCTCGCTGGGCAGAGAGCGCAGGGCAGCACGAGCGGGCGCGCTGCGTGCCGATGCAATGCTGTATTTATATCCCTCCCCGCCGCAGCATCCCTTTGTAAAGGCACGGAGCGTGTACAGGCAGGGCTGTCAGTTCAGCGGCGTGTTACAAGTGTTTGATATGGAGATTTTGGCAGTGGGAATGGATGTACCTCGCTGAGAGGTTTATGTAAAATGACAGCTTCTGGAAAATGAAGCACTCAGATATAAGAAAAAAAAAAAAGGGGAAAAGAAGAAAAGAAAAGTACAAACAAAAGGGAGGGAGGGGAGGCCTTCGCTCGGCGAGGCCAGAGCAGATCTCTCCTCCCCGCTGGCCCCGAGCAGCTCCCACCCCAGCTGGCAGCACGGCACCGACCCCACCGGCCCGGCCGGTTCAGCTCCGCACAGGCGCTGCCCCAGCTCGGCCGCTGCCCCATTTCCACCCCATCCCGTCCCTCCTCCTCTCCCCTGTTTACGGGCTGCGCCTTTCATCGCCGCTGCGCGTGGGCGTGCGCGGGCGGCGGGAGGAGGATGCCTGGGAGCGCTGCTGTCAGCGCCGGGAACGGGAACGCGCTGCAACTCTGCCACGGCAGCCTGGGACCAGGGACAGCCCCAGCGGAGCCGGGCACCGCCTGGGCCCCTCCCCGGGGCTGGGATGGCGGGGCGCCCACACTCCCGGTGTCCCAGCCGGGATGGGGAACGCGGTGCCGATGGAACCCGGTCCCCCGGTCACGCTGCCGTGCCAGGGGACGATGCTGTCACCCATCAGAGACTGCACTGCCAGCCGCTGCCGCTGGAAGCCCAGCTGAGAGCAGAGGAACTGCGAGGGGAATGGGTGCGATCCCACCCCAGACAGATCCAGACCCCAATTTCCTGGGGAGTGTTTGCTCCCTCACTGACTCCCACCGCTCACCCCACCTGGCTCCGGCTGCGGGAGGCAGAGATGCAGAGATGAGCCCCCCCAGCAGGGCCATCTCACCCAGGAAGGAACGTGGCAGCAGCGCCCAGCGAGGCTGGAGCCTGGCCCATCCTTCCAGGGCCGCAGCCAGCTCCCTCCTTTGGCTTTACACCCTCCTCCATGCCCTGTGCCCGGCGGGATCCGTGCCCTGGCCAAGGTGGAAGCAATTCCTGCTGCAGCTATAATGATCCATAAAGAAGCTGACTTGTTTCTTACCTCTCTGAAATGAAGGATGGTGATTACCCTCCATCCCAGTCCACAAAGCCTAATCCAAATTGATGGCCTCCCAGAGATTGCTGCTCTTGCCTCTCACCAATCCAACACCCAGCTCCCCTACACACATCTACTCAGGAGAAAAACGTCAGCGTAATTCACGCAGGCTCTGGGTGGAAAGGCCATTTATCCTGCAGGAAAGGCTCCTGGACAAGACATTACATTAATGGCACGTTAGGGAGAGCTGGCAGTGCCAGCCCCGCTCCTCCAGCAGAGCAGGGATCCACTCCAGCCCCCTCAGGAAGGATCCCTGACCCCTCTGCAAGGTGTGGAGGTGCCGAGGAGCAGCGCAGAGCTGGGCACGGCTCCGGCTGGCTAAAAATATCCTGGAGCAGGACTGACAACAAAGGCAACAGCTGAACCAGCACCATCCTCCCCAGCAGTGCAGCACAGCCACCCGGGGGGGCTGCCCTGGCTGGGCCCCCACACCTGAGGGAAACACCTCTGATGTCCCTTGGCTGGCAGGATCCTTGCACAGGTGTGCTTGTCCCCCTGGCACAGGTGTGTCTGTCTGTCCCTCTGGCACAGGTGTGTCTGTCTGTCCCTCTGGCACAGGTGTGTCTGTCTATCTGTCCCCCGGCACAGGTCTGTCTGTCCCTCTGGCACAGGTGTGTCTGTCTGTCTGTCCCCCTGGCACAGGTGTGTCTGTCTGTCCGTCCCTCGGCACAGGTGTGTCTGTCCCCCTGGCACAGCCGGTTCTGCAGGTGCCACGAGCAGGGCTCGCCAGGAACGTGGCAGGGCAGGCACTGACGGAGCCCCAGTCAGGGGCCCCTGGAGGTGGCAGCTCTGCCCCTGCAGCACCAGGCTCAGGCTCCATCGTCTCTAGGGATGCACCTCACCGAGAGCCCCCGCTGACCTTGGACAGGAGCCCCGGGCCCCCCGGCCGGGCAGTGAGGGCTCCCGCAGCCCGTGAGCCCCCGGACACACGGCCCCACGTGTCAGCGCCGCCCTGGCTGCTCCCATCTCCTCATCCTGCTGCACCGCAGGTGTGCGCGGCACCGAGAGCCAGCGCGGCCGCCAGGAGAGCCGGCTCTCTAATTACACAGATAACAGCAAATCATGACAACAGACCACCGTGGGGACCAGCGGGCACCGCTGCCGCTCCCGCAGCGGGGGCTCCGGGCAGCTCTGCGGCCGTGGGGATGCAGCCGCGGAGAGAAAACACCGGAGAAGGAGGGAGGGAAGGAGGGAGGGAAGGAGGGAGGGAGGGCAGGGGGGTCTCTTCACCTGCTGCCCACCACAGCCCCTCTCCCCGGCGCCGCAGCGCACTCGGCTGCTCCCCGGACACCGACCCAGAGGTCTCGTCCAACGAGACGGGCGGGAGGGAAAAGTGCCCTGGGCAGGGTGAGGCCAAAGCTCTGCCCTGGGGGGCACCGGGAGCCCTGCGAGCCCTCACCCGCATCTGCAGGGGCACCCTCGGCACACCGCACACCGCCAGCAACGGGGCAGGGGCCCGCGGAGGCGGCACGCCTCGCCCCAGGGAGGGACGCCCCCTCCCGGCTCTCCCCACCGGCCCAGCACCCATCTCACCCCCGGGGAAATTTCCGTGGTGAGCAGCTGGAGGAGGGCTGCGCGGAGCCGGGGGAGCCCGGGCAGCCTGACTCACCGGCTGCCATCGCTCCCGCCCCGCGGCAGGTGGGCGGCTGCGCCAGGAGGGGCTGAGCGGGGATGCAGCGCAGGGGGGGCTACGGGGAGGGTATCCCCGGAGAAGAGGGAAAACAAATCCAAGCTCCAGCGATATTCACGGAGCCGGCACAGCCACCAACGTGCCCAGCCAGCAGGAGGATCCCGAGCAAAGCCAGGAGGGCCCAAGGGCTGCTCCAATCCCTCACCCTCCCCAAAATTCCTCCTGAACCAGCTGTGCCCTCGCAGTGCCAGGCCTCGGTGCGTGCACGCGCATGTGTTTTCATCCCAGTCTTTAAATGAGGTCTTCGCTGAGAATTTACAATTCCCTCATGGCCTCAATCTTGCAAAGATTGCTTTTTTAACACTGTTGGGCTTTAATTCTAATAAGCCTCCTCTTTATTACGGAACCAGGTCACATTGCCTTGACACTGCGAGAAAATCTTTCATCGGGAAGGAAAATGGAGAAGGGAAAAGAGGAATAAAGGAATGGAGGAGGAGGAGGAAGATGAGGAGACAAACAAATAAAGGCTGCTCCCCTCAGCCTGGGCACTTTGTGACCCGGGCGAGGAGCCGGCGGGCAGGGGGAGCAGAGCCTCCCCGCGGCGCCGCTCGCACCCCGGACGCGCAGGATTATTTCTGGTGCGGCTCCACTTCCCACGCACCCTCCCACCCTGCGCTGCTGAAAACGCCAAGAGGAGCAGGGGGGGAAGCTTGACAAAACTCTGACAGAATGAGGACAGAGTCCAGCCCTGCCCGGACAGATGGCCACCACCGCCAGCCCAGCGCAAGGTCCCCGGTACCTGGCCATGGGGACGGGAGGTGGCACAGCAGCAGCACCAGGCGCTGCCAGTCCTGTGCCCCTGCAGCAGAGATCACAGCCCTGCGCTGGCAGCACGCAGCACAGCTTCACCTTGCCAGCCAACAACTGCTCAAGTGCCCGCTGTCCCTTCCGGAGGCTCCAGCATCCCCCCAGGGCTGAGCAGGGAGCAGCTGCTGCCTCCCTGGTTCCCCAGCCCCGGGGTTTGCCTGGCTCAAGGCACAGAATCACAAACCACCTCTGTGAGTGTCTCACCTCAGGGCCATTGTCACAGAATGACAATGATCTCGTACCCCGCATCTGTGACCTCTCCGTGCTGGATCGGGACAATTCATTTGGGACTCATTAAACCCCTGCCTCCACTGCCTCCTGCACAGCGAGGCCCTGTCAGCCAGAGCACAGTGAGATGGGACCCAGGGCATCGTCCCCTGCTCCCAGTGCCTCCCAGCAGCCCCAGTGCCTCCCAGTGCCCCCAGCGCCCCGTGGCAGCTCTGTGTCACACAGTGGGACCCTCCAGGCTGTGCTGGTGCACAGCAGCGTGTGACCGTGGCACATTTTGTGTCACCAGTGACACCACCAGAGCAGCCCCCTCCCCTGCCCGCTCCAGAAAAAAGCTCTGGACAGCCCAGGCTGAGCTTTACCACATCCAACAGCCCAGGCAGGAGCTGGGCAGAGGGACCAGGCTCCCAGCCCCAGGACGGCGGCGGGGGAGGCCAGGGCTGCTCCAAATGTAGATGTTTAATTCTCAACACTGGCAGCTGCACTCAAGGCAGGAGAGGCAGGGAAGCCATGCACAGGGGTAACCATGGCAACTTCACGGAAGTTAAATAAAAACTTCTTTAAAAAAAGCTAACGAGGTCCCTGAATCATGCTTTATCAGCTGTGTTGCTATAAAGATCGAGATCCAGCCAGCTCAGGATTCCTAATTACTCCTGCAATATACTGGAGAGAGCTTTATTTAAAAAAAAACCTGGCAATGCACGGAACAATTCCGGCCTCTCTGCACGCCGGGATTTGCATAGTCCGTGAAGCACCTTCCCAGATGGATCTGCTGGTGAGAGCCCTCCCAGGCAGCCCCCGCCTGCTCGGGGGGCTCTGGGGGCTGCACCCCAAGCCCCGTTCTTGGGGAGGGGACACAGGGAGAGCCCAGGCAGCGCTGCTGCCGCACGATGCCATGCCAGCACTGCCCCCAGGAGATCCCATGCACCCGCCCGGGGCTGGATCCTGGATCCTGGGGGCTGCAGCAGGGGCCCTGGGTGCCCACGGCCCCCTCGGCACAGGGGAGATCTCCAGCATCACCCCCCACCCTGCATGCTGAACACCCGCACACGGAGCCCTGCAGCCCTGACCCTGCCAGAGAGGGACTCGGGCACCCGGGCAGTGGCACCCTGACCTCACAGATCCCCATCCCAGGGCCAGAGCGCTGCCAAAGCAGTGCCCACCCCTGGGCTCACGGCCCTGTGGGGCAGAGCTGCCAAAGCAGTGCCCACCCCTGGGCTCACACCCCTGTGGGGCAGAGCTGCCAAAGCAGTGCCCACCCCTGGGCTCACACCCCTGTGGGGCAGAGCTGCCACCGCTGCCCACAGCACCTGAGATTGAGAGCTCCCTAAACCCTTTTTGCTGCAAAACAAGGAAACCTTACTTGGACAGCCCCAGCAAGCCCTGGGGAGTGAACAGACCCTCCCATCCCACAAACAGCCTGCACTGGAGCGCACCCACACCCCAACACGCACCCATCAGGGGCTGGACCCCAGCAGTGCTTGGGGAGGCTCCACTGGAACCCCCATTTCCGTCAGTCACGGCAGCAAAGGCTGCTGCAGGACCTGCCAAAGGTTTGTCAGCAGTGATGGGGCACCTCCCAAAGCCACAGACACGGGACAGCAGGGCCACCACCCCAGCCCTCCCCTCCTGCCCCCACAGTCTGAGCCCCACAGCCCCGAGGGCTCCCTGAGCCCAGCTGGGCACAAACCCCTAAACCATCACATCCACTCAAAGCATGCCGGGTTCTCTGCTAGGAGAGGGCTGCACCATGAGCAGCTTTAAAGGGTTATTTGAGTCTTTATTTTCACAGCTTATGGTAAGAGCAAGCGAATTGTAAGTATTATTTACTATATTTTAAACACATTTAATTTAAGCTGATTCTGAATGGAAATTAGAATCCAATTAAAATGTGGGGGGAAAGTCAGCGTTTTGAAGCAGATTATTAAGCAAGGCTACATTAAACACGTTGGAAGCGTAAATATTGGGGAACAAGTTCTACATTTACAAGAGGATTTATTCAGCCAAGGAAGTATCACCCGTGGCCCAGGAACTGAGGAACCTGTTATCAAGGTCAAGATTTTATCAGCAGGTCTCAGATTCTCACATCTGTGTTTCACCCAGAGCTTGATTAAGAGTTTAGAAGCCTGGAAAACTCTCCCTTTTGCTCCAGCTCCTGCTTTAGAATTAATTGTTTATTGATCCAACAGGAGGAAAATATTCTCTCTTGCTGCAGAGGAGCTGCCGGGAGCTGAGCCTGTTGTCAAAAGTTGTTTTATCACTTCCATAAATTCCAGCTGTGGTGACTTCCTTGGCTTCAATTGCCCTGGACACACTCACAGGTCCCTCCTTTAACTCTGGCAGATTACAGCTCCCAGGCCACTGCCCAGGTTCCCACTTTCAGGAACCCCCAAATCCATCAGACTGCCCAGAGGGAGCAGCAGGGGTTCCGTTCAAAACCCACCAGTCCAGGTCCTCTTATATATGTAAAATACATATATGTAAAATGGGATTTACATACATTATCTATCCCATTTTACATATACATACATATATCTCTGAGCACCAGAGGGGCACAGCAGCACAGGCAGGAGAGGGGAACCTGCTGGGGCTTGGAAATTCCCATCCTCATCCCCATCCCAGCATCTCACCCCTCCCACAGCAGCACCAGCCCAGATTCCAGAAGAGCCTTTATTTAATTTTTTTTTCCCCCCAGGTAGAAAAGCATCCTAGAGGGGAAATGCAGGGCAGGGCCCATGGGAGCGTGCATTTCCTTCTACCTCTGGGAAAACCATCTGCAAAACACTGGGAGAAGCCAGCTTTTCCCATCCAGGAAACCCTCTGGATCTGCCTCCTCCCGCTCAGGATCCATCCTCTCAGCCCCTGAACCTCCCAGGTGACAGGGGTGGCAGGAGGAGGGGACACATCCACAGTGGATAATGGGACAGGAAAAGGCATCCTGCGCTCCTGTGCGTGTTTCTACCCGTTAGAAATTCAATCTTGTCTCGTCGGGAAGAGACGAGGATGCCTGGAGCGTCTGCGTGCGAGCGGAGCAAAGGGGAGAGCTGCCCTCAGCCTGGTTCATTGGAGTTCAGAACAACTGCGAGCTCAATATCTAACGAAACGACAGAGAAGACGATTTTTGCTTCCTCATCTGGTATCGCAGCCTGTCAATTAATTTGCAGGAACATACATCCCAAAATACCTCAAACAATTCCAGCAGAAAGCACTGGAACGGCACCAAGAGCAGCCGCTGCCTGCACAGCGAGAGCAGGGAGGAAGGAGAAGCTGCTGTCAGCAGCACCGAGCATCCCGGCCCAGCCAGGGATGGAATATCCCCACGGAGGAGCTCTGGGCTGGCAGCAGCTCCGTGTGATGCCCAAGGAGCTCCAGCTCCCAGCACAGCCCCAGCCGCAGCTCCACGGCTGCAGCACCTCCAGCACAACCCCCTCCACCTTCCCCGAGTCAAACTCCCCCTGCCCAGCTCCCCTTTCCCTGCCACGGCCCTTGGACAGGAGCAGATCTGCCGTAAGGACTCATTATCCACTGAGCTCTCACCCTATACGGCTGCAAATTAAAAGAGAACTCAAATAAATTACGGAACTCCCCTCATGCCTTTTATTATCTCAATAACCTTCAGAGGGATTTATCCACCGTCAGCTGAGCAGCTGAGAGCCGACAAACTAATTCAAGAAATGCACAGCTGAAAACCTTTACGCACCAGAGGAGCAATTTGGCCCAAGCTGCTGAGAGGGCACCGAGGGGACCCTGACCACCCCCGGTGCCCGAAGCCAGCTGGCTCCAGCCCCACTGACACACTCCCCTCCAGCTGGGGAGATTCCCCTCCGCCACCGTGGCAAAAGAACTCGGCTGTCCCACCCTGGGTGGCAAAGAGGAATCCTGCTGAGCAGGGCAGGGAGGCAAAGCAGCAGCAGCTGCGTGCAGGGACAGGCTCTGCCACCAGCTCAGCCCAGCCAGCCCAGCGCCTGGGATGTCACCCTGGTGATGCAGGACGACATGTTCTGGTGACGGGAGATGGAGAAACTGAAACTGGAAAGAGAAAAATCCCAGCCCTTGTCACAGAGTGTATGGAGCACACAGCCCTGGCTGAGTCTGGGGGGGAAGGCTGGAAGAGGTGGGGACATCACAGAGAGCAAGGGTCAGCGTTCTGAAAGCTCCCAGGCTGCCCAGGAGCAGCAGGAAAGGACAGGAGGGGCAGTGCCACAGCCCTGTCACCGAGCACAGGGTGCCCAGGAGGGACGCCAGCCTCGCACCCAGCGAGGGAGGCTCTGTCAGTGACAGCTCCTTCAGCTCCTCAGTCCCAGTGTCTGTCCCCAAACACTGGGGACACGGTGCCCAAACTGCCACGGGGAGCAAGAGCTGCCACTGCCAGGCTGGGGCTTCCCAGCCCCTCTGCCCCCAAAAGGAACGGGCAGAGGTTCACGTGTGGCCACCCGGCCGTGTGCCCTGTGCCAGGGCTCTCTGCAGCGCCAAACAATCACACAGACCACTCCAAAAGAGGGGGGAAATAAAAATTCTTCAGTATTTTCCGTGGAACAAGAGAGGCTGGGCACCTCTCCCCGGAGCCAGGAATGAGCCACAACCAACAGCCAGGTCCAGGCAGCCCTGCCAGCCCCAGCCACTGCAATCAGCCCTCCCCGAAAATTATCAACTCCAGGCTCCTTCTCCATCTGTTATCCAGAAAAAACAGCCTTAATTTCTTGCTTTGTGAGGATTTATCATGCCTCAACCATTTCAGCCTGAGAACAGGAAGCTGTTTGGGGAGCAGCGTGCCTTCATCTCTGCACTGTACCCAGCACGGCCAGGCCTCTGGCTCTGGGCACGACCAGACTGCAAACAGCATGGGGCAGCAGGAGGCACCCCAAAACACCGAGAGCTGAACCACAAACCCTGGACATCCCAGAGAACGATGGGCACTTTAGATGGGAAAAAGAACGAGGCACTCCCCATGGTGATCTATGCCCACCCCGGGCTGTGCCCCCCAGGACACAACACAGCGGCCAAAGCTGCCCTGCCCCAGTGCCAGGCGTCTCGGGAGGCAGCGAGCGAGTGCCAAACCTTCACCAAAAGCAGCCGAAAATAGCTGGGATTGTTAATGCCACGCTCACTGGAGTGAGAAGCCGAGAAATCCCTGCTCCCCCCATCCCTCCGCCTGCACACGCCAGCGCTGCCAGCGCCTCGCCAGGCTGCTCCCCCCGAACCGAGGGGGTCCGTGCCCCCAGCTCCGGGCCCGCCCCACAGCCCTGCCCCGGCCCCACACCGCGGCTGTTTATTCACATCTGCCCTGACGCCCTCGGAGGTGACGCTGCAAGCGATGCTGCGAGCGCCGAGCGCGGTGCAGCTCCTGGCACGCACAGCCCTGGGGACCGGGAAAAGGGCTGGAGAATGGCACCGGGCACAGGGATACCGGCACCGGGCATTTCCACACGGATACCGGCACTGGGCACTCGCACACATAACCCGGGTGACCCCCGAGGGGCCCTCACCATCCCCCCGCCCCTCCCGGCGCACATACCTGCACAGGGAGGAAATTCCTGGAGGAATTCAGGAGAAGAAAAGCCCAGGGAAAGCTGCCTCGCTAGCCTGACTCTGCCCCACAGCGCACCCAGCCCATGCGAGACCCTCTCTTTCTCCAGACTCCACCTCACCCAACTTTTTCCTACAAATTACCTTCACCTGGAGGCTGCGATGACAATTAGCGCCGCGTTTCTGTGAGCAGCTACCCCTAATTAGGGGTAATTAGCGGGCATTACGAACCCTTAACAAAAACTTAATGGGGCCCCTCGCACATGGCGCGTTGCCCCCTGACCGGGCCGGCTCAGCCACGAACCCGCACGGGCTCCGGCACCGCCGCCACGGAGCCCGATCCCGGAGCGCAGCGGGGACCGCCTGGTGCCGGGGCGGACGCTGCCAGCCCGGCCTCCCCCGCTCCGCCCGGAGCCGCCGGCTTCCTCCGGGATGCGCTCCGGCAGCGCCGCCCCGGGGCTGCCGCTGCGCCTCCCGGTGCGGCTCTCGGTGGACATCCCTCCCCAGAGCCGCCCCGGCGGAACTTCGCCGCCCCCGCGCCCGCCGCCCCCCCCACCCCGCTCCCCTCCCCGGTGCCGCCGGGCGGGGGTGCGACAGTGCCGCCGCCCCCGGTAACTCACGCGCTCAGACGTCCCCGCCGCGGCGGCGCAGGGCGGCCGCGGGTCCCCGCCCGCCGAGCGGCATCTCCCGAGCAGCGGCGACCGGGGGGGCAGCCCGGCGGCGGGTCGGGCTCTCCGGGCTGGGTCGCGGCTCTCCGGGCTGCGCTCGCCGGGGCCGCCTCGCACGCGGCTGCGCCCGCGCCACCGGAGCCACCGAGCGCGCGCGCCCGCCCCCGGCCCCGCCCCGCGGCTGCCGCCCCCCGCCCGGGGTCCCCTCCCTCCCGTCCTCCCCCCCTCTGCGGGGACACCCGAGCGCCAGGGGGGGGGTCGGGACCCTCCGCCCCCCCCCGCCCCGTGCCCGGCGGCCGCTCCGCACACGCTCCCCCCGCTGCGCCAGGAGACGAGCCGTGTTTTGTCTGGTTTTACCCCAAAACCAGCCGCCAGCTGCGGCCCCGGCGCGGAGCGGGCGGCCCCGGGGGGTTCTCCCAATCCCTCCCTGTCCTCAGCGGCGCCGGGGTGGCGAGGAGAAATGACCCCCGGACAACCCGGCTCAGGGACACAGCTCCCATCGCTGTGCATCCACGGGGACACTGGCGGGACAGCCGGGCTCCGAGGGGGATGCCCAGGCTCGCGTCAGCCCCTGGCAGGACGGCAGCGGGGAAGGGGACTTCCAATCCTCCCTGCAAATCCTGGGAAACGCAAGGCACCGCCGGGAGCCCCCGGGATGCGCGTTTGCAGCATCCCCCAGGCTCACTAAAGCTCCGTGAGTGAGCTTTTCTTCAGCCCTTACCCTTTCTCCCCTTTCAGTCACACCTAAGGATCTCTGGGCAGCGATCCGGGCATTCCCACCGCAGCTGGAAGCTTCCCGGGGTGTTATGCAAGAGCAGACCTCTGGCATTCGCGGCTCTCCCGTTCTCCGGCTGCTCATCTCCTCCCCTGGGGAGCCGGCGGAGCGGCGCGGACCTGCGCGATCGGACCGGGCAGACCCCGGCGGTCCGCGCTCCTGCTCTGCCCTTCCCCGGGCTCGCTGCCGGGAGCTCCCGCCTCGGGCAGCGCCGTCAGCGGCTCCGGCAGCGGGGCCCTCCCAGGGGGCGGCCAAGCCCCCCGAGTCCCGCCGGCCTGGGGGATGTCACAGAGCGGTGACAGTGACGGTGACAGTGACCTGCTCCTGCTGGCCTTCCCGGGTGGGGCTCAGCACCTTTCCCTGCCTCAAACGATTTATTTGCGGTTCCCAATGGTTTAACACTGTGGGGAAGCTCCCCAGGCTCTGTTTCCTGAGAAGTATCTGGAATATCCACAGCCTGCTCGGGCAGGAAGTTATCTCCTGTCACTTCAGCGCGGGGACATCTCCGAGACTTCCCCAGACCCCCGCAGAGCCCCCCGCAGCCTCCCCGCCCGGGCACTGCTCCCCTTCCCTCCCCAGGGCTCTGGAGACCCCCCTGGATAAATCCACCAGGGTTATGAGGAGCCACCACGTGGGTGAGGACCGTGAGCACACGGACCGCGCCTCAGCCATCCCCACATCCATTTTGTGCCATCCGCGGGGGTATTTTTAGCCCTCGGGGCGGCGGCAGCGGCAGCAGCCCTTGTTCTCCCGACAAAGGCAGCCAGGCCGCTCTCAGCTCTGCCCCGCTGTGCCGCTTCCTCACGCTTCGCTGAGGCTGGAGATGCTTCAGGCAGCGGATTTGGAGAACGAGGAGCTGGGAATGCGGGAGAGCTCGGCTCTGCAAAACCCTCCCTGCATCCCAAGCCTCCGAGCCGGGTCCCGGCTGACATCCCTGCCTGGAAACGCGAGCTGCTTCCCACCTGGGAGGCGCAGCCCGGCGAGCGGGAGGGGCGCGGAGCGGGATCGGGATCGGGATCCGGCATTGCTAAGCAACCCGCCGGAACAGGAACAGGCCCGAGCACCGGCACCGGCAGGAACCCACCGGGGAACCGGCCCGGAGCTCCGGAGGGCAGGGGTGGGAGTGTCCTCCCCGGCCGTGCGAGAGGAGGAGGAGGAGGAGCAGGCGGGGGATAATGGCTGAGGATGCACGGAGCGGCAGCGGAGGGAAGAGCAGCCGCTGGAAACAGCACAAGGCAGCAAATCCCTGCAAGGGTGTTTGTGAACCGCGGGAACAAACCGTATTACTCTGGGAAAAAGATGTTTTTCCTTTTTTCCTTAGCCGATTTCACAGCCTATTTGCCATCAGGGCCTTCATTTGGAGGCGGTCAGAGTTGTTTAAATTACTGCTGCTGGGATTCTTTTATCTTTAAGGAAGACGAGGTTTTCCTCAGAGCCGTGGCTGGAGTACAGAGATGACAAGACCCACTGTGGCTCCACCTGGGTTTTTCCTGAGCACAGCTGCTGGGATGTGGAGCCCCACAGCCGCAGCTCCGGGGATCCCCTCAGTGCCCAGGGCTGAGCGCTGTGCCCCAGTCAGGCACTGCCAGTCCTGGATCTCCTCCACGAGGCAACCGAGGCCACCCAGTGCCAGGAGAGACACGAGGCCATGAGGCAACAGCCCCCACATCCTCCCCCATGGCTCTCAGGGACCCTCAGCTCTGGGGTGCCCAAGGAGTGCCCAGCCCCTCCTAACCACCCTGCCCAAATTGGGGAGGTTTGCAGCACGTTCAGCTCTGACACAGCCCCGGCAGCTCCAGCCAGGACCGGCCCAGAGCTTCACCTGCCAGTGCCTGTCCCAGCAGAGGGCCGGGGCACGGTGCCACTGGAGCTGTCCCCAGAGTCACCGGGTACCTGCACCACCCTGGGCCGCCGTGGAGGAGGTGGGATGGCACGGCGAGGCCCGGGGTTGTTGTTTTGGCAAGTGTCAGACTGCCCTGACCCAAAAAAGCCAAAGTGGAACGTGCAATCCCAGCGAGGCTGGGAACAGACACGCTCAGACTGCAAAGCACCGTGGGAGGAGCAGGGAGAGCCATGCTGATGGCTTCTGCAATAATGCTTTTTAAAATATAATTTCCGATAGATTTTATAGCTAAGTTATGTAACGTAATGAGCAAATCTACAACGCAATTGTCACTGCACATTAACAGCGAAATCCTGAGCCTCTATTACACTAACAAACTTATTAAATCAGTGAACATTGCGCTGCATCAGTCAATTATTGAAACAACGCCAAGATTGGGAGAACAATCTGATATCCATTACAGGGAGCAGGGATGTGACCGGGGCTGCCCGCAGCGCTGCGTGCTTCAGAGCATTCCAGGGATGGGCACTTCACCTGCCGGCACTCACAGCTCTGCCCCTGCCCCAGGGATGGGCACTTCCCCTGCCGGCACTCACAGCTCTGCCCCTGCCCCAGGGATGGGCACTTCACCTGCCGGCACTCACAGCTCTGCCCCTGCCCCAGGGAGGGAAGGAGCCCCAGGCCAGCCCTGTGCTCCCACCTCAGCTCCCTGCCCAGAGCAGGAGGAGGGTGGGGAAGCGCCGCTGGTCCCAGTGCTGGGATTGCCCTGGTGAGGGACAGAAATCACCCTGCAGAGAGGCAAGGCCCTCGGGGAAGGGAGGCACACACGGCAGCGGGTGCTGCCGAGCACTCAGACACTGCTCCCCCCTCCCGGGCCCCGCGGCTGCACTGATCCCCCAGCCAAACCCTCATCCCTGGCTGCCCACCCTGAGCCCCTTCCCAGAGCATCCCTGGAGCGCTGAGGGAGCAGCAGGTGGACACAGCACAGCCAGGACTCAGCTGTCACCTGGCTGTCCCTCTCCGGGGAGTTGGCACTGGCCGGAGCTGGCAGGTCTGTGCCCACAGCAGAGCTCGGGCTGAGCTCATCCCTGGCTCCGGGGCTGTGGCCACCCACTGCCACACAGATTTCCAGGGCAGGGCACGGCTCCAGCACCAGGATGGGGCGTGGGAAGGCCGGCAGGGGTTTGGCCCTGCAGACCCCCAGCTCTCACATCCCTTCGGCCCTGTGAAATCCCAGCAACACCAACGTGACACCCTCAGGAGATTGTCAGATGTGAAATGAGGTGAGCTTGGGGAAACCTGCGAAGATGTCCGTGCAAACACCTCGGCAGAGTGTGCCTTGCACCTCGGTGAAGTGATTTGACACAGCACTAATTATGCAAATTAATCATCAGTAAATTAGATCCTTGGTTATTTATTTATTTTGCATTCTGCGCCGCGGCCCAGCAGGAGCAGCACCCGGAGAGAGGAGCAGCTCCGCTCTGGCTGGGAAGGAATGTTTGGTAACGTGTTGCATGATCCGGCCTCCCCACATTCCTCCTCAGATGAAATTTGGAATTGATTTGCTGGTATCACACCGCTCCCAGCCCTCAATATGTCATGGCAGCTAATGAACCGTGCCAGGCACACATTTATAACCCACTATTAGCTGCTTCCATCGCTAAGAGATTTTTTTTTTTTTTCCCTTTTCGCTCTGATGTTCTAAAACTTGCAAAAACAAACCAAACATCACATACACAGAAAAAAAAACCCAAAAACAAAACCCTAATCACCAGCAACACCAAAATCACCAGAGCAAACACGTCTCCTGAAAATCAACCACTTGTGTGATTCCCATCTTCCCTCTTGGGCCCAGCTCTCCAGCAGCCACAGAAATCACCCAAAATAGCACTGATTTTCCCCAGGTCCTTTCCCAGCCCCTGCTCCCTCCAGGCAGAGCAGAGAGAAAGGGGTTTCCACGCCCAGGTCCCTCCTCCCCACAGCAGCTGGAGCTGGGATCTCGCTCCGAAGGGGGAGCAGGGAGGCGATGCTGGGACAGACCTGGAAAGGCCCGGGAAGGCAGCGGGGTTCCCCTTCACTCCGCCCCTCATCCACGCACCACGATGGCAGCGACAACTCTATCGGGGAAACAAGAGCTAATTAAATTTACCGGGATCATTGAGGAAGAAATTATTTAATATTCTGCATGGAATTTAATATCTCAAAGCATGAATGGCCCTGTTCCATCAGAGATCGGTTCCTCCCAAACATTCAACTTCACTTTTCGGGAGCCGCCGAGGGACGGGCAGGGCCGGGGTAGGACGGTGCCAGCAGGAACCGCGCCCCGGGAGCCGGGGAGAAACAAACAGCGGAGAGCGGAGCGCAGCGGCCGCGTCCTCGGGTGCTCCCGACGGAGCAGCAGCGCCGGCACCCAGGGAGAGCGGCCTCCCAAGGGGCTCCGCCGGCTCCTCCGAGGGAGGATTCTCCGTTACCATCACCGCTGTTTCCACACGGAGCTGCTGCTCCGCCGCTGAGCGCCCTCGTCCCGCGGGGCCCTCGGCTTGTGGCCTGACACTGCCACCAAATGGAACACTGTCCCACGGGGACACCAAAATGGAGCCACTTCTGACCCCCCAGTTTGCTCCCCCATCCAAAGAGGGGCCTGGATTGGGCGCACCAGGATCCGGGGAGGGGAGGATTTTACCACAGGGAAGCTTCACCTTGGCTGTGCATCCCTGGGGTGCTGCTCACCCTGAGCACCTCCTGCATTGCAGGAGGCTCCCAGCACTGAGCTCACCCACACCAGCTGCCATTGGGATGTGCCATTGGGATGTGCCGTTGGGATGTGTCATTGGGATGTGCCATTGGGATGTGCCATTGGGATGTGCCATTGGGATGTGCCATTGGAATGTGCCATTGGGATGTGCCATTGGGATGTGCCATTGGGATGTGCCGTTCCCCGGTGCTGCAGGTCCCCTGTGACCGGGTCACCCTTGTCACAAACCCAGCAGCTCTTTGGTGGAGCAAGAGCCACCAGGGCTGGGCTCCCCCAGGGATGTCCCAGCCTCGTGCTGGAGACCCCCAGCCCCTCTGCATCCCTCCCTCTGCCCTGCTAACGTCTCTTTCCCCTCACACACACAGAGGTGATGATAAGCAGCAATAATTTTGCTTCTGTATTTGTGTCACCAAAACTTCCAGCTAATTCCTGTAGCTGCCAGCGTGGAGGCACTAATACCTCCGTGAAAGACAAAGCAATTATTTCTAAACATAGCTCGTTCCTTGCATTGTCACCGCCGGAGCCACCCAACCCCTGGGCCGCTGTCAGCGTCTTCCTCTAACTAGCAGGGGGGGAAAAAAGAAAGATTTCTTTTTTCCCCTAAATAAACATTTCCCTGCTCCTCCCAGGTGACAGACACAACACGGCCTGGCCCAGACAGAGGCATTCGCTGTGCTCCAGTGTCTCCAGCTGGATGGAGACGCCGTGTCTGCCGCAGGACCCTCTGCACGTCAGACCTTGTTATGCTGTGGGGCTGCTCTCAAGGCTTTAAAATCAGCCATAAAACGACAAGTGGAGTGAAAAAAGGGATGGAGGCAGCAGGGAGAATGGCACTGGTGGCACTGGCACAAGCACAGCACCCACCAAGCCTGTCCCCAGCGCTCAGCACCGGGAGGGGACACAGCTGGTGCGTGGGCATCCTCTGGTCCCTCAGGAGCTGTAAGGGGTTCAGAGCCCTCAAACACAACTCGGTACCCACAGCACCCCCTCCCCAGCTGGCACAAAGCCCCCAGAGCCGTGAGCAGCCCCAGGCGGGCACGCCAGCCCCAGCAGGACAGGGAGGGCTGCAGAGCCAAGGAGCAGGCACAGGCTCCCTGCCAGGGGCTGGAATGTTGCAATGTGCCGGTGGCACCTGGAGGCAGCACACCTGGGTGACCTACATACACTGCCGAGGGAATATTTACCACAGAGGGAATATTTACTGCCAGTGGAATATTTACTGCCAGTGGAATATTTACCGGCGCTCTCCTATGGCTTGGGCATGGAGAACCTCCTGACTCTCACATGTGATGGAGCCTCTGCCTTCATCCCTCCCGGCCTCAGCTCCCAGAGGGAGCAGGCTGAGGCTGAGCAGGAGAGCAGGAGCTGCACCCCTGCCCTGGGATGCTCACCAGCATCCCAAATGCTCACCCAGCTCCCAAAGCGAGCGGCTCACAGCCCTGGGCAGGGCACTGGGATCCTGCTTTGGCTGCTTCCCGTCCCATCCCAGCGATGTCCTGCACATCCTGGAGCTGCTCAGGCACCTCCACCCGCAGCTGCTACACGGGAAAGTGTCAGGGATGCTCTGGAGTCACCCACACCACGAGCTGGTCCCACGAACCGGCTCCAGGTGTGCCACACCTGCAGCTCCCCAGGGAGGGACCCTGGAACATCCCTGAGCCCAGGAATGGGGAGCAGCCCCTGTGAACTGCCCTCAAAAATATTTCCATAACAATTCATAGTCAGCCCGCGGTACCACCTCCAGTAATTAACCGCTACATTTTAATTAAACATTGATTAGCAACTAATTAGTCTAATGATTAGTCACCTGAAGGAGACAAAGCAAAATACTGGGGCTGCCAAGATAGGAGCCGGAGAAGGCAAATGATGAAAGATGAGAGGCAGCTGAAATTCCTCCTCTGCTTCCCCCTGGGCCAAACATTTCCTCACGGCTTGGTCCTTTACAGATGAAGCTTCGAGGTAAATTTTCCTAATGGTGGCAATTCTGTCAGAGTCTCGAGTGAGTGGTGGGGAGGAGGCTGAGTTATTTCATCTCTCCCATCAGATCTCAGGTTGTTACTGCAGCTCAAGAGCCTCTCCCAGCCCGAGGAGGCTCAGTCCGACACCGTAACAAAGTCCGGGGAGGCTTTGGTGCCCTCAGCCCTGCGGTGTCCCGAGGAGATCCCTGCGGAGCGCAGGAGCCCCAGGGCAGCAGCGCCGCGTCCCGTCAGGCCCGGCAGCGCCGCTTGTCCCTGTCAGACCCGGGCTGCTGTCCCCTGCCCGCGCTGGGCCCCCAGGGCTCTGCTCCCCCTCCCCGCACGGCGCGCAGGGCTCTGCCAGGGCCAGCCGGGCGGGGCCGGGCGTTCCCAGGGCTCTGGGACAGGGGACAGGGGGCAGAGCCCTGGGTGGCAGCCGGCACGGCACGGCACGGCCCGGCACGGCACAGCCCTCCCGGTCCCTCCCGGGCTGGGGACCCGCGGCCTCTGCCCGCCCGTGGTCACATCCCGGTGCGAGCCTGGGACCTGCGAGTCCCTGCGGGTCCCTGCGAGTCCCTGCGGGTCCCTGCGGGTCCCTGCGGGTCCCTGCGAGTCCCTGTGGGTCCCTGTGGGTCCCTGCGGGTCCCTGCAGGCTGCCAGCCTTACCCCGCCGAGCCCCTCGCAGGATGTCAGCTCCCATCACCCCAAAATTCCCCCTCACGGCGCCCAGCCCGGCGCGGACGCGGCTTTGCCCTGACAGCAGCCGGAGGGCCGGGGCAGGTCCCCCCAAAAGCAGCGAACCCCCCCCGCACCGAGGGCTGTGCCCAGCCCGGCCCCCAGGGCTGCTCCCGCACCCCCGCTCATTCACCGGGGCGGTGCTGCGTGAGGATGTTTATTATTTCACTGGTCCCTTTGTGAGATAATCCCATTTCCCTCCATCACTCGTGCCTCGGAAAATCGCTCTGTGGCTGAGGGTTATGAAAGCGCCTCCAGCCGCGCTCCCCCGGCGCTCCGCTGCTCCCTCCCCAGCAGCCCCGGCAGCTCTGCAGCCCCTTCCCTCCCTCCCTGCCCTTCCCCAGGTGTCCTGGCCCTCCTGCAGGTCTGAGCCCCGTCGGGTTTTCCATCCTGCCCTGCTCATTTCCCTCTCCTTTCTGAGTTTTACGGGAAGGAGAGGCAATAACGCCGGGTGTGCTGGGAGGCCGAGCCGAGCCCGGGCACATCTGGGAAGGGCTGGGGAGGCCAAGGCACGGCGGTGCTGCCTGAGAGCCCCATCGGCACCATTCCCACTGCCCGGGCACGGGAAAATCCCCCAGGGAGAGGCTGGGCAGGATGGGGTGGGCCAGGCTCAGCACGCAATGATGCAGCTCAGGAGCGACGCATCTGCAGCCCAGCCCGGCCAGCGGCACCAGGACAGGAGCCCCTGAGCCCCGGGGGAGCGCAGGGACCGCACTGGGGCGCGGGAAGGGTTAAACCAAACCCTCAGGCCCTGCCTCCCCTGGCAGGGACATCGATCGCCTCACACGCCTCCTCACGCTGGGATCGATGGGGTCGGGTCGGGGGAGGCAGCTCAGGGGATACTGATACCTTCCTCCTCCTCCTCCTCCTCCTCCTCCTCCTCCTCCTGCTCGAGCTGGGAATGGCTCCACTGGGGAGCCCCCAGAGCTCCCCCAGCGGCACATCTGGAGCTCCCTTGGGTGTCCCTGCCCAGGGGCCCCTCAGCCCCCTCGGAGGGGGAGCAGAGCAGCAGCAGTGGGCAGGGGGGCAGAGGGGCCAGGCCGGGCTGCCTGCAGGCGCTGCTGCTGCTGGGCACGGCCACGCTGGGACTGGGACAGCAGGGACAGCCAGGAGGTGTCCGGCCATGGGACAGTGAGGAGATGTCCGGCCATGGGGACAGCCAGGAGATGTCCAGCCATGGGGACAGCGAGGAGATGTCCAGCCATGGGGACAGTGAGGAGATGTCCAGCCATGGGGACAGCCAGGAGATGTCCGGCCATGGGGACAGCCAGGAGATGTCCAGCCATGGGGACAATGAGGAGATGTCCGGCCATGGGACAGTGAGGAGATGTCCGGCCATGGGGACAGCCAGATGTCCAGCCATGGGGACAGTGAGGAGATGTCCGGCCATGGGGACAGTGAGGAGATGTCCAGCCATGGGGACAGTGAGGAGATGTCCGGCCATGGGGACAGTGAGGAGATGTCCAGCCATGGGGACAGCCAGCAGATGTCCAGCCGTGTTGGGAAGAGCCTCTGGTGTCCCTGCCCTGCCCACGCTGGCCCAGGGGACCCAGCTCCCCCCGGCTCCTCCACTGCAGCCCCATCCAGCTGAAGGCGTTGGGCTGAGGCAGCAGGAGGGGCAGCAGCTCCGGCTGTGCCTGTTTCATGCTTCTACAAAGCAATCTGCTCCTTGGGCTCCTCTGTTCCTCCCTCTTATGCAACTGCACAAAATGTAGAGGAAAACAATCCCCTGGATGCTAATTTATCTGAGGAGCTCGAGCGGCTTTGCACAAGGCAGCAGTTTCAGCAGGAAAAAACAAAGGGAACAGCCATGTCTGAAAGGCTGCTCCCGAAATCTGCCCTGCCCTCGGGGATCCTGCCCTGCCCCGCTCCCCGCAGGGGTCCCTGCCCACATCCCTGCCCACATCCCTGCTTCCTACATCCATCCCTGCATCCCTGCCTGCGTCTCTGCCTCCTGCTGCTTCCCGCATCCATCCCTGCCACTTGTCCCCATCCCACTCTGCCTCTGCTCAGCCCCTCAGAGCAGCGAGCTGGGGCTGGTGGGATCCCACATCGGCCCATGGGGCTCGGGGGCTCTGAGGTTCCAATCCCCAGCGATGGGGAGATCCCAGCACTGCTGCCAGGGGCTGCCCAGGTGCCCTGAGTGCCCACCTGGGCGCTGGGAGGTGCCTCAGGTGATGCACTGCTGTGGCCAGGGACAGGGGCAGCCGGTCTGAGCCCCCAGTACTGCCCCACACACACAGCCCGAGCCCCCCACTGCCCCTCCTGGCACGGGGCCTCTGACAATTACAGGTTTCATGGTGCAGCCTGAGGATTTTAGAGCAGCCGAGGCAGGGGATTGATTTCTTGCTTTGTTTTAAGTGCAGCTAATGTAACAGGTAATTTATTTAAATTGATAGGACAGAGAGGAACTGCGTTTGTCTCTCCTCTGAAAGGATTCCTCCTTGCTGGGTGACCCAGGTGAGCTGCAGAGCTGGGCTGAGGGCCCTGACGCCTCCCAACAGCTGCCTTGGCCAGCTTGTCATATTTTTCAATTCATTACAGCCATTTTAGCAAACAACCGCTATGGATTTTTCGTTACAGCAGCTCTGTGTTAGTTATGTGTGAGCTGGTGCTGCCTTAACCACCTACAGTAAAGCTGCACCCCCAGGATGGGGTCGGGGATCCCCACAACCCCCCGGCTGACCAGGGAGAGGGGGTGAGGGGTCCCCAGCCCAGGGACTCATCCTGCCACCGGAGCCCGTTCCTGGGGCTGTCACTGGAGCCCTCCTGGGATGTGCCGTGGGGTGCTCGGAGCCGCTGGCCATGGGCACAGCAGAGCAGAGGGGAGGGAGCAGCCCTGCCCTGTGACACCCCGGGAGTCACCCTCAGTGCTCCCCACAGGATCCCTGCTTGTGCTGAGCCTCAGTCCCCACCATAACTCCATTAATGGGCAAAGGGCTGTGATTCTGTGCCCAGAATTCTGACCCGTCCTGATGGGGAGGGACCCTCCCCTCGCTGCCTCAGGGTCACGGGGTGGGGGACACCTGGGGTGTGGGGACACCTGGGGTGTGGGGACACTCGGGGTGCGGGGACATTTGGGTTGTGGGGACACACGGGGTGAGGGGACATTTGGGTTGCGGGGACCCACGGGGTGAGGGGACACTTGGGGTGAGGGGACACTTGGGGTGTGGGGACACATCCTGCAGGCACAGAGCCCCAGGGAAGTGGGCAGGGCTCCGGGAGGGCTGCAGGGGTTCCTTCCCTCTGGGCCCCCCAGGAACCCCTGCAAGCCGTGTCTGTGACACCGATAAGAGGCAAAAAATAGGGAAGGAGCTGAGGTGGGGGTTAAGGCTGGGTGGAGGCTCCTTGGCACCTCCATCACTGCCCAGGCTCTGCACCCCCAGCCATCCCAGAGCCTCCCCGGCCCCTGCAGCTCCCGGTGGCAGCCCGTGTCTCCCGGTGACAGCCCGTGGCTCCGGTGACAGCCCGTGGCTCCGGTGACAGCCCGTGGCTCTGGTGACACCCCGTGGCTCCCAGTGACACCCCGTGGTTCCAGTGACACCCCGTGGCTCCGGTGACACCCCGTAGCTCCGGTGACAGCCCGTGGCTCTGGTGGCACCCCGTGGCTCCGGTGACAGGTTTACAGCTGCTGCTGCTCAGTGCCGGCTGCAGGTGATCCCACTGCTGCCACTGCGGCTGCACCGAGCTCGACGGAGATCCGGTTACGCGATAAGGGACACCAGAAATGCGACTTGTTGCCCATTTCCCAGAGTAATTAATTTCATCTGTATTGAACAAATGACATAATTTGAGGATTTCTGGGTTATGGATTAAGTAAAGACCAGATGAGAGCATCCTCATTGGCTCGGGGATTAATTAACAGTGTGAAGTGAAGTGAAGCGAGCTCTCTCCTCTCCCTCGGCTGCTGCAGTTTTAACCCACCTGCCCTGCCCTGTCCTGCCGTGATCGGGGCAGGGGGGCTCAGGCCAGCGCTCCTTCCCACACCAGGACACTGGGGGAGTGCCGAGGAATGCAGCCACACTCCATGCACTCCATGCTTCCCCAATGCTTCCTGCTGCCCTGCCTGGCTGAGCACGCCGTGATCCATCTCCTCCACGCCCAGATCCCTCTTCCCTTCCCTTCCCTGCCCCATCTCCTCCTCCTGGGGCGCAGTCTCAGGCCAAAGATGTCCCCACACACCCCTTCAGCTTCACTGAAGGTTTTCCTTGTGGGGTCAGGCAAACGGGGCTCGGTGCAGCTTTTATTCATGAGCCGGGCGTTTATTTAATGCACCTTGCGATGCCGGATCTTTGATCCAGAGCAGCACCTAATTAATTATTTTCCCTTCTTCTGTACATCCCCTCACCGAGCGCTGAGGCCCCGAACGGAAAAGCTCCCTCCCAATGACTCTGCGTAATGAGATGGATTTGCACTCCAGCAAATTTGTTCAGTTTTATGGAGTATTATATGAAAACGCTGTGAAATTAAGTTCTGTCTTTGCTGTCACGCCGTGGCCATCAGAGCGCTTTTATGTGCGGCGCCGAGACTCAAAGCTGGGAGAGGGAGCCCGTGCCGGAGTAATGTGGCAACCAGGGAGAGGGAGGAGCCGTGCGGCGGGGATGACACGGTGCAGGGTTAGACCGGGAGATAATGAAGGAAACAAGAAAGAGATGCAGATGAGGAGGGCTGAAAGAGAAGAACCTGGAGCTGGAGCGGCGGCAGCGGGGAGGATGGGGAGGATGGGGAGGACAGGGAGGGCTTCCTTCTTCCTCCTCTCCCTCTGTGAGGGGCTCCAGGAGACGCTCATGACATGAGAAGGCAAATGCCACCATCCTGGGGGACGCAGAGGACTCCCCAAGGAGAGCTGGGTCCTACCCAGCACACCTGCCTGGCCTTTCTCCTGCCTCCCAGCAGCTCCTGAGCCAGCTCCTTCACTGCCTGCTGATCCCTTCCTGTTCTTTCTCTCTCCTCATCTCTTCCCACCCCCAGCCTTCCGCCCCCTCCTCTTCTCATCAGCCCTGCTCCCCTGCACCTACCCCAGAGTGAGCTATTTTTTCCCTTGGCAACTTTATAACCCGTCTCCTTGCCTGACAGCAGTTAAGTGGATGCTTCACTTCCAATCCCATGGCCCATAAACATCGGGAAAAGAAAACGTTGTAAAGCAGCAAACAATCAGATCTGCACACGGATGTACACACACACGGACAGACAGACGGACAGACGGGGGACACAGGGAGAAGCTGGGGGGAATGGCTGAGCCCCTTTTTTGTGCTCAGTCTGGAGACCTCAGGCTGCAGCCCCCACAAAGCACAGCAGAGGGGAGAGGTTTCCATAATGCATGGGAAGGAGAGCAGCACCATCCATCCCTACGGCACCCCAGCCCCCGTGCCCAGGGCTGCCTTTCACACTGCTCCCCCTCGCAGCTCTGGCACCCACACAGAAATAAAATGGCCAAAAAACACACCAAGAAAAAAAAAAAATTAAAAAAATAGTCAGCTCACTCCCCCTCTGTGATGGATGGGATTTTTTGGTGCCTGACAGGCCCTGAGCCTCTGGGGACCAGCACTGATAAATCACACCTTTCAGTTTGCCGGGAACATCTTCACTTTCCCGGCCGGGCCGGCCCCTGACACGGCAAACCCCGGCCCCGGCACGGCCCCGGCACGGCCCCGGCACGGCCCCGGCACGGCCCCGGCACGGCCCCTGACACGGCAAACTCCGGCCCCAGCACGGCCCCGGCACGGCCCCGGCACGGCCCCGGCACGGCGCTGGCGTGGGGGACAGCGGGGACCCCCGGAGCCCCGGCCACCCCCCAACTGTCCTGTACAGACCTCCGGGCTGCCTAATTCCCGTGCCAACAGGTGTGCCGGGCGGGGAGCACCGGGCTGGGCTGGGCCGGGCTGTGCCGGGCTGTGCCGGGCCGTGCCAGGCCGTGTCCCGCAGCCGCTGCCCCATCGCCCCGGGGCTCGGCTGCCCGGCAGGGGTTGGAGAACATCGGTACAAAGGCAAACACAGCTCGGCTAAAACGAGCTCCTCCCCGGAGCAGCTGAAGCACAAACTAAGGAGAAACCAGCAAGCAGTTAGCAAGAGAGCCCAAAATCCAGGCGATTACAGAAAAGCTCTGGACACGGCTGTGAATCCAACGGCTGCAACAGCGTCCCCAAGCTATTAAAGAGAAAAATCAAGATGTGGACAGAACTAGATTGGCCATAGGTGAAAAATGGCTCAATTATTCCTAGTGCCAGAACCACAGAAGGACACTTCCCCCTGCTCCTGATCCACAACCTCGCACTAATTAGCAGAGCTCGGAGAGAGAAAAATGCTCCGAGCCCCAGCGAGAAACCCGAGGTGCCGCTCACATCTGTGGGTGCTGTGTGAGCTGGGACAGGCACCGGCACCGCCCGGCACGGCTCCAGGGGGCTGGGCGGGATCCGGGCCGGGCCAGCCCAGGGAGGTGTGACAGGGAGGGTTTTACCCTCTGGCACAGCAGGGTCGGGCTCGGAGGTGATGAGGGCTGTCCTGGCTCTGGACAGGGATGTCCTGCTCCTGCTGCTGTGCCCACACCAGCCCGCCTGATGTCCCTGCCCACGGGGGACACAGGGAGAAGCTGGGGGGACCACGGCACAGGGGAGCAGCCTGCAGAGCAGAGGGCTTCAGGAAGAAACGGATCCCTGAGGTTGGAATCAAGAATCCCTGAGCCTGGAGAGGCGCTGAGCGGGATGGAGGAGCAGGGCTGACCTGTGAGGGCAGAGCTCCGAGCAGAATCCAGCCCGGCGCGGCTCTCTGTGGGGCCGGGTGGAGGACAGAGATAATCACAGGCATTTGCTCCCCAGGGTCTCCACTCTGCTGTTTGCAGGGATCTTTTAAAACTACCGATGCATAAAACAAACAAAAAAAAGTTACCAGGAAGCCCTGTCCCCTCCCCGCCAAAGTTCGGAACATGCTGTCATCAAGAAAAATGATGCTGGCAAGAGAGAAACCCGCTGGGGTTGCTGGCAATTTCCCAGGCTCCAGCCCCGATGAGTGTTTATCAATAATTTCAGGATCTGGCTGTCGCAGGCGCTGACGGGAGCGCGGGCAGGGAGAGCGCGGGCAGGCGGGTGTCAGCACAGCCACGGGCGGGAGCGCCGGGAAGGGAAATCAATTAACAGCTCCGCAGGAGCAGGGATTTGCCGGCATTACAGGGAAAAGGCTGCTTGCTCGGCTGGAACACGGAACGCTGCAGCGGCGCTCGGTGACACAGAGGCGGCTCCCAAGCCGGGGTGAGCACGGCCAGCCCGGCCCCAGGCGGAGCCGGGGATGCTCAGAGCCGGGTCCCGGGGACAGGGAATGACGGAGCAGCGGCGCTGTGTGCTCAGCCCGGCCCTGGCTGCGGGTCAGAGCTCCCAGGCTCCAGCCCTGCTCCCCAGGAGCCTCTCCACCCTCACAGGGAAGTTTTCCCCAACACCTAACCCAAAGCCGCTCTCTTTCAGCCCAAAACCGCTCCCCTTGTCAGAGGAGAACAGAAGGAAAAGCCCAAACGCACCCACACCCTTGCCTAGGACAGCAGAGACCCACTGAGCCTCTCCGGGTGGGATGGCTCTGGGGGCCCCTGACACCCCATACCCCCTTCTTTATTCATCCTTCTTTAGGATCTGCCCATCCTGCTGCCCACAAGAGGACGAGTCTCTCGGCACCCCTCCCGAGAACCAGCCCATTCCCTGCTGGAGGGAATTCTGTTTCAAGCATCCATCCCAGCATCCCAGTGGGGCTCAGACTGGGAGTGCTCATTGCTGCACTCTCTCTGCCAAGCTTCAGCTGTCCCTTCTGCAAGGAACATTTTAAAATTAATATTAATATTCTGCATCATGTCAGAGCTTCTCATTTATTTCTGCTCTCTCCCAAAGCCCCTTCCCTGCCTGTCCCAGGCCCAGCAGCGAGGTGACTCTGCAGGCAGGGCCTGCACTGCTGGTGCTCCTGGGCACAGCCCTGGCGTGGCCCTAATGGGTTGGGGACACTCTCACATTTATGGGTATTTCAGGAGAAAGGAAAAGGCTGCTGGGTGTTCACATTTCTTGTTGTAATATTTAGGAGAAGCCATTTGAGAGCACAGGAGGAACAGAGTCTGCTCCCAAAAGGAGGGGAAATAATGGAGGGGAATATTTGCAAAAAGCTCAGTTAAGTAAATATTTTATGCCAAATAATGTTACGGCTTTTGAATGATGCATGCAAGAGAGTTGAAAGGAGGTGAGGCACGGAGCAAGGAGCACGTGGTGAGCGTGGAGGTGTCGGTGAGGGGAGAACACGGTGCCTTGGGCAGTGCCTCACCCCGGCTGGGCTGCGGAACTGCACGGAGAAAATCAGCCCTGCAGGGAGCAAAGAACGGGCAGAGAGCAGGAGAGGCTCTGCCGTGGCCCAGGAGGAAGAGGCAGGCAGGGAGAGCAGGAGGAAGGGCAGCTGGGGAGAGGAGAGCAGGGCCAGCACGGAGAAGGGTTTCTCTGGGCAGAGGAATTCTCCTCCCGGCAGGCGCGGGGTGAGCAGCTGGCACGAGGGAAGCACGGAGAGGAGTAAAATACCATTAAGTGTAATAAGAAATGTAGTTAATCAATGAGCTCTGCAGCTGAGGATCAATGGGAGGCAGACACAGCCATTAGCTAAGAAAGCTGAGCAAGAGCCGCAGGCCCAGAGGCCGCGGTCGATGCTGGGATTAACCAGGCTGCAGAGGAGGGGTCCCGGGCTGCAGCCACAAGGCTGACCCTGCTCTGCTCCACAGGCCCCACCAAGGAGCAGAAAGAGGAGCCCAGGCCGTGAGGTGCTGAGGAGCCTCAGGCTGAGCCCTGGGAATCACCATCAAAATTCAGTAGCAGCGACCAGGGAATGGCACCGGACCCCCTCACCATCATCATCACCCAGGGACATCGCTTGGCTGCAGAGAGCAAGGGACAGAGTTCTCCTCCCTGCTCCATCCTTGTGTCTCTCTCCTCACCCTGAGCGCTGCCCAGATCCCTCCCCAGGACCCCGCACGGGAGGATCTCACTCCCCGGGGCAGTTCCCCTCCCGAGGAGGGGCTGCGCCAGCCCGGGTAAGCAGAGCCGCTGCTGACTCAGGGCTCGCCCAGCCCCAGCCTGGAGCGGTGCCCCGGTGTCCCCCCGGCCCGGCGCGCCTGGAGCCGCCCGGCCGAGCCCCCGCGCGGGGCTTCCTCAAGAGACAGTCTTGATTTTCAACCCATGAGCAAATTCAGCGCTGGGGGAGGCAGACAGCGAGCGGGCACCACCTCTGGGGTTCTGACAACGCTGCCAGTGACTCAACCTTGGAGATGAGACCCCCCCCGCTCCTCCAGCCAGGCCCGACCCGTGCTGAACAGCAGCTCCGAGCCCCACGGTGTCGCCCTCAGTCCTGACCCTGCTGCCTCCTTCCCACACCCGCCGGAACTCGATGCCCGCAGCCCGATCACCCCGAGCCGGCAGCGGAGGGGCAGCGTGAGCCGGCCCCGGGGGCAGAGCTGGCTCAGAGCGCCCCGGCCCGGGGCGGTGCTCGGGGCAGAGCTTCAGCCTGGGAGGGGAACGAGAGCAGCTGCGCCCCGAGATCCCTGCCGGGGTGGGGTCCACCCCTGATCCCGGGAGGTGCTCCCGGCCCTCCTGTTGCTCTGGACACGGGCTCCGTTCCCGGGTCCATCCCCGCTCCATTCCCGCTCCATCCCCGCTCCATTCCCGGCTCCATTCCCGCTCCATTCCCGCTCCATCCCCGCTCCATTCCCGGCTCCATCCCCGCTCCATTCCCGCTCCATCCCGGCCCCGCCGTTCCCGGGACCCTCCGGCCTCCCCCGCCCCCGCCGCGGCCGCGCAGCGCCCCCTGCCGGCCCGGACCCGCTGGGGGGTCGGGGGTCCCTCCCGGGGTCCCTCCCGGGGTCCCTCCGAGCCCCCCGCTCCGCGGCCCCGGTTCCTCGCCGAGTGCCGCGGCCCCGCGGGTGCTCCCCGACCCTTCACTGCCGGGGCTGAGGGAACGGGGCCGTTTCGGGGTCTCTTCAGTCCCCCCCAGGCTGGAGAGCGAGCCCAGCCCCGCGGACAGACCTGCCGGGACACCCCAGAGCTCCCAGATCGGCTCCTGCGGGCACCAAGGCAGCAGCAGCTCCTCGGGGTAAGGCTCAAACCCCTGCCTGCCGGCGCCAGCAGCCAGGTCCTGCCCCAAGAGCCCCCACAGCACTCAAAGCTTCTTCCCCCACCTCCTTCCTCTTTTCCCGGCCTTCCAAGCAGCTTGGCCGCAGCACCTTCCTCCCTCCATCTGCTGCAGGGCTCGGGCCAAGCCCAGGGTGCTCCCGGTTCTGTACAAGGCCCTGTCAGAGCTGCCCTGCTCCTTGGAGCTCAGCCAGGGCCCCACGCACCTGCCCGGGCACATCCCACCCCCAGGAGCCCCACACAGCTCCCCCCGCAGCCACCCTGACCCCACAGCCACTGAGACCCCCGCAGCCACCCAGACCCCCACAGCCACTCAGACCCCCACAGCCACCCTGACCCCACAGTCACCCTGACCCCACAGCCACCCTGACCCCACAGCCACCCACAGCCCCACAGTCACCCGGACCCCCCAGAGTCACCCTGACCCCCACAGTCACCCTGACCCCACAGCCACCCACAGCCCCAGAGCCACCCTGACCCCACAGTCACCCAGACCCCCACAGTCACCCTAACCCCCACAGCCACCGAGACCCCCACAGCCACCCTGACCCCACAGTCACCCTGACCCCCACAGCCACCCTGAACCCCACAGCCACCCTGACCCACACAGCCACCCACAGCCCCAGAGCCACCCTGACCCCACAGTCACCCTGACCCCACAGCCACCCTGACCCACACAGTCACCCACAGCCCCACAGTCACCCACAGCCCCACAGCCACCCTGACCCCACAGTCACCCACAGCCCCACAGCCACCCTGACCCCCACAGCCACCCTGAACCCCACAGCCACCCTGACCCACACAGCCACCCACAGCCCCAGAGCCACCCTGACCCCACAGCCACCCTGACCCACACAGTCACCCACAGCCCCACAGTCACCCACAGCCCCACAGCCACCCTGACCCCACAGCCACCCTGACCCCACAGCCACCCAGACCCCCACAGCCACCCAGACCCCCACAGTTCCTGCTCCTGCCCACGGGGCAGCGTTTCACCACACGGCCCTGGCACAGAGTTTTGGTAGCCCTGAGGGGCTCATCCAGCCCTGAGGGGCTCATCCAGCCCTGGGTGCTCAGCAGCCGCTCACCCCAGCACTGCCCGTGCAGCCACACATCACAGGGAGCTGCAGTTTGCCCATGGGGTGCTCAGCACTTCACTGTTTCCAAAGGCTGGAAAGGGGCTGGGACACCAAGCAGGACAGTTCCACGGGCAGGAGATTCCTCTGGGCTCACGTTCTCTGGTTTTAGCCCCTTCATCAGTCATCACAGAGCTAATTGGGGCACGAGTGCAGGATGGACAGCGTCAGCCCCTGCAGGCCTTGGCAGGGACAGGGCTGACACCCTGGGGTGCCCTTGGAGCTCCCAGCCTGTTCCCAGGAGCGTTTCCAAGGATGCAGGATCGGTGCTCCAGGGGATGCCGAGCAGGGACAGGGTGGGCCCAGAGCAGCCGCGGCCCCTTGGGCACATCTGCACCCCGAGCAATGCCTGGGGCGTTGTTAGTGCCCAGTCAGCCCTTCGAGGTGGAGCTCGCAGTGTCCCCAGGCAGCGTGGCCAAAGGTGATGTGCTTTATCTGTGCCTCGTGCTCCTCAGATACCGGTATCAAACTGCGCCTGGAGACACTCCTGACACGGGATATTCCTGGGAGATTAGCGCCGTGCTTCCTCCTCGCTGTCTCCCCTCCCGGAGGAGCGATGAACACAATACCTTATCAGCACCTTCCCCGCGCTGTTAGCAGCGGCACAGGGACTCGCTGACCCCCCTCAGAACTGCACGCTGAATATTTAGGACTTTCCCTGAGCTGGGCAAGCGATAACATCTTTATCACGAGCCCTTTAAACCCTCGGTGCTGCCAGCGGGCTCTGTCCTCACTGAAGGACAATATCGAACCCGGGGCAGCACTTGCAGATAAAAAAATAATTCCTTGAGTAAACATCAGTGTTGGGCAGGCAGAGAAGGTGCTGGGGTAGCAGAGGAACATTGGGCTGAGTGAGGGCAGTGCTGGGCTGGCAGACACAAGCACTGGGGTGCCGTTAGCCCAGCACCCAGCCCATGCCCTCCGTTAGCAGGAGGGTTGGCTCAGGGCGTGGATTGCAGGGCTGGGGGCTCAGGGCAGGATCCACCCCAGCATTTCCACGACCTGCAAACGCCCAAGGCTGCACTCCCAGCTGGTGCCAGCCCTGGGGTCCCTCGGACCCCTCGCAGTGTCCTTGCAAGGTTATCCCATGTCACAGCAGGGAAACGCCCGCACTGGCAGAGACACCAACGCCCCCTGCCAAACCAGCCCGGGTGGGAATACTTGAGATGCTCAGGACTACAACGAGGCTGTCATTCCATCCAGCACGAACAAACCCATGTGCCTAACACTCATCTACCCAGCTCAGTCTCAGGGAGAAACACCAAGGAATGACCCCAGAGAGGGCTGGGAGAACCAGCTGGAGACAGTTCTGCCTGGTGAGGAGAGGGTGGCAGGCAATTAGGAAGCGAAGCGCCAAGGAATAAATCTGCAACCTGAGCAGAGCGAGATCAGCAAAGACGTAAAGGTTGGGAGTTCAGAGCCCAGGGAACCAAGGCAACCTCTGTTACATAACTCTACAAAGTTTTTCTGAGAATTGAGTCGTCAGCAATGATTAAACCCCAGAGAAGCCATAAACCAGCAGGTTTGATACAATGGGATGCTGATACGGCGAAGCTCAGCAGTTCACAAGTGGATGAGGGTCACCTGTGGTGAGCAGCAGGGCACAGTGGGAGCTGGGCTGATGGGACACGGGGGCTTCAGAGCTGGGCTCGCCCTCAGGAGCATCTCCAGGGGTTGATGCATGGTCAGGATCCAAGGAAGAGCCTCCTCCAGTGAGCAGCTCAGCAAAGCCACACTGGAAAACCGTGGGTAAATCCAAGCTCCTCCCTGAGCCTCCATCTCAAGGTGGACGGGCAGTCCTGGGGCGTGAGCTGCCTTCTGAGGCTGAACTGCTGGCCACAGAGCAGGGCACCTGAGCCAGGGGTGGGGAAAGGACACCACGATGGGCTGAGAGGGATGGGGGTTCCCAGCCTCCCACTGAATTATTAAAATATGAATATCGATTAATTAATATCGATATCCAACTGTGACAGAAAAAAACTAACAGTTTAAAGTTAGAAAGTGTATGTTTTATCATGACTCGGGGCAGCACGTGGGATAACCACCTAATGCACACTGCAAAGATTGCTTCGTATGCTAATGGGCAAAAAGGCTTTGAAGCACGCGTGGTTTGTTCCCTGAAATGAGTCGGGGGTCCATTCTGGAGAGGGGTCACCAGAAACGAGGAATTAAAATGAGTCTTCCTCGTTCTGACCTTTCTGCCTTTTCAATGCACACGTGACAAATGAATCCTTGGTGGAACTTCCTGTGTTCAGGGGGTCCTTCAAGCACAGTAAGTCTGCAACTGTCTTGTATCTTTGAGATCTATTTGCCACACTTTGTTTTTCATCACAAGCACAGCTACACAAACATAAAGTTGACAAACAATGAGTTTCTAGATCCGGGATAGCTCATCTAAGATCCGGCTTCTGTTAATTGCAAATGAAGCTTATCTACCTACGTCAGCTAATTCAGCAACCATCATCTTAATTTTCCTGAAATCCTTAATTCTTCAAAATTATTGTCCCACCATCACACCAAGCAACCTCTCTTTTCACACACCAAAACAGCACCAGCACCGCTGAGGGAAGACACAGGCTTGGTGTTTGACCCAGAAGAGACTTTAAGATAATCTGCTGCAGAGAGAAAAACAAGAGACACTTGTGATACTGAATGCTGAAGCCACACACCCGATGAGCAACTGCAAGATTAGATAAGGACCGAACTTAGTCCCGTCCTGCACGTATTAATGCGAGCTCTCCGGACACCTGGGCCACTGCAGGTGTTCAAGGGCACGAAGATGCTCCTGTCACTGGGGCTCCTCTTTGCTGCCCTGTCCTTGGGAGGATGCATCCCCCTGCAGCAGGCGCCCAACCGCAGCAAACTCCTGCTGGTGTCCTTCGACGGCTTTCGGTGGGACTACGACCAGGACGTGGACACCCCCAACATGGACACCATGGCTGCAGAGGGGGTGAAGGCCAAGCACATGACCCCTCCCTTCATCACCCTCACCAGCCCGAGCCACTTCACGCTGCTGACCGGTGAGTGCCCCGGCCGGCAGCCACCGGAGCTGCCGGGGGCTGGGGAAGGGCGGCCAAGGCTCGTGGGCCAGAGAAAGACCCACAAGCCAGACCCAGCAGCACACGGAGCTTTAGAGCAGGCAAGGCAAGAGATGCAGGAGTGGTGGATTTAAAATAGATACAAAGAATTTCTTCTGTGTGAGCATGGTGAGGCACAGATTTCCCAGACAGCCCCATCCCTGGAAATGTCCAAGGCCAGGTTGGATGGGGCTTGGAGTCAGCCTGGTCTGGTGGAAGGTGTCCCTGCCCATGGCAGAGAGGTGGAACGGGATGGTTTTTAAGGTCCCTCCCAACTCAAACCATTCTGGGGTTCCATGAACTGAGCCTGTATTTATCAAAGGTAAATAGCACCAGACCAACTCAATAGCCTCTTTTGATAAGATAAATTATTTTTCAAACAAGGGAGATGCTCTAAATTTAATCTTTCTGGACCTCGGTAGTGCATTTGATACAGTGCCACATGGGAAATCATTAGTTAAGATGGAGAAGATGAAGATTAGTTCAAAATCTGTAATGTGGGGAAGTGAGAGGCTACGGGAAGAGGACAGAGTGGATGCTGAGAGGAGATTGTCAAGCTGGAGGGAGGGCACCAGGGGAATTCCTGAAAAATCGATTTTGAAGCCAATCTTATTTAAGATTTTAATTAATAACCTTGGCATAAAAGAGTGGAGCATGCTAATGAAATCTGCTGATGGGCAAAAGCAGGGAGGCAGCGTCAATACGGGGGAGGATGGGGACATCATGCAGAAGGGACTGCGCAGTCTTCGGGACCGGAATAACAAAAATAGCACAAAATCCAAGAGTCAAAGTGCATCTCTCCCTCCTAACAGAAACTTCTGCTCACTGACTTCTCAGACCGTGAGCAACAGCAGTGCAGCACCCCGTGATTAGATAAATACAGGGTAACGGGAACCTGCCCGTGCCCAGAGGGCAGCAACAGCTGCAGGAGGTGCCAGTGCCTGGCTGGGTCCAGGTGAGACCCACCAGACATCAGCAAACCCACACGGGAGGCAGCAGGGACCCCGCATGGTAGAGGGCAAGGGTCAGAAGGGGCAAAGGGGGAGGCCAAGGGTCCCCTCTGCCCACACCCAGCGTGGCACTGAGACCCCCCCAGGCTCACCCCTCCTCTCCTCTGTCCCACAGGGCGCTACGTGGAGAACCACGGGGTGATCCACAACATGTGGTTTGACACCAAAACAGGCGTGAAGCTGCCCTACTACACCACCCAGGGCATAAGCAAGTGGTGGGACAACGGCAGCCTCCCCATCTGGATCACTGCCCAGAGACAGGCAAGTGTGGCACCCCTGTCACCACAGAGCCCGCCCAGACCCACCCGAGCTGCCATCCTCCAGAAAAGCTACAGGCAAGCCACGATCCCTCGTGGCCGTGCCTTCACAGCCTCCCCGTGAACGTCAGGCTAATTAGACCAGCAAAAAACTGAAATCCCCAGACACTGGCAGGAATAATTATGATCATTCTGCTAAAAATAGCAAAAAATAATAGATGCATTTCAGCTTTATTAAGACGTTAATAAAGCAGGTTATCCTGTTCCTGTTTAAAGAAGCCTCAGCCAGTTCCTCAGGGAACATCCTGAGCCCGGGAGCTCCACACAGCCCCAGGCAATCCAGGGCAGTTGGGTGGCTGCTCCCCTCTCCCCTGGGAGCTGCAGCAAGCCCAGCAGGGTCTGGATCTGAGGCAGGACATGAAACCCGGCCCAAGACCTTTGCCCACGTCTACCTGCCAAATTGGCTCCTCTGGCTGCAATAAACACACCTTAATACCTTGATGGTCAAGAGCCAGAGTGTCCATCCAAGGTGAAAATGGGTCACTGGTTCCAAAGTTTTAACTGGTGTTAAAACACAGTGAAGAGCCAGGTGCAAGGGCAGAGCTTCCAATTAATCACTTTTAATTGGCAATGAGCAAGAAAACCTCATTAGAGGCAGAGGTAGACATTGGGGACCGAAGGAACTAATCGTGTTAGGAGGTGGCTGCGCTGACAGATGGAGGGATGCTGCCGAGAGAGCTCAGGTGAGTTTATGGAATGCCTCCACTCACAGGGTTTGAAGACAGGCTCTATCCACTTCCCTGGAACCAAAGCGAAATACCAAGGGGAAGAAGTGTACAAGAAGGAGGTGGAACCCGCATTGTTCAACTACAGCAACGAAGCCAACTGGAGGAAGAGCATCGACAAAGTCATGCAATGGTTCACAGAGGAGAACCTCGACTTCATCACGCTCTACTTCGGGGAGCCGGACTCCTCCGGACACAAGTTTGGCCCTGAATCCACACAGAGGAAAAACATGATCAAGCAGGTGGACAGAACCATCGGTTACTTGAGGCAGCGCATCCAGGAAAGCGGCCTGGAGTCAAACCTCAACCTCATCATCACGTCTGACCACGGCATGGAGACCGTCATAAAAGAAGACGAGATCCTGCTCCGGAACATCACCGACTTCAAATTCAAAGACCTCGACTTTGATCTCTTAGATTATGGACCAAATGGACTCCTGGTGCCAAAAGAAGGGAAATTAGAGCATGTGTACTCAGTCCTGAAAAGCGCCCACCCAAAACTGCACGTTTACAAGAAGGAAGAGTTTCCAAAAAGATTCCACTACGCCAACCACTCCCGGATCACCCCACTTTTGTTACACAGCGATCCGGGCTACGTGATCCATGGGGTAAGGTCAGACATATCCTACTGTCCTCTGGATGTGCCTCTCACTGCTCCCCCTCTCACAGCCCCCCAGCACCCACCCAGCTTTAGCCCTTTGTGCTAACTGGTCTCCATACACACAGATTTAAATCCCAACTTTGTGTAAAGACCTTCTCTGCTGTTGAGAAGAGAAAGTATCCAGGAACCTTGGAGTGGGAGTTGCATGGATGCAGAATATCCACTGCAGGATCCTCTCCTAGCCTGACTTAAGGGAAGGCCAGCAGGCAGCTTCCCACTGGAAGCTCCTCAGTGCCACAAAATTTGGATGTGCCGACGTTCAGGGAGGGAACTTGCAGGATGTAATTGCTGGTGAGCAGTGTCTGGAGGCACCTCCAGCTTCTGCAGAGTTTAACACTAACAGATCAACTTCCCAAACCGAAAGGAACCAACCAGACCATGAAACCCCACAGAAGGCGGCGCACGGGGCAGGAGAGGCGGGGGCAGAGGGGCTGTGGGGTGCTCACGTTCCTGCTCTCCCCTGCAGAGGATCAAGGTCCAGTTCAACAAAGGGGAACACGGTTTTGACAACGACAACATGAACATGAAAACCATTTTCCGTGCCGTGGGACCGGCCTTCAAGAAGGGGCTGGTGGTGGAGCCCTTCGAGAGCGTCAATGTCTACGCCCTCCTGTGCGAGCTGCTGGGCATCACCCCCGAGCCCCACGACGGCTCCCTGGAGGTCACCAAGCCCATGCTGCGTGAGCCCACGGACAACGGCAACGGCAACGGCAACGGCAACGGCAACGGCAATGACAATAACAACGGCAACGGCAATGACAATAACAACGGCAACGGCAACGGCAACAACAACGGCAGCAACGGTGAGCAGCGGGAGCATGGGGGGCAGTGGGAGCGGCAGCGGGCACCAGTGAAGGGACACCGGGAGTGGCAATGGCCACCGGGAGGAGCACCGGGAGCGGCAATAGGCACCGGGAGCGGCACCGGGAGCGGCACCGGGAGCGGCAATGGGCACCGGGAGCGGCACCGGGAGCGGCACCGGGAGCGGCACCGGGAGCGGCACCGGGAGCGCTCCGCTCCGCCGGGATTCCCGCGGGAACAGCGACACCTGGCGGCCGCCGCAGCTCCCGCCACCGCCCGGCGGCTCCGGGGCACCGGGCCGTGCCACCGCCGCCCCCTCCGCCCCCTCCGCCGCTCGGTAACCGGGCAGAGGTCACCGCGTCCCCGGCACCCGGCCGGGTGGGGGGAGCAGAATGGGTGGCAGGAGGTGGCAGTCGCCCAGCGGTGGGTGCTGGCCCCGGGGCCGGGCCGGCACTCACCCCTCTCTCGGCACGGCAGGTTCGGGCCCTTCTCTCCACCCTGCCGAGAAGCTGCCGCTGGTGCTGGGGCTCGCTGTCGTTCTGGGCTGCTGGAGAGGAGTTTTCTAACCCCCACCCGGTAACCGACCCCGAGGAGCCCCAGCTGGACTCTTACCCAGGCAAACACGTGCCCCCTTTGGGCCTGGTCTCCCCGGGTTTGGAGCCCCCCAAAACCACTCCCTGTGGGACACAGCAGGGGCTCCACCCCTCAGAGAGGGCTCTGCCTGCCCGGGACAGCACTGACACCACCCAGGGCATGGGCTGGGCAGAAGAGAAGGGGTGGGTGCCCCCTTGGGCCCTGCCACTGTCCCTGTCCTGTCCCCTCTGTGTGCAGCCAGGTCTGGAGCGTGGCATGAGCAGCCACGAAGGGTGAATCCTTCACTGTTCATGGCTCTGCACGTGGCTGTGTGTGGCTGCAAGACCTGAGTTTGTCACTTGCCTTCACAGTGCAAATTTGTCCAGAGAACCACCAGTGTGGAATCCCTGCAGCCTTTTGATGTAATACCTAGGAGCTGGCCCTGGCAGGATAAATTAGTCACCTGCCTCACCTGAGAGACAGGAGCTGCCAACGGTGCTCTGTGGTTTGCCCCAGGCCCGCCCTTCCCTTGGTTTTTCCCCATTCCTTGGTGTCTGGTGGCCGGCCCTATCTCCCTGTAGGACACTGACCTTCCCTGCCCTTTGCACCGCCCCCATGCCTCAAGACTGCTGTAGCCCTTAAGGAATAACTCCACTCCCTCCACCTCTTTGCACTTCAACACGCTTCAGCACCGCCTGGAAATAAACTGCTGGAACCATTCCAGGCCAAGGGCCTTCTGCCTGTCTCTGCTGCTGGCCACATGGCGTGTGTGTGGATGTGGGAGCTGGATTGCTTTGCCTGAGATGCTCCAAGCTGCTTCTTCTCTGGAGTAGCTCACTGGGGATAAGGCATCAGATCCACCCCCAAATATCCACGGCCACACACCAGAACAAGTGACTCCTGATCCAACTCCCTGGCACCTCCAGCCGATACCTACAAGCCACAGAGACCTGAAACAAGCCCCAGCAGCGCCGTGCTCTCCTGCCCTGGCAGCCCCCAAGCTCCAGGCAACTCTACCAGAGCACATGGCAAGATGGGAGAGGACACAGATCATAAAGACAACCAGTCCCAGGCTCAGGGAACTGGACAGAATTCCCAAAACCTCTCTAAATTCCTGACCCACACTCCTGGAGCATGACTGAGTCCCTGGGGGAGATGCCTCCCCAAGCTTTGGGGTGACACCAGGACATGCTGCTGTGGAAGGTGGCACTGATGTCCAGCCTGACACGGTCACCCCATGTTTGCATCACCCCAAATGCGGGAGGCAGAACGGCTCCACGGTGGGTTTGGATCAGAGGCACCTGGTCCATACTGATTAACCTAATTAAAACTTTGTTCCGAGCACACTGGGAGCCTCCTGTGAAAGGCTCCAGGCCCCACCCAGGGTGGGCACCCCCAGCCTGGACCTGCCAGGGAGGCCCCAGTGCTGGCCCCAGTCCAGGGCTGGCCATGGCACCCCCAGCCCGGAAGCCTCAGGTGTGTCCCAAAGTCAATCAGCACTTCCAGCTCCTGCCCCAGGAGCCCCGGGTGCCCTCAGCACCATCCTGCTCATCTTCCTGTGCCTTGTGGCTGTGGACAAAACTGGGAAATGCCACCCATGCACCCCTGAGCAGCAAACCTGCAGCCAGGACGGGCCTGGCTGCACTGCTCCATGGCAGAACTGCTGAGACCTGCCCCAGCTGCAGCCGAGTCAGCTCCAGGGAGCCCTGGGAGGGGCGCTGATGTATTTTGGAGACACAGGGAATGTGGCAGTGCCAGGGCCAGCACCCCCCAGCTCACAGCAAACAGCCCTGCCATTCCTGAGCCGGGGCTGGCAGAGCCTGGGCTGGTTGTGCCAGGCTCCAGCACCTCTCCACAGCAGGGCTGAGGCAAAAGCCCCTGCACAAATCCAAACCTCCCTCTGCAGGAGGCAGCCCCGGGTCCTTCAGCCAGGCTGGGGCTGTGGGGATGAGGAGCAGGACACCCCCATCCAGCATCCCCCATTCCAGCCCTCCCAGCGTGGTATTCCAGTGCCCCCAGACCCCTCCCAGATGCTGTGGTGCCTTTCCCCAGCCCTGTGCCTCATCTCAGGGGCTCGATAAACATCTGTTGCCATAGAGACTCGCTCGCTGCATCGGCTTCACCCAAGGAGATGAAACAAGAGCCGCACCCTCAGAAAAACAGGAAGAAAATGTTTGGCTTGAAACTGCTGGGGTGGGGGTCAGGGCGGCAGCAGCAGCAGGGAGGCTCTGAAAGGGGAGCGTGGCCAGCGCTGTGCACACCACTGAAATTGATATCAATGATAGGAGTGCACAGAAACCCTCCCAGCTCTCCTGCTGGTGACCTTGGGGCTTCCCGTGCAGGTCAGCGCAGCCACGCACGCTCTGCAGGCACAGGCAGCCGGCTCTGGAGGGGAACTGGTGTCCTGGAGATCCTGGCAGAGCCTCAGAGCTCAGAACCCACCGGTGCCAGGCTCTGACTGCTCCTCACGGCCAGGGAGCCCACCGGGTACAGAGCAGGGTCACAAACCCATGGAATGGTTTGGGTTGGGGGGGACCTAAAATCCCACCCAGTGCCACCCCTGCCATGGCAGGGACACCTCCCACTGTCCCAGGCTGCTCCAAACCCTGCCCAGCCTGGCCTGGGGCACTGCCAGGGATCCAGGGGCAGCCACAGCTGTGCCCTGGGCCAGGGCCTCACCTCACAGGGAAGAATTTCCTCCTAACATTGAATCTCTCCTCTCTGAAGATTAAAACCTGTCCTAACCTTCCCTGTCCTATCTCTCTCTGCCCATTTAAAACATCACTCTCCCTCTTCTGAATAAACCTTCAAGTACTGAGAAGCCACAGTGCTCACAGGGCTGGTCCCAGTCTGGTTCCACACAGGGAACATGAAAACCACCACATGAACACTACAAACCATGGAGCTTGTGGTGACCAACCTCCTGATACAAATCCTCCTCTGAGAGCTGATTCCTCCTCAGCTGGGAGCAGGAACTGAGCTCCTGGCTCAACCAGCAGCGTTTGGGTGAGGCAGAGCTGTGCCAGAAAAATCCACGGTGAGGAGGGGACCACCCTGGAGAAAGGCTGAGCCCTGACGTGTCCCTGCAGGAAGGTCCCCACTGCCCTTCAATCACAGGGTTTGCCATGAGACACCTCGGTGTGGCCGTTCCCACTCGGGGCAGCGAATGCAGCGTGCTGGACACGGTACTTGATGCATTTCCAGCCCGGATCATCCTCCGAGCCCTGCGCTCCTGAGCACGCGGGACTCCCCCTCCCTGGCCCCAAACCGGGTCCTGTTCCTCCATCCCTCCGTACGATCTCCCGCTGCCTCCCGCCCTGCCGGTGTCCCGGTGTCCCGGTGTCCCGGTGTCCCGGTGTCCCGGTGTCCCGGTGCAGTACCGGCAGCCGGCGGCCGAGGGCTCCCGAGCCGCGCTCAGCGCCCCCGAGCTCCCGGCACGGGCGGAGGAAGCGGCTCACGGTAAAACCCCGGCCCGGAGCATCGCCCCAAACCCGCGGCGCCCGCAGCCACCAGCCCAGCGCCGGCCGCTGTCCCGGGGCCATCCGGTGCACCGGCGGCTCCCCGGGGAGGGTTCTGCTCCTCGGTGCTGAGGGACAAAGCCTGGGACCCACCCGCGGCTGCCGCCGGGCCCGGGGCGCTCCCCAGCGCCCGCTGCAGCTCTGGCTGCACCACGGGGCGCTCCAGGGGATGCCCTGGATGTCACAGACCGAAACCTCACCATCCCCTCCTGCCCCGAGGGCGTGCCCCGGGCTGAGGGATGCCTCCATGAGATGGATCCTCCCCGCTGTCCGTGCGAGTTTAAACCCCACAGACACAGAACCCAAACCGGCTCCTGCTCCCCCGCCCAGGAGCCGTCTCCAGCCCAGCCTCTTTGGGCAAACCCAAAACTGCCGAATTTTGCAAATCCTTTGAGCCCTTCCCAGCCCTTCCCGCTGCTCCTCGCACCTTCTGCATTGGCGGTGTGGGACATTTCCACCGAACCTTTCCCGAGGACAGAGGCCAGAGCCCAGCCCGGACGCTGCCCCTTGCCCGGCCAGTGTCGCTGCCTCATCCCCGCGTCTCCTCCCGCCCTCCCATCCCCGCGTAATTCATTCCCCACCGCCCCCCTCCCCGGGCTGGGGGTCAGGCAGCGGGGAGAGCCCCGCTGTGTATTGCATCCCAATTTGCCATGCATTTCCACACCATTTGCTTCCTTTTCTTTTTCCTGCACTGGGAAGCTGCTCGCCGCCCAGGGGTCCCAACCGCGCCGGGATGGGAACGCAGCAGCAAACATCCAAGGACACGCATTTATTTATGGCGCTCGGCGTGCGGGGACGCCGCTGCCTCCCGAAACGCCTCCTCAGGGGCGCCACAAGCCCCTCCGAGTCCCGCACGGGGCCGCAGGACCCAGACACGACGCGGGCCCCGGCCAGCCCATCCTGGGAGCTGCACCGCTCCGTGCCCGGCTGCGGTACCCAAATGAGATGCAGATCTCCGTGTTTTGATTGGCTGACGCCTTGGGGAAAAGCAGCCACCATTTGCCCACAGCAAACATGGCCACCGTGGCCCGGCTGTCCCCGGGCTGGCCCCAGCGCCCCCCTCGGAGCTCGGGGACATCCCGGCCCTCCTCGGGCACCGCCGCCGTGCGGGTCCCGCGGCGCTGGGGCCCCCCTGCAATGCACCTGCCCCGGGGGGGGTCCAGCCGCAAAGCAGAGCCCAGGGGCGCTGTGGGAGCACCCACGGCCCTGACCCCCACCCCGTACCTGCCAGGCCAGGGCTCCCCGCTCCACAGCTCCCGGAACGTGTCCATGTCCCTCACTCGGGTGGGCAGCATGGGCAGCGAGCACAGAGCCCACAGCGGCTCAGCGGGGACCAGAACCAGCTCCCAGGAACCCCCCGGGTACAGAATTCCCAGTCCGGGGAGCAGCACCGCCCTTTCCCCTCAGCAGGCAGAGAGGACTCGGTTCCCCCTCGGACACCAAACCCCCACTTGAGACTGCCAGCCCCGCCACAGACATAACATAGGGCGCACACATTCCTGGGATGCCTGGTGTGCTCGGGGAAAGCTACAAAACCATGTTCCATCCCATCAGTTCAGGGTCTGACTCTCATTTTTAAGACGGCGGTCGCCGTGGTGATTGGTGAATTTATTGGCCCCACTGTCACTTTCCTTGGTGGGAGCGTGGGGTCAAGTGATTCAGTGAGTGTTCCTGAGTTTCTGCAGAAAGGTGAAGTCCCTGTCGGGGACAGGAAACACCGAATTCCTCAAAGAGGCGCTCGCAGGCGGAGCCGCAGCAGCAGCAGGGGGTGTCTCAGGGGGTCAGCAGCCCCTGCAGCAGCTCCGAGCAGCAACGCCCGGAGAAGCTCCAGGGCTGGGATGGGCTCCTCCGGCTGCCCAAGCGGGCCCAGGACACCCCAGAGACCCTGGGGATACCCGCGCTGCCGGGGTGAAAGCACGGAGCCCACGGCAGCCCAGGGACTGCCCAGTTTTTAGTAACCCCTGGGAGGAACAAGGAGATTCCCAGCCCAGGGAGCAGCACAGCCCTTTTCACCCTCAGCAGGAACAGGACACGTGGGCACGGGGGCTGAGCGGTGTGAGGGACCGTTCAGAGTCCCCACAAAGGACCAGGAACAGCGCGGATGGCACGGCCCCACAAACTGTGGTCCCTAAATGTCAAGGGCTGCTCCCACCTCTGACCCTCAGCCCCTCAGCAGAGCGCGGGTGGAGCCTCTCCACTCACACGACCTTCCCTTCCCGGCCCCGGGAGCAGCGACCCGAGCGCTGCATCCTCGTGGGGAGCGCAGGAACAGCAGCCCTGAGGGGCGGCTGCGAGAGGAGCTCACCCAGCATCACCCAAATCAGGGCTCTCTCCCAGCGGGATTCACCTCAGAGCAGAATCCCCGCAGCCAGGAGAGCTGCCTGGCCCTCGGGATTCGAACCCCGCAGCCATGAGAGCTGCCCGGCCCTGGGGCTGCACCTCAGAGCCGAAACCCCGCAGCCAGGAGAGCTGCCCGGCCCTGGGCTGCGCCCACAGCGCCGTGTCTGTGCCCGGCTCGGGCACAGAGCCGCGGGAGGTCACACGGGGCTTTTAAAACGTGAGAGGTGCCGCACACAAAGGGCCGAGCTGGCAGAAGGTAAATGAACTCAAACAAAAAGTGCGGCGCTGTGTTACAATTCCGTGTCACCTTCGGCTAAAAAAAAATGCTCCTACAGCTCTGCTCGTCAGCGAACGGCCGCGGTAATTGCCAAAGAAAACAATGAAAGGTGACAGCGCCCGGCCCAGGACAACCCCCCGGCATGGACCCAGCGCCCCGGGCACGTCCCCACCCCGCAGCGCCCGGGGCAGCCCCTCTCCCCGACAAAGCGTCCGGCTTCTCATCCCCTCGTCACCCCCGTGGTGACATTCCCCCCGCAGCGGGCACAGCCCAGCGCACCCGCGGCAGCTCCAAACGCTTTTCTAAACCCGGCACGGCTAAACCCGGCACGGCTGAACAACCCAGCACCGCTAAACCCGGCACCGCTGAGCCCGGCATCGCTTACCGGAGACGGCAGCGCCCGGGGTGCGGGCGAGGCCCCACGCAGGACACCCCATGGCCCGTCCGGCTCCCGCTCAGTCCCTGCACGCCGCGGGCACCCAGGCGCCGGGGCGACGGCAATTCATATCCCTGCGGCTCCCGCACGGTTAACGGCAGGCTCCGGGCCCGCGGAGGAGAACTCCCTGAGGTGCTGACTCATCTTCTTCCATGCCTGTAAAGCACCATATTTCATCCTTCCACGCCCACAGCGCACTACCGCCGTGCAGCAGCTCCTCACGCAGCCCTGCACGCCTCGGTGCGTGCGGTGCCGGCGCGCTCGGTGCCGCCGCACCCCCGGTAGCGCGGCTCGGGAGGGATCGTGGGCCGGGCGGTACCGAGCCGCCAGCCGGCCCCGCGCCAGGGTCACAGCCGGCCACCCCCGGGAAAATCATTTATTCTTTAAATCAACTGTTTTAGAACCGAAACGTGCCGGCGCTGCTGCTGCCGCCTGCTCCGGGCCGGCGGGACCGGCGGGGACCGG